>CM020246.1:24519667-25719667 GCA_009819775.1 Phoenicopterus ruber ruber
AATTATGTATCAGAAACTAAAATTCCCTGCTGACTCCTCTGTAGCTAAAGGAGATGTTGCTGGGAAAGGTGAGAGACCGTTGGTGGCTTTTGCAATGTTGTAGAGCCTGATGCCGATCACAGTGTACCCGCTGATGCACTTGCTGCCCGGATGAGAGATCGATGGTGTGCGTAACGGCTGGGTAGCGCTGCTTGGACGAGCGTTTCATTGCCTGGCGCGTTTCATTCAGGCAGTTGCAGCATAATAAGGAGAACACTGGTACCTAGATTTCCCAGTATGGCTGCTGTACAGCATGTCTCTTGAGGTTTCTTCCTCTCTATTATCTCGAGATTTGTTACTATAATGACTTCTTTCCCCTCCCCCTCTTCCACAAACTTTACTGAGCCATCACGGGGAGCTTCTCTTCACGTTAGTGCCCTTTCTCTTGACTCTGAATTAATTAAGGGTGAAACTGGAACAGTGACTCATAGCAAAGGAGGAGAGTTTCTTAGCAGTAATAAGCAAAGAAGGCCACAGGACTCCACTGTTTCCCGGCTCCAACAATGCCTTCCTTTCTTGCGTCATTCCCACATTGATCACGTCAACTGATGCCTCTTTAGATACTAATTGCTGTATTGATGGGTCTGAATTGGGCGGTTTCACTCTTCGGGGGAGCCAATCTCCAAAAAGGTGAAAGTTCCAATTATGTTGGCAATTCCTTTAAAGCTGTTACCCTGCTTCTGCCCGTGTCCATTTCCATGGCAACCGGAGCAGGTACAGCAGCACTCAGCCGAGCGGCTCTGAGCCTCTTGGCCATGTCAGCGGTGGCTGAGATCGGGAAGAGACTGCGCAAACTGCACGCACAGACTTTCCAAGGCTCCAGAGATTTCTTCGCCATAGATCTAACTTAAAATATCAAAAAGCTATCCTGAAAATGAGGTTCCCGCGTCATGAGCTGTATAGGCTTTTTTAAAGCTTTGATTTTACCCGTAGGTGAGCTGGCAGGTCTTCTAAAGGCTGGGCTGCAGCCAGAGTCCTCAGGGGAAATTCTGTCTGACTCAGCAACTATTTTTTTTTCTGCAGCCTCCCGGGCTGAGAACAACAGCTCTGCCACTTCCTGACTCTTGGGCCTTGTCTGCTAGGCAAATTTCAAAAAAGAAATTCCCACCAGCGCTTCGAGCGTGTCTGAAATTGTAAACAGACTGACTGTATTTGGAGTGGTTTATGTCGCTGACCCCCAGTCAGTGTTAAAATTACTTAGGCTGCCATCAGCTGCAGCAGCTTCCTAGATATTTAGGCTTTTAGCACGTAACTGTGGTATTTCCCCACATGTTGTAAACACGAGTCGTTCACATGTTCTTCATGAAGCAGCAACGATTCCAGACTGTTGTGGCTGGTTATTTACATGCTCAGCAAAGCCAAGCGTGACATTTCTGTGCTCTGGAGTGAAAGTTCTGCAGTGATCCGCGCGGAGTCGTGAGCGAGAGAACATCATAAGGCATCCTGCTTTCCGCCTGGGTGAGCTTCAGAGCACAAAACAAGCTCCAACAAGAGCACTCCAACAGGGAGAGCAAAATGTTTGGCTTTACAGACAGGTGCCTCCATAGGTTTTTTTTTAAAAAATGACATCCTACTGCAGTAAGGATTCTGTAGTATTGGTTCCTTTCCTGTGCATCTGGAAATATTAACATCTAGAAATAGTATTGTTTTCTGTGGTTAGCACTGATACATTTTAAAAGAAAATTCTTTGTTAGCTAATACATTTCTTTTTATTTAATCTAAATAAAGTTTATTCAATTCTGCAATTCGTATTAAATTTCACTCTTGAGCAAGTCTGCTATTACAGTCAGGTTATAGCTATCCTGTGTATTTAAAAGAAATAAATAAGAACAATAGATAAATCATGGATAAATAATATATATATATAATATAATAGTGCCTTAGAATTTAAGGAGGAACTGGATGATCATCAATTTTGAGGATCAGGACGCTTTATTTACTTATGTCAGAATGTTTATTTCCTTTTATGCTTGGCACTGCTTTTATGACATAGGATCAGTTTTCTAATTCTACATATCTAAAATAAGTGACAGTTAATATTTGAGCATGTTTTATCTTCCCTAATTTCAAGCAAAGAAAGATTGATTTAAGTTCATAGGGCTTTTCCATGCTGAGAGATACCTCACAACTTTATAAGCCATACTGTCCTCTACCCAGCAAAACCCTTAATGTACTAGCAAGGGATAAAACTCAAAGTGATGGGTCTACCTTTTCTAGAAAAGAAAATAAAAAGTGCTTTTGGTGGCTAGCAAAACTGGTGGCAGGGGAAGGAGAAAGAATTGTTGATAATAACATTCATACAGTGCTGCTATTATTTTACTGATGAGTGACACGGTTACTAGCCACAGCTAGTCCCTGTATTGGGAAAGGGCAAGACGTACTCTCTCCTCAGGATGTTTACGCTGTAGAGCCCGCCTGCTTTCCTCGGATCCTTCCACTTACTGAAACAAACCATGTTACTGAGTTCGATGATAGTGTGTTTGCACGGAGACAACGGTATAAGGCCAAGACATCTTGTGCCATCCTCTTGTCCTCATTCAGCTTCTTACTATTTTACTAGTGTCCTTACACCTGGGGTTAAAGGGCCTTCGTGTTGCTCCTCTGTTTTCTGTGTGGTTGCACATTAGCTACAGGTTGCTTTGTCACGTGGGACACGTCTGTCTGACAAATGTTCCAGGCCCGTAGGAGTTGGACTAAGGCAGAGGAGGTATCATCTCACTCGCTTGTCTCTGTCATAATGCTTTAAAGAAATCTTCCGGGAGGAGAAACATGGGAAATCCAATTCTTTATAAAATCTCCACAGCTGCAAAGACAAAAAAGTTCCTCTGCATCTGAGCAGACCAGCTACAGAGCCTGATGTCCCATCTCCCGAAAACTCGGAGTTCTCCCCAGTTGGAAAACAAGCAGGCTAAATGAGAGCGTGTGATGTTATTTCACATCCTGGCAGAGAGATGGCTGCCATCCAAGTTTCCCTCACGAAGAAATTTAGCACAACTTTTGGACCCAGCGTCTAGGGTAAACCAGGGATAGCATACTTACAAATGTCTACATAAAGAAATAGCAGAGTTAAGGATGTTTACCCTAACTGAGTTACACAGAAACAACAATAATCTGAAACTGGAAAACTGAAAGAAAAGCTATTCTGAATATATAATAACATACTCTGGTCATCTTCAGTTGCATTCTGCAGAGCAGGCAAACAACTGCCGTCTGGAGGTGGGGAATCTAACACAGCAAGCCTGCAGGCTGCTGGATCGGAGAAATGGACAGTTAATTCGGTTCATCTGACACTTAAAATTTATGTGCGGAATATTCAATAATTTGACTGACCTAATTCTAAGTCTCTGTATTTGAAAGCAGAACTCTTATGAGACAGAAGTAGAGGAGACTGAAGGAAAAAAGCAGTAAAGCAGGAGGGGGAGGAGAGAGAATCATGTGAAAAACAAATATGGATGTGCTTCAGTGAAGAGGAAAAGCTTATGGGACAGGGGGTGGGAGAAGGCAGGACCTGTTCCTAGCACACGATGCAAATGCCTCAGATCAGCACTCGGAGAATCATTTACATATATTGGCCCTCTGCAGAAACAAACCGATAAACGCCATTACAACAGATCACAAATGAGAGAGATCCCGCTCTGCCCTCGCTGCAGCTCGTATCCCACTGAAATGCAGTTCCCATGTTTGGATTTGCCTTCATTTGTACCTTCAGTAATGAGGCCCTGGAGCTGTATTGTGCCGATGACACAATCATTCACCTGGGCTGCTTCTGCCCTTGAGTTTGTCCCCACATAATGTTATTTATTCCTTTTGTGCCTCCTTGGCTGTGTGGCTTTTTGCACCTTTTAGAGGAAGCTGTGCAAGCACCTGTTCTTATTGGCAGGCTGAACTGGCAAAATATTTGTTTCTCATAGGCCTGAGGCTGGCTTACAGGGCAAAGAACAGCAAAACATGACCATATTGTGCCCTTCACCACCCCTGAGCAACGAAGTGCAGCATCACAGGCTTTTGTAAGGCAGGTGGGATGCCAAAGTCCACGCGAGGGCTGTGCCGGCCCTGGGAGTTTTGAATGGCTAAAGAAAACATGTATGATCACTTTTTTGCCATTCTGCTGGTAAGCTATTATCATCATATTTAGATGTCATGAGCATGCAAGTGTAGAAACTTATCCGGTTTATCAAGCCGAATTGCCTTTTAGTTTGATTTATCTCTCCTTGTTTCCCTGCTAGGCGTAAGCAGTTTGTGGTTTGCCTGGGGCCCTCAGCAGCGAGGAGGGGGGCACCACGGCAGCTCTGCTGTGGGCCAGCAGCTCTGGAGGACGCGTTCATCAGATCCCAGAAGCTGAAGGTACGGCTATTTCTGTGCCCTCGCGGCCGGTCACATCACAGCGGCCACCAGCCAGCCCTGCCAGCAGAAGTGGTGGCTGGACTTGGCGTGCCGCTGCAGCCTAGCCCCGTGCTGGGTCACCGAGCTGCTGCTGTCAGTCACAGCTCCTGCCGCGGCTCAGCAGATGTCGGCACGCGACCAAGAAGAGTTCAGCGACTTTGATAGGTTCCTCTCACTCTACAGCACCTATGACTTGTATTACAATGGTGTGCCGAGTGCTGCAAATACTAAATAAGGGAGGTTCCCTCTCCTGGGTTGTGTGCCATCCAAAGCTGGAGGGATTACGACACTTCTGCTACGCGTGGTCCGTGGCAGACCGGGACACAGAGTTCAGAGCTTCTAAATCCCAGATCAGCGAGTTAACAAGATTATCCTTTCACTCTGAAAACAAGATTGAGAGAGATTTTGATAAGAGCAGGCCACCCAAAAAGTAAGTTACATTAAATTGTCTGGAACTGTAAAACATCTAGATTTTATGCTGCATGTATACTGAAGAACCCCCCCCCCAACTCTGATGGTAAAGTGTAAAAGTGCCACCTTGATCATAGAGATGCAGTCACACGTCAGTTGTGAGGCTGTTTGAAAGCTACACTACTGACACGTCTTTTATTTTTAATAGCTCCCATGACATTATGAGTACTTTCATAATTAAAATAACTTGTTCCATGAAAGAGCAGATGTCCCGGTACTTAAACACACAGTACTGCCACACTGAAGTCTTCTGTTTAATGGCATTAGAAGCAGTAGTTTGTCCTGATCTACAGCTCTTCTGATGCCCTAGATGCCACTGAGAGCCAGAACAGCTGGGTCTGCCATAAACAAGAGTTTTAATGGGCTAGGTTTCTTACAAAGGGCTGGGTGCACGCAACACCGCAGAGCAGTTCCTGGCACTGGGCACTTAGGCTGGTCTCCAAATTTCTATTATAAACTCTTTTCTGACATTTACGATCTGTCTATATGAAGGATTGCTTTATGCACAAGCAGGCTAGGCCAAAATAATGAATTGTCTCAGGGAAAGAAAAAGTCACAGACAAACCTTACATTTAAAACATATATTTGGCAAATAAGTCCATAACCCAAAGGAGACTTCAGCTGATCTCGCACAAAAATCCAGCCACTCGCTTTCCCTAGCTTCTCTTGCAGCAGAGGTGGTCCTCCCCTATTCCTTCCCCTTCACCAGCTTTTCCAACAGACCCATTTCTTTCTTCCTTACAATATTGCCGCCTGCAGCCTCTGTATTTTTTAGGGTTTGCTGAGGATGGAGCAACAGAGCGGCCCCTCTGAGACCAGGTTCTTGCAGGTGTAACCGAGTAAGTCGCAGCACGTGCACGTCTTCGAATGGTGTGGAGCTGCCCATAGGGTCTGGCCTCCATTCGGCTCCTTCCCACACACTTCGCTCAAACCACAGCGGCATTTAGTGTGATGACAGAGCTGTCAGGGCAAGCAAGTGCCCGGACTGCTCCTCTCCTCGCCCCAGAACATGGTGGCTGGGTGTCTATCTGTTAACATTGCACAAGAGCGTACCCCCCTGGCTGCCTGGCACATGGGGCGGGGGCCAACATATCCTGCCATGTGGCTACCTGTGTGCCCTTTGCGGGGCCAAAAGCAACTGTCCCCTGTCGTACGGCTGGATGCGCACTCAGCGTGTGGTGGAGACGATGAAAGGTTTGGTCATGTGGGATTTAAATTCAGTACATGCCACGGAAGGAGCTTGGTCCACGTGTCCCTCCAGTGTCTCCTTAAAAGGCTCTGTTGGCCTGACCTGATCTCAGAGTGCTTCATCTCAGCTTTAGACACGGATTTCTGAGTACAACGGTGGCTGTACCCAGGAGCTGCCAGGGCTGCATAGCATGGCCTTGAGGATGCAGGGGAGAAAAAATGACCTAATTGTAGATGTGTTTGCCTGAAACTTGCGTGTTAAGAATATGAGCAGTGGAAAAACTATCTTTAACATGTTTGCAGGACTGGATCTGCACTCCCATCAGTATTTGTCACATTAGGAAAGAAAACATCCATGCTATAGAGTAAAATTAAATAATAATGAGAATAACGACCCATCCTAGCCCAGTTCTGTGGTACTGCATTGCTGGATCATTTAGCTTATTAGTATGACTTACATTTACAGCAAAACTCAGGCAGACAATGAGGAGGAGGGAAAGCAGAGCCATACTGATGGTTAATGGCCATCTCCCAGTGTTACCATATTCCCGGAGTAAGGAACTCCCACTTTCCCATTCAAATCCATTTTTAGGTGTTTAAATTCATTTTTATATTGTACTATTACACTAATTTTTCCTGATGTTTGTAATTTGCCTGTATGAAATCCACTGTGGGTTGAGATCAAAAATGTACAATATCTAGATTGCCTTAGGAATGTCCTTACTCCAGGAAGGTATTCTATAGATTTGCAAATCATCCTGCTGCCCTCAGCACATTGCTGCACATGTCGCAGGATCGGGCTCCAGCAGAGTGGCTGTCAAACATCAGCCCTCCCCTTGGGCTGTTTCACGCCTCTGTCACTGCCTGTTGGCTAACAACAAGAATAAATGTCACTTGTGTGCTGTGCTGCAGCCCACGCCTTAGTCAGGGCCAAAGTGCAAACCCCACAGCCCGCGTCGGGAGTGGGGAGAAAATGCCTGTTGCTCTCCTTACCCCGCGACGCCGGAGGCTCCGGCTGTGCGGTGGCACTCGGTCACTGCTGCTCCCCGCAGCCGGAACCCCGCTGCCCGCTCCGTCCCAGGAACGCGATTAACCTGGGGTGTAAACCGCGGTGATGGCTGTCTTCCTCCAGGTCTGGAGTCGAGAGGCTCCTCTCGCCGTCACAACGCCCTGTGCATGAAGCCTGCCTGCGCTGGAGCACTGGAAAAGTTTCCTTTTCTTTTCACAGGGTGTTTTAGCTTTGGAAACTGTGAATCTACAGAGAAAAGAGTATGCAGATTCTGGTACCGTAGCCAAGTCTTTGTGCCAAATTCTGTGATATAGCATATACACCTTTAAAGTCTTGCCTCATTATGCTCATTATAGAACTATTTGCATGGGAAGACTTTGATTCTGCACGACTGGATAAACTGTTGGCATGAAATTTCTCTTCTTCTTTTCCGAACTGTTGTTATACATGGTATTAACACTGAATCTTAAGTTACACTACATATTTGTCTGACAACTCTGTATTGTGTTTTGGTCTAAACATGCCTTAATGTCAGTCTTTTTTTGCTTTCAGTTCACTTGTTAAATTTTCTCTGCCTGGAAAATGGCACATGAACACTGGGGAGAAAAGCCTTGGTTATTTTAAAGATATAAGTTATTTTAAATGGAAAATTTTTAGAGCTGAACACATATGCCAGGACCAAAGTTCAGTGGAAATTTCTTAGCTATCAAATTAAAATAACTTGAAATAGGTTTCTGAAATCATCTAGCACATGGATATACAGTCAAGATTCATAATAAATTCCTACAACAGGAATGTTTAGTAACTGAGGTTAACAAGCAGAGGTGTAGGAGTATTACAAATAGGCAGAGCACTAAAAATATGTATTTACCAGTTTGACTTTGGGAAATTTGCATCCTCCTAAGTATTTTAGAAAAACAAAACATCAACGTGCCTAAGAGTTCCATGAACTCAAGAAAATCTTATAGCTGCTTCAGTTCATCCCATTTTAATTATATATTCAGACTATTCTGCTTATCTGATTGGCTATTTGCTTATTGCATGCTCATTTTTAGTGCACCCCTTCCACGAGGTCTTTTTCTTCTCAAAAGCAACAAAATACACCAGTGACGTGTAATATGTTTAGAACATGGTCACTAATCCTGGGTGTTTATCACTGTCTTTTGCTTAATTTCTAAGGCCTCTGAAAAAGTCTGCTATTTTTTCTTGGGAGGCGAAGTGCAGCCTCATTGGTGGAGGTAATGATGGAAACCATACAGTCCTACTTAGCAGTTAATCAAGCAGAAAAAATGGTTTAGAAAACCCAATTCTCAGTGCACAAAGACAGAGGAGTAATAAAAGTAATGGTGACGTGCCTGTGGTAATGCTGCAGTCCTTCCTGAACGGAAGGCTAAGAAAAGTAGTAAACCGTTGATGTATATTTTTCAAGCCAATAAATATTAGAATTTATTTGTAAGTGAGCTTTCAATATTTTAATGGAGCTGAATGATGAGAAAAAGATTCTAGTATCTCTTTTAAATCTGTGATAATGCCACAGCATAATAATGCTATTCCTGAAAGCATTTTCCACAAGTGATACATGGAATGACTACTGTACGCGCTTCAGATTTGGAACAGAACTGTATCTGTTTATTGTAATCTTAAAGCCTGCTTCCCTTTGTCCTAAACAGTTCTTTCTAAATAACCTACGAAATCAGATTACCTATAATTACAAAAAACCCTCTTACTTGTTCTGCTTGCTTTCTTCTGATGACCAAAAAAAAGGTATTCCTGCTCTTACCATATTACCTAAGTTGCACTAGCATACATGCTGTAAACCTGTACTTCAGCCAATGTGAAAGAATTATTTTTTAATTTCTTCAGGTAAAACATTGTTCAAATGGTACATGCATCCAGAAAAATATCTTAGAGGAGAAAATAGTACTGGATCTTGGGTAACAAAACCAACAAATGGAATGGAATTAATTAATTGCCTCTGCTTCTTTTAGCATATCATTTAGCACCCCTAACTTCTGAATGATTAGCCTGTATTTTACAGTCAACATGCATCACACAGAAGAACTCTAAACAACTGTAATTATACTTTCACCCTATTCTGCTTAGTTTTATTATGCTAAAAAAAGCACATTCCTTCTCCATCCTAGCCTCAAGAAAACCAGTTCTTTACAATCTAAACATCCATTTTCAGTAAGAGATCTAAATGAGTCTCTTTTTCCAACTAGTAATAGGGTTTAGAGATTCTTATTATTTATTGCAGAGATTCTTATTACCATAATTCTTAATTTAATTTGAGGTCTAAGCAAGCAGGAAATTCCCAGCACTAACAAGTGCTGCTCAGAATCTCAGGAGCATAGTTTAAATGAGAAAATCCAGCATACTTTTTTGAAAACAAAATCTTAAATGCTGGAAAACATAAGATAAAATTATTTAAATCTCATGTCTGACATAAAAAGCTAAGTTAATGATAGTTTAAGGCATATTTGTTTTGTGTTTTCTGGATGGCGACTAATGTAATACTCATCACAGTGAATTTATTTTGTAACTGAAAACATTTTTAACTGGAATTTTGGAAAACAAGAGAATCTTCTGATAATTTTATGTCGATCAGAGGGTAGTCCAGTCTACCACCTTTCCCATATGAAGCTATATGCGTTGGAGGGGTAGCTGTTTCTTAATGAGATCTAGCTACCGTTTTTAGAACTGTTTTTGAGAACATTTTTAAGAGAAAGAAACACGGACTTACAAGAAAAGTTTGCCTTTGACCTTTGTTGCAGTGTGTTTAGTAGAACCGGTAGCTTTTAAACTCCTGCCTTTGCCTCTCTTTCCCTGTGCTGTCCAGCTGCTGCAAGGCAGTAACCATTTTCTATACTCACTTGACACATGTAAAGCTTTCTATGTCACTTTTTGTAAAATAACAGTCTGTACCGTAGATAAACAGAAGATTGACCTTGCTCAACAGTATCATTAGAAAACGCTATCTTTTTACTCAGGCTAGTTTTGTATATCCTATAAATACGCAGATAGGAGCTTTATCTTGTTTCTTTACCGTGGGACTTCCCACCTGGAAAATAATGGTTGTGTATTGTAGAAAAAAAAAAAAGAAGGGTGCAGACTATATTTAAGCATGATTAAGTCAAACTCATTTTTTCACTGCTGGGTTTACTTTGTCCTTTTGTAACTGAAATCTACGCAAAAATATCTGAGTGTGGGAGAGGGAAACAGGAAAGGATTTCGGTGTGTTATTATTCCCAAAACAGCACAAGGAATCCATTTTAACGTAGGTTTGTGTTATGTAAATTGCCATCAATGGAAATGGGAAACATAAGACAAATGTAGACGGTTCCAGGTCGCTTTTTTAACTGCAGTGTGACTTGTCCACTCTTTTCATATTTTTATCAACAAAGTTTAACAACTAGTGGTAGTATGCCAAAGCACAGTATACATAAAAGATGGATTTTATAATGGTGTCAGCTGAATAGCATTAGTAGACTTCTTAAAAAAGATATTGTTCTTTAAAAAAGGTGTAACAGTCAGCTTCAATATATATGAAAATGTTCCTTAAAAAACAAACCAGACAAAAAAACAACCAACCAAACAGGAATATTGCCACACTTCTTTGTTTAAAAACAACCAGTGAATAAATGCCTCCCTATATATATATAAAATATTTGCTCTGTTTAAAATTTAAGTAATCTGACAGCAAAGCTCACAAGAACTGAAACTCCATTTTTATTATTCAGTAGTCAAGTAAGGAGAAATGCAAAAAGGATACATGAAAAAATGACAAGTATCTATATGTACCTACAAAATGTTTAGCACTTCAGTCACCTAAAAGGCTGCAAGTTACCTAAAGAAATATGGTTGTGTGCAATATGATTCATTTGGATGCCTCGGCTTTATACTTGCAGCAAATAGAAATTATATTTAACACCTGACTAATTAATTTCAAGCATTAGAGAATAGCTAAAATACACTCCAGTTTAATTCATTCGACTGGGCACTGGATTAACAAAGCATGTTCTGAGTACATCTTACTAACTACAAGCAAAATATCATTAATTTAGATGGGTTGTGTTTGCTGCACTATGGCACTGGCACAGTTGTTTTTTCCTGCAGCAGTGCTGAGAATTATCAAGTGGGATAAATTAGCAGAGTCCTAGGACCTCCATTGTAACTGTCCTTTTTGTGAGCACGAAATCCAGCCCACATCAGAAGAAGTATTTAGGAATCTTGCTTCCTCTAAAACAAATGGAATTAGATGCCAGAATACATTTATTGGATCTAGGTTCTAGCCTTTCATTCAAAAGTCTCTAATACATATTCAGTCTTTAATCCTCAAGGGGCTGTAAACAACCACAAGGTTCTGGCAGAGCAGTGTCAGGCTGAAAATGGGAAAGTACTGAAATCCCATTTAAATCTTTTGCCAGAAGTTCCAGAGACCTGACGTTACGTATGCATTTATTTCATTAAGTGGAGCATGATCTTTGCATAGGTCTGGGGTTTTCTTTTTGGAGTGATGTGCTGGGCTGAGGGTGGGTATTTTATTACCTCTCCATCTCTTCTGTCCTCTCCTTACCCTTCCCTCCTCTCTACCCCTTCGTTTACTAACCTCCCTCTCCTTTGTAGTCTGCTTCACGCACAGACTTAATGACCTCTCCCTTCTCCCAATCCTTTGTTTGTCTTTGCCTCATTTTCCATCGGACCACCACTTCTGCTCTTCAATGAAGTCATAAGAGAAAAAAGCAAGAGAGAGGCAGACTGGTTAATGAAAGGGTGGTATGACTGTTGCCACTGCGGTAAGAAAACGGACACGGCAGCTTTCTGCCTAGCATGGTGTTCACCCTAATTGCATTTCCCTGCTTATGCTGCTGAATGATTTCACAGAGTGCCTGTATTTTCCCAGCCATATGTGACCACGCTAATTTTGAAAATTAGGTCACCATCTTTCGTTTCCTTTTTCAACTGCTCCTTTGTTCTCCCAAGGCTTTGAGAAGACCACTAGATACCTTCTGCTCTATTTGATAATATTTATTTTCACTTATCTCCTTCATCTCTTCACAGCTGTACACTAATTTGAGAGTACACGCTAACTGTTCACATCCATTTACTCTGTAGTCACCAACAGGTATTACTTCCTAAGTGTTACTCCTCATGTTTCTCAATGTCAGCAGCTCCTGCCTACATTGTAGCCTTCTTAATCGATTCTTCACTTGCATTTCTTTCCTAAAGAATCACTCCCAGTTTTGAGATTGCTGATCCTTCCTTTACAAAAGAACTAACATCTGCATTCTGGAGGAATGCCGTGGGTTAGGGCTCTAGATGGTAGGCGGGTCCAAGAAAGCCAGTCAATATTGAAGCATGACTTCCTCCAAGCTCAAGAGCGGTGCATCCCCAGGAGTAAGAAATCGGGTAAGGGAGGCAGGAGACCTCCATGGATGAGCGAGGAACTGCTGGCTAAACTCAGATGGAAGAAGGAAGTCTATGGAATGTGGAGAAAGGGACAGGCCACATGGGAGGAACACAGGAACGCTGTCAGGGTATGCAGGGATGCAATGAGGAAAGCTAAGGCCCACCTGGAATTTAATCTGGCAAGGGACGTCAAGGGCAACAAGAAGGGCTTCTTCAAATATGCCAGTAGCAAAGGGAAGACTAGGGAAAACGTGGGCCCTCTGCTGAATGAGGTGGGTGCCCTGGTGACAAAGGATACAGAGAAGGCAGAGTTCCTGAATGCATTCTTTGCTTCAGTCTTTATGGCCAAGGCTGGCCCCCAGGAACCCCAGACCCTGGAGGTAAGAGAGGAAAGGTGATGGAGCAACTCATTCTGGAAGTTATCTCCAAGCATGTAGAAGAAAAGGTGGTGATCAGGAGTAGTCAACATGGATTCACCAAGGGGAAATCATGCTTGACCAATCTGATAGCTTTCTGTGATGCCATGACTGGCTGGGTGGATGAGGGGAGAGTGGTGGATGTTGTCTACCTGGACTTCAGCAAGGCTTTGGACACTGTCTCCCATAACATCCTCATAGGTCAGCTCAGGAAGTGTGGGTTAGACGAGTGGATGGTGAGGTGGATTGAGAACTGGCTGAATGGCAGAGCTCAGAGGGTGGTGATCAGTAGCACAGAGTCTAGCTGGAGGCCTGTAGCGAGTGGTGTCCCTCAGGGGTCAGTACTGGGCCCAGTCTTGTTCAATTTATTCATTAGTGACCTGGATGAAGGGACAGAGTGCACCCTCAGCAAATTTGCTGAGGATACAAAACTGGGAGGACTGGCTGATACCCCAGAAGGCTGTGCTGCCATTCAGCGAGACCTGGACAGGCTGGAGTGTTGGGCGGAGATGAACCCCATGAAGTTCAACGCGGGCAAGTGTAGGGTCCTGCACCTGGGGAGGAACAACCCCATGCAGCGGTACAGGTTTGGGGTTGACCTGCTGGAAAGCAGCTCTGTGGAGAAGGACCTGGGAGTCCTGGTGGGTGACAAATTCACCCTGAGCCAGCAATGTGCCCTTGCGGCCAGGAAGGCCAATGGCATCCTGGGGTGCATTAAGAAGAGTGTGGCCAGCAGGTCGAGGGAGGTTCTCCTCCCCCTCTCCTCTGCCCTAGTGAGGCCCCGTCTGGAGTCCTGCGTCCAGTTCTGGGCTCCCCAGTTCAAGAAAGATGAGGAACTACCAGGGAGAGTCCAGCGGAGGGCTACAAAGGTGATTAAGGGACTGGAGCACCTCTGCTCTGGGGAAAGGCTGAGGGAGCTGGGGCTGTTCAGCCTGAGGAAGAGAAGACTGAGAGGGGACCTCATCAATGCTGATAAATATACCAAGGGTGGGTGTCAACAGGATGGGGCCAGGCTTTTTTCAGTGGTGCCTAGCGACAGGACAAGGGGCAACGGGCACAAACTGGAACACAGGACGTTCCGCCTGAACATGAGGAAAAATGTCTTCACTATGAGGGTGACAGAGCCCTGGCACAGGCTGCCCAGGGAGGGTGTGGAGTCTCCTTCTCTGGAGATATTCAAACCCCGCCTGGACGCAGCCCTGTGCAGCCTGCTCTGGGTGACCCTGCTCTGGCAGGGGGGTTGGACTAGATGATCTCCAGAGGTCCCTTCCAACCCCTACCATTCTGTGATTCTGTGATTCTGTGATTTTTCTTCTTCATTTCCAGAAGCCTATATACACAGGCGGCATGACTGGAATTTGTCAGGACTTTTACACACTTTACACTTAAGAAAGTGAAACAGCTGTTGGGGCAGACGCGTGATATTCGGATGTGGTAGAACTGGCCTCTTCTCCAGCTCACTCCACTGTGGTCTGCCCAGACTTACTCTCTTCTTCCAAAGCCAGACTTTTCCTCACCTGGGACAAAAGTACCTCTGTTTATTACTCTGTTTCTCACCCTTCAAAGGCCAGTCCTTCTCTGAAGGTCAGCCGAACTATTTCATTCAGCTCCAGGAAGAGAGGAAGGTCTTCAGTATTCACTAGTGGCTAAACACTCCCTTTTATATTGCAGTCCCATAAATGGGAGACAGAATGCAGCAGTGTGTTCCAGGTGACTCCCCTCTTCATGCAATCATTATAGGAAAAAAGTTTTCATAGGACATTTCCTATATGTGGTAGAACAGAGGTGGTCTAATCTTCTCTGAAAGCATAGTCACATATGACTGGGAAGGCATCGCTTTCAATGTTGGAATGAGGGACAAGAGAGCTGTAAAATAATAATTTGGTCATCTTACATTCAATTTTTATTCCCCTAAGAAATGCTTCAAGTTTCCAGCGAAGCTTGTTATTCATAATTTCAGTAGCTAACAGTGGCTTGTTCCTCTTTTCTTATTGGTGATGGGAGACGGCAGACAGCTTTGACTTGTTTGCTGCAATACCAAGATTTTCAGGAGTTCTTCCTTCTAAGCTCAAGCAGTTGAGGGGGAGGTGAGGAAAGAGAAAATATGTGTGGTGAGGGAGGAGAGCAAGGGAAAGAAAGGAGTGTTTTCCACTGAACATCTGAGAGTGAGTAAATGATTATATTTGCTGAGACATCATTATTTTTAACTAGCTCTTGAAACTTGTGGGATGGTGACTGCCTGGAATGTACAAATGAAGGCAACTGAAATGAGCAGTTAGGGAAATAAGAGAGATCTGCAGGGTGCAGTTGGTTGTTAGGAGCAGAGACGCTTAAAATGCCCACAGCAACACTGCAAGTCATACTCCCTCACCTGAGATCTACACGACTGCTACCTCTTGTGCAGCTTTTCACATTAAGGGCATATTAACCAGGCAAAACAAGGAGATTTGCTGGCCGATGTTCCTTTCTCAGCGTTGCTAGCCTGAGTAGTACATAAGATGGGCAAATTGAATACCTGTCCTGGCACCCTTGGGTGTATCCAGCCAACACTCTGTTGGTTAGGCACTCAGTCAAGGTGGTCCTGGCTTTCATGCAAGCCTTCTCCACAACAGTGTGTGTCAGCCTCAGAGTCCTCCCTGTGTACACTATCATCAACACTGTCTACAGCAAGCTGACTTAGGTATATCTTTCCATGACACAATCCGGTCAGGCTTTTCCTAACATACGCAGGTGAAAGGAGAATTACTGGTTATCCACGTTTTGTTCTCCTGCAGTGGATTATGGTATTTCATTTGGCATGGCAATAGAGGAGCAGGACGAGTGTGGCGAGGTGTCTATGGCAGCCAGAGATAGATGCGGTCCTCATTTCAACAAGGTCTAAGTTCCTTCCATGCTGCACTCCATCAGGAGACCGTTTGTCACGAGGGTGCAGACGGTTTGTAAGTGCTCTCTGAAGTTCTGTATCTGATTTCTGCGGGGCGAGGAGATGAAAAGAGCTCGCAGTGCTGTGCCGTCAGTCTCCAATGCTGTAATAAGGAAGCAGAATTCAGAGGCAAATAGGGGCCTTCTTACCTTCCTAACCCCTCCGGGCGTATTCTCAGCTTGGGAAGAGTGGGAAGGCAGTGGGTCAGTAAAACATTATGTGTCTCATTTCATAAGCTTCAAATGGGTATATAGGTTTTATGTTACCTCAAAAGCTAGTATGTACTAATACTGTATCACATAAAGTTAAGGTGTTCCAACGTACCGAGGTTTAGTGTGCTTTCCTGACTCAGTGTAAACAAACCCTTAGGTCACAGATCTAGAGTCAGGTGTACAACTCTATATTAGCAATCTCAGCGAAGGCAACAAGCTTACTCATACGAAAAATATCTCTGCATTTGAAAAAGCATATCCTTGTATTTTAAATCTCTGTGGCAGCAGCATGCCTGTTAAATTACCTAACTTTCTGGGACATAGTTCATTTTTTCCAAACTTATGTGTGATTCACATAGCTTTCGTGTCCATTCGTGTTCATTTTTATTGACAATTTTTGCCTTAAAATTAAAGAGGAATTAAACTTACGCTATAGGTGTTTTACACTATAAGGGTGAATGCTTATCAGTTAAATATTTCTGCATATATATGCCATGTATGATTTATATACATATGTTCCATATATCTTATTTCTGATTTAGGCTTTAGCAGATTGATGTGTGTGTATATCTCTCTCTTTCTCCAGAATTCTATTTATTAATGGTTGTATTGAAACATAAATACATGGCTGAACTGCCAGCAAAATAGCTCATACAGTAAAAATAGATAGGTCATGGAAGAGAACACAACCATACCCTGGCAATTTCCTATTTCTTCAGAGTTAGCATAAGAAAATGTCCATGCAGATCTAAAATGCTAAACGGCCTGACAAGCACACTGTCATTTAACATGTGAATGTCTTAAAAAGCAGTTTATGAATATTCACATTCTTGAGGATTTCTCTCCCAAAGGCCTCTTGGTTGTAGAGTGGCTTAATTCAAGATGGTTTCTGTTGAAGGTAAAGAAAGAACTGAAAAAAAGTACAATTGTTTCTCTTGTTTAATAAAACGCTGATACACCTAAATCAGTGGTTTTCAGATGGAGGTGGCTGCTATTCATAAAGAACTGTGCAAATCAGTAGGGGGGGGAGCAAGCAAGGTTTGAAAATATTTTAAAATATGTCCCCCATAACCAGCGTGCCAGCCTGTTCACAAACTACTCATGGGAAGGTGTTTGGTGTGCCAGCAAACCTACCCTGTATAAAAAGATACACATCTTTATCACCTGAATTTCTCCACTGATTTCCACTGCTAATTCAGTATTTACTGCCCTTCCTGTGCTATAATATGAACATCACCTTTCCAGATAACATGGCTGACAAAAAGTGACAGTACAAATTACCCTGTACACACACACTAGAAAAAAGTCTCCAGAGCTGCCCTGCAAGAAGCAGGCTCTGTATTTGAATTAGCCACCCGAATACCATCTATGAATCTAATAATGCAAAAAGGAAACCCTCACTGAGAGTATGTTCCTGTCTGTTACGTGCTACTCGGTGCTCGTATATACACAGAAATTTGTTAAATAATTACAGCATCTACCAAAACACATCCTTGAAGAGTTCTTCCTGCAGCCCTTTTCCACCTCTCTTTTCAAACAACACTTCCAGTATTAAACTCGCAATCCAAAGCAAATTTCCCCTCTACTAACAAACACTCATTAGAACCAAACCTTGCTGGCACAGCAAATGCAAAATTCATGAATATCAATATATTTAACATAATTGATGTCAGTGCCCAAAAGAACTATTAATTTCCATGGGTCTTGTTCATACACTTTTAAAAATGTGATATACTACACTAAACACATCGCACACCCGCATGAGAATTATGTGCATGAAACTAATCAACCATTATTCACTACAATGAACTCGCACAGATAACTGATCAAGGACAAAACACAGCAAAAAGGATAGGAGGATATTTCTTTCGTAACGAAAATATTCCATCTCTTGCACAGTCCAGGTCCTCACAGGGGACCTACAAGTCATGTTTAAAAAATAATCCTGGGAACTAAATTCTTAACGGTGGATAAACAAATTGTGGACTCAGTAGAGACATTGTTTTTAAAGCTTACAGTTTTCTTGCTGATTCATCCCTGTACATTCATGGTAGCAACTGTTTCCTCTCCAGTAGTTTAATTGATTAAAATATTTTTATTATACTAAGAACAATCACGTCCCACTTGTATTTAGTTTGGATTTTGCTGCTTGTCAGATCTGATTAATGGATGTCAGTCAAGTCCAAAAGTTCGTTTGTTTTCTCCGGTTCTATCAGTTGGTCTAATTAAGGATATCACCATTTCTACAAACCTTGTCTCACTTGCATCACACAGTGATGCAATAGCCAGAGCATCATAACTACACTCTCAAAATGCACAGAAGTGAGATAAACTTTTAATTGAAACACTTCTCTCCTACTTTTACAGCAAATGGAATGGGTATGGGAGGAAGAGGGAAATAATACATTAAATGTAGACTTCAGCTAAAGACAGACCACTACATGAAGGTTGGAAAGCAGTGCCCTAAGGGCCTCATAACAGCAACTGTATTTTACACTGAACATTTTTGCATGAATTGACAGGTTTCTGTGCCACCTGCATTTAGATTTAAGTGGATTTGTCTCACCAACAGTAAAGAACACGGCGATTTTTTTTTCTTGATGAAATCTTTTCTGTGCAAATTCAAAGGAAGCCTTTCTCGCCAAAGTTTTATGTCTGTTTAATCTGAGTGTACGCTGTCTAATCACACTTCGAAATATGTTCATGAAAATGTGTTGATGCTGTCATGATGCTCAGTTGTAAACTCTGCTATGTTGCTAGTAGCACAGTTAATCACAATCTATGCATTTTTGTAACCTTAGTTTAACAAAGCAAAATATTTTAAAGATTTTATTTACCAAAATCATAATAAAGAGTAATTACAGCTCTAGACTAAAGTGCTCTTCTCAAAGCACCTGGTAAAGCCACTTTCTCTGTTGAGAGCTTTTGCTTGTTTGCAGGCATGGAAATGAGTTAATACACAACTATTTTACCCTTGTGGCCTGGAAAGTCAATATTTCCTTACTGATGTAGCATATTACTCACACCTTCCATGTAAGGCTTGTATTGAGATATCCTTTTGATGGAAGAAACCAGGAGAGGAAACTTGTGAATTAAAACATTAAAAATATTACTTTAGTTTTATTGTTTGCAACTACCATCCCTTGGACCTTAGGACAGATATAACTGAAAAAATGTCTATTTTAGATTTAAAAAAATCACTCTGAAACCATTCTTCCCAAAGAAAAATTAAAAATGTCTATAATGGTTTTCAGTTACACTACTCATACAAGGGCAATCTTTTATATTTTGTTTGTTTGAAGGAGAAGGGATAAAATACTTACTTAAAAAAGGAAAACATTTCTTAGCACTTAGAACTATGCCATTTATATTTGTCAGGTGGGGGAGAAGAAAGGGAAAAAATAACTAAGGAAGGAGAACTGAAGACTTCATAAAGAAGAGAAACAGGGAAAAGAAACTGATTCTTGTTTAATTACACTTAAAATTGAATTTCTTATATGATGAAAAAAATCTACAACTGTTTTAACAGATTCTGAAAAAAGTAATTATTTTCCCAAACTGAAGGCATCTTTTGTCGTGAACCCTATTTTGCAGATGAAGGACAATCGGAAGGATTGGGGTTTTAATTCTCCTAAAAATGTTCCACGGTAGCTTTTCTACAAAACAAAACCTCTTTACTTAAAGCACAACCTATTAGTGTAACAGGCCTAGAGACAGGATACCTTATCTCACTGGACCGTCTGGATCTCTTTGCTTCAAAGGGATTTAACCTGTGTTTCCAAACACAGTAGTCCATAAGAAATTCAACCTTAAATATCAGTGAGCCAACACTGAAGCCAGGAATTCACATACTGTTAGTCTTTATTTTCATGTGACTGAAATTATTCAGAGAAAATAGATGGAGAGGAAAAAGTAAGGAATTTGTCAAGGGTGCACATATACAACAGTGCTGCTAAAAACTACTAAGAGACTTGTATTGTCAGTGTTAGCCCCTTGTAAGAAAAATTAATGTTCAGAATAGAGATAAGGAAGCCATAAAATGTAAACCAAATGCAATTCATCCTGAAGTTAGAAAAATCTGGATTTATTTAATGGTTAGTATGATAGGTAGTATTATCATAAATGTGCCTATATAGAATAATTCTGGAATGGTATTTCTGGTAACATTTATAGTGTCTATTCACACATCACCTATTCACCAACTTGTTACTCCAGAACACATTCTCAGGGGTTTTCATCAGCTAAAAAAACTCACCATAATTAATTTTAAACAAATGTGCCACAGAAATTCTTCTTTCCTGCCAGTGGAGAGAGAGAGGAGTGACAGTTTTCCTACAGAATGCAGCACTAATTACTGACCTTGGAAGAGCAACATAACCAGTATAGAGCTTCGATAGAGGTTCTATAGAGCTAGTGTAACTGATTTCCTATAGAAGAGCTATTCCAGATCTGATTAGAAGTTGGTACAGTATTCTTTTAGGATTGCTTTTTGGACACAAATACCCTCAGCAGCATTCACTGTTACCCTTTTTGGATCCAAGAACCTTACCAAAGGCAGCTCAAACCCGTTGTTGGTGCACAGGCAAAATACTGAGCAAATAGCTTATTTTAGGCAACTTCAAAGTTGGCTCTTTCTGCCAACTTCACGTTTAACTCTTTGTCCGCAGTGCGGCCAGAAGCAGCTCTGCAGCGGCTTGCGAGCAAAGGACTGATGGTTACAATCCGCAGACGTCCGTGTCCTCACACGGCACGGCTGCATTTTCATTCCTTTCTGTTTGTTTTGACCAGCGCAAGATTTATGTGGGGGCATCAGCTGTCAAAACAGGCTCTTAGGCTAAGAGGCTGCAGCATAGCTTAAAGTCAGTGTCCAGGAGCAAAGCGGTCCAAATCAGGGAAGAGTAAAGGTGCCTGAACATCACCTTTTCGTCTTTCCTCCTCCGTGTGAAACGCTGTGCCAAGTGTTCCTCAGTCAGAATTCAGGAGCTCACCCATGGTTACCAAGGAAGAGAAATACAAACAAAAAGTCACAATAAAATGTTTAAAAATAACTCCAAAACATTCCTAACCATTTCTGGAACACAGCATATACAAAATAGGTTGTGGTGTTACACAGGTTCTCTATTGGTACTTGTATAATACTCCAAAACTTAGTCACACAACACATTTACGTTCATCACTCTGTTTGATTTTACTGTTTGAAAAATAATGCAACCAAATACAGAGAAAACGTCTTTGTATGGCGTAACACAATATTTAACCAGTGCAAATTTAGGATTGTATCAAAGTTAGACTGAACAGAGGTTGTTTACTCAGCTTCTCTTTAAATATAGTAGACAGGCATTATGCATTTAGGAAGCCATAACAATATACTTCTAAGACTTAATTGCCAGTGAATTATATCAGTTTTGTGTTGATTTCAGCAGCGTAAATGTGGTGTAATCCAGCTGCGAACCAGATCAGTTCAGAAAATGTTACAGTAAGACATTTTGAAGGGACCATGTGCAAATTGAAATTATGGAGTATCTAAAATAAACTTCGATTTTAACTTCTTGTTAATGAAAAGATTACTTACTGTCTCTTTATGCCTTTTAGGCAGTTATTACTTTCAGTAATTATTATTTAATATTTTTATTGCAATGATGTCCAGAAGTCCCAATTCAAATCAAGTTAAAATCCACAGTTCAAGTCACTACCTGAGCATTTAATAAGCAGAAGCGCTTACCCCGGAGGTCTTTCAATCCAGCTCTTGGAAAAATGGAACCGCATGAACGTAACGAACAACAGTAGTAAGAACAGGGAAAAGCAGCAGTAAAACCCTGTTACTCTGAAAAGCTATGTACACATTGTTCAGACCATTGAACCCTTGAAAGGGACAAACATAGAGGTGGCTGTTTCACCAACTGTTCTTTCAGTTTAGCTGCATGTTGTTGCAGTATTTGCTAGTGTTCCTGTTCAAATATAAAAATAGAAATTTGAATGAGAGGAGTTTGGGCTTCGTGTCTACCGTGAAATCTTGCATGAAGAATTTGTTTAAACTTTCAGTGGGATCAGTTGCATCGTCCCACTTGAAAGACTCATTGTGTAACTCTATATTTTGTACTTTGTGCACTTAATCTGTAATTATTTGGTAACTGGGATACCAACTCTGGGAATTAACTTTGCTGGGGACTCTGCTGAAGCTGTAATCTAAATACTGTCTTGATATTTATAGCACTTTTAAATCCCTGGGATAACTCCTGGTATTTTCTTAATTTGTGTAGATAGTTGTATCTCATCTATGTAAAATGTCTTCAGGAGCTGTGGTCTAGCTAGCTACAGTTTCAGCAGACTTTGGCTAGGCTTTTATTTTTGATGGCTAAAACCGTAAGTGAAATAGTATCTTACATTGAAACTAACGTTACAACTATGGTAGATTCACCACGTGAGCAACAGTTGCTTTAATTTTCCCACACCCATGTATTACTCTGCCGCATTAATAAATGCATTGGGCAATTTGCAGTAAACATTGCCAAAGAACATTTTCACATTAAAAAGTTACGACAATTCACGCATGAAAGAGGTGCCTTGAAGAGTTCATGATGGAAGACATTGGTTACAGAGAGCCATTCATATGAATTATGATAAGGGTACATTATTGGGTATTAGACAGGAAAGATCAATAGTTCATACGAGAGAAAAAAATTGGTAATTTTATTACAGCACCAGTGTAGTGCATTACAGTGAGAAATTCTAAATCTGTTGTCAGTGCTTTTAACTTCAGGGGCTGAAGTTCTCGTACTTGGCCTTAGTCCAAAGCTGACTCATCTGAAGAAAATGGCTTATCTGAACAAGAAGAAATGGAAGTGATTTAATGTTTTGGGAAATGTATACGTACGTAATTTTATTTTTTACAAACGCTGATGATTATATTTAGTTTAGCTTAATTATTTAAATCTAGGCATAGATGTAGTCCCCAAAGAGGACTGTATGCTCTATAAAGGTGGAGAGAGGATTAGCAGAAAAGTAAAGGAACAATCAGCGAATATTACTACCCTAGTAGAAACGCATGCTTATTTTCTATATCTGGATACAAACTGGATACTCCAATGTACAATTCCCATACACAGACAAGAAGTTTTAAATCAATAACCGTATTGTTAAACATAGTGGACTTTTATAAATGCAGTCAACCGTATGTTTTGTTGCTAAAGATTAAACCTTCTTCAGCCAAAGCCCCGTAAGAAACTGGATGAAGCAACTAGTGATCCTGAACAGGAAATATCAATTGCGGGTACCGGTGAGGGCTTAAAGGACTTTTTGCTTCCAATTATACGCTAAAACCAGAGGCAGGTTGATACTAACCTGACATACCATTTTCAGCGGCTCATGTAAAATGGCATGTTTTTTAGCATTTTGTCCATTTCTCAGTGAACAGCTTATCATAATAAAACACTACCCCACTTAGTTGGTGGCAGTCCCAGTAGCGAAGCCAGGGATTAAACAGGCGTGAAAACAAAACTACCTCTGTCCTTAGACGTGGTCCCTGCAGAGGACAATTACGGAGCATAAGGTGAGCAGCATGTGCAAATCCACCCTGCTGTCAGCTTTGCGCGCCGTTTTGTGGCGGAGCAGAACTCCGGGCTCCAGGACTGTTAAAACGGCATATTGCATACACAATAGGTTATCAAATACCCATTTCAAACAACCAAGGAAATTAAACAGAAAAGCATTTCCATCAACGTACTGTTGAGATCCAACGAACACCAGTATCGAAGTCGTGTGACCTACAATGAACCCGCTGGCTGCTTTTCAAAGGTATTTGTAGGTTACTCTGTCACAGTTAACACCATTTTCAGTAACATGACATCATACTGAGGGGGGTTGAAAGAGTCAAAACCCTATCCCGGGTTTTACGTGAAACAGTGTTACTATATACGTGGCGTCACTTCAATTGCTGTTTGCATGGAAGTTTAACCTAAGGTATCCAAACACCATGTTTGGGCGGAGGTTGTCAGCGTTTCCCCCAGACGTTTGTTCCCCCGGATCCTGGTAACTGGCAGTCCGGGAGCGTGAGGCACGACGGAGCGGCAGCCGCCGGGCCGGCCCCGAGCGTAAGGCAGCGAACGCCCGGTGTGCCACCAGCTGTTTCGGGTATAACGTGCCATTATTAAATTAGGAAGCTGAGCGGCTTATGCCCGAGGAAGCGTTTGCCATTTGGGACTGCGTTTCCCCGGGCCACTGACGTGCCCCTGCAGAAGACAAACACGCCGAAACCGCGGGGGGGAACCAGCGACGCCCGCACCCTAGCGCGGGGTCTCTCAATCCCGCGTGGCTACCGGGCCCGGAAGGGCCCCCGCTGCCGCCCGCCCCGGCCCGCGGACAGGCCCCACCGCCTCCCCGCTGCGGGCCGCATGTCGGGCAGAGGCGGCCGGGCCCGTTCCGCGGCCGCAGGCCACGCCCCCTCCGCAGCGTTGGGCTCCCCCCCGCCCCGTCCCGCTCCCCGGGCCGCCCCGCCCCCCCGGCCCCTGACCCCGCGCCAGCGCCCCCAGCCCTCGCCTCGCCCCATTCCTCCGCAGCGCGCTCCCGCCCCCCGCCGAGGGCCATTGGCTATGGCGGCCCGTCCCTCACGACGCCTCTGGCTCGGGATTGGCTGTGCCTCGGCCTCCCGCGCTCAGCCCCACACCGGTGCGGGGGGAGGGGAGGCCAGTGGGGCCCGGCGGCGGCGGCCGCGTTACCCGCCCGTCGCCTCCCCCCGCCCGTCACGGCCAGTGGGGGTGCGAGCGCCGCGCCTGCCCGCTCCCGTGGCGGCCGCCTCCGCCTCCGCCGCCGCTGCAGTGCCTCCCCCGGCCTGGGCGGTGGTGCGCGGCGCCGGCAGCCGCAGGGGCGCGGCGGCCTCCCCCCCGGTGACACCCCCCCCGTCGTGTGTCCCCCCGGGGCGTTCCCCCTCCCCACAGCTCCGCCGCCTCCCCGCGACCCCGCTGCCGAGGCCGGGGAGGGGAGGCGGGAGGCTGAAGCGGCGGGAGAAGGGGGAAGTGTGCGAAAGGAGGCGGGGAGAGAGGGCGGCGGCGGGCGGGCAGGTGAGGCAGGCGGCCATCCCGCTCCCTTCCTGCCCTTCGCGGCGGCGCGGGCGGGGGCGTGTGGGGCGGCGGTCGCGCTCGGGCGGCGCGGCCCCGGCTGAGGAGCTGGGGGCGGAGCGGCGGCACCCAGCGCGCCAGGGAGGCCGGCCGGCGGGCGAGGGGCGGCTGCGGGCCGGGCCGCGCTGCCGGAGCCGGCTGGGTGGCGGGGGGCGCTGCGGTCTCGCCGCCGGGCGTCGTTTCTGCCGGGCGGTCGCGGCGCCGGGCGGGGCCGGCGCGGCTCGGGGCCGCCCGCGGGGCAGACCCCGGCGCCGCCGCCGGCGGGGGCCGGGAGGAGCCGGCTCCGCTGCCGCCCTCCCCCCGTGCAGACGCACGTCGCACGCTCCGCTCGGCGAACGCCCCCGTCCTCGCCGAAAGCTGTTGCATCTTTTTTTTTTTCCCCTCCCTCCCTCACTTCTCTCTTCTCTCCCCTCTTCCCCCCTAACGAGAAGAAAACTCGATTGGATTTAATATATTTCCTTGGGGTCGGAAGAAACTCCTGCCTGCTGGATCTGGTTTAGAAGCCCGACAGACAAGGTAAATTAAATGGAGAAGGCTTGGGGAGCAGCAGCAACAACAACAGAAAAATCCTTCCTCTGCTGAAGGGGGTGGGGAAAAAGGAAGGAGTTCACGCTTCATTTTGATATCCTGTTTTTGGCCTTTATTTTTCTATGTTTTCCGCCTTGCATAGTTTGGCTGTCCTTTTGTGTTTTTCCTCCTCTCGCCGAAATGCTGTTTGTATGAACGTAGTCGCTGTTTTCATGGAGGCTGAGGAAAGAGTCTGGGAGACCGAAAGTTTTTAAGCTCCTCAGACACAGAAGTTTCTTTGTTCGGTCGGAGAAGGTATTGAACTGAAACTGCTAGACTCCGTGACTCTGCTGCTTCAGCTCCTTCCCTTCCAAAACGATTGCTAACCCTGCGAGTACAATTAACTTCTCGGGAAATAAGGAAGTCCTAAAGGAGGTAGTATCTTTTATTTAATCGAAAGATCTTGAGGCTTGCCGCTGCCCGTGTCTCCCGTTTCTTGTTTGCCTTTCAGCGTGTTTTCTGGAATATCGGTTAGTGTCTGGCTGGTCTTCTTCAAGGTAGCTGTTAAATTTCTTTATAAAAATGTGCCCTCGTAGTCCTCTGTAAATGCTGTCGCAGTTTTTGCCCTCCACTGCTGCCGCCACCTCTTCCTCCCCTCGGCCCCCTCTCTGCCCTCAAGATGACGAGTTGGACTGCATATTTTTCAGCCTGTATAGGAGAGGTCTGTGTTGCGTTTTGATCCTTGCACAAGTTTATCTTAAGAACCTCCATTTAAAAAAAAAGCTAGCTAGTGGTCTGACTTCTTAGAAGTATGTTCAGTTGAACCTCCGAGTTAAGCTAGCCTTGTTTGGTTTTGGTGACCACTTTCTCCTTTATCATTTTTGAAAGGGGTCCTGTTTGAAGCTGTTGGAGGGGAAACTTAAGTGCGAAGTTGTGGTGTAAGGTCTTGTACTGCTGGTGCTTGTTAAGTTACGCCGACTAACTAGTTGCATGTAGTGAAAGCAATATTGTTCACCACAGATTCATTTCACATGCCTCAAAGAGGCAATTATTGGTTAGTTCTTTCGTGAGGGCAAGGAATTTCACATATTGTGACTGTTCAAAATGAGCTAGAAGCCATAGCTCTGTGCTAGCTTATTTAAATTTTGGTTCTTGTTTGTCAAACTCGAAAGCAGTGTGTTTGTCAGATAGGGTGTGTTTGCTTCAGTCTCTCAGGTGTCTGAGACGTGTTGGAATTTGTGAGACTCGGATAAAGTCATTTCTATGCAAAATTTTTAACAGTCCTACGTACATAGTTCTTCAACAGCATCAAGTAATGTAGTGTTTGAAGGAAAAAGTTATTAATCCAACTCCACCTGTGTGATATACTGTGAGGAAAAATGTTAACATTTAACTGACCTAAAGTGGCTTCCATGGCTGATAACAAGTAAATGATTTGCCTTGCAATTTATAGACTTACCTTTCTAGGCAGCAGTAAGGGTTATTAGGTGACAGAAGGGGCTGAACAAAATAAATGGCAGTGAACTTCGGTTTCCTTATATGGCTGACGCTTGGCAGAAAAGCAATGAAGTCTAAATAGAGTAATCCTTTTACAAAGGACGATCACTTTCCAAAGCAGTGTTTCACTCCCAATAATGACTTGAGATTCTTGGGGGGGGGTAGGGGGTGGGGAATTGCAGCAATGCATGACAAATTTAGTTGTAAACCACTATGTTCGTAATGGATGCAATTTTGTTTCTTTTCAGACCTTTTGTGTTTCTCATGATGCACTTGATATTTTTCAATGCCATGTAGAAGAATAGATCCTTGTAGTGGAGCCACAACTTTTTTACGCGAGTGTTTTGTCACCATGGTAGCTATGGATAAGGCCTTTTTTAATGATGAAAGTGTAATTCAGTACTGCTTACAGCTAATGGTTATATCATAGAATGCCATTCATGTCATTAACATAGTTTAGGAGTTATGAAGGAGTGTATTCTTTCTTGAGATTAACCGCTTCAACTAAAGATCAGTCTCACATTGATATTCATATTATGAATAAAATGATTTACATGTACACATGGTAGCTCACGTTGCTTGAAACAACACTTTCGTAGATACGTGTTGATGGCTTGGGGAAACATTCTTTTGACCTGGCTGTCTTTGCTCATGAATTTAATTAAGCTCAAGTATACATCGGTAGTTTTAAGTAGGTATGCTTGCAATGAAAGAGCTAGAAGTTACAGCATATGGCATACTATGGAATATGATTATCATTAGGATGATTATCATATTAGTAAAAATACGAATAGATTTGTCTTACAAATAAGCTGCCCCGTAGATAATGTTTGGTATAAACATAGTGCTGTATAGGGTATCCATTTGCACATTACATTCATATAGAATTGATGAGGGGGCTCTATGGAGAAAGTATTATTGACTGAAAGTTGCACAGTGTATTAAGCTGGTAGTGTAAGAAGACAGTGTTATGATTTGTTCTTGGGGGAATTCATTCAGAGTCTGTAGTCCCAGACGTAAAGAGCCATGCTTGGAACATCAAAGCTAAGGAGAGGCTTGCACGTATGTAACATACATACGTAGCATGTTAGCAGTACGTTCTAGAAATAGAAGGGGATGGGAGCAAATTCCTCAACTCAGCTTTCCTGTAGGGGTGTAATGAATCACTGGCTGTCTGCTTTGTTTTCTTGTTTTGTTTTTGTCCTTCCTGCTCCCAAGGAAAAAGGAAAATCTTCTAGGGAACATGTTATGTAAAGATCAAGTGGTTGATATGTCATCTCTTCAGCAGATTCTCCCTATGGAATAACCTGATCTGCTAAAGGAGGGTGTGACATTTATTCCACATAGAGGAATTACAAATCTAACCTTTTCCGAATGAGTAACTAGTTGAGTTGACGGAAAAGCTACTCTTACGGATATGAAAATAGTAGATGGTATCCTATGTGAGCATGCAAATGTTGATGGTGACAGTTGATATAGGTAGTTAAATGTGAATTATCTGGAAAGTGAAGATTTAGAAACATCACTATTTTACCTTGTCAACTTTTGAGTAAGTAAAACAATGTCAGACAACACTTTTCCCATCGGAATGAAAACACTGAAGGTAACATGTTTATCAGTTTGTGTAGTAAATAGTCTGCAGGTAACTCCTACCTGCCCTCCACCCCCCTTTAGAAAGTGCAGTGTTTGTGGTAACGTGCTGCCTTGCTAGCTTAGTGTCTTTGCAACATCTGTGAAGTCCAGTGCACACTTGTGAGGTACAGGCTGTGTCTTCTACAACTTCTAAATTTTAACTGATTTGGGGAGTTTTTCTTAATGTTTTGAATGCATGGGGAGTATCTTCTTGTTACGGTTGTGGCTAACTTGTGAACAGTTCTGTGGCTACTTGGCTGGCAGACAGGATGTCCAGTTCTGGACAAGAAGTACTTTTTTTGATGGGGTGGGGGCTTGTCAGAGCTTCAAATATGGATTACCTGCAGTCCTTATAGTTCTCTTCATCTCTTGGGGAGCAGCTGCAGTGTGCCACTGCAGTTTCCAGCTGCAAAGGTGGCATGCAGAGCCCACTGTACCAGCACAGCTGGCATGCTGTCTCCTGCTGAGTAATTATCAGTAAAAATTAGTGGGCCTAAATAACACTGCCTAGTGTACTTCAGTAACCATTAATTGTTAAGCAATTCTATTGAGTTTGAGATTATAAGGGGACAGGTGATACATAGAGAAACTTGACTGCTCTAATGACAAGATGGGTGTGGGTGTTTTGGAAGGATTTTTTGTTGTAAAAAGATTACTTTATTGAAATACAGCCTTAATTTCTAATTAGGAATACAATGTTCATGTACTGTGAGTAAAACTTTATAAATGTTAAGATTTGTTAAGATGCTGATTTAGGAGAGATTTATAAATCTCATCTTCTGCCTTAGAAAAATGGAAGAAGTGAATATTGCTATGCTGGAATTGGTAGTATTTTTATTATATGGTAATCTTGGGATAATTCTGCTTTTTCTGCTGCTCTCCCTCATTAGATACCAGTTCTTTTTAACGTACTTGTTTCTCTGATGCTTAAATTTCAATATGGGTATTTGGCTTATTACTGTTAACTGAGTTTCACCTGTACGTCCCCTGAAGGTGATACAGAAGCATGAAGTTTCAACACTAAATTGCATGTTCCATGTTTAAAAATACCTCATGACTTTGCATAATTGAGAAATAAAGCTAAACAAACCTTCATTTGGTCTAAATGAAACCAAACTGAAGTGTACTTATGTTGGAGAACATTAGTGTTGTGACTAGCTTCCCTAGGGTAGTTTAAGTTGAAAAGTTGATTAGTTCTTTCTGTATCTGGAACTAATTTGTAGATACTTGATACTAAGCGATCATTATACATGGGAACAAAAAGTGATGTTTAAGCAGAGTCTGAGAACAATGTGAACAATCTTGGCTTCTGTGGCTGTCCTGGAGGTTGTAATAATGTCAGAAGGTAACCAAGCCTTTGGCGCTCCTTACGTTTGAAGGCTTAATCTTGTTAGATAAGATAGTATGTACTCCCCTCCCCTCTTTATCCACTTCCGTAGATAGTGAATGGGATGGCCGTACTCTTCTATACTATTTTTTGGTGTGGCCGGGAAAATGCTAGGTAACAAGTCTTGTACATAACTTTGATTAAGGAAGGTGGGAAATGCTTTGTGCCTTCCTCTGTTCTGTATCCATACAATGATTAGGCACAGTCTAGACCCCAAAGATTACTTACGATAGTGAGGACAACTTCTGTCCCTGTAAGAGCAAAGCTACCAGAAAGATGGTAAGTGATTCCAAAATGCACAACTTTGTTCATAGTTTCTCAATTTTTAAATATCCAATATTATACACTTTTGCATCCTTTGTAAATAGAACTATGGTTTATCAAACTTTCGTTTCACGCTTTTGTATAATTGAATTCTGCAAGCATAACGCTATATTATATATATGCAAAGTAAAACAACTGCTAAAAGCAAACATTCTTCAAGATTCTCTTATTTAGATGCACATTGTGACAATAATAACTGGAAGAAACTGTAGATCACTATCTTCAGTGTGATCAGTTTGGAATTCAGTGGGTTCATGAGCTCCCTTTCCAAACAAAAAAGTCTTCCAAGCACACTGAATTCTCCAAGTTTGTATAGTTCAATACATACGGTGCTGTGCTTCATGTCTTGTAGACCCCCTCATGAAGTTGGCTGGGGTGGGATGAGCAGAGATACATAGACACGGTCCAAGTAGTGAATGCTCTGGCTATTCTGGACTATCACACACTTCCAGTGGGAGAGACTGCAGCTATTTGAGTAGAATGTCCTTTCTAGGAACAAACAGGAAGGAAATAGTTGTTTTAGGAGTATTGAGTTTTGTGTTCTCTTGAACTTAAAATTGCACTTCTGAAGTAGGTGATTGGGGTATAGTGGTATTCCTGTGAGCTCCTGGTGCTCAGTGGCTACTTCTTATGTTAGGTGTCTGGGGCTAGCTTGAGGAGTAGAAGAAGCTCTGAAATGGTTTGAAGTGTTAGTTACAAATACTCTTAATTTGGAATGGGTGGTATATCCCTCTGAAGTGGCCAGGACCTTATTCTCCTTGGTGGGGAAAGCTCCAGTGTTAATAACTAAATTCAAAATATTGGAAGTTCTATTAGTATGTTAAAGGTAGCTGCAGAAGGATGGTCTTGGTGTCTGAAGTACTGTGCTTTGAGTTTTATTACTGCGTTTGGAGCCCTCTCATCAGTTTTCGTTTCTAGTTGGCGTGAGGAATTCCTGTAGCAGCTCCATAGAGGGACTCCGTCTTCCCAGACACTTCTGGAAGAAAAGTTTTGTGTTCTTCCTTAGTCCTCTGTCCCATAATGTGGGGTCTAAGTTTAGTGTAGTTGCAGAAATTACTTCTTGAGCCTTCCTTGCCCTTCTTGTCCTTGGAGTTTTTCACTACATATCTTCCAAAACTTCCAGCCCTCCTAAGAAGGAGAGGAGAGGGCATAGATGCTTTGGGCTACATCAGTACATCTGAATAAATGTCTGAGATGCAGTGCCAGATGCCTGTCAATGTCAGTCACAGGTTCAGTTGCCCAAATCACTATGGATGTCATCTTAAGTGTTTGGATGGTGGAAAGTGTTGTGTTGCCAGGCTTGTCTGGAAGACTTCTGGTAGGCTGCTAATGAACTTCTTGAGGCCTGCTGCTTTTTCCCCAACATGTGCCTGTAGTCATCCTGGCATTGCTGTCCTTGAGGGGAGAACTGATAGTTTAGAAGATCAACGCAATTGTCAGCAATTTGATCAAATTACTGCAGGTCTTCTGTCTTTACTGACAGGTAACCCTGAGGATAGGATGGAGGTTTATATTTGAAACTGGTTATTGGAGAACTCTTAAATAATGATACTAATGCAAATTGTAGGGTTTTTTTTTTTTCCCTCTGTGGAAACGTTACGCTTAATAATCTGTACATGCTTATGCATGCTTGTGGTTAAAACAAAAAAGCTTGGCTGCAGAAGTATTTACGAGGTTGAGGCCTGTATTTTTGGTAAAAGTAAACTGGAAGTATGGCAGCATAGCAGTCTAAATCTTTCATGATTTAAATGCTCTGTAAATACTCTGTAGCATGAGCCTGGAAAGTGAGTATAGTATGCGGGTGTTGAATTTACGTAGTTTCCGCTTTGGCCTTTGAGGTAGGTATGTATACCTGCAGGAGGAGATGCATGAGCAGTCAGCTGTGCACTGGTAGCCTGCTGCTGGTACATTTGCTTGCTGTGGCAGATTAGTCTGTGGTGACCTGGAACGTCAGCTTGGTAGCTGGCTCCTTTTAGGAGAACATACTCATTTTGGGTTACTTCTGGTCACATAATGATGTGTGATGTTAACCCTGGAGCTGCGGGTCATTTAATTTCTGAGGTGCTCTGTATTTTTTGGGGGGTTGGCAATGAAGTTCATCACTGAGAGAGAAAATTCAAAAGGTCACATCTTTCTCATTCATAGCTATCCAGCCTTTATACCATTTATTTCAGTTGTGCTTTAGTAAACTTATACAGAGTGATTTATTCTAAGTAATGGAGAATATTCATGAATTCTTTAGTAGATCTCCTTCTGTGAGGAGTTACAGGCAGAGGGAATTGAGTATAGAATGCTAGAAAGTAATATTTGGAGCAAACCTAGAATTTTACTTTAAGGTCACTTTTGTTGGTTCACATACGGGTGATGGAAAATACTAAAAAAAAGGTAACTACTAAGTTAAGGACTCAACTCTACAGTAGGAAGAGGAGAAAAAGATGGTTAAACCTGTGCATTTCCATCCTTTCTGGGAGTGTGAAAAGAAGGGGAAATGAATTGAAACTCTCTGAATTTGGCAAGCCATCTGGCTCTGATTCTGATGAATAAGATCAGAACCATTGATATGGGGGAGGGAGATGCTATCAGAGCTTTACTGTTTTATTGTACTATTGTTTAACTATAGTGCATCTTAATTGTGTCTTTTAGGAGACTTTTTTTTTTTCTGTACAGTGTTTTGTGGAGGAGGGAGCTTTCTGTAGCTATTAGAAAATCCTGTTCTTCCAGTGCATTATTCTGAATTTAGACATTAATGCTTTGGGTCCGGTACCGGAGATTTCATCTAAATAAATGAAAATATAAACAATACAAGTACTAGAAAAGCAAGATAGGCTTTTAATGGATTTTAATAGATGAGAATAATTTACTCTTCTGCTTGTATTTATCTGGGTGTGCTTCTCTATTTTTCAAGGAGCACTTATTTTGTTTTGCTTTACTGAAGCAAAGCAGAAGAAATGCTGAGGATCATGGCATTCCTGTGTGCTTTTTGCTTTTTGTGCTTTTACTAGAGAAAGACAGTGGAGCTGGCAAACGTTTCTGTGGGATTTTCCTGTGGGAAATCTGTGGAATCTGTGGGAGAGGTATTGTCAAGATTTCAAATGTCTTGTAGTCTTTCATGACATCAGTGTTACTGAATTGGTTTTGCAGCAGCAGCCTGTGATGTCTCAAGGGAGAGATTATGGCCCTGACAATGCAGCAGGTTAAAAGAAAGTGTTATGGGATGGGAGAGAAACATATCTTTAATCAATACTTTTTTATTCTTCTCTTTCTTACTTCTCTCTTCCATCTACATAAAACAACTGATCAAAAAGCAACAAATTATTCCTTTTTTAAAAAGTGCTTGCTTTCTCTCATCTGTCCCAGGTGGAGTGACTCTCTGCCTGTTTCCACTGAATTCAAGTATATATTGGCTCATTTTAGGATCCATAGATCACCCATCATTCCGTTTGTGTTAAATCTTGACAAAGTTTTAAATTTCAGCTTTGGAGTATGAAATATCTACAGAGGAATAACCTTCACTCAAAATCTGAATGTTACTCATTTTCCCCAAACTTCTATTAACTTGATTTTAATCTTTGAAAAGTCTTGAAGGGAAGTACGCACTCCACAATTCAAATTATTTGAAATCATCGTGATGAAATTTTGTGGAATTCCTGCATTGTGCTATTCAGTTCCACTTTCCTATTTTGAGAAAAAGAGGCTGACATGTTAATAGCAAATCGGTGGGCACTGTCCCACTTTTTACTTCTGTAGTGTCAAAGTAGTATTGTACCTCTTTTTTTCTCTTGCTAGAAAGCAGAGGATGTCAGAAGTTAAGTAACACTTTAAGCTCAGTTATTATTAAATCAACTCTGAATTCAGTTTTGAGGCTATAATTTGTGCTGTGATAGGAAGGAGGAATCTTAGTTCTACTTAAACCTCCTGTCAGGTGAAAAACTTGGTTTTGACTTTAGATAGTGCATTATTATTGCTGTTGATAACATCACTTTAAGGGAAACCGTACTTCTGTATAATTGTCTAAATTCCAAGTAATTCTTAAAATTTTTGTTGTAAGCGGTAAGCTGTCATTCTTCCCTGTCTAGAGAGGCAAAAATATTTTGGAAACCATTCAAGAATAGCCTTCTGTTAATTTTGTTATAACAGTTGCTTATCTGATCTCCAAAATGCCTGATGTAGTAAAATAAAAATAACATAACAGCACTTCTTTTTTATTTAATCATTATCTGTTGGCTGAGAGGAACACTACACTAAGTAAAGACAAAAATGATTTAGTACAAAAAATATTAACTTAAATGCTTCATTACTGTGTTGGGAGTGAAAAGAGATAAGCTGGCAAAAATCAATTGCACATTGTGAGAGCAAAGCTGAGTAAATAGAGGACAAGAATAACGGTGCTTAGCCACATGGGAGATGTGAAGAGTCTTATAGTTAGAACTACAGTTAATGCAAAGAAGAGTAATTCTTGTGCATTGCAATTGTGAGCAACTAATTGGAATGGATCAGGATTTATGTATCAGTTGTAAAATGAGTGTAGAAGAAAACAGTAGGCAGAGGTACAGTTCAGGGATTCCTTTGTTTGCCCAGGATGGTAACTCTTAAAAATGCTGAGAATAATGTTGAGCTAGTATGTGTCATTGTTATTGTATAAACTAGAGGGAGAAGATGCTTAGAATCTGGAAAATACTGATTTCCCCAGCTTTTGCTCCTTATAGAAATAGTGGCTACTCCTTATCGTAGCAGTGAAAAAGATCATAGAATCATAGAATTGTTTAGGTTGGAAAAGACCTTTAAGATCATCGAGTCCAACCATTAACCTATCACTGCCCAGTCCACCACTAAACCATGTCCCTAAGCACCGCATCTACACGTGTTTTAAATACCTCCAGGGATGGTGCCTCAACCACTTCCCTGGCCAGCCTGTTCCAGTGCTTGACAACCCTATCAGTGAAGAAATGTTTCCCCGATATCCAATCTAAACATCCCCTGGCGCAACTTGAGGCCGTTTCTTCTTGTCCTATCGCCTGTTACTTGGGAGAAGAGACCAACACCCACCTTGCTACAGCCTCCTTTCAGGTAGTTGTAGAGAGCGATAAGGACTCCCCTCAGCCTCCTTTTCTCTGGGCTAAACAAACCCAGTTCTGTCAGCTGCTCCTCATAGGACTTGTGCTCCAGAATCAAGATAAAGTGAAACTGTTTTTAAAGCTGCATTGTAAATAAAAACTTACTGGTTTTAGTACTGCGTTTTACACTGAACAAATGAAAAAGCAAAAACCAAACTGGCTTGTTGAGGTGGGTAACACAAGACAGAGACAGAAGTATTCTTTAAGGGGGAAGTATTCTAAAGTAAAATGGAAGTCCGGTTAAATATGCTTTTTCTTTAAGTAGTGACTTTTATTAGGGCACTGCGTACTGTTTTAAGTGTTGGGGTGCATCTTTGTGTGTGTGGTTTTGGTAGGGTATATTTTTTTTGAAATCTAACAATACCAAAAAGGGGAACGAATACACATATCCACATGCACTCCTCTCTTTTAAACTCCGGTCTATGAATGTGTTTCCACTTGTGTTCCTGTTACCGCAGACCGAATTGTGTAACCTGTCTTAGATTTGGTGCAGCAGTTTTTCTGGACAGTTTATCCATCTTATTAGCTAGAGGGTTTTGAGTGTGGTGGTTCCTCCTCCTTCCATCTACCCAACCTCTGCTTGCTCTGTGTCTCGAAGTCTCATATTGTTTTCGGCCTGCTGTGGTCTTCTGACCTCTGTTGTTTGATCCATCCTAGTTTTAGCTAGGAATTCTGGCAATTACTTTTTGGGGGTGGGGGAGGGGTGCATATAAAGCAGAGCATCAGGGCTGTTTTGTTTCAATATACGGACCACGCAGTTTAGAGAGCAAAATAATTAAGTAACCAGGAATCTTCTGATAAGAAATAGTCTTTTTGCTGCTGTTGTTGTGGTCCCCCCCCTCCCCCCCGCCTTCTGTTTTCATTTGTACTGAACTGTTATGTGTTGCAGATTGCCTGAATTTATCTTCAGGCAATTAGATGAAGAGTATGGTTAATAGATGAGAACTTTTCTTCTATATTGAAATACTGCATATTTACAGCAGTGCAGCTTGCTTGTTCAGAAACCTTTGGTATCTGCTGCAGATGGCTGCATAGTCTAAGGAGTGGCTTCCTGGCTGCATTGTACATGAAGTGCCAAACACGATGAGAGCAGTTTTGTTCTGGAATGCCAAAATACATTGAATCCGTTCAGGAAGCAACATATGTCAAATGAATAAAAATATCACACTCATGCGAAACAGAATGTGGTAGTTTTGTTTTTCAAATCTGGTTTCTTTCCTGAATCAAGGGGTTAAAAAGGACTTCTTGTATTGAGGATAGTGTTAAATACCAATTGCTGACTTACACTTTCAGCATTTTCACTGCCGTTTGTTTCCCCATACCCGATTTTTTCTTTTGATTAACATATGCCATAGATGGAAATTGAAACAAGGAGGCTATCAATAGGGGTGCTGTATAGGAAAAAGTATTATGTTTTCCTCCTTGGATATCTAGGCCTGTGCACAGTATACAGGTTTTTGGTGTGAGTTTGGGGGGGTTTTTTGCTTGCTTGTTTTTGGTGCAGGGGCTGGGTGTTGGATTTTTTCCTCCCTTTTTTTTTTTTTTTAAGGCTGGTAGCTTATGTGTTTCTTTACATCCCTATGAGACTTGTCTGTAATTGCTTGATACTGCAGGTAGAAAACCAGAGGTGATGAAAATAAAAATGTGCAGTGAAGGATGTATTCAGTTTTGGGCCTCTCACTACAAGAAAGACATTGAAGTGCTGGAGCGTATCCAGAGACGGGCAACGAAGCTGGTGAAAGGGTCTAGAGCACAAGTCCTGTAAGGAGCAGCTGAGGGAACTGGGAACGTTTAGCCTGGAGAAGAGGAGGCTGAGGGGAGACCTTATCGCTCTCTACAACTACCTGAAAGGAGGTTGTAGAGAGATGGGGGTCGTCGGTCTCTTCTCCCTAGTAACAGCCAACAGGACAAGAGGAAATGGCCTCAAGTTGTGCCATGGGAGGTTTAGATTGGATATTCGTAAAAATTTCTTCACCAAAAGCGTTGTCGGGCATTGGAACGGGCTGCCCAGGGAGGTGGTGGAGTCACCATCCCTGGAGGTATTCAAAAGACGTTTAGATGGGGCACTAAGGGATATGATTTAGTGGTGGACTTGGTAGTGGTAGGTTAACGGTTAGACTCGATCTTCTTGGAGGTCTCTTCCAACCAGAACGATTCTATGATTCTATGTGTTACAAACTCTAATTCCAGCAAGTTCTCAAGACAGGAAGTGGGAATGTTTACAACTAATAGCTCCAAATATTGCAGGATTTTATTATGAAAAAAAAACAAGCCCAGGGCAGAGTGTTTTGTTGCGGATTACTTCCTTGTTTGCAAAGGAGGTGATAGTCACTTTGATTCCTCCTAGTTGGAAAGCAAAGATACTAACAATTGCATTGACAGAAAAATACATGTCTCTGTAGAAGCTGTAATTCCATCTAATCAGTTTCTAACTAGTATTTTGTATAGATTTTTCTTATCTGAAATAATTTGAAAGCCTTGATTTTAAAGCTCTCTTAAACACAGAAGAATGAAGTATGTATATTTAAAGCAATTTTGCTTGTCCTTTCTGAATGTTGTTTTTCTTGTTTGTTTTTTTTCTTCCATCACTATGATTAGACATACAGTTAAAAATTAGCTTCAGTGAATTATCTTATGGAAGGTCCTTATTGTTCTGTCTTGTATAAGAAGTTGTAGGTCCCTGAAAGAGAAGAGAGCGAGAGTAAGTGTTTTCTTTTCATAGCTGTGGAAGGCATGGATTTATTTAAATCAAGCGTATAATAATAAAGTAGCTTCATCTGAAACCTGGCTGTAGCAGAGGCAATAATTACCATCATTTCTATGCATTTTTTTTGTGATGTTAAGAGCTCAGTCATGAAGCAGAGTTGGAAGCTTGCTATGTTCCTGTCTCCCGGATTGAAAGAGGAGATGCTGGTGTTTCTTTTTCTGCTTTGACTTCTACCCTTCCTGCTCCCTGAAGTTTTTTAGCTGTCGCATGGTAATGATACCACCAACTAATGATGTGCTTATGTGCTGAGAGATAAGGCGTAGAGTCCAAACCAACTTCTCGAGTTGCTTGTTTGTGTCTAGGTCCACATCAGCTGGGTTCTTGTGTGCTTTTTATTTGTTCAGGCAGTCCACTTGTCTTCCCTGATTGTGATGTGTGTTAGTTTGTCTGGTCTCAGCCTTCTTTAGGATAGTTATGAGAGAATCTATAGAAAACATGTTCGGGTATGCAAGAGCTTTCCTCCTTCTCAGCCTTCATTCTTCTGTGAAGTGTGGTGTTTATCTTCATTCTAGTCAGCAAATTTTGTGTTTCATGAAGGAGTAGTGGTGCCGCCAGCCAAACGGAGGCCTGACCTGCTCAAGCAGAATTCATTCCAGTGTTTCTACTCGTCTCCCAGATATCAGTGGCTACAGCACTGTTCTGTAGCTATTGAATTGTAGGAAGTACCAGAAATAGTAGTGCAAAGAAATGTTCTATCAGGTCTGTGTTTTCCTTCTGTCCTTTTGTGTTTCTGGAGTGTACTTCCAGTGCACCATAGTGAGTATCTATGGGTGTTCCCCTCCCCCCACCTTAGGTGTCTGTTATTTCTCTAGAGTCTGGCCTGGTTTGCTGACATTTTCAGTGTGAATTTTCAAGTTAAAAACTTATTCCCAGTTCAGTCCTCGTCATTGCTAGTAACAGGTATTAATTTTCAAATGAACTTGGCAATTAGTTCACACATCTGTGTTCGCATTGGACTTGCTACGATCATAGGGTTAACGCAGTTCCACAAAACGTGACCTTAACACAAGGTGGGTTTTTGCTGTTCAGAACCTGTACATGGTGACAAATTACAGTATATTTGCAACAGTTATAATATGTTGTATTTTCTCACTTTGACCAACTTAAAGTCTCATCAAAGCCCTTGCCATTTCTGGTTTTAATAGACAAGTAAGGCTATGGAGTCTACTGAATTTTTTTCCCCTCTTTGGAGTTCATTCCATTCCAGATTTTCTGCTAACATCTTTCTGTGCTGTTGCTAGCATTGTAGAACCAAGTTTGTGGATTTACCCAGTATCTCTTTTGTTACCTCTCCATTGAGCAGTTGTCTTTTTTTTTTTTTTTTTAAGGTACTTTGCAGCTTAATTCTACTCTGTGTGATTTAATTAACCATGACATATAATTGATGTGACTTTTAAAAGCATATTGGCTGTTACGCTTTGTTTCATCCTTGTAGTTTCTTCCTGAATGTGTCCCTTCTCCTTAGGCTCTCCAAGACATTGATAATATTAACTTGGGAGCAGACTAGAAGACAGCATCATGGAAGAATTTTTTTTTTTAATTAAAAAAAAACTGTTTCCATTTCTTCCTATCAGGATTTACTGTTAAATGTGTTTTTCAGGTGCGTGATGTGGGTGGCTCTTAGTTAATCCATTAGGAGGAGGACAGTAGAAGAGGAATTTGGATAAGAAGCTTGTGTGTACTGCAGAGAGACTGGTTTCATCCATACCAGTTATTAGATTTGCTTTACATCCGAACACCTAAAGGTTAACAGAAACTGTCTTATTACATGGACTTCATGTTGGAGAAATCATCTTTCCTGCTAAGATTCTAAGTAGGGTGCATTCTACTCTAAGTAGTGGGCATCATCTGCTATAAAGTGGCAGCTTCTGATGCTATAGGCAGCTTGAGGTGCATCTTGTGTATCTTCAGTTACTTTTTAAGATCACTGGGACAGGTAAAAGATGCCTCTAGATCAGTAGCACTGTTGTGTATTTCAGGTTTCAGTTTTTCTTTTTACAAATCTATTCAGTATTCAGGGTTTGAATTACAGGTTGATATTCATTGACTATTTTTCTACAGTTTTTTTTAACCTTAATATTACACTTGGCCCCAATTGAACAACTGGAACTCTATCATGAGCACTTCTTGACAAGGCACCTTCTTGTATTTGGTCACTTTGGGATTTAAGAGGGGTTTTTCTTTGGTTAAAAGACAGTAAGTGTAAGTAAATTTTTCACTTACCATGTTGGGGATTATGATCTGTTTTGTATACTTTAGTCTCATTCCCTCAAGCCTTTTATAAATATAAAGCATTGCTTTGTAGGCAAGTAATTGACTTTTTGTTGCAAAAACACGTGTAGCACTTGCTGAGCCAGGGTGTCTTGCAGTTAAGACGACCACATCCTGTACATATTTCTTTCGGTTCTGAACTCAGAGTGTAGAACATGAACTGCTGACAGGGTACTGACCTAACTGAGTGTCTTCGCTGCTTCTTGGTTGCCTGGAGATATTTGGTATGGTTAATTTTTCTTTTTTAAATTATTCCTCTGTGCTCCCTCTCCAAACTTCTGCTTCACTGGTTGATTCTTTCAGGAAAAAAACTACCAAACCTATGAATCCAAGGCAGATTAAATTATAAAATGTGACCCACATGAGTGAATATTGCTACTGACGTGCTGTTGTGAGCATTAAAATATGCTTGCATATGTTTTTTGATACATCTTTGTCATACTAAGGGAAAAATTTCAATAATAATGAGGTTAGCACCTTTACTTTAAAGGAGTCTTAATTTAGCAAGCCTGTGACTAAATGTATAGTCTTAGATTGCTGCACCTCCTCTGACAGTAGGCAGTATGCTTCCTCTTTCCTTCCTGTGTGGGTCCTTTGCTTCATATTTGAGGACTTGGTGTTGAAGGTCAGTGAGCTGATGAGCAAGCTGATGTAATGAGAAAAAAATTCCCCCGATATCTTGCAGGATTAGTCATTTTGGGGTCAGTTACTGATTGGACTCATGATGTGGTTATGCAAACCCTAGATTTATAATAAAAGGCAGGTGTGAGGGGAAAGCAGGGCTTACTCTTTCTTTAGCAGTCTCTAATTTGGATTAAGCACAACGGGAATTGACTTGCCTTTTGAGTTCCAGTTGCTGGTTTGGAATAGTCTTTCACTTGATCGCAGTAAATGTAAATGTCGCTCTTCATCATCACTGATTCGATCCTCAATAATCCTTCCATAAAAGTCAGAAGTGCAGTTAAAAACTGGGATACTTACCCAGTTGTATATATTTTTGGGCAGATTTAAAGTGTACCGCCTCTTATCTTTCCTGTTTTTTTGCAATACTCAGGTTGACTTCTAGACTTTGAACAGTAGGCTGGGAATTTCATTCCTGTCTGTAAAATTGTTTGTAATTGCTGCAGGGATGGGAAATAACTAACCATGGTAAGAACTGAAATTGGAAAAGGAGAATCAATGAAGTTCTTTTCTCCTGAAAGCTATCTTGCAGAGCACTTGCTCTTGAGACTTTTGTACCTAGTCTCTTTAGTTCCTAGGGATTCCTGGTGGCTTTATATTTTTCATTGTCTGGAGGGATCTCTTGATTGAAATGTGTAGGTCAACAGTATTTGAATGTGGGATGCTCTGTTTTCAAATTAGAGCCCAAGGATAGTGTGAATGGAGAACTGACAGGTGATGGGCAGTCAGTATGATTAGTAAACAAGCTCATACGTTATATATTATCACTGGTAGAATGGTGGACTCAGAAATGTCTGTTACTGATAGTGTGGGATGCCATTATTGTATTTTACTTTTTCATCTCAGATGGGCAATGTAGAACCACCTTCATTCATGGAGGGATTAGAAGTGCAACATAATTTATGGGGCAGGGGATGGAAGAATAGAAGGCATTTAGCTTCGTCATTCTACAATCATCTGGGAAATTTGCCGCCCAGGTGTGAAGGTGCTGGGTGACCATAGTGTGGGGCCATGTATGGTAGTCTCACTTGGCTGTCCCGCACTCATGAAGTGCAGGTGATAAAGCTTCTGATCTTTTTCTCCTCTCTCCCAGAAGGCCCAAACCCATACAGTAGGGAGGAGGTGGCATTTATGGGCATGAGGTAAACAGAAACAGATTTTTCCTGTGTTGGTACCAGCGAGTCTCTGATACTGTGCTTATCTCTGCTTCTCTGAAGAGACTAGAGTGGAGTGATGTGGAAAAGCACTAGTGAGTTTTTGTCCTCTTTCTAATAGAAAGGGGGAGAAGTATCCCAGTTCCTATTGTCTCAAGTAAAATTTGTTTCTTGATATCTGGGTTTAAATTGTTATTCCCTGCAGTGCATTTCTTAGAGCCACTACATGAGAAACATTTGAGTTCTGTGGAGTTTTTCCTTCTTCAGTCACACCAGTGTTAGCAACAATTGCTTCTGCAAGAGAGCTTATCTGGACATTGCCTACTTACTGGAATAGTAATGTGTCAAATGAAAACATCCTTTAGCAGATGAGCCAGTTCTCATACCGGTAGCTGTCTATTTGTATGTCCTGCTCTTTAATCTGCAAAATAACTGCATATCTTCTGGTTGATAAGTATTTCATGTAGCACATCAGAGGAAATAGTGGTTGCTGGAAGATAATTTCTGTTCTTAGAGTGCAAGGATGGAAACAAAGCTCAGCAGAATATATTAAGTCCCAAATTACTTTGAATGTTATATTTGAGCAGATAACTTACGTTAGTTTTTCATTCAAATTATGTAGTACAAGGATTAACCTATGCAGGATTTGGAGATAGTGAATTCTTTCCTTAAGGTAGTTTCCAAATGGTGATCTTCTGCATACTTGAGAGGAACTACTGTAATGATATTAAATTCTCTGGGACTGAAATTTTATCTTATGAAACCAAGATTTGGCTTCATAAGATAAAATGTGGTGCAGAATCTCTCTTTTATTCTTTCCTTCCCCCACCCCTCAGAGTCAAAATTACTGTGATTTTTTTTTTTTAAAAACATGCATTCACTGTCTAGTTAGGAATTAAAAAACGGAGTGTCTGTTGACCTTGCAAATGAGCATGAAACAATTGTACATTTTTTCATGTTTCCTTCATGTGTCTACTTCATTTGTGAGAGGCTATCTGTAATAAGAATCTAGAATGTGGTAAATTGGAATCAACTCTGAACCTGAGGGCATGTATATCTTTTTTTGGCATAACTTCATGTTTGTATTCTTCCCTCCCCCTCCAAGTGAATAGATGATTGAAATATTATGAACTGCATTCACTTTTTCTGTTTTTAAAGTTACCTTTCTTCTGGATTTTTCCCACTTAAAACATGAAGTAGTGGTGGTTTTGTGGGTTTTTTTTTTTGTTTTTTTGGTTTTTTTTAAATGCTCTAGTCTTGTCTCTTTTGGGGGAGAGTCAGAGACTTTTGAGGGACTGGAATCTAGTTTCAGTCCATCTGTCATGTTGTAAAACGCTGTGCAGAAAAGGTTCATGAAAGATAACTGTGTAGATATTTTTACCTTTATTCTGCTGTGTGATTAGAATACAAGTTGGATGCTGCTTTTTAGGTATATGTGTATATATTTATATCTATATATCTTGAAATAAGAGGGAAAAATGGGTATTCTAAGATCCAAAATAGAAATGACTCACTCTCTGCTAAGATCATACATTTTCTGGTATCAGACCAGCTACTTGGATGTGAACTGTGAGTCTTACATGCTGAAATTATAGCCAGTAATGATGCTGAGCTTAGTGAGATTAACATACACTGGTGAAGAGGGTTCCCTTTCTCCTTTCCCCTCCTCTTGAGTCATTCATCTGGAGAAGAATTTAAGATCCAATGTCAAATTTATGTGTTTAGGTTATGTAAAAACCAGTTCAGCTACTCAATGGCAAGTACTTAAGCTCACAAAGTACCTGCAAGTTGATGCCCTCTCTTGTCTATCGCCTAGCTTCCAGCAATCTGAATTTCTATATAACCAAATTATCTATTAACACTTTGAAGGGTAGTAGTCAAGTATGTTTAAGCACTTCTTACTGATTTTTTTAAAAGTGGAATAAATATGTGTCAAAACAACTTCTTCTAATACAGGCTAATTTGTGCGTGTTGCCTGTAATTATATGCATCCTGTGTTTGTCCCACTTAATGGAAAAAAATCAGATACACAAAGTATTTAGTTACTTTCAGAAAGTAGTTGTGGAGAACATTTGTTTTGTTTATTCTGTTCATACCCAATTGCATTACCGTAGCTGCTAAATTATCAATTTTATATGTGCACTTCTAGTAATTGTGTTCATTAATTTGTAAGTTCATATTTTTCCCTTATTTTGGACTACGGATTCAGCTAAGCTATGCTTAAAAGAAATCTAAATATCCCTTTTTACTTTGTCATGGTAGATGAAGAACATGGAAGAATCATGTAGTAGTAAATGATATTTTTTTTCTGTTCCTTGTGAAAGCAAAATGCTAGGTTTTATACGTAGATCTACTGATGCAGTAGAACTGACTAACAAATATCTCAAATAGTCTTTTTGACACTATGAAAACTTGATTAATGGAATATTTCTAATGAATTTTCCTGCTTTAAGTGCTGATTTCCATTGCTCACTGCTATCAGTAATTGCACCTATATTGTTAAGATACTGTTTGTTAAGGTAAGTGTGATGATGCTTTGTGTGGAATGTGTAATGAAATGAGAGTAGCGTCCGTTACAGTGTTCCATCTGGCATCTTCCTCCAGTAAGTCTAATCAAAGTGATAGATGACCTTGGATTATAACGTAATAGTTACTAGTGATTTAAGCATGGGCTCTAGGATATGTTCTTTCAAAGTCTGAAGTGCTTGATAGCAGTACTAACCTCACCTTTTTTTTTTTTTTTGCAATAGCTAAACAAAATTCCGTACAGCTAGGCAGACCCTGATCTTTCATGTCATAGAGCTATTGAAAAAAAGGAACAACAGTAACAGAGGACTAGAAACAGAGTACAATGAAAAAATTTTCTTCTGGTTTTTAATTCACAACTTTTTTTGAAATGCAGCATGATTTTCACAAGTGTAGTAGTGGAGTAAAATCCAAGTTGATTGTTCTTGTAATTGTCTTTGCAGCCACAAAAATACTTGTTCTCTGTCACATGTTATCTGCAAGGGATGATTTTGTGCATTCAACAGCACAAATCTATGTAGTTCTGAAAAGTCTTGGTTGTTCATAACTGTTCTGAAATGCGTTTATAACTCAAATGTAGTATGGGTGCTTTTTCATACTGTGACCTGCCCATCCAGGGGTTTGAGTTGGAGTCAGTTCTTGGTGTTAATTAGGCAGCATGTGTTTTAATTAAAAATGAGGAGTATGTGATAATGAAAAAGCTAGAAGTTGACTGTAGCCTTAGTTCTACTTAATTTCTAGGTTACCATGTTGTGGGGGAAAACCTGCATTAGGGGAAGAAGTGCCAGAGCAAAAGATCTTTCTTCTAAAGATGTGTAAAATGTTTATTTTCCTACTCCTCCCCAACCCTTAACTTTCGGGATCTAGCTTAACACTGGGCACTTGTAGCATGTATGCCAGGGTAGTCAATTTTTTATTAAAGAAAAAAAGAAATCTTGAATTTTTGACTTAGTAACAAGAAGGTGGTTAATGGTCATGGGAAATATATTGCAGTTGCCAGTGGAGTTAAACTGATGTCTGTCTTTTGAACTTTTGTAACAACATCTTACTTGTCAGTAGGGGGAGAGAACAGAGGATGGAGGAGGGTTCCAGTCCTCTTTTCCAGTCCTTAGATAATGCTTAGATAATCATCTTTTATGTAATTATCTGTGCAATTGTCCTTTGTTTATATAGCCTTACAGTTATTGTATTCTTGCTACCTGAGATACAGTGGAAGGGTACCACAGAATTCAAGACTTGATAAGAGGTAGTCATGAACTTGAACACGTCGTCTGCAGGAGTCAGCATGTTCAACAGCCCACTGTCTGTCTATAAGGATGCCACTTACATCTTGAATTGAACTAGAAGTTTAACCTTCTGTGGAAGATTCCCAGACGAGGGATAGGGAAGTTATTCAGCTCTTCTTAGTTAAGAGCCAAGAAAGCTGTTTCAGTCTTTACATCATAGAGCAGCAGTTCCTCAATGGGGTGTGTATGAAGGGAGTTGCTGGCCAGATATAAACTTGATTTAATATGATACTTGTGTTAGTATTTTTAGTCCTGCAAAAATTTTGGCTGTAGGTGGGAAAGCAGTAGGAAAATTTCAGAAGGAAAGTTCCAGAGCCACCACTATAAGGGACAGCAACCCAAATTTTTTATTCCCCAGCAAGCCAGGAAAGTAGCAGTACAGTCATCAACCCTGGCATCCGTCAGAGTTTCTAGCCGTGCTGGCCATGGCACCATGCGGAGCTGATGGAGTGTTTTGGAAAAGGTAGCTGAGATCTGTTAAACAGTTGTATTCATATGGAGGTTTTAGTTTGTTAAATCTCACAGTGTTCTGGAAGTGGCAGAAGCAGTTATTTGAATGACAATTCTGTTGCTGCTCTTTGTCTTAGGAACTTTAAGAATCCTGAAACCCAGTTTTGTGACTGTATATTGAATGCTTTATGAAAAGAGTATGTTAATCAGGGTCTGATCTCCTGAAGAATCTTTCTTCTTTCAGGAAAGATTCCAGTTACCAACTTAGAAACCTAGATGTATTAGACATTTTTTTTTTTTTTTTTTGGTGGGATGTATTTGCTGTTCTAAAAGCATGTGACAAAACCGTTCTTCTGTAACTTAGTGTCTCTTTCTTCCATATTTTGGCACCTTATTTGGACTGGCTCCAACAAATGTCATCAAGATGAGGCTATGGGTGTGTTCCATACACATCTTAGGCCAGAATAATGCAGTAAGTCCTACTAGCCAGGACCACATAATAAAACTTCGTATCCTCAACATATAGAGTATATAGCAGTACTCCACAAAAGCTCACCAGGCAGAGTAAGCTCCTCAGAAATAGATCCAACTACTTGTAAGCAACTGTCTCCACTCTTGCCAATGGCTGTGGCTGCAGACTTTGAATAAAATCTCATGTTAAGCTAAATGAAACGCAGCTGGCAGGTCCAATTAAAATAATTGCAGCTTTTTTAAAGCCTCATCTGTTGCAAGGAGTTGTATTTCCCCATGAGGGCTGTGGGAGCATTTGTGACAGTGTGGGTGGTATAGATTCTCTTTCAGAGAATGTGCTTGAGACTCAGAACGGCAGTGCTTTAAGAGGAAGTCGTCCAGTTGAGGTCCTGCACATAACTTCTTGTTGGTTTTGGTTACGTTTTGTTAACCTGATAATTGCATTAAAACTCCATTCATGTCCAAGTAACAGAAAGGGAGCTATTTGGAACTCAAGCTTGCTAGCAATGCATATGTTTTGGTTTTGGCTGGCATAAAAGGAGGAGATGATAATCCGTTCTACCTTTCTTGTGTTTTGGCACACTGCTTTCTCTGTTTGCATTACTTTGACATTTGGCAGAGGACAAAAATGAGTAATTGTAGAATGGTGGTTGTGGTGATAAGTTACATATTACCACTTCTGTGTCTTCTGTATTTAATTCTGGTGTAAAACAGAGTTAATGTGTGGTTTTGAAACTTAGTTTTTGTGCAAGGCCCCGTATACTCATAATCTTGAAAAAACTTCTTAATTCTTTTTCACAGATCCATGTGGATGGTTTAATAAACTCTGTTCTGCGTCCTGGTGATTCTGTGGTCCAAGTTCAGAAACTGATCCAGACTCCTATGGTGTGAATTGGCAGTGGAGGAGTCATTCGGGTAGGTGACTGTCCAGACGTGTTGAAGGAGTTAAGGGGAAAGAAATGTTTTGGGAGCACTTACTGTTTCAGTTACTCTACAGGGTACTAATAGTATCTTCTCTCACCCTCACATGTAAGAATGACAAACTTTTGTTTTAACTACTGAATTTGTATTACAGTAGCTTGTAGGAAAGACGTGTAAGAATTGTGAATTGTGGTTGCTTTCTGTCAAGAAGCGCTAGGGATATTCATGACAGTGGCACGGTCTGTCACACTTGGGTCACAGAACGTCGTCTGTGTGTCTGCGGTTTTGACATGTTGATATGGCTCTGTGTCAGTGCTTGTGTATAGGCAACCTGGCTTCTATTGCTTCTGCTATAATTTTCTGCATTATTTGTTTATTTTGAACGCTACATAATGTATGCAAGGTAGTAACCCATTTTATGGTAATGTAATCAGGTAGCTCTGTGCAAAAAAGAAAAGGAGTTTCAAACAAATATTTCTGCCCTGGGTAAGCTAGCTTAAATGCTATTATCCTACCTAGAGAAAGGTTAATATGATTGGGTGGGGTTTTTTTGTTGTTTTTTTGTTTGTTTGTTTTGGGGGGGTTGGGTTTGGGTTTTTTTCAGTTGCAAGCATGTACTGTTTTGGTTCTGTATGCTTGTTACATTGTTAGTGGTATGTTTGGGGGGGCTGAGACTGAAGTTTTTTTGGGGGGTTGTGGTGGTTTGTTTTTTTTTTTTTTTTTGCTTAAACTTATTTTTAATCCTGTAATTCAACAGCTGATGCACGTAGGTCCTTGTAAAGAATTATAGGGACAGTATAACCAGAATGATGTGGCTTTTTAGTAAGTGCATGCCTAATTGAAGCACCACAAAAATCTTTAGTAGATCACAGTATATTTTGTTCTTAATATGCTGGAGTAGGATCTCCAGTGGGGTAAGTATGATCTTAATATATGGTCTTAGACCTAATTTTAGGACCATTGAGCAATTGCATTTTTTACTCTGCTCTCTCGATCCCTTGCTCTGATTCAAGAATGTAGGTAGAACACACTTACAAATATTTTAACTATCCACAGAAAATGTTTGACTTTTGAGAGGGGAAATATTTTAATAGCAAAAATACTGTTTTAAATGCTTAATAGTATTGTAGAAATGATGTGCTTGGAAATGCAGGTGTCTTATGAGATTTAAATTAGGAACCATTATGAAAAGATAGTACAAGTGTTGGAACTTTTGCTTGAAAGTGGGTTTGTGTGGAAAGAGCAGGTTTTAATAAAAAAGGTTAGTAAAGAGGAAAGGCAAGAATATTTATTTTGAGGAGCAGATTTTATTTTTTGAGAGGAAAATCCTAATTATATTAAAAGGACTTGATATTCTGTGTGAGGGCTTCAGAATTATTGTTACTGTAGATCCTTGATTACAGAGAATTGGATAAAGTGCCATTTTTCTTTATGAAGCTTTTGAGATTTCTTTCACAGTTCTCTGGCTAGTGAGTGACACTGTGAAGAAATCATCAGAAAAGAGAAGCGATTTTATCATGTGGATAGGCTGAGACTTTTAATAAGCTATTACTGTCCTATTTACAGCCAACTGTATCCTGGGCTGCATCAAAAGAAGCGTGGCCAGCAGGTCGAGGGAGGTGATTCTGCCCCTCTACTCTGCCCTGGTGAGGCCCCACCTGGAGTCCTGCATCCAGCTCTGGAGCCCCCAGCACAGGAAAGACATGAATCTGTTGGAGCGGGTCCAGAGGAGGGCCACAAAAATGATCAGAGGGCTGGAGCACCTCTCCTATGAAGACAGGCTGAGAGAGTCGGGGTTGTTCAGCCTGGAGAAGAGAAAGCACCAGCGAGACCTTATTGCAGCCTTTCAGTACTTAAAGGGGGCTTATAGGAAAGATGGGGACAAACTTTTAAGTAGGGCCTGTAGTGATAGGACAAACGGTAGTGGCTTTAAACTAAAGGAGGGGAGATTCAGACTAGAGTTAAGGAAGAAGTTTTTCACTATGAGGGTGGTGAAACACTGGACCAGGTTGCCCAGAGAGGTGGTCAATGCCCCATCCCTGGAAGTGTTCAAGGTCAGGCTGGACGGGGCTCAGGGCAACCTAATGTAGTTGAAGATGTCCCTGCTCATTGCAGGGGGGTTGGACTTAAATGATCTTTAAAGGTCCCTTCCAACCCAAGCCATTCTGTGATTCTATTCATATTGCTCAATAACATTCCCTAATATGTATAAGAGAATAGGCTGATACACGTTTGAATGTTGAGAATAATTTTATGTTGAATTAGACTCTTGTTTTATAATCCTAGTTTCATTGTGAATCTCTTTGTTTTCACATTGAAACGCTTATTAAGTCTTGCTAAGATAATTCAAATGGAATGGTTAATCTAGAGTTCATTTTTTGTTGCTTTGCAGTAGTTTACTCTTATTCTATGTCTAGTCCCTTTTTCACTCTTAACTGTTGGTTCATTAGCAGACTTGATTAATGAACCTTTATTGGGGGAAGAAAATCTCTACTAGCTAAAAAGAACAGGATAGGAAAGCAAATGCTGGCTTTGTGATAAGCTTGTGGCTGCAGGCAGATCTTGAACAGTTGAATTGTAAAGAATGTTATGATAAGTATTTACTGTAGGTATCACAAGAGACTAGTAACTGTTTCTAATGTTTTGTGATCCTCTTGGATAGAGGCTTCTTAATGCCAATTGAGTGTGTGTTCTCCAGCTTCTCAAAGTTTTGTAACAAATAAGTTTCTGGAAAAGGTGCCTTAATTTGTCAAGCTGCTAAATCCTCAATGAGCACACTGCTAAATGCTTAGGTCAAACAAAAAGCTAATGTGTCAATGTGTGTTTACAGGTACTGAAATACATGGTGATCATACAGACCATAAATGAGTTCTTACTTGTGTATAGCTGAAATATATGAAAGAAAGTTAAGACCAGACATTAAATACTAAAATCTGTGAGATTTTTTTTTTTTTTTTACTTTTTGTAATCCATACTTTGTCTAATAGGTGAATTTGACAAGTCTCTGAAATCTTCACTTGTACAGAGTGTTGCAGCGTCTTTTGCAACGGAGTATATTTGATCTTCTGACTGTGCTTTATTTAAGGATGCAGTTTTGAAGCTGTGTGTAATTAGAGTCAGTTAAGAAAAATCCTATTTCATTGCCTTGGCATCAAAAGACTTCCACCTGAATAAAGAAAGCAATATTGGCTAAAGAGGGCCCCCCCCCGTATGCCATCCCTTCAGTATTCTTGTGGCTCCTTTATTTCAATAGGTTTTGGACATGTTCCAAGCTGCTTATATAAGCTCTGGCTTGCGTATTTACTCTGTGAGCCCTCTTGACTTGCTGATTCATTTCTCCTTGTAGTGATAAATACCGGCCCAAATCTCCCCCTTCCTGGTTCTATTGACAAGTTCTGGCATGAAGTGCCTGCTCAAATGTATCTCAGGTGGTTCAGCTATGAAGTTTAATTCAGTCAGCACAAGGTGTGTTTTATCTTTGCAATGCACTTTGGGAACTCGTCGTTCTGTCAGCCTGGTCTTCCCTGTAGTGCAGAAGAGGTATGGACAAGCTGTCTTGATAGGTGAATTGATTCTCAGGCCCATGGGCATTTCAACATTAAAATATTTTAGACTGCTTTGCTGAATGTTATTTTAGTTTAAGGTCTTACAAAGGCCAGTAGTTAGTTTGTCACTTAAAACGTGTGCAGTGCTAACAGAGTCTGTCTAAAACAAGATTAGGTTATCAGAGGGTTGGCTTGTGTGATAAGCTTCCTGGTTGTCACATGGCCAGAATTGGATATTCTAAGGAAAACAATGTTCATCCTGACTGCATCTAGGCAAATTGTTTTAATTCTATGCAGAGGTAGGTATTGGGAAACTCCGTCTTGCATTGCATAAGCAGTTCTTGAATCCTATTTGTCAATTCAGCAACTAGCAAATAAAAGACTTCTTACACAGTTCCATAAACGTGTGTGGTGGTTTCAGAGGAAAAGTATGCAGAGAATGCTTCTGACTTATTTAAATAGCATGGCACGTTCTGGCTTCCTCTTCCTTTTTCCTCTCTCCTCTTCTTTTCCAGCTACATTGTTCAGTGGGGATAGAATTAAGTGCTAACTAATTTATGCAAGTAAACTTCCTTTTGGCAGTTGTCTTTGCAAGGTCTTGGCTAGTGCAGTTAACTGGTTCAAGAATATCAGTGCCTATTTCTTCAGTTAAAATATGGCTTCTGTGTCACTCACAGACCTCATTGACCATTTCCTCCTTTTCTTTTGTTTGTTGGGGTTCCCCCCCCCGGATTTTTTTCTTAATGATGTAATTGTATCCGTTATAATATGAACATATATTTTTCCTGCTAATGGGAAGAAATGATGATGAGGCAGAAATACCTAGTAAAATGCTTTACTTCCAGTGATGTCTTAAGCAACTGTGGGGAGCTGTAATGGATGTGCTATAGTTTGTTTTTTCTGCCAAAATACTTTCTTTTATATGAAGTACAAATTGTACAAGTTTGCAAATTTAATTGCACAAGTTCATATGAAGTACAGATTTCTTCCAGTACTGTTACTTTGTCTGGAGGATCATACAACAATGGTGTGGAGAGCTGCACAGACTGATGTATTACAGAACTCCACATCAGTATGAGAAATGCTGGCTGTCACTAAATAAGAGCAGAAAACGAAACAGGCTAGTTTGCAGCTAGCCAGTCTGCAACAAGTTCAGGCCAAAGCAGCCTTGTACACAGAAAGCAAAAACAATGAGTTGCTTGTGATTTGTAGGGAGGGGATAGTATAGGAAGAGTGCTGTGTATTGAGGAATATCCAATTACCATCAAGTTGTAATCCTGCAGATTTCATGTCCATAAAGATCTTTAGCCATCCAAGACAGACAGACTCTCATTCCAAGGGAATTTACACCAACAGAATTGGAAGACAGTAATGTATAAATGGACAAAAGGCCGGTGCACTGTGTTTCTAGAGGTCCAGGTGGTCTTCTGACATTTCTCCTGCTGGTGAGCCCATGATGACAAAGGCAGATGATGATAAAAGTGAGCTAGCTGACTAGGTAAGTGGTGCAAAAGGGGTGGGTTTTCCTATTTATGCAGCAGTAGCTTGGTTTTAGGGCAAAAAGAGATGACAGATGTTTCTCTGAAGAGGGTAACTTGAAGTGAACATCAGTTACAGAAGAGAGCCAAATAGAATAGCTAATAAAATGTGCAGAAAAAAAACCCCAAACTTTATTCTGATACAAAACCAAGATACTGGAAATACCACTCATGAAGGACTGATGAATAATTCTAAGGATCTTCATAAAGAAAGAAGTGTTAGGTACTCAGTTTGGAGGGAAAAAAGAAAGCTGATCTGTTTAGTATCACTGGCCCTTGGTAGGAAGAGTGATGTGTTTGATGGTTAAAATAACTGCCTATAATTTAGGAAGGGCAAAGTGAGGGAAAAGGATAGTGCTATTTTGATTAAAACAGCTTTACCTATTTACCTATTTTTTGACTTTTGAGAACTGTAAGAAAATTAATACTTGTTAATTGGTATACTCTCTGGTAAGCCACAGCATAAATAGCTTGCTACAGACCATCAAATTGCAGTCACGTACAGGATGACTAACTCCATAAGAACAGCAGACTTAATTTTTATGTGCAGGTGGTCTTGTACTGCTACTACTAAAATGTTCATTAAAAAAGATGATGGATGCAATATTCTTAGAAGTCAGTGTAGAAGGATTTGGAGTCGCATCTGACATTGAAAGGTGCCAAGTAACCAATTGTGTATTTAAAACCTCTTTATGTTTGATAAAGTATAAATGACTATGAATTGATTTTGATTGTATGTAATAAACATAAAGTTTAATCAGCAGCATTTATTTGTTCCTTTTTTAAAAAGAGTACTTGGAAGCCATTCAGACAAATCATCTGTATAGAAATTCCTGTTCTACTCCAGTTTTAAAAGGAAATCAGTTAAAGTATGTTTTACTAGATGCTTAGAAAACAACAAATCGAAACCAGTGTAATGTCATAGTAGTGAGAAGTGTCCATCTGTTAATTAAATGAAGGGAAAAAAGATACAGCAATGAGTTATGGGTTAGAAGCTAAAGACTGCTGAAAGTGAGGGATGCAGGAAGTCCACCTAAAATATATTGGATGCTAATGTTAGGACCACTAAGGTGCTTGAGAATGAGGTAAAATAGACCAACCCTTTGTTTTTTATATACTTAACAGATATGTTTCGGTTGCTTGGCAAAATAGGAGACTTTCATAATTGAGAAAATAGAGACGAAATTGATGATCAAACTGACTCCTTTGTAGGCTTGTTCCACAGACAGGTGGCTCACTTTTTAGATTTCTTGATCACTCAGTAAATGACTGGATTATAATCCTGTAATTAATTTGGTTCAATCTGGTTTTAGGTTAGAGGATTCATATTTTCCCGAATATATCATGTGAAATAATGTTTTATTCTCATGCTCCTTTCCTCTCCCCCTTGAACTAGTTGCATATGTGAGAAATGTTGCATATGTGAGAAATGTTGCATATGTTTTGCATATAACTGTTGCTGTTTGAGGATACAAAACTGCTTGATCTGCCTGTCACTCTTGGCTAGATGAAGAAGCCTCTGTGATCTTTTTGCTAGTACCAGACTATGTAGAACTCAAGCCATTCTCTTGCTCAATTTAGATGCTTATATGGCTGCTGGTTGTCCTTCATTCCGTCCCTACCTTTTGTGCTAAAATACAGACTTCAAGTAAAAAGTATTTTCCAGACTTACTATAAATCTCTATTCACAGTTATAAATGTGTTCATTTATTTAGGAGCTGAAATACCTCCCCTCTAATGCAGAGGAAAAACTCTCTGAAAGTTTGGGCCTGCCCAAGCAGGTCCAGAGGAGGGCCATGAAGACGATCAGAGGCTGGAGCACCTCTCCTGTGAGGACAGGCTGAGAGAGTTGGGCTTGTTCAGCCTCGAGAAGAGAAGGCTCTGGGGACACCTTACTGTAGCCATCCAGTACCTACAGGAGGCCTACAAGAAAGACAGGGAGGGGCTCTTTTGTCAGGGAGTGTAGTGACAGGACAAGGGGTAACGGTTTTAAACTGAAATTGGGTAGATTTAGGTAGATATTGGGAAGAAACTCTTTACTATGAGGGTGGTGAGACACTGGAAGAGGTTGCCCAGAGAAGTTGTGGATGCCCCAGATTGGATGGGACTTTGAGCAACCTGCTCTAGTGGAAGGTGTCCCTGCCTATGGCAGAGGGCTTGGAACTAGATGATTTTTAGGATCTCTTCCAACCCAAGCCGTTCTGTGACTCTATGAAAGCATGAAGGTAACTGAGCAAATCGGAGCATGAAGGGAAAAAACCCACCTTCTTTCAGATATCAAGGAAATTGCTCGACTACTGCCTTTCATCATTGCTCTCAGCACATATCAAGGTAGAATTGTGGGCTGATTCCTACAGCTCATTCTTCTCCCTGTTATATTGGAAGACAATCAGGATTTAGTGTATTTCTTTTCTTGAATTTTATGTTCTTACTAAACTTTATTTGTAGTTTTGCTTGCTACTATTTGGGACAGTAAAGAAAAAGACCAGGTAGATATTGCTCCTTTAAATTTTCTAGTTAGAAAACCTAAATGCTTGTACCAGCATAACTCTACTGGTTTTATTATGCATATGTTGGTATACCTGTAATGTGTAATGCATTTTAATGTGTTTAAGAGCAGGATGGGTAAAATCGATTTTTTCCCAAACAGTATGATCACGCTTTGTGATGATGTAACCTAAAGGAGTTTTAGTAAACAAACTGGAATCACCTATCATGATTCAACACAAGTGTGGCATAGACAACAGATTATATGTCCTCCAGGACAGGTTAAGATCACCTAGATGGACAGAGGAGCACATGGTGTGGGGAGTGGTGGTGGGAAGTATTGGTTAACTTGATGAGCAATGACATTTGCCTATCAGCAGCCTGGTAATTGTCAGGGTTTTATTTTTAAGCATTGTTGTGAAGGTGAGAGAGAAGGAAAAACATGAAGGAATTCATTGTGAATGCATGTTCATGTATCTATGTGGGGGTGCTGTCAAATGTTGTTTTGAAAAAATGATGATGTTCATAGAAACTAACTTTATTGACGGAATAGGAGTCTCCATCTTGATTTTCAATGAGAAAATAGTTTGGAAAAATAAGTGAAAATAAGCTGCTTATCTCCCTAATAGAAAAGGGGGAAAATAGGGGTACTTAAACCAGGAACACAGTCGAACAGTGTCCTAGAAATGATTTTTGTAGTAAGTGGTGTGCAAGTTTATCTGGTTAAGGTTTTGTTTTGGGTGTGTGGGGCGGGGGGAATTGTGACTACAGGAACTCAAGGGAGAAACAACTGAGGAGAGTTGTGGGTCAGAGTAACGGGCAGGATACTGGTGATTTCCACAGAAATAATCAAAGCATGTTATAAGAACAGTTGGTGGTGGTGGTTGAGGTTAAGTTCTGGTTTTGTACACACTGAATTTAAGTAGGCAATCCCCAGAGGTGTTCATCATCTGGAGCGTTGCTGTGAGATGGAAGAGTGTCAGGGATACTGTAGCGTTAGAAAGGCAGGGAAAGCATCTCGGGGTGGGAAAGAACATATTGACAAAGAGGAAGAAGCAGAAGAACTGAGAGGAATGGGCTAACCAACAGCTCAAGAAATCACAATGGAATGGATCACGAAGCAAAAGAGATTACTCTTTAGGGGCTCTCACCTTCATTGAGGACTCTTTCATTGGAAGGATCACCTGTAGAGCCGTACTAGGTCTCTGAGAAACCTTGAACTGATAGGAGACATTAGCAACCCAACCAAGTTTTTCTTTCCCCTTTTTTGTGTCTTTCCTTATTTTTCTTTTTATTCCCATACCTCTCTAAGAGATAAAATTTTGACTGAGAGTAAAGACTCCTCTTTTAGATTTCCCTCATTTTGAAGCATGTCAGCTGTAGTTTTCTTTACATGTGCATTTAAAGCAAGCAATCACCTACTGGAGATAGAGATGTGGTTTCTGTAGGGAGCAATTACCCAGGCATTTTTAAATCTAGCAAGATTTAAGTTTAAGACTCATTAGTCTTCAACTAGTGGGTGTTAGATAAATTGGTTAAGCTCTGTCTCAGTGTTTGCTATTTTGGGTTTAGATACTGGCCTGCCAGGTCTAATTGAAGCTGTTGAGAATGTTTCTTTCTTTTTAACTGGAGCGCTAATAGTGCTACTGCTGTCTAACTGCTAGCGCTTGTTCTGGTCTCTATTTTTATAGATCATGCTGTTAGCATTTGTTCTCAGCCCAGTGTCTTATTGGTATGAACACCAGACAACTGTTAACTTCAAATGTGTTATTTTCTAGATTTGTATGGTTTTGTGGGAAAACTGGACTATGTGCATTGTCATAGAGTGCGTGCATTAAAACTATGTTGAATGATTTTATCCATGACATTATCGGTCTGTCTCAGTTCTGATCCCTTAATAGTATTAAAATGAAAGCTGGTATCTAGAATGGAATTAGTCGATTAATCTCACTACTGATCTTTACTACTGAGATTTTTCTGTACTAGAAAAAAAATATAGTGCTTTTTCAGCTGTTAAAGATATTAAAAATCAACTTGTTGGAAAAGGTTGATTTTTTTTTTCCCCTTTGGTTGCAGTGTCTTATTGCTAGACAGCATAGTGCATAGGGAGGTCATGTAATGCAGTTTAAACGGGTGATTTGCTTTTTTGCTATGAAAGCTTTAAGTACAAACTTAATTGTTTTGTCCAGATCTTATGTTTGCTTTTTGGAGAATATCTGGAAGATCCAGAAGAATTGATTTTAGATTAGATTAAACAGATATCAGGTTGTTTTTAGAGTTTATGTCCGATTGTTTCCTTCTTCACTCAGAAGTGAGAGTGGAGCTGTATTTAAAAACCAAAAAACCCCCAAACCCCTCTATTGTTTGGCTGTCAGACCTGATAATGTATTTCACATATTACTGGAAGATACTGTGAACTGGAATGGGCAACTGCAGTAAAAAGGATTTTGGAAGATGCATGAATATAATCTTCAAAATGCATTTTAGGGCATGCAGTTTGGTAGCACTTCTATCAATATGTGAAGGGCACATTCCTCCAGGCAGTATGCTTCTCCAAGACGACCCTTCAAAGAATGACAAATTGGGAATGAGGAGAAACCTACTGGTGATTTGCAGACTACGCACAAACAGCAGTTTCCGCATGTTACACTTACACTGTGTTAGTTTAGATTAAGTTTAATAAAAAGCCATTAAGAATTGAGGCAAAACAACCTTCACTATAACCTCATTATCAGGGGGAACACAGCAAACTTGTATCCTGTTCTTTTCCAGACACTGTCATTTTCTACCCAGGGTTTTAAATAACAATTGTGTTCTTGGGTTTTTTTCATATTCAGAAGCTGTCTCTGCATTGGTTACTTCAAGTTCAATCTGCAGAGGGGTTTTTTTAGACAGAAAAAACTAGGACTATTTTCCAATCAGTTGAATTCAGCATATTAATTTCCTTAAATTGTGAGCTGGGGTTAATTACCTTGCAGCTCTGTGATTTCAAATGATAGAAATCGTTATCACCTTAATGGACTGTTTGCCTTTTAGTTCAGGTGGCTTGTGGTCCTGGATTGGTTTTGTGTGTTAGAAGAGGATTGTTACCCTGTTACGTAGTAATGAAACACATTACTTCCAGAACAGTATTTGCAGAATGTAAATGAGCTTGCAGCAGGGGTTTGGGTAGCTTTAAATTATATCGTAAAAAGTGACAATGTGCTCCTTCATCATTGATTCTCAGGCAGGTAGTGAGGAGATCTGACTGCAAGCCAACGCTTAGTGTTTAGAAATTGGCTCAAACCATGAGATTAAGCAGCAGCATTAGTCTTTTCAAGAGTAATGTGATAATGTCACAGAGAAACGGATCATACCTCAGTGGCAGATGGCGCATGCCTGTGTGAAGTGTATTAGAGTAAAAATACATTTTGGTTAGACGTTGTATATGTTTAGTCACAATCAGTAGCTGTTGCGATTAGTTATGAATTTAATATCGATTCAAACAAGGCACTTCAACTTCCAGTAAGACACCTGTTCAATTGTTCACAGTTTACTAAAAAGTTTTAATACTGGGCACTTGCCTTGAGAGTATATTCCTACTTCAAATCAGGGCATTTTTAAAAATTCATATCTCTGTGATTCTTCTTTGTTCCTGCTCCACTATCTATTTCCTGTTTTGAATATGTCTATTAGTCCTCCTGGTGTTTTCCTTTGTTATTGTTTATAGAGAACACTGACATTCAAGAGTTGATCTTAATGATGTGCATATGGGGTGAGTTAATGATATGCTGTTATGACAGTGAATTAATGTGCACAATAACTGTCAGTTGAAGCTATAAAAAGTATCTGACAGTTTTCTTTTTTAAACCCACTCAAACAAGCAATAACACCCTAATATTTTTGTATCACTTTGTATGTTAAGCGCATAGCTGAGCTTAATTTCATTGATAGCTATGAACGTTCAGCAATTTTGCAAGCAAGTTCTCAGATTGGTAATTGTATCTGTAATCAAACTGGTCAATAAAGTCTTCTAATTCAACTTTATAAAGCAGCAAGGAACAAAATAAATGCGTAAGGAAGTAAAAGGTTCATAAGAGCAATTTTTAATTGGAAAGGTATGCCTGTACACATGTAGGGGGAAAATGACATCTAAAAATAGATGTAAGTGTTGCTCAACTAGCACTGCTCACCTCTGCCCTGGAAGGAAAGGGAACTCAGGAATTTACATACCCTAACAATGACTTGGCAGGTAGAGTGAGATCTATAATTAAGTATACAATTATAGCAACTGTTTGCTGTTAATTTCTGCTAATTTTTAAACAATTTTAATTTGAAATATCCCTTATGCTATAAAATTGTGTTTCTGAAATGTAGGAAATGTAAAACATTCATCAAGTTCCTAATACCTGTTTTCTAACCTATTTCAGACAACTACTAGGTGGTTATTGGTTCTAACAGTTTAGAATTTTATGCATAATTCGATAAATTCAAATATAAAGCCTTGGCTGGTTAGCAGCTCAAACCATGTTGCAGAATCTCCTGGACTAGCCAGTGGCATAAAAGGCCACAGGCAAAAAATGAATTCATGCATTTAGAGTGCCACAAACATTCACAGAATCTGTAAAATTTGCAGTCTGAATTCTGTCTGTGCCTAGGTTTCTGCTGCAGCATATATCTACAGCCTTCTGTATTTTAATAATCTGAAACAGCTCTGGGATCCTATTTTGTGCATAAGATGTGGCATAACTGACAAAGTGTCTGCCTGATACAGGAGGTATATTGAGAGTACATCTGTCTGCGTAGGTTTTAAAAGGAGAGAAATATACCACCTTTATTGTTCTTCTAATGGGGTACAAATAATAGGTTCATCTGGAGTGTTGGAAACCTATACTTAACTGTTGTCCAAGAGGACTTGAATCTCAGGTCATTCATATTTTCGGACAGGAGTGCACACTCTGTGACAATGTTGGGGTAATTCAGATGGATGACTCATCCTGGGACTTGTTTGACTAAGTTTCACAAGTTGCTGTTGAAAAATTCAGTGTGCAATTAAATATTGCGCCCAAAATCTTAGCCAAAGGTTCTTATTCCGTGTGCTTTCTCTTTCTCTCATGCTTGGTAGTCATACTCACTTTAGTATCTAGATCACCTCTATCTTCCGCATACTAAGTAGTTAACAGGTTATCTCTGTTAGTGAGTCAGCATCTACGTAATGCAATATTTAGCTAATCAGTTCTTGCTCACAGAAGTGTGGGTGTTGGGTGCCACCAGCATTTTATACACGCCCATGGTCCCTATAAGACATGGTGACATATTTCTTAAGTACTGTGCAAATAAAATTAGATACGTCGCTCCCTAAAGTATTTCAATATCTAATAAAAGATGTGGGTGTGATGAAGTAGAGGAGGGAAAAGGGTTTATGTGATATATGGCAGTAGGGAAAAAGAGATAATAGCATCATACAAGTTAACCACCTATTTCGTTTAGATCAAATGTTTCCTTTCTAGAAACGGTGGTATACAATCTGGTGTAGTTTAGTGTGTGTGTATGACTCAGTTTCATGTTTTTAATTACAAATCTTACTACTGATTAAATTGGTATATTCCATCTCTTAAGTATTCTTATTCTCTTAGTAATTTATTTCCCAAATTTTCTACATTCCTCCTCTTTCCCATCATCAGTCTCTCCTGTACCACTGTGAAAGAAGGCTGAGGTCTGAGCACATTTGCTGTGGCTAACAATAATAGGTCTGAAAAAGCTCTGACCATTTGGAGCTGTCACTGTCTAGGATTACCCTCAGGCTTAACTAGACCTCAGTGTGTAGCTTGGCACAGCTACTCACTTCTAGTCAGTGAGTTAGCACAAATATCACTTAGAGAAAAGTAACTTGGTAAAGAATTGTGACAGTGCACGGGATGTGGACTGTTACTGTTCTTAGACCTGCTGGTTTGGTGGTCCCAGCATGGTCTGTGAGGTCAAGGTAAGTGGTCTAGGAAGCCGTGTTTCCTTGATCGAAGACCTCAGGTAGTTTTCCGTTGTGCGTGGTTTTTTTCTTGTTCTTTGAAGTTCACATACCACTGTATTGTGTGCTTCGGAGACAAGAAACAAATTGATGTGAAAACAGATCACTAAACCTGTTTATTTTGTGGTTAAAAAAAAAAAAAAGGCAAGCCTATATTGAATGAATACAGTGTTTAAGGATGCCAGGTATATTAATATTTCAAATGCTTGATTTTAAAGCCTTCCTAAAATTCTTAATTTTTAGCATTAAGTTTGGAGTATAAAATCAATGTCATGTCTCTATTTTCTACATTTTCATTCCTAGCTTGGTCTCTGGTTATTTGAGCTAATGCAGTAACATCACAGTAACAGAGCCAGTAAACATCAGTAAAGTCTTAAGCAGAATTATTAGCAACTGTATATGGTAACAATTCAAAGCTACTCACATTCACTGTTCTGCAAAGCAGCCTTGGTTTATAGAAATTAATAATTTGCAGGTCTGTGAACACTGGATGTGCTTTGGTCATTCTATTTGTTACCTTCTGTAAAGTACAAATAATTTCCAATTAAATAGTGATTTCTCTAAATTCGTTTCTGTCCACCAATATAAGCCATCTTGGTTCTATAAAGGGATTTTCGTGATAGTTTTATTTTCATGGTAGGAAAGGATACTGGAATTACTGTGAGATGAAGCATTGTATATCATGAATTCATGAGTGATTGAATCAACGTGTGATTATTCAGCTGCTGTAGTAAGACTTGGAAAAAGAGTATCTCAAATAGCAATTATGTTGACTAGGTAATTTTGCTAGGGTGGAGGCATGGAAACATATATCTCCATGGTTCACAAAAAGCACTAAATCTCAACTTTCTCCCCTGGAAATGTTTCCAAATAAGCCAACTGACCGGCTTCCTTTTGTACATACTGATGTTGACCTTAACTCAAAAGTAGCTTTTGACTTCGTTGGATCTAATGTTGAAGTTGGCTGTAATGTGGTAGTGTGGTTGGTGGGTTGGACCACATGACCTGGAGAGGTCTCTTCCAACCTCCATCATTCTGCATTTCTAATTACTTGGGGCAAACGGTGGAAAATAGTGCTGTATCTTGCTGCTTTTAGGGGGAATATTGGGTTTAAAGGTAATGAAAAGTCGCAATATGATTACTTATCTGCAGCAGCTAGGCCTTCTGGTGGTGTTGTAGATATAATTGTTTATGCTTAATAACAATGTTATATTTCATTCTTGTTATAGAAGAACTTTTCAGAGTATACATGCTGAAGCTTATGCTTTGAGAAACAGGCATCTTGATTCATACATGATTCCTTGGAGTTTTAAGAGTTGAGAAACTCCTCCCATCTGGTGGACGTGCATTATAGCACTTTTTTACTGGCGAGATCAAACTCAGCTGTATTGGTCATTTCTGCACTAATTGCACGACTATGAAGGGGAATTCTGAACCCCAGGCAGTTTTTCTAAATCTAGGTATGTTTATTTTGTTGCAAAACCACACTTTTTACTCAGAACACTTACACAATCAGAGTTTTTACAGCTATATCCACACAGGTGAGAGAAATAATTTGGAAATAATTTCTTTAAAGTTGAGGTAAAAAATTTGCAATCTTCATTTATGCCTTGGAGACCCTTCTTTTACTAGCTTCCCCAAGGGAAAGCAATCAACAACAAAATTCAGCAGATCTGATTTATCTGCATATGTGCAGGTTTGAATGTGTTTCCTTAACCATCTTGTCCAAAAGTGCAATTACGGTATTGTAAGTAATGAACAAAGTCTCATTTTGCTAGCCTCTAGGCATTTCATTCTGTTTTAAGAAAATTAGAAATATCTCTAATAGAACTGTAGATACTCTGGCAAAACAGTGAAACTCTTAATATTAAAATGTAATTTGTATAGCAAGTTAGCCAGTCAGGGACCTGTAAAAGTGCCTTTTCCATTCCATTGTGTGTGATAAGCATACCCTTATCCCTTGGCAGAACACTTCTCAACTGCATGTCCCCTGCAGTATAGCAACAGTGTTGCCAAATACAGGTTATTTTGGGGCATGCTGGAAGCAAATGTCAGTCTTCATGTCCTCACTGAGAATGTGCCGTCAACTGTCCTCTTCCTGCATTGAAGGATTCTGGTTGTGAGCAGCTGCAACAGCACTGGTACCAGGAAGTAACAAATCCTCGAGTAGGTCAGTCTCATGCTGTTTAGGGTAATGTATCATAATTAACATCTTAGACTCCTCCACCCAAGACCAGTGGAAAGATAGCGCTGCTCCTGAAGCTTGTCAAGTTTTCATCAGTGAGACAATCCACACAGCAGAGATTGTTTCTTTGCTTCACTCTAAATGTCTGGCTTTGGTTCAGACACTAAAATAATGAGAAATAGCAAGACATGGTGACAGCATGTGCTTCCAGGAAAAACAAGATGCACTCTTTTCTTGAGAATGGTCTCTGAATCCTTTTTGTCTCCCTGGTCCTCCCCTCTCACCCTTCCCTGTTCCCCAGTGTGGGAATCCAAGGTTAACAAAACTGTCTGTGGTCTACAGACCTTCCTCCTTTGTGCGAAATGTCTGTTTGATTTCAAAAGGTATGCTATCCAGAGAGAAATATTTTGCCAGCTGTGTTTATCTTTTATTTCCTCAATCAAGATCATATGTTATTCTTTTTTCAAATTGAGCTCACTGTAAGGCATGCACTTCTTACCTATGTAGCAAGTTGTGATTAAGAATCTTGCCAGTAACTACTGATAGGAAAACTTTATTGTTGTTGTGTATGAAATGATAATGCGCATCTGTATATACTCCTCTGATAATTAATAAAAATATTCTGGTTATGGGTATCCTTGTGCAGGCAAAATCTGCTTCATTGAGGACAGTGATACCGATTGTGCAGACAGTTGCATTTCCTTGGTCTGCTTCAGAACTCCTCATCTTCCCATTCCAAAAGGGAAAAATATAACTAATTTCATTGCCCTAAAATTTTTCTTGGTTTGCAAGATGGATTTTAGTGCTGCAGCATGGGATCTGTTTCTGCTTAATGTGTGTCTCTGCTATTGATAATCTTGATCAATGTAAAGTCTTTTTAGCTAAGCATACTTTCTCACTGAATGTGAGTGGATGTTTAAAGGGCAAGCATAGATAATCTGGTTTCTGCAATACTCTCCTGGAATTATTTAAAGAAATAATTAATTGTTTTTACTGTTTTCACTATTTAAAATGGAGGATGGTTGTCACTGGCTGAAGGCTGCCTGAAATGTCTCTGAAGCAAGCCATTTTTAAGATACACTCTTCATATAAGGAAGGGTTGGAAATAAGTAAGTGTTGTGATTTCCCCACCCTCCTTTTTTTTCTTTTTTTGTTTTAAACAGACTGGAGAAAGTAAAAACTGCTTGGGGATTATTCGTTGTCGTTCAGCGTAGTGAAGTATAACGCTGTTTCCTGATCTGTTTTGTGAAAGTTTGCCACTAGTGTTCTGGGTGCATCAATATCTGTTCAAAGTCCTCCAATAAGCAATTGAAAAGATGACAAGGATTTGAGGTGAAATGTATTTGTGTGAACATTATAGTAAAAAAGATGTTTATTGCATCAGTTGCAGGCTTCACTCATCTAAAACCAGTGGTAAGCTGGAACTGAAATACTTACAGATGTGAGTGGCCTCCAGGGTACAGTGAAGTGGTCAGAGCAGCTGGACTGGAGCAGACCAGCAGTCCGGCTGGCAGGCATTTTCTAGCAGCAGTTGGGTTATACCCAAGGAAGAGGAAGAACAGGATGAACACATGTGATAGTTCCCCCAAGTACTCTCCCCATACTTGTAGCTGAGTGCTAGGGCTCTTTGGCTGTGCCTTTTTGGTTGGAGGAACCTGACACATACTGTTACTCAGTCTGACGTATTTGATATCATGTGCTAGAGTAGGGTTAAATAAGATTTCAGTAGGTACTTTCACCTTGAGGGTAATTTATTGCTAGTCATCTAAAGCACCTGTTACTATTTCTGTAAAACAATTAAGAAAGTGGTGATCTGAGCTAGTCGAGGTCCTGGTGTGCGGTTACCTTGGGCTCCTCCGAATACCGTGGTCTCTTTTCTTTGGGAGATTGTTGTGCTTTCCTGCAAACTGGACTTGGCGATGTGAATGTGTGGAAGCCTGGAGGGTTTCTGCTACTGGACTTGATGATGTGAATGTGTGGAAGCCTGGAGGGTTTCTGCTACTGGACTTGATGATGTGAATGTGTGGAAGCCTGGAGGGTTTCTGCTACTGAAGACTCATCAGTGCTTGGAGTTGTAGTTACAGCACACTCTTAGCTGTTCTCTTCTGATACAGGCTTAAGGTTATCTGACTCAGTGTCACAGTTTCAAGCGATTAAGGTAACATCGGTTGCAGTGAGTTCATTGTTCTTGTCTGATTCTTTAACTGCTGTCTTTTGTTTAGTGTATAGCTGCTTAATCTCCAAAGCAGAATGACCTGAAATACCCACGTGTGTATTCCTCCCCCCATGCAGACAAATCCCATTTGCTGTATTATCTCCTCTGGATGGTTGGGATCGGATGAGTTCCTTGTGCTTGGTTTGGAAGTCTGCAAACAGTCCATGATTTGGTAATGGCTCCCTACCACTGGGTTTTATTCTTCTGGGCATTTCAATAGAGGCAGCCTAACAGGTGTCAGGAAATGATGCAAGAGTAATCCCCTTTTGTTTATTGTTTTTGTGATGATTGAGGGGCTAGCTATTTCTTTGATCATTTTTCTAGTCTGAATGCTCTGCCTGCAAAGTCTTGACCGTATGCCTTTTACTTTCCAGAGGCACAGTCACCTGACTGTCCTGCTGCCAGATCCAGCCCTGCACTGTCATATTCTCTGGATTAATTCTGCTTATCATAGCAGACCTGTTGCAAACCTGCATTTCTTCTGTTGGGGAGCTTGTGTACAGTGCTTCTGAATAGCTTTTGTAAAGATTAAACAGGTCTTCAGTAGGAGCAAAGCGCTATGGGAAAGGAAGGAAGCATGCAGCCATGGCAGTTTGACAGACTCTCTCCTAAGACCCCAGGTTTCAGAATCTGGGGTCTTTCAATCCTTGCTGTCTGTCTTGATCTTTTTAATTGTCTTCAGTGCTGCTGTTCTGTATTTCTGAGGCTTGCTAAACTGATAAAGGCTTTTTTTCAGCAGGAAGCTTGAAAGATTTGAGGCTTTAATATTACTTTTACGTACATTACTTTTTCCCCTTGCTATTTGCATGTCCTGGTTGTTCTTCTGTTGAGAATGAATAGATTTATGCAGTATAGTGCATTGGCGTCCATTTGTTACGAATGCAGAAGCTGGCACCAGGGACTCCTGAATGCGGAATAGGACATGTAACATGAAAGTTGGTTACAGCGCAATCCTGCTGTGACAGTCCTGACTTCCTAAGTTAGAATTCATCGTCCTGTGATTGTACTGCTGCTTGCTTCTTACCCCAAACCAGGGAACTCTCGTTCCTCCTGGAACAATTTTGATTTTAAATCTGTGTTAGGATTTTTTGAGGACACATTTATGATGATTTTTATGATGGGCTGATTCTGCTTTTTATTGGAAAGAAATGAAATATAGTTCCATGTACAGGTAAATCCTTTGAATGAAGCTCCTACCTGTGCTCCCCACAATTTAAGTTTTTTTCTAGGTACTACGAATTTGACAGATTATACTCTGCCTGACTCAGCTCCTTAGCTGTTCTACGTGACTTGATGCTCAGTTAGATGACCTGTCTGACCATAGTGACTGATGACCTGTCTGACCATAGTGACTGATCCTTCTGAGGATATGTTCTACTTCTGTGTTGGAGGCAAAACTTATCCTTTCCATAGATCCAGCCACTGATTTTGAATGTGTTCAGTCAAATGCGCTGAATGTTTTTGTTTGTTTATAGTTGTTCCACTTCAGTGAAGATAGTGTCAGTGATCTGCTATGCCTTATTAAATGTGTTGCAACTTTCTAAAAAATTCCTAAAGTTAATGATACAGAAGTGTGCTCTTTTCATGTTCTGTTAATTTCTGATGTATTTTTTTCTTAACTTTCTTTAGAATTATGTGCAAGAGATGTCTATTATCAGAGATTTAATAATTTAATACAGCAATTAAAATGGAGTAGAAATGATACAACTTTGTAGACAGAATGCTATAAAATCAAAATTAAAGTAGGATAAAAAGCAATGTTTTGTATTGTTACGCACATAAAATAATCTCCCCCAGAAGTATATATGTAATTTTTACTGTCTTGCAAGTCTTTCAAGTTCTCTGAAATCTTAAAGCCTAGTATTCACACACATGTACAGCTTTTCTTTTTAAAAAACAAAACTAAAACTCTAAAAGCAAAATAAATATCCAATACAATACAATAGCAGTTTGTTCTTATCTAGCAGGGATAGGGTTGACTAAAATTTTTGTACCTTTGTCTTAAACAGAATGTTGGCTTTGAAAGCTCAGGGAAGAAGCAGCAGGGAGAAAAAAGTAACACAGTGGTAAGTACGTCTGAACCAACTGCACAATATATTACAATAGAAATCCACTTCTTTGTTCATATGTTGTAATAATCACCTCCACAGCACTTGAATTTTATTCTGAATCATCTCTTATGTTGTTCTGAAGGCAAATGTTTAGTTATAAGTATCTGTTGAAGAGCCAAGTGAATGATACGTATTTACATGTAACTATGCATGTATAGAAAGGGGAATATGAGAAACTAAGTTGCAGGAAGATATTTCTCTGTTAAATCTCAATGTCCATTATTAAAAGTTTTGGCTTGTGGAGCTTTAGCATTTTATGCTACTTTTAATTTTTTTTTTTTTTAGTTCTTAGGAAAGATAAGCGTATTTTTGAAAAAACTTGGATAAAAGATGCTTGAAAGAATGCTTTTGAATGCTTGTTGGGCCTGTTACTGTCCTTCTTTCTGGTTTGCTGATATAAAGCCTAGGCGAACATCACATCATGTAATTTCTCTTTTATTGGTGTATTAACATTCTTAAGTATGCTCTCTAGCTAAAGAACATGAAATGTATTAAGAAGCCAAATAAAGTTCAGTTTTCTGTTCAAAGCTCTATGGAAAAGCAACACATGTTCAGAATCAGCTTTTTCCTTCATTAAATGATGCCAGTGCAGATGGCACTAAGTTGCTTTTGCCTCATATTGTAAGGATTTCTAGAGGCAAGTATTTCTCATGAATAAAAAGAATGGCCAATAGAATATTTTGTTTTCAGAACTTCTCTATGAATTTCTGTGGAGGAGTTGTTATTGCGTACCACCCCCCCACCTCCCTGCGCAAAAAAAACCCCCAACATATGACAGCAGCTCCCATCTGCTCTGATTTTATTAATAGTGCTGCTGAGATTGTGCAAATGCTAATAAATGTTGACACTTCAGTGACTGGAATTTTGAGACTTACTACAAAATACCAGTTTAAAACATACAAAATCTTCTGCATGTTTTATCTGGCATTGCTACAAACAGCGCATACTTACAAAGATAGAAGCAAGTGCACATGCTCGCTTTTTCCAGCCTTTTGTGTAGTCTACAAGGCTGTAGGCTTTGTGTGCTTTGGCTTTCTCCGCTGAGCTAAGAAACTATGCTGTTGCCGCACTGCCTCAGCTGTGCTTACTGCTCCATAAGGTTTGTTGATTCCTATGGGCAGATGTCTAGCAATGCCTCTTCCTTCCCTTCCCCTATGCTGGTTCATCTCTTTTGACTATGTTGTTATAAGTGGAGGAATTAAGACAGTATCTCTTCCTTTCTGCTTGAATAGATGTTGACAGTATGTGATACACAGCATTTACTTGTACAGTGGATCCAGACATAATCCCTCAAAGGACTAAACCCGAAGCATAAGCAGTTTAATATGGTTTTATACCTCTTCTAGAGGCTTAGTGTCTCTTAGTCTCATTGCTCTGTGTATTTAATTTTCATTGTTTTCTTTGTATAGAAAGTCAGGAACTTGTCCTGTTGGTTTCCATGGATCTTTTTCACAGCAACAGTGAAAGAAAATGGAGTTACTTAATGTAGAAACTAGTGGATTCTGAAAGCAAAGCAGTTCTAAATAAGCTTGGTACAGCTAGCTGTACCAAATAGCTGTGATTACTAGCTGTACAGTAGGTGTGATTATTTCTACTGCACATTTAAAAAAAATAAAATGGGTTATGGTGGCTAGTGGGGGATGGAGTTCACTTCAGTATCCTATCGGGATGAATATTTCATATTCCTGTCTATGTATTAACTTAAAAGTGACAAACATGAAAACCCAGACATGTCAGTTCCATAATGTAAAGGAATTCTTTGGCCATTTGAAAACATCAGTGTTGAAATATTGAAATACCAATGTCAGGGCTTTTAAAAAAGCTCAGTTTTTTGAATATTCCATGAAGGTTTGAGGGGCTCCTACAGTTTTCTTCAAACTTCAGTTTTGTCATAGTAGATACTCTTGAATTTATATGGGCTTTTTTTGTTGTGGGGAGGAGAAATGGATGAGACTCAAGCACATTGGTTTTAAAAATCTGTTTATTCCTCTAAATGTTTTCTTAGTAACACTACAAATACCCAAAGAAAATGCAGTCAAGTTGAACATCAGAAATGAAGCTCAGATCTAATGCTAATCTCAGCAACATTGTTAATGGCATGCAATTAGAGACCATTCTTCAGATGAAATGTTATGGTGGCACTTACTTTGATAGTTTGGCTGTCCAGATGGAAGTTATTTTCTAGGGCTGCCTCAGTAAAAGAGCAAAACGAAATGTGTGAGAACCAAGTTGCAACTACCTGGGCTGTGGTTGTGTAGTGACAGGGTGTGTGTGTGTTATCGTGTAGTTATTCTGTAGTGTTAATATGAAAAGTCAATATAAAAAAAAGCCAAAATTACAATTTTTGGGTATCCGAACATTTTTAAATTTCTTTTTTTACTGTAAACTTAATCTATAACTTTCCATGTCCTCTTTTTTTTGGTAAGGATGTTTCTGTAATGGGTCTTGCCTTAAATTACAGATCTGTACTCTCATATACCTGTGCCTTATTGATGCCTTGGTCTAGGATTATAAGCATATTGAATATTACTGCATTTCAGTTAAAGGCTGTACTTGAAGTAGAATACTTTATTATGTAGGTATTTGCCAAGAGGTTTAAAATTAAAGTTTAAAAATAATACTTTTGTTTTTACAAAGTCGATCTGTTTTTGTCATTGTTAAGCTTTTGGCATGATGGGGCCAAGTACTGACTGCTTTGTTGTATTGCTACTTTTTCACAGTTACAGAAATGAATAGAAATAAATATTCCAAAGATTTCTTTTGATATACTTACAGTGGATTTTACTTGTCATAATAACTCTTCAGATTTGTTTTAGCATAGTCAGTTTAGATAAATATCTACACTGGAAAATAACTGTTGCAACAAAACCTGGTTAGACACTCTAGTTTCAACAAAGCAGGAGAATGCTGTTGTTGAACCAAGAAAACATTATTGATACCATTACAAGTAAAGAGATTTTATAAAATAGTTTCATCAAGAACTTCAGATCTTAATTGTGTAAAGGATTTCTGAATATTTTAAAGCAAAACAAAATAGAAATAGTGAATTGAAATCTGGTTAGAATTCACTTCATAGAATACAAGAAACAGATAATTTAAGCAAATCTCTCCAGAATTCACACCTGGCATTGATCTCCTGGGAGCCACCTGAAATTATCTTGCTGCCTTGGCTCTTGGAGGTGGGTGTGTGTGTTTATTTCCTCGTGGATTTTTTTGTTTATTTGTTTAAATAGGCATTGAGAGCTTGGAAAGTAATTAACCCCAAGAGAAGCTTTGAGTTTTGTGTTTCAGCAAGCTAGGAGTAGTATATCACTGGTTTTGCTTATATCCTAGCAGCTGTTGAATCAGGAAAAGCAAAACTGATTTCTGCCCTCCCTGTTCCCTGTATTTTCTCAAAAAATGTAGCAAGCATTCTTCATATTTTTGCATTTAACAATTGGTTATTATTTACTGTATTTACTAACGTGTTCCTCCTCCTGTTGTTACCATTCACCATTGTAGTTTTATGAGTAATGCCTTTTATTTTGTTTGCTCTGAACGCTGTATGTGAGCAAGTACAATGTGTTTTTTGGTGTTCCCTGCCTGCATGAGGACATGCAGCCATGGATGCAGTTGAGCATTGTTTTCATGTCAGGAGCGGGGAGGCTCAGCCTACAGCTTTGCATTAAAATGGGAAATGGTTCCAAAACCCCTTTTACTTCCTACCGCTTGTTCTCTCCCCCAGAGTGCCGCACTATGGTTCGTGGGTTTGTACTGACCTGAGTGTTTGCCAGTCTTATTCAGTGAAATGAATAACATAACCAATCCGGTTTTGCAAGAAATTGCTTGGATGAGATGGAGGAGGAGGTGAAAATACCTTAACTTGGCATTGTCATCAAATGAGGCTTTGACACCTCAACCAGAGAATGCCAGTGCCACGTAAAAAGAGACAGTCTCTTCACAGTATGTGCTGTCTTTTCATGTTTCAGCTCCTTGTCAGTGGCCGTCAGGTTTGAGCCATACTTTCCTCTCCTAAAGAGAACAAGAAAAAGGATTGCAGAGAAACAAACTTCCAAGCTAGGGTTTGCAAGCTGCTGGTTGCTGTCTGTTAAATTAAGACCGCGTCATTCCCATCCAAGAGGACTGGATTGATGTTAGGGGAAGCCTGAACCAACCATTAGTGCCTGAAACAACCACCCCCAGCCCCCAGCTTCTTTACATGATTCGCTGATGAGCAAGAGGTGCCAAGTCATTTCTGAGGTTAGAGAATGAAGGATAATTGTGTTCTTTACTGTAAGAGCCAAGGACGTTTTGTGTTCCTTAAAGTACTAAGATGTGTACAGTTTCCCCAAATTCATGAGGACTAGTGCTGTGTTTTTACCTGGAAGAGATTCATTTAAATTGTGATATGAGTTCTCACAATATATAACCTCTTTCATCAACAAGCTAAATAGCCTGTGTCTGGGTTTCTTCTGTGCTGCTTTAGGAAGAGAAAAACCTTTAACATCTCTAAAGACAGACTGGTTCATGTTTTTATTTCCACTATAGGAAGCTTCATTTCCTAATAATTTTTTAATGTAGAAGTAATCAATTCTTTTGTGTTGTGTTTTGTTTGGGTTTTTTTTAGTGGATTAAATAAGATTCTTAATAAACAACAATATTTTTTTCATAATTCTTTGTTTCAACAGGAGTTGATGTGTTGGGACTTCTGGCAGTTGGCCAAATAAGCCTTGTTGCATTTGTCAGGTTGCATGTTAGGTTATGTGCTCCCCAACCCAATCTTTCCCTTTCCTGTGTTTACACATCCTCAGCTCCATAATTCTGAACTTTTTTGTAGCTAGTGGAGTGGGCTAAAAAGAACCTGACCAGATATTTTTGTGCCTAGTTGTTTGTGCCTTTCTGTATAAATATCTGATGGCTGGTTTCGTTTTCAGCTCTGCTGCTGATGTAACTGGTAAACACCCTTTTGAAAGGCTTGAGGGGGGGAAAAAGTGCTTTCACCCGTTTAGAGCATGAGCGGTCACATCCTGTTAGCATCAGACAGCAAATTTAAGGGACTAATGGTACAGTGAAACTATTGCTTTTAGAGCAAATTAACAGAGATTAGGAACAAAATTATGTGAACTTAAATTCTACTTGTAATAAGCCTGAGTTCAGAATTTTCAAAGAAACATGATACTAGGGGGGCTGTGTGGGGTTTGTTTTGGTGTTGGTTGGTTGGTTTGGTTTTTAATGCCCATCAAAACATAGACAGACATGTGGTTAAACAAAAATGTCCCATAGGGTTCTGGCAGATCTGCAGGTGCTGTTGGGCTGCCAGGTACTTGGATGATGGGGGTGTGCAGGGAATCATCAAAGAGTTCCAGGAAAGAGTTGATGTTTCACTGGATGATGCTGTCTCTTCTGGATTAATATTTAGTGTGTATCTAAGCTTGCTGTTGATCTTGCTTTCTTTCATTGGTCATGGTCTTTCAAACTGATGCTTTGCTTTTCTGCTTCCAGTGATTTTTATTCTATTCAGTAAAATGTTCCACTATGTATAGATTGTATTGGGTGTAGGTGGCAAGGTTTTGGTAGCAGAGGGGCTGCAGGGGTGGCTTCTGTGAGAACATTCCAGAAGCTGTCCCCGTGTTGGATGGAGCCAGTTCCAGCCGGTTCCAAGATGGACCTGCTACTGGCCAGAGCTGAGTCAGTCAGTGACATTGGTAGCACCTCTGTGATAACCTATTTAAGAAAGCATAAAAAACGGCTGCACAACAGCAGCTAGGAGAGAGGAGTGAGAATATGTGAGAGCAACAACTCTGCAGACACCGTCAGTGAAGAAGGAGGGGGAGGAGGTGCTCCAGATGCTGGAGCAGAGATTCCCCTCCAGCCCCTGGTGAAGAGGGGCTGTCCCCCTGCAGCCCATGGAGGTCCACGGTGGAGCAGATACCCACCTGCGGCCTGTGGAGGACCCCACGCCAGAGGAGGTGGATGCCCAAAGGAGGCTGTGACCCTGTGGGAAGCCTGCACTGGAGCAGGCTCCTGGCAGGACCTGTGGCCCCATGGAGAGAGGAGCCCATGCTGGAGCAGGTTTGCTGGCAGGACTTGTGACCCCGTGGGGGACGCATGCTGGAGCAGTCTGTTCCTGAAGGACTGTAACCCATGGAAAGGGACGCACTCTGGAGCAGTTAGTGAAGAACAGCCCGTGGGAAGACCTATGTTTGGAGAAGTTAGTGGAGGACGGTCTCCCATGGGTGCATCCCCATGTTGGAGCAGGGGAAGAGTGTAAGGAGGAAGGATTGACAGACACAACGTGTGATGGACTGACTGTGACCCCCATTCTCTGTCCCCCTTGTGCCACTCGAAGGGAGGAGGTAGAGTATTTGGGAGTGATAGAGCGGCTCGATGGGCACCTGGCAGCCAGTCAAGCTCAACCCACCACATAGATACAGTCCGCTGCTGTTACAGTGTTGATCTGATAGAATTATAGTCTTTGCTTTGCCCTAGCTTCTCCAATAATTTTTTTCTGGATATTGATTACACAGTATTCTCCACTTGTAACTTCACTGGCTTTTAGCAAGTGTCAAGCACTGCTTGTAACAGTGGAGGGCTGATAGATATAATTAAATCAGAGGCTGGCAGTAGATACTTTGTCTGCTATTTGATCAGTCGAGGAGGGGAAATGTGTCTGGAAGTAGAGAACCCTTAATTCAAAATTGAAGGGTTGATTTTTAATTTTTTTTTTTTTGATATTGTGGCCTTCTTGAACAAGTGCCGTAATACCTCTTGATCAGTTTTGCCTTGCTTATCAATTCTGAAAATTTAAAGTGCTGCAAGTCATTCATGGTCTCAAATGGGATAGACTATATAAACTGATATCTATCTATCTATTTATATAGGTATAAGGCAGAAAAAATAAGATGAAGCTTTGACATAGGTTATATTAAATAAATTTTGTGCAGTTTCACAGCAAAACATCTTTCAGTTGTGAACTCTTATCTCCTTTTTTGATTATACTGGTTAAGCACTACCATTATACCATATTTACATCAGAAAACACTTAATTTTTCTCACAAATTTGAGACTTCACAGACTAATTAGCCGCACCATCATGGAACCCGTAGAGGAAAACCTGTCTGCATAGTTGTTCCTACCTTCAGGTTATAGGCAGGTCAGTAGATAACATTTTCCTTTGTCCCCCTTTTGTGTAGTTACTATAGAATTTGTTTCCTATTTCTGTCACAGTTAATGTCTATGAATGAGTGAAGACTATACTTCACTGAAACACGTGTATCTGTGTAGTTTAAACCACTCCTGTATTTTTGAGTTCACTACAGATACTACAGCGTCTCTGATCCTTAGGTGTGACCCTCAGATAAGCTTGGAAGAGGAGGTGTGAAATAAATGCTAAAAATGATTCATGTGGAAAAAAAAATATGATCAGAAATCTGATAGTTTATAATTAGCAAACACATCAATTTAAACTAGGTATTTTTTTAACACTGAATTTTTGGGGGTGGTAGATGAAATCTTTACAAACAGAACACAGCTAATTCTCCCTTATGCCTTCCAGCTTTTGAGCCTTTAATGAATATAAAGAAAAGCTTCTGATTATAGACTGATGTTTTTCCCTTCTTATTCCTTCAAAAAGTAAAAAAAAAAAAACCAAAACCAAAGATCCTAATTTTTCCTCTGTTGATTGTGAACACTGAACCTGAGGTAAACTTGTGTCAAGGCTTTAATGGTTTAGGGAACAAGGAGGTTTTGTTTGTGGGTTTTTTCACCCCTCCTCTGAGTTATTTAGTAGATCTGCCTCTTAAAAAATTGGAGTTGTTAAGTGGTGGAGAAAAATAAGCCGTCACAGTGTTGATTTGCAAAGCAATTTTAAATGGTTTGATTTGGTGCTTTCAGATGGTCTGATGTTGTGATATATTATGAAACTAAGATTTTTCTGCTTGCTAGACTTCCTTGTTTTGTGCGAAGGGAAACAATGTTATACTTCGTGTTCCATTCTACCTTCTGTGTATTTACCCAAACTATCCATGGAGAAGTTCTCATTTTGAGCAATATAAGAAAAGCACATGTTCTGTGCGACGTCACATTTTCCTGTCTTTGGCAATTGTAACAGTGGACTCTCTTCTGTAGTACATCCTTCCTTTTCTCCATTACAGTTTTTCTGCTTGGGCAGCTGACCAGAAGACAGGTGGGCAGACGGACAGACAGGGAGGGGTGTGCTGACTCTCTCTTTCTCTCTATGTTGCAGAAGAGTGGTGGTGTGGGATACTTGCTGCGACTATCCTGCTGCACCCATTTTCCAGTATTGGCAGCCATCTCTGCTGTAGAACACCAGTGCTAAACAATTCTTCGTATATTTATAGAAGTAAACTTTGAACAACCATAAGACAACTTTGGACTAAATCATTGTGTAGTTTCCTACATTTAACTTAAATGCAGCACTCTTGATTCATTCTGGTTTTTGAAGCATTATAATTAGATGTACGGTCAAGTTGGTCAAATCAATGGTTTTTGGAGAGGGTTATTTATTTGTTAATTAAATATGAGTTTGACTATTTTGGCCTGAGATGTGAGCTGTGAGTTTAGGTACTTTAACTGACATAACTGACTGGAGATATGACCCAACACTGTGATATTATACAGCCATTTGTTTACTGATCCGTGTTTACAGTGCTGTGGACGCATGTGATCTTTTAGAAAACCCGTTCCTCCCCAACCTCCCAAAAGCTCAAGATCTCTCTTAGAAGATAAAGGAGTAAGTTAGGAAAACTAGGTGTGTGTGTCTTGCATTGTTAGGCCTTATGAGTTTTGTTGCTTCAGAAACTTTTGAGACCTGAGCAAGTAAGACTAGGTATGAAGAGAACAGCCACTGAAAAAGAGGGGGCAAACAGTGTAATGTGTACTTTTTTTTGAGGGATTTGAATGAAAAAGAGTATCTTACTTTGTTATTTATAGGAACCATGCAGTGAACTTTTTCATATTCTGGAAATCAAAACATAATTCCCAGAAGTTGAAATGACTGGAAGAAGTGAACTTATTGACAGCTGAAGCTAGTACGATATAGGTGTGTCTTCCCCTGGCAGACTTCTGGTAATCAACTGACACGTACAGTCCCTGCTTCCAGTCCTTGGTGTTTCCAAGGCATATGGTCTTCTGTTTATACTCCTGTTGGAAGAGACTGCTGTTGGTCTGTCTTTCTGAAGTGTGGTTTTCCACAGCTCTGCAGATGTCTGAAGTAATAACAAAATGAGATGATACTTGTTTTTGTTAAAGGCTTTTTCGTGTGTAAATGTTGGCCATGGAATTCCTCTTGCATCATCACGTGCAGCCTCTGATGCTTGGAGAAGGCGTGGGTAGCTCTGACCCAGTGAGCACATGAGCTTCAGTAGTATCTTTGGCATCTGGCTGCGGGTGGCTGGAGGATGTCATGCTGGAGCCTGTTCCTGTGGAAGAGGCAGGAGGAGGTTACGCCGTCTCGTTTGCTGACTTTCCCATTCTGTGGAAATCCCCAGCATAGAATTTGCAGTCTTTAAACTCTTTGCACTGCAATACAGTTAAATACTGTTATTTTTAGATCACTTTTTATTTAAGTAACATGGCTGGAGTTTTATGGGAAGTGTTACATATTCTGATAGATAATCGACATTGTAACAAAATCCTAGCAACATTCCAGCATTGTTAAAAAAGGAAATCTTGACATCCCACTATCTAATTAAGAGTTTTCTTCCATCCGTTTAATGGATGGATGTAGAACCTGACTGTGTCCAGCCTGAGTGATAAGTTGTACTTCTGTTTAGAGAAAACGCTGAAGTACAGCAGCCCCTAAACCTGTTGTCATATAAATTAAACATACTGTGAAGCACTTGGCAAGCTAGCTGCTCATAGAGGAAAATTCAAGTGCATGACTTTTTTTCCTTGTCTTAGCAAGAAGGGTCTCACAGCCTGTGACTTCATATAGTGCAGTGGCTGTGGTATTTTATTTTCTCCCTGTATTACTAACATACTGTCTGAAAGTTGAAGTACAGTCTGCTAAATGTGTCTGAAAGTCTTTTTTGGCACTTGGAGAAAAAAGTTTCCCATCACCAATCCAGAAGTAGAAATATAATTTCTGCAATTTCAAAAAAAATGGAGATTAAAAAAAGCATATTTTAATTTGGACTGTTGGCAGTTTGATTAAGAAAATAAACAGTCAATGCTGTTTTGGAAAAGTATGTATTTTTAGATCAATTTCCTGAGGAAATGAAGCTTACATGATCATGTTGGCTGTCTGCACATACTTGTCCTTCCTGAAAAATTGTTGAGTCTGTCATCTGATTTCAGCCAAACTTGAACCTTGAGGTGACATTTTGAAGATGATTGTTTCTGAATTGCGTGAAAATTCGTTGCTAATTAGAGGAAAGAGACCTAAACTTCTGCTCTTGCTGAGGAGAAAGGCAGAACGTGGCTGGTGTATGCTGTCAGTCAGTAATCAAGTAGTCAGTTTGCACCATTTAGGTTTGCAGTCTCCTGCTGAGTAGGAATATTGTAGAAGCCATGGAGAGTAGAGGGGACTGTTGTAGCAGTGATTGAGCTTAAAGGAAGAAAGATACATTTCCATAGCAAGGTGTAGTTTCCTTTAATTCCAGTGTGCACAGCAAGATGTGTTGAATTTTTCCAAACTGAATGGAGTCGCAGAAAGAAGTCACTACTTTATCTGTGCACTTGGAAACTTTTCCTTTTAAAGTGTAGATAGAACAGTTGGTAGAAACCACACTGATTCTGTGTTCTGTCTTCAAATGAGGAATTTGAAATTAAGGTACATGAATTTAATCTCACTCATCACAAAAAAAAAAAAAAAGCTTTGCTTACAGCTACATTTTAATGCTCTCTAGAGTGTGGATTTTATTATATTAAGCAAAAATATCATCCCAGTAACCTTTGTAAAGGCAGGTATAACCTATGTTGTAAAAACACAATTGACACTTCAGAACTGCTGCTTCAAAATTCTCTGCTTCTCTGTGATGTAGGGCTGTGTTAGCAGGTGACAAGATCTGGGCTAAACTTTGACTCCATCTTGTGTGGTCTGTAGATGTTTTAACCACATTTAATGCCACTACGGAGCTGTTGTATTTAAAAGAAAGTAAATAAATTCTCTCTGTCCCCCCTCTCTCTCATATATGTGTATACACACACACATATGCAGGTATGTATACAGTTCTTTAAGTATTTCACATCCAGGGGAAGTTTGAGATGCTGCCCATGTAGGTATTTCTGAAGTTGTCTTGGTTTTTAAATCGACCAATTTGATATATAATTAGAATGGTTTGGGTTGGAAGGGACCTTAAAGATCATCTAGTTCCAGCCCATCTGCCATGGGCAGGGACACCTTCCACTAGACCAGGTTGCTCAAAGCCCCATCCAGCCTGGCCTTGAACACTTCCAGGGATGGGGCATCCACACCTTCTCTGGGCAACCGTTCCAGTGCCTCATCACCCTCAGAGTGAAGAATTTCTTCCTAATATCTAATCTAAATCTACCCTCTTTCAGTTTAAAGCCTTTACCCCTTGTCCTGTCACTACATGCCCTCGTAAAAAGTCTCTCTCCATCTTTCTTGGAGTCCCCCTTTAGGTACTGGAAGGTGCTAGAAGGTCTCCCTGGAGCCTTCTCTCCTGCAGGCTGAACAACTTTTTTTCTGTTTTACAGTGCCTGAAAATGACAACAAAGCGGAATTTGTTTGTGCGGCTGGTGCCATGCCGCTGTCTGCGTGGAGAGGAGGAAACAGTCACTACGCTTGATTATTCTCACTGCAGCCTGGAACAGGTGCCTAAGGAGATCTTTACTTTTGAAAAGACCTTGGAAGAACTCTATTTAGATGCTAATCAGATTGAAGAGCTTCCAAAGGTATGTTGGGTGGTTTTCCTTTTAGTTACGTTTACCAACTCTGTTACTTCGTCAGCATTGTAGAAGCTGATAGTGCCTAGCTTCTTGCCTCAGCTTTTAGGCTGCTGTTTGCCAAATATTTTCAAGTAAATGTTGGTCCCAGAAGAAGCAGCCCTGGTAGAAGGAATGTTTATGCATTCCAGCTTGACTAGTTTGCTGCGTGAATTGGGATGAAACTGCTTAAGGAACTGATGCGGCCCAAGAGAGGTACACAGCAGAAGAGGCAGGCTAATTTATTTCTATGGCAGCTCAAACTAACTGTATTCAACAAATTGCGGCATTATTTTGAATCTCTGATAACACATGAAGATTAGAAGAAGCAAGATTAATGTTTGGTTCAGATCTCTGTGCCCACAAAAGATAGCTACAATCCAAATATCTATTCACTTAAGTCCTGCTTTTTTCTTTGGTACATGACTGAAGAGACTTTCTGAAATATCTCAAATTACTTAAGTTGAAAAACTAGAGGGCTGGAATACCACTTTGATTACATCTTTATTATAGAAATTAATATTTGTTTGTTCTGAAATCTGAAGACAAACTGCATGCTGAATTAACAGTATACTAGAGAAAAGAATGAAACTTTGTGCCAGTGAGACTTTTGAGAAGTACAAAGTGATCACTGCAATAGACTTGTTTCCATTACTAGGTCCTATCTTGGTAGAATTAAAAACTTACTAGTTAGATGAAAGACTTAATATTGCAAATTATTTTGTCATGATTGTGTGCAAATCTTCACTGTCACACCAGACAACTACAGAATGCTTTGTTAGATTTTTTGGAAAGGGTGCTATAACTGCATCAAGTTTTGCTGGTTTAAATTTTTTGAAAGATAAGTGAAACAAATAAGGAAATAAAGCAATTTCAGGATAGTAACTTGATAGTTATCAGAAGCCCTGGATTCCAGTAAAGCTGACTTAAACCAGCTGAGTGCTTTTGAAAATCCAACCTTAAATGCTCCTGAGAAGGCATCAATGAAAATCTGTATTTGTTTGTTGAATAAAGCTAATAACATACAAGTTAAAACTAGACATTTTGTCAAAGTCCATTATAGTTTAGAACTTCCACTACTTTATTCTTGTCTCTTCCCAAGCAGATATTTCTTTACTCTAGACTTAGCCACTTTAGGTTTTAGTAGCTTGCTTTTGAAGATTTTGTGTCAGCCTTTGAGGTTTTTTCAGATGATTTCCGAACTTCATTCCTGTCTCTTATTCTTTATTGGAGAAGAACAAAATTGAGTGTTTAAAAAACAGCATAAAATACCTTTCTTGGTGGAAAAAAAAAAAGGAAATCTTCTGAACTGTTCTTGCATTAAATTCTTATTTCCCAAATCATAAGAACTAAGTAAACATCTTCCTCCCAAACTCATAATTATCTAAAAAATTTATATTAGTAATCTTAAGAGGAAGAAAGACTGTACTGTAGTGATCAAATGAATGCATGTTGGCGTTTTAGACCAGAAGAAGCAGTTAGTCTGCTTTGTCTTCCTTTTCTGTTACATGCCATTTGATTTCATTAGTCAGTTCCTACATGAAATCCAGTTTTGATAAGTGAGTAAAATGAGAGGTCGGCAGTCTACCACTTGCCTTCGTCTAGTCTAAGATTAAATTATCCACGCGATTAGAAAGACTACTTGAACATTTATGTTTTATTCTTTTTTGTTTTTCTTTGCTGGACTTCAGGGACCTGTAATAGCCTACACTTGCTTCATGTTACTGTGCTTTTACATTATAATAAGTCATTCTTATAGGCTTATTTTTGAGAAGCTAAGCAATTTTTGAAGCTTTTAAGTAATTTTGGTCATTATTTTTTACTACCCTTTTAATTTTCAAAAGAAGAAAACCCCACATATAAATCCCAATATTGTAAAGGAAACAAGCAGAGAGATTAGGGAGTAGTAAAGATATAGTAAAAGTGTTTTATTTAATCATTTGACTGAAATTGTAATCTTAAAACTATCCATAGAAGATCTGTAAGGGAAGGCCTGTAATGTTTGAAACAATCCTAGCCGATTTGGTGCCAGAGTTTCAAGCTGTGTATGCCCTTTCTTTCCCTAACCCAAACTTCTATTTAGTCTTTCAACTCTGAAAAAGGCTTCTAATTAAGCCATCTCAGACGAAGGGTGCGGTACTTATTAGGCTGTCTCCAGCTTTCTGAAGCCTGGTTAAGACATTCCCACTCTTCCCCTTTCCTCTTTTCCCCTGGTGGTGTGTTCTTATCCCTGTTTTGCAATCTGCTGCCCTTTGTATGCCACAACGCAACTGGTTTGGGGCTGTCTGGTCAACCTGATCACTGAAACGGCCTGTCAGTGTGTGTGGCTTTTTCTCAGTTCTTACAGAGTAGCTCCTTAATTTAGTTGACTGGCTGAGGGCGCAGCATCAGCAAACTGCAGTGGAGAGAAAGATGGTGGTAGAGAAGGACTTCACTTTACACGAAGTGCTGGTCTGTAGTCTCAGTTTCAAAAGTGACCAGGCATTTGAAATGCTTTCATATTGTGTACTAAATCACATCTGAAAAGGTACTTACTCTGTTTATCCCAGTTGCCACGGTGTGCATTTGAGATGAAAAGCTCAAACTGCAGCAGTTTTAGTTTTCCCTCTCACTTTCCTGTTCAGAAGAAATAGGAATTCTGCAGTAAAAGAGTCCTTAATTGTACGACTTCTGGTGTTTACTAACAGCAATGATGATCTACTTAATCACTGAATATGCAAACATTAAAAAGAACAACAACAAAAGGAACAGCTACAAAGTCAACACCATACAGAACTCCCCTCCCTCCCATTTTGCTTTAGGGATCTTGCAATTCCTTGTGCTGCATTTGCTTTCAGCTGACTAACTGAGGAAATTTCTGATGGTTCCAAGAGTCCAGGTTATTGTTTTCAAGGATGAGTTTTAAGTATATATACTTGCTTGAAGTACTGAAATGAAGGAATGGCTCCAAAACACGAGCTCACCAAAGTTCTCTTTCCCATATAATATCCTAAGTAACTTGTAACTCTTCAAAGCCTTAATGATATCAACTAGTTCTAACAGGTGCACATTTCTGAGGAATTGGAAACATCAGCAGACAAGTTAAAGCTCATTCCTTGAACTGTCCATCTTGCTAATTTATGTCTGTTTTTGTTCTGGGGTGGTATATGCAAACATTACATGAATGGGGCTTGTTCAGCAATCTGTGGTTGAAATAATGGCTTTATAACTGAGAGACATCCAAGAAATTTTGGTTGAACTAAGCCCATTGCTATGATGTTGATTGGGATAAATTTTTTTAGTCATAGAACGCTTCCTGGTTTTGCATGATCTTTTCTCAGAATTCCAAAAGAACAGAACACTAAGTCCAGGTACTTATGAATGATCGGATCCAAAGTTGCCAGGAAAGGAATATTCATCATAAATTGTTCAGATGAACCTTTTCAATCACTTTCTTACAGATACTTATTTTGTACTGTCTGTAAGCTTCCTACATATCATTTGAGGATTTTTCTTCCGTTACACTAATATTGCCCTGTTTTGTCAATTTTGGATAAGAATCTCAAGGTGCCTTGCATATAGGAAGAGATCTGGCTCTGAGCTAATATTTGATACAAATTATAATGCATGTATACAGAAGAGATTATACAATTTTCTATATCCTTAGATCAAAATTGCACTAGTTTTCATCAGAATTTTGTTGGATTTTTGTGTACTTGAGCATGGAAAGGAAAAAAATATTGTAAGATAGAATGGAACAAAATTTAAACTTTTAGAGAAGATCTATACCTACTCAATTCCAGAACTATTTGACTTTTAAAAAACGCATCTATCAATTTTTTTTCTTTCTTTTGAAGAAACTGTTATTACATCTGGGGTATCACGTGGCATGTTTATTATGGAAAATATTTTGATGTTTGCAGGAATATGTGTAACTACAGGTCACAATTTCTGAGATACTGGAAGGAATTTGTAGAAAGTGTTAAGCATAGCTGCTGGCTTGTTGTGATCATTTGCAGGTATTTGCTTTCCTAAGCATTGTAAACTTAGTCAATTTTGAATAAAACTGGTTAAATGAAGTTTTTGTAATCAAAGACTCTAAATAGTCTGGCCGCCTAGCTGTGAGGTCAGAAGTTTAAAGGGATTAAAAACAAAAGCTATATAGAGGAAACTAAGGGAAAGTTGCATTCACTTTTTTCTTTGTTTCAATAGCAACTTTTTAACTGTCAGTCTCTGCACAAGCTGAGTTTGCCAGACAATGATCTAACCACATTGCCAGCATCCATTGCAAATCTCATTAATCTCAGGGAACTGGATGTCAGCAAGAATGGTAAGTCACTTCACTTATTATATTGGGGTAGATAAAGGGCAAATCACCATTGACTGTACAAAGACACTAGTGAAAGTATAATTTCCAGAAGCTATGAAGCTAGTAAATTTTAAATTACTACTCTAAGTCACTGCTTAACATAAAAGATGCTCTTTTATGGTCTGGTTGTGATATTTAATTGTATCTCTCAAATTGCTTGGTTTGTACTTTGAGATGCAGTACTGAAAACTGATATTGCAAAGTATTTTGTATTCTCTCAAAATGCATATGCTCAAATTTATTACTTTTAGCGGCTTTCCTCATGTTTCACTATCCTGAAGACAGTTTGTACCAGAATTTGTAAAATTTTGCTGGATTCCATTGTTACATTTTGTTTCGTATGAAAATTGCTTTCAGTTTATTTTAATGAGCTGTCTGAAAATTGTAGTAGGACTTGGCTGCTTTGCTGTCCTGCTCTGGGGATGGTAACCTCTGTTACATGGGGAAAAGTGACTATGGACAATGGCTGATTCACTTGTCTGACTTGTTAAAAATCTAACTTTCTGTGTGAGTCAGCCTTTTATAAATTATGAAATGTTGTCAGCCAAGTATTGTATGCATGTGGTTTTATTAATGGTGCTGCTTTGGCAAGTTAACAGATGTGTGCAACTGTGAGGAAATTGAAATAACTTACATTGTCATCAGACTTATTTGTGTGGCTTATTTGAGAGAAAAAAAAAGTTGAATCACGCTAATTGGATGAGGATATAATAGTCTTGTCTTAATAATTCAAACTGAAGTTAGAGGACCTCTCTTCGAAATCATATTTGAAAATAAGAATTACATAAATATACCAAAGGTTTTATCATAATGAATTCATTATCTTATTTGGACAGCTAGCTAATTATGACTCCACAAAGTTAAATAAGTTCTGGTTTATTAAGAAAGTATTCCAATTGTTGAGGTGTTGGCATTCTCCTTGATTGTCCATTGTAGCCCAATCTGTAGTTAAACTGTTACTTTATTATTTCTGCCTAATGAACGCAGCATTTAGTGTGATAAATTGACTTGCTTGTCACTGCTCTGTTCCTGGTACAAGTGGATTAATAGTCTTTCTTAAAGAACACTGGCCTTAAACTTTCATAGTGACACACAACAGAGAAAGAATCATCTTTTTGTCCTAAACTGAACTGTTGAAAGGATTAACTGTTTCCAACACAAGTTCTCAATGCAGAAGACTTAAAAGCAGCAAAAGAGCATTTGAGTTCTAGTGCTGGCAAATTCTTTAGCTTATGTATGTAAATAGGCAGCTGGTCACTTACCAGCTAGAGAGTTACTTGTCCCTCCAAAATGGCGTAACCTTTAGCTAAGCCTTCAGAGAGCTGCTGAAAGAGTTCTTGTTCCTCTGAGGCATATGAAGAATTTAAGGAGGCAATAGCTGAATGACATGCTATCCCAGTAAACTGTGAAGCTCTATTTTCTAGGTGGTTTTGTTTTGTTTTTAACACCTTTCAAAGAAATGATAGGACACAAGCTTATTTAAACTATTATCATGTGCCTGTTCTCAATCTTACCACAGTTGAGATAGCTTCTCTGGATAGTATTGCACATCAGAAATAGTCCTGAGGCCGCACGCTTGTTTACTTGGGACATCTTAGAATCATAGAATCATTTAGGTTGGAAGAGACCTTTAAGATCATTGAGTCCAACTGTTAACCTAGCACTGCCAAGTCCACCACTAAACTATGTCCCTAAGTGCCACATCTACATGTCTTTTAAATACCTCCAGGGATGGTGACTCCACCACTTCCCTGCTTGACAAGCCTTTTGGTGAAGAAATTTTTCCTAATACCCAATCTAAACGTTCCTTGGTGCAACTTGAGGCCATTTCCTCTCATCTTATCACTTGTTCTTGGGAGAAGAGACTGACCCCCACCTCTCTACAACCTCCCTTCAGGTAGTTGTAGAGAGTGATAAGGTCTCCCCTCAGCCTCCTTTTCTCCAGGCTAAACAACCCCAGTTCCCTCAGCTGCTCCTCACAGGACTTGTGCTCTAGACCCTTCACCAGCTTCGTTGCCCTTCTCTGGACACGCTCCAGCACCTCCATGTCTTTCTTGTAGTGAGGGGCCCAAAACTGAACACAGTACTCGAGGTGTAGCCTCACCAGTGCCGAGTATGGGGGGACAATCACTTCCCTCGTCCTGCTGGCCACACTATTTCTGATACAGGCCAGGATGCCGTTGGCTTTCTTGGCCACCTGGGCACACTGCTGGCTCATATTCAGCTGCCTCTTGACCAACACCCCCAGGTCCTTTTCCGCCAGGCAGCTTTCCAGCCACTCCCCCCCAAGCCTGTAGCGTTGCCTGGGGTTGTTGTGATGCAAGTGCAGGACCCAGCACTCAGCCTTGTTGAACCTCATACAATTGGCCTCGGCCCATTGATCCAGCCTGTCCAGATCCCTCTGTAGCGCCTTCCTACCCTCAAGCAGATCAACACTCCCTCCCAGTTTGGTGTCATCTGCAAACTTACTGAGGGTGCACTCGATCCCCTCATCCAGATCATTAATGAAGGTATTGAACAGAACTGGCCCCAGTACTGAGCCCTTGTTTCTCACTATTGCTGAAAGCTCTGTAAAACTCAAACTGGATGACGTAAGAAATAGAGCTGTTCATTATAGAATAAACTTTGTATTACTTGAGACTTCAGTTTGTTGGCTTAAGTGCCTTTCCCTTTCTGTTTCCCTATCCACTGTTGCAAACATGGAACATTTTTCTCTTGACAACTGCAAGCCTATTCTTTTCCCTTGTGTCTCCTTTTCTCTTGGTAAGAATTTACTGCTCAGTTTCCCACTGTCCACGATTGTTCTGATGTGTGTCTATAATAGAGCCAAATAGGAGGGGTTTTACTAGTTTTCCAAGACTAGCAAAACTGATCAAAATCTGATTTCTCCTTTTTCTTTGTTGGGTTTTGAAAGAATACAGTGTGGAAGCAGTGGACTTAGAGAAGCACAGAGTTTGCTTTCTTTTAATTTATTAAAAAAAAAATTACTGGGGATTAATCACCAATCGTAGTGCAGGATGAAGAGAGATGCTAAATTCTAAAATAATTGAGTGTGTTTTTTAGATTCCTGTGATTGTGGCAAATGAAGATCCCTGTATTTTTCTTGTAGTAGTGATATAACATAAGTGTGGTGTTCTGATGTGGATGGAGCTAAATCATGGAGTGCAGATGACTTTAGATCAAATATGCATTTAGTTTTAAAGGTTGCATTTTAGAAAGGTAGTTAGTTAGACTTTAATTTTCAAATACCAACGTCCATGAAATATGATAGGATTTTCATGTAAGATAGTTGAGCAGTTTGTGGCATAGGCATAATCAAATGTATTGACTGAAGAGAGGTATTTCATTTTCTAAAGAGCTGGTACAAAATGAAGAATGAAGCTTCAGTTTGAACATGTGTTCAAGTCACCTCATGAATTGCAGAGTCTGGCTTGCAGAGGGAGATCTGTTGCACAGGAGAGCATCCAGCTTTCCAAGTAGAACTACATACACATAGATATGTGTGCGTAATATTTGACATTCAGATGAAAGATCAAAATTGCAGAAATTCTTCAAGGTAGTAGATTCGTTACATAAAAAGTATTAGTCCAGGCAAGCAATCTTTATGATGTTTTATTAGTTCATAAAAGGTCTTGCCTTTTTCATTTCAGATTTAAATGTGTCTAATTTCATATATGCAATATTTAAAACTGTGTAACAGAGACATGGCACATATGCAAATGTGGATACTTAAGAATATTTAATAATATTTAATCAGAACAAGGATTCACCTAGTGTAGTGTCCAGTCTCCAACAGTGACCAAAAGCAGAAGCCTGGGGAAGATTTAGTAAAGTACAGAAAGCCAGGAGACATGCACGTTTCCCTGTATGCTCCCAGTGTCCAGCACCTTCTGTTATTGGGCCTTCTGGAGCCAGACAGAGTGGGGTTTTTATTTAGTAGTCTTCATTTGACTCCTCCTCTGTCAATATATCTAGTCTTTGGGTGAAGTGATGTACATCCTGAGGCATGTGCTGAGTTACGGAGTACAAGCCTCTAACGGTTTTATGTTCTGGAGCATACAGAAGTCTTTTTGTACAAGCATTTGGTTTGGAATATATTATTCATGGCTGCTGAAGAGGTCATGGCATAGATGTAGCCTTAAAATACCAAACTACGGCTATATGTGCAGCAAGCATGGAATAGAGTTAACTTTAACTCAGCTTTTAGTCTTGGCAATAGGCAATAAATTATGTAGTTTTTTGGAAGTAGTGAGTACATCACTTGTCCTTTTATGGCATTTTAACCTGATTCACAAGGCTATTGTGAACCCTTGATATATGAGGTATTCCATTGCTTCTTTCCAAGTATGCTTCAGCTTTGAAGCTTTTACCTGAAGCTTGATGCTATCCTAATCACAAAGATTAAATGGTACTTGAACAAATGGTACAGTAAATAAAATGCGTTCCTATACCAGAAATTACATCCTACATTGTAGAAAGCATCAAGAGATGCCCTTTTCTCCCAGTCCTACTGGGTTACATCCTAAAGACAAGTTGCAGCATACACAGTGTAAGACCTACGTAGAAAAACGAGTGTTTCCTTTAGCTTCATAAATAAAAATTTAAAAATTTTTAATCCTCTGTGGCTAAGTTATTTACATACGACAGTTGTACAGGAAAAAAAAAAACCACCCACCAAAAAAACCCACACCACCACTCTTCACCCCTAAATCTGTTTCTTTCAGGGTTTATTAACCTTTAGGGGACAATCATTTCCTTGTGGCTTCAGGATGCCAGCCTTAGCCTGCATCTAGGACCATGTGGAAGATTGTCAAGGAAATATTTTTACGTCGTCTTTGAAGAAGGGGAATGCATTCATGTACAGTGTATGATGGCATATATAAATGGACGGAAGAGTTAGCTTTACAGGTTACTAGAATCAAGTGATTTGAAAGGCTGAACCGTACAATGAGGTGACTGTCAGGGAAATCAGGCTTTCCTGGAAGCCTGGGAAATGGGCTTGAAATCGCTTGTGCATGTGGAGTTAGCATAGTGGGAAACAGTGAGATGGTCTCCTTTTCCCTGCTCACAGGTGGTGAAAGAAAAAGATTGAATTTTTAAGTTCTATATTATTCAGGCCTTTGGAGGATTAAATAGCAAGATTAGAAAATAACTAGCAAGACCAAAATAAACATAGTGTTTTGGAAATAAGGGTATCTTCAATAATCTCTTAGATATTAAGGAGAGGTTCTCTTTCACAGTGATGTTACAGTGAATTTAAACATGTCAGTTTTTCAGTCTGTATTGCAGGGAATCTTCACGGAAAAATGTACAAACTAAACCCAAGAAAACAAACACACACGCGCCTGCCTGCAGGCATACCCGCCTATAAAATTATTTTAAGTAATTTTAAAGAATTTTGTTAACAGATGCAAATTTAGATCAAATATGTTTTCTTCAGTGTTTTAGAATCATCTGCTGATTTGGCAAACTAGCTGTAGTACGCTGTGTGCCAGAAGTTGGGGAGTTGGAGAATGAGAATTCAGGAGAGTATCTAGTCTTATGTTGCCCATCTGGTGTATTTAGGAGTGTGGTTTTTCAATGAATTGAGAATTATTCATAGTTAATAGGGAGACAAATCTAAATTTTATTTTCCGCAGGGAGAAGTAAGAGAGGAAGATCCCGAATATAAAAATTACTAGCTGTAAATTTGCTGTTTCTTTGCTTATACTGGGGGGGGGGGGGGGGAGGGGGGCATGAAGCAGTGGTTTTATATCATCCATGATAGTGACATAAAGGAAAAGATAATTGATCTGCTGCTGACTCCTGAGTCTGTGGCTTTACTATACTGTATCATCATACAGAGATCATAAATTTATCCTAAATGTAGGCAGCTATTCTATTTAAAGTTCTTTATTCAAGTGTTTATAGTATTTTTTCTTGAATATATTCTGTCTTATTAAAAATACTGAACAGGATCTGTCTCTGCAGAATAAAATTATCTCTGTGTGTAAGACAGGATGCAAACAGAATGCAATTTCAATGCAGTTAAGGTCTTGAATGTGGAATTTGATTGTACATATCTGAAATTCTGAAATAAGTTTAATACAAATCTCTTCCTGGACTCAAAGAAATGTTTAACACAGAAGAGGCATTGTAAAAGTAATGATGGGTTTTTTAGATGTGGATTTGCATGTAAAGGCAGAATGTACCTTTATTTTTGTGAAGGGATGTGCTTTGAGTGACATTCATCATGTATCAACTAAAAGTGACTGGACAGACAACAATGAATTTGCAGCCCACGGTGGTAGGAGATGAGGGAAAAAGAGCAAAGCAGCTTTACATGTTTGTTACACTTTAGTTTCAGATTACTCTGGGGACTTGACAACACTCCAGCCATGAATTAGACATAGCTGAAACCCACCTGAGCCTTGGTAATTGTCCAAGACAGCATTATGAACAAAACTGCTGCCCATAACCTTCCCAGTGTTCCACAGTTTGCAATTTTACCCTGTCTTGGCATGTGTAGGTTTATGTAAATTAGCGTGTCAGGCATGTCTTCAAGGAGCAGCATTATTTGCTCTCCTTTTTTTTCCAGATAAAAGGCATTTAGGAACCTGTCTTGCTACTCACACTCCTTCTCCTTGTTGTGGGTTGACCCTGCTTGGACACCAGGTGCCCACCAAAGCCCACCACTCACCTCCTCAGCTGGGCAGCGGAGAGAAAATATAACCAAAAGGCTCGTGGGTTGAGATAAGGACAGGGAGATCACTCAGCAATTACTGTCACGGGCAAAACAGACTTGACTTGGGGAAAAATTAATTTATTGCCAATCAAATCAGAGCAGGACAGTGAGAAATAAAACCAAATCTTAAAACACCTTCCCCCCACCCCTCCCTTCTTCCCGGGCTCAAGTTCACTCCTGATTTCTCTCTCTCCTCCCCCCAAGTGGCGCAGGGGGATGGGGAATGGGGGTTGCAGTCAGTTCATCACATGTTGTCTGTGCTGCTCCTTCCTCCTCAGGGGGAGGACTCCTTGCATTCGTCCCCTGCTCCAGCGTGGGTTACCCGTGGGGTCACAAGTCCTGCCAGCAAACCTGCTCTAGTATGGGCTCTTCTGTCTCCACAGGTCCTGCCAGGAGCCTGCTCCAGCGCAGGCTTCCTACGGGGTCACAGCCTCCTTCGGGCACATCCACCTGCCCCAATGTGGGGTCCTCCACAGGCAGCAGGTGGATATCTGCTCTACTGTGGTCCTCCGCGGGCTGCAGGTGGATATCTGCTCTGCTGTGGTCCTCCACGGGCTGCAGCTGGATGTCTGCTCCACTGTGGTCCTCCACGGGCTGCAGGTGAATTGAAGTTCTTCTAAACTGTTTGAGGATGAATGCTAGGAAGACTCTTGGGGGTTTGCTGGAGTACCCTAGCTGTGGCACTATATGTGTATAAAAGGAATAAAAACCCCCAAACCCCCACTAAACTGTCATCTTGTTTTCTCTGGCTGCATCAGGTCTGATAATTTAGCAGCACGAGTTATTGTTGTTGGAGAAAGTGATGAGGAGGCATTATCCATTTAAACAAATCAGGAGGCTAACACACAGTATAAAATAGGATTCATTACTGTCCAAACCTCACAGAATTGGCCTGAGTTTTAGCTTTCAGATTAAAAACTTAAGATTTTGAATTTCACAAGTGGTCTCAAACCAAAAACTTTAGAAATACTAAGCTTGACTCAGACTTCTAATGGGTTCAAAACAATGAAAAAGCAGTTTACATCGTAATGCTGTTGCTTTTTCCACATATGGACACTTATTCTGCAAAAGAGCCTTTTGTCTTGATTGTGAATAAGTATTTTATTACTGTATAAATACATGTAGTTAAGTACCCACCTTGTTAACCAAAGGAGCACTAAGTATATTGCTAATACTGTATTTTATTGTAAATATATTATAACAGTTATAACAACCAACAAGAGTATATTTTTCTTTAAGACTCATTAGAAAAGCTTAAAAATCTCCCTATGGAAGTATTTCCTGGGTTTTTTTCTGTTTTTTAAATGAAAACACTGTTTAACTTGTTCCTGTCATATTTGTAGCTCAGCTGACATTTTTGCATTAATCATTACATGGACTGTACAAATGTTATCTATTTTCCTGTACAGAAAACCTCCAAACAGTCCTCCAAATAAAGATTCAACTTCCATTTTTCATTGTGTAAACTCAAGAAAGGAGCCCCCAGCATAGTTGTAGCTTACAACCCTGCAAATGACCATCATTAAAAGGAAGACAAATGGGAAAGGAAACTTTAAAACTTTCAGAGCATGTAGAATTAGAGAAAAGGACTTTGTTAAGTGAAGATGGAGAGGTGAATCTGCTTACTAAGCGATAAGTAGATACTTGTCAAGCAAAGTCACTTCAAAGAAAAATCAGGAAATCAAGTGGAGTTTTTCAGAATTTTGTGGATAGAGTAGAGAATGAAAAGCTATATAAATCTATTAAAATTGGTGTTTTATTAAATCTGTAATGAGTTTAATGATGATAGGTTAAATCTATGACAGATTTATTTTTTGAGTTTTACTTCTTGAGAAAGGCAGGTTTCTTCCACAGATGTCTGAGCTTATATATTTTAGCCTTTAGTAAGAGACAGACAGAAAGCCAGGCTTCTGTAATGCTCATGTAGAACGAAAATGAAGTTGCAAGGAATTTTACAGTTCTGACACTCCGAGAATGCAAGAGGAGCAACTGATGTGACATATAGCAGGTTTCAAAAGCTTTGGGATATCTGTTTGCAGAACGAGACGAAAGTATATTTGCAATAGTTGCTCCTTTCTCTTGAAATGATTGATTTTTTTGGGGGTAGGTTTTCACTAAATAAGCCAGAGGCTTCTAAGCTGCTTGGCAACAGTTAGTGTACCGAGTACCACCTTGTGCACAGGTACACAGAGGCCAACCTTGTGGCCAGCTGCAACTCCAGGTCTGAGCAGGAAGGTGTTGCTGCCCTATGGCCTGATCAGGCATCTCATGGAAACCTGAGATCCTGGTTGATCAGAATCCAGCTGCAGCAAGGGATCCTCTAAGAATTTTGGAAAGAGGAAAGAACCTTCAAAAGGAAGGATGGATGAGTCAGTGTTATGCAGTGAATTGATTGGGCTCTTACACACTGCTTGCTTTGAAAAATGAAAAGTGCTGCTTTTAATTCAGAAGGTATGCAGAAATCCCAAATTAAAGCAAAATATATAAATATATAAGAAAATAGACTGTGACTGATGCAATTTTAAACTGAAAGCTTAAACTAATGTAGCTTTTGCAAACAGATTTTATGTAATCTTTGGGAGAGTTGTGGCGTGTATTCTTGAGCTCTGAAAATATTTTGCTTGCCATGTTTTATCCATATTGGCTGGAAGGGCAGTTGTAGCAGAGGCCTGAGTGGAAGAGCAAACAAAAGCTGCTTTTTTTAATGGTGGAGCTGCTTTCAGGCAGGTCCTAATAGCTGCTTGCCTAGAAGTTGAGACCAGGATGAATAGATTAGCTGAGGGAAGAATTGTACGTAATTAAGGTTGCTTTCATATTCATGCAAACTGAGCCTATATGTTTGCCTCTACGTCCTCTATACTTGTAAGGGTGCAGAGTGGGACAGGTGCATAATGGGCTGTAGTTTCAGCAAGAGGGCTTTTTGGTGTGCCTGTTGTTTGGAGAGAATTTTTTTTTCTCACATTCCTCACAGACTGAGAGATCTAGCTGTAAACTCTTTCCTTTGGGGACGTCACCCATATGGCTTTCACAGATCTCATATTTGTTAGTGATTTTCTTTCTCTCTGCTTTTTAGGAATTGAACCAATACTGGGTTTTTTTGACAAGCCTGTTTAAAACGTTTCTGTGTGAGAAGAGGTGGAACTTGATTTGGAGGCACTGCTACTGCTGTATAGCAGTAATGGTTTCAATAAGTGAAGTCTGGGCATACTAGTTTTAGAATTTGATTGTGAAGAAAACTATGAATACATGACTAGAGTATGAACAGCAGAGCAAGCCCCCATCTGCAGTAGGGCTGAAACAGTAGCATACTGGGGTGTCAGCTCTGGGATCCATTGCAGCAAAGGATTCTGCCAGTGGTGGATGTGACTTGCACAATTTTCTGTAAATTCAGAATTGCCGGTATTTCTGAGTGAAAAAATCTTATCTGATGGAGAGAAAAAGTCGTCCCAGTTTCCTCTCCTGCTCTGCAAGTTATGCTGACCGTGGTAATAGGAGAGGATTGTGCTGTGTAGGGGAGGAGATGAGTGTAACTCCAGATGGTGAGTGGGACCCCCATTATACTTACAATTGCCTTAATCCAGTCTAAACAAAGAGAGGGACATTTGCGCACATTTGCTCTGACAAGCTGTGCCAAAACAAGCATTGCTCTCTGGGGAGCTGGAGATCAGGCGAAATTCTGTATTTCAGCTGTGTTATGTGGTCCAGAACTGAGGCTGATTACCTTCAGATTTGTGGCGATTGACCTGAAATCCCTATATGACCTTTTTGGTGTGCCCTTTGGGCATGTGCTGCAGCTGGTCTGGGATTGTGATTAAACACCACTTTCTAGGTTAGGCTGGTTAGCTGGTGGGTATTTGCCAAGTAGAGTTCTGAATGATGAATGCTTTCTGCTTTTGGTGTAGTCCAGACAAGAATTTTAGATTCCTCTTCCTTACCTTACTGCCAAATTTTCCTTAACAATCTTCCGGTCCTGCACCACACCCCCACATGCACCCCCTCCCCCTGCACCCCCTTTTTTAAAGTGTTTTTTTTTGGTAGAAACTGGCCAGCAAGTTTAAAAAGTGCCTGAAATTTGGGAAAACAGGGAGGAAGGAACAGACAAGTAAATACTAAAAGCTATTACGTAAATCTCACTTCTGTGGGAAACTACACTACAAAAAGACCTTTGCTCTCAACTCAGTTTGGATCTGGTGGTTAGAATTAAAGATTACCAGCAAATCGTATTTTCTCCTGTTGTGCTCTGCAAATGGTCATAGTCCACAAGTGTGATAGTTTGTATTTTTTTGGAAAACAGTAAGCATGATCTGTAAATCAGCTACAGCACTGAAAAGGGTTGGGGGTGATGATTGTTATCATGTAAAGTAGGAAACAGCAGGATGAAGAACCTGTCCATATGATGCTTTTCAAGGAAAGTGGGATAATGCTGCAACAGACTAAATAACCACCAAGTAATCTGTTGCACTGTCTTCTGTAATCCTTGAGTCAGTGTATAAAGGAAGCAGTAAAAAAAAAACCACGAAAGAAAAATGGGATTTAGAAAGAAATGTGGATCTCAATTTGCAGTGCTCATTTGATCAGACGCTCATGGAAGGTGGGGGTGGCTATCAAATGGATTAATTAGCACAGTGTTACAAAATGCGTGTGGAAAGACATGGTCACAGAGACCCTCAAGATTTGCTGAGCTTCCTTAACAGGGAAGAAGATTCAGGACACTAAGGATAGATGGAAAGCAGAGAAAGAAGGAAGAGATCCTCTTATAAAGTGCTCTTTACAACCCTTTGTCCTTCTCTCATCTCTTTTTCCAGTGTCTCTCTGCCTTCTTACTCTTCTTTCTTACTTGCTTTTTGAATTTGCTTTCTTGGTGGGAGAACTGAAAGAATAGTAATCCAACAGTAACTGCATGTTTCTAGCATGCAGGAGGAATATAGCTGAAGAAAAGAGAGTGTCTGAAGGTTGCTGTATAGCCAGTTAGTAAATGCAACTTCCTATCACATGGCAGAGAGGACCAGTCTCCTAATTTTTTTTCTCTTCTGAATGTTTACAACAAACACTAGGTATATTTCATGCTGTCGTTCCTAATTTACTGCTGTTTGAATGATGGCTGCCATTTATCCATACTGAAGTGTTGAGTGAGGTTGGTAAAGATGGTGTGTACCGTAACAGTCCTGTCTCTTAAGAAGCAGCAAAATTAAATTAATGGGCTCCTTCATTGTTCACTTTCTTACATCAGTTGAATTTCTGATGTTAATTTGTTGTTAAAACTGTTGCTGCCTCTTGCCCAAGGCATAGTCAAACAAGAGACTACTGTAGAGTCCTCCGATGATGTACAAAAGCATGCTGATTTAACATGTCTGTATTTGGATAGCTAATATTTTACTTGGCTGTTCTTTTGAAAGTAAGTTTAAACTGACACTCTCCTATCTAGCAGATGTGCTGTGTGTTTTGTTTTCTAGGTAGTTATCACAGATTTAAGTCTTCTCTGCTTCAATGAATTCTTGACACAGGCAGTGGAAACTAATATGAATATTAAAAACATGAGGTTTAACATGTTGGACCAGATTAGTCTTTCATCCAAGGACTAGAGGGTAGCTTCAGACTAGAGTTAAGGAAGAAATTTTTTATGATGAGGGTGGCAAAGCACTGGAACAGGTTGCCCAGAGAGGTGGTAGAAGCCCCATCCCTGGAAACATTCAAGGTCAGGCTGGATGGGGCTCTGAGCAACCTGATCTAGTTGAGGATGACCCTGCTCATTGCAGGGGGGTTGGACTAGATGACCTTTAAAGGTCCCTTTGCAACCCAAACTATTCTATGAATCTGCGGCCAAGCCAAGGCCAGTAGTGTGACCATTTTTCAGAAAAAAACAATCTTAGAGAATCTCTCAGTGTGATTCAAACAGCAAAACTAATGGCACGGAGTACGTCTGAAACACAACTCTGCCTCCAAGGAAGATCTTAGCAGTGGTTTACTCTGGTTAATGTAGACACTTAACTTTAAGAAAGTAAAGTTACATCATCAGCAATAAAGAGGTTTTGATGTACTTTTCAGACAGTAGAAGACTACTTCATACAAATCATCCATAACTTCATCCATACAGGCCTCTTATGTGCTAGATTTTTGTTCATCTGACATGGCTCAGGATACTGCGTCATGTTAGATGCTTTCCATCTGTATATTTGGATATTCTTGTTTGGTGAAAGAGGCTTCTTGCTACAACTGGAATTAAGATAATGTATATTTAAATTTCCTGGAAATTTGTTTCTCTTAATATACAAAGATTATATGACAGCGACAGGTAAGATACATTTCTAGTCTTTCTATGGTAGTTTTCTAATCTTTCTTTAAACCTATCTTTGCACTTGAAAATATCACTTTTGCTTTCTGGAAATGAAGCTTCATTACATTTTAAGTATTACCTTTAGTTTTGAATTTGAACTGAGAGTGTGATAAAGTGAATTGAATCAGTATCCCCTGTTGTCATCTTCTGCTTTGACTCCCCTCACAGCCCCAGTACACTTCACATGGCTGAAGCCATATATACATAAAGCTGTATTTTTATTTACATGTGTGTGCATATACATGAACATGCATGGTAGTAAACCAGAAGTGTCAGAAATCTTGGCCTGCATTACAGTTGATGGTTCAATTCCTTCTGGTCCCCTCTGCTTCTATATTTTATTGTTCTCAAGTTCAACAAGGTATTTCCCAAAAGGATCTATGATATTTGGAGATATTTAAACACTGGGATTAACTGTGTGTGGCTTAGTGTGCTTTTCTTGCCTTTCATCTCTCAATAACAGAGTATAAAACCTGGAATGAGTCAAAAATAGTATTTTCAACCATTTAGTATAACAAACAGGTTCCTGTCAAGAAAGACCTAAAAGTCTACTTTGACAGAAGTGGTGTTTCTACTTAAGTAAAATTTGTGGAAAACTCAGCGTGGTGACTTTGCCCCTCAACATCACCAATTGACTTAATGTGAAAGTATGTGTTTTGTGACTACTTTTCTTGTCAGGTGGTATTGCCATCTCTTAAGTCCTTATATACCAGGCCAATCTTTTTACTGCACAGACATAGAAATAACTAAACTCTAAGCTAGCATCAGAAATGGTGTAATTTCTTATGTAAGTAAAAACATTACTTGGCCATTGATGCTTTGCCACGTTTTTTCTGCTTCAGTATTCTCAGAACAGATACACGGAGAGACATAACCAAGTCCCACCTGCCAGTCTGAATGGGAAGACACATTGCCCTTGTCTTTCTCTCTGCAGCTGGACTAAGAGAGTTAATGTTGCTTGGAGCAGCATGAAATTTTACACTCTCACTAGCCTAAAAGCAAGCATCCACAGAGTGCAGTTCCTTCTTAGTGGTCTCATTCCCTGGGTTCAGCCTGTTTTCTCCACACACTTGATAAAGCACTCTAGAAGCAGACACATTACATGCATTAATTGAGAGACCGAGCTAAGACTTCTGTTACCTGAAAAAACAGTTGGTTTAAACTAACTTTATTTTACTAGCGTATGAGTTTTTCTTGAAAAAATAGTGTAGTCTTAATCCAAGTGGAAGGATTGCGGTATAAATGGTTGTGTTTAGGACAAATTTATTTAAAATAAAAACACCTGTCCCAGGGTATAAGAACAATGTAGTCATACATTGCAAAAGCAACTGCAGTTGTGATAACCATGGTTTTATTTGGTTCTATAGTATAGTAAAGATGAAGGTGAAAGTCTTAGGCAGTAGAATGATTCAGTACTGATTTCCTGCTGACGTGGTGGATACCTGTCTTCTGTTTTCAAGGTCTATTTTGTGAGTTTCTGACAAATACAAATTTGACAGATAATGTGGGTTGCATATGCACTCTGGCTTTTCGGGAGATAACCTTAGAAAAAGAGGTTCCTTATTGTTTTAATTTTCAGACATAAGCGTGTCTGCAGCATTTTTGTCCTTCTCTACAAATAATGTGAAGCTAATAGCAAGCATATGTCACATTTTGGGATATCTATTCAGAACCATGAATTCTATAAACATACTTTAAGATTTGAAGCCTTACCATCTCAATTGGATGTCATACAAGCTATGCATTTGACAAACAGATCCTGTTGGAAACTGTTCTACCATGTGTATGAATGCCTTTCTTTTATTAAAAAAAAAAAAAAAATTGGGACTGAGGGCCTGATCTTAAGTACATTACAAAGTACAAGTACTTTAATAGTTGGTAATGAGCAGCAGGAATTGTTAGTGTACTGTGCCTCTATAATGCTGCGTGATGAGCTACCTGCGAAGCTCCAATATGAAATACTTTAGGAATAGAATAGTAAAAGAATTGATGTTGCATGAGAGTATTTCTTTAATGAAATATCAGAGAACCAGTCCACTGGTTGCTAAATGAATTAAGGTTTTTATGGCTAGTGGTTTTACGTGCATCATTTTTATGGCTGTGATGGAGTCTAGTAACTTAAGACTGTTTCCCTACCTCTCCCTGTGTCTTGCAGGCATACAGGAGTTTCCAGAAAACATAAAAAACTGTAAAGTCTTGACAGTTGTTGAGGCCAGTGTAAATCCAATTTCAAAGTAAGTCTGTAATTTTTTTGATGTTTTATATTTTGCGCAAACGCTGCTTAGTCTCAAACTTGCCCCAGACGTATGCCAACCCTTAGAGGCAAGGAGCAGAGTTACCTGAGAAGTATCTTCATTAACCTCATTGCACTGTGATACGGTATAGCTATGTCATTATTTTGCCCAAGTTAATAGGCTATGTGGGCGATCCTGCATTACACTATGTGGCTTTCTGAGCTTTTTTAAGTCCATCACTTCTCTGTAAACGTAGAGAAATATGCAAAGAGTTTTCTTTCTTAATAACAATAATTAATTTTACTCTAAAGCCTGTACCACTGTTTTACAAACTTAGCTTATATGAGTAGATTTCCGTGACACCTTCTATAGTGACAAAATCAATTTGCCAGTTAGCACTGCCAGAGATACAAACTTGCACAACGTAGCTTTTCTGGGGAAAAAAAGGTGTTGCATAGGTTTTAATTTATCTTACTGTCTCTAATGAATGCCTCCTCCACATTAGGTGTCAGGAGATCACAAATACACGCAAGACTGCGTTTGTAGTTATTGCCTGTAGATACTGTCCTCAATACGTAAAAATAACTTTGAAACTAATCTTACAGAGAGCAAGTATCTAGTGCAATTTTGTAGAAATTCTGGTATCACCTTAATTTTAATGTTATCAATATGTAGGACTTCAATACTATACTGTTGTTGAAGAAAATATGACTTAATGCCCTGAATATAATTGAAACAAAGGCACTACATTATTTTATTTCTATATAGGCTTCCAGATGGATTTTCCCAACTGTTAAACCTAACGCAGCTGTACCTGAATGATGCTTTTCTTGAGTTTTTGCCAGCCAATTTTGGCAGGTAAGTTGAATTTGAAACTTAGTGTCTGTATTTAGTTCTAAATTTATGCAGAGCAGTTTCTGCTGCTTCTCAAGCAAAGCGTGAACTGCAGGAGGGGAAGAAGTTTACATTACCAATTCATTTATGCCACATATTAGTTACAGAAAAAAACCCATGAGTCTTTATCACCATTTTTTAATTGGGCTTTTGAAGGACAGACAGAATGCTTATAAAGAGCCAAGAAATAAAATTCATTCACATACTTGCTTCTTTTACAACACAAGTCTGGTAAGTACGGGAGACTAGTATTTCTGAAATACGTGTTGTTTATCATTTAATAATTGGAATGCAGGAAATAATGATATCTGTAACTCCACTTGTCCTCTCCTGGGTGCACAGATTCCTTCATGCACATCTGTAATTGTTAAGTGCTTTGATGTCACAAATCTTTCTGAAAAACTTTGCATATTTATGGTGTGCTGACTAAGCAAAATTGTTCCAGGTACTAGCGTGAATACAAGCCAAATACTAACCCCCCTACCTCTTTAAAATGGATTAAATCTTGGGAGCAAAAGTGACAGGATAATATTGTTAAAAGGAAGACTCCTAGATGAGCATAGTTCATCCTGTTCTCCTTATCATGCTGATTTAGCCATTTCTGGTTTTTCCCCGTCTCTTATTTTACTCTCTCTTTTCCTAGATTGTCACTCTCCTACCCCATCCCATTTCCAGCAAGCCTCTCTTTTGGGAAATATGGGTATTAGTTAACCAGGCATATTGCTGTGTGAAAGCAGTTGCCTCAGGCTGCATGGTTATAGTTGGATCAGCACAGTTTACAAGAGATTAGAAAAGCCCCCAAATAGAGTGCTGCAGAAGTTTGGCAGATCAGGGAGATGTACAATGAAAGATGGGCACAGATGCAGTCCATTAGTGACCATTAGTTTATTAGTCATCTGTGATTGGGGTTGTTGGCCTATTTGTTTCTGTCCAGTTATTAGTCATTCCCTGGTGAACAATTAAAAGCACCAGATCTGTTACACACTGAGCTAACAAAAAAGCTGCTTTGATGCAGGAGCATTAATTATTGTGCTTGTTTCTAGTACAAAAAGTTTGCATTTCAAAAGCGTTCGTTAAGGTTGAAGAAGAAATATCTGGAAGATGCATAGTCTTTACTTGTTGGCATTTTGATGGTTGTTAATACGTTTTTCTGTTCTGTTTTTTAATAGCCTAACTGAATGGCAAAATTTTCTTAGTAAAAAACAGGCACTACAGATGAAATCGAAGACTTCAGGTTGACACAGGTGGTCTTATAAACAGCTAATCTTACACATAGTTTAAAAAAGCCTCATAATTTTTTCTTCATCATTGCCTACTTCTCTAATGCTTAATGGTTAGGGAAATGGTGAAGCCATTAATTACTAACAGCTTAAGAATAAATCAGTTACTGAAGGCAACTTGAAAGCCAATTCTTCAGTGTAGTGTTTCTCTTAATAGCTATGAAGAATTCAGCCTTGTTTTTTAAAATATAAATAGTGACTTGCAGCATCCTAGCTTGTAGCTAGGAGAATGAAACTGAAATTAAGACTTTTCTCATCAGCTGTTTTTAATGGTTTTAAACTAAAGGAAGGGAGACTTAGACTAGATGTAAGGAAGAAGTTTTTCACAACGAGGGTGGTGAAGCACTGGAACAGGCTGCCCAGAGAGGTGGTAGGAGCCCCATCCCTGGAAACATTCAAGGTCAGGCTGGACGGGGCTCTGAGCAACCTGATCTAGTTGAGGATGTCTGTGCTTATTGCAGGGGGGTTGGACTAGATGGCCTTTAAAGGTCCCTTCCAACCCAAACTATTCTATGATTCTATTTATATGTTTACCTGCTAGTTATGGTATTGTACAGAATAAATACTATTCTATAGGAAGATAATGTTTAGATCAAATAAATCAGAAAACAATGAAAAAAAAGGAAAAAATGTCATTTCAAAGTAAGGTTCAGAACCCTTTGAGTACTTCTGTAAGTGATCAGACTGCTCTGTCACCCCACAACTTTACAACTAGGTATAAACACTTGCTAGTGCAAACAGTCTTTCAACTTATACTTCAGAATATGGGAATACTTTTTTTAAAAAACAAACAAACAAAAAAGCTCTGGTAGAAGTTTTTGGGATATTTAGAGCATTGTTGGTTATTCCCATAAAGGACAAGCCTTCAGCTTCTAGTTTGGTGCATTGTTTTATATATGGCCTTATAGCTATTACTTTTCATTACATGGGAACACATGAAGTAACTGAGTTCTGTTCTCTGCTCTTACTGGCAACTATAGGCAATAATGCCTCTTAGAAACTAAGCCAATGCCATATTAAACCTAGCAAGGCTTTTATGCTCTGTGTGTCAAGGTCTCTGTTCCAGCAGTTGAGGTTAGAAACCTGATTTCCCACATCACTTTCTCTCTGGCTGTTCATATTTATTCCACAGTTTAATTACTGTCATCTCTCATGAGTGTTGTCCCCCATTCTCTCACCTGCTGTTTTTCTAGTGTTCTCATATCCCTCTTTTAGTTTGTTAGACTAAACAAAATTCTGTTTCTGTCTGGTATGGCAGGTTTTCCTTTGTGCCTGATTATATCTTGGAACAAGTTTTGGTTTGAATTCACCATCTTCTTCTTGACAGAGGATGATGACATATATAGCTATATTTAGAATTAAAATTGAGATCTCTTCATGGCTTATACAATGTCATGATTATCTCTTGTTTCTCTTGGAAATGTCTGTGGTTTTGCTCTAGTGTTCCACTAGCTTTTTTTGCAGCTGCCTAGTGTTGTTTCCCACATGATCGACTAATGCATTGGACAGGTCAGTTAGAAATGACTGATGACTCTACAAGGAAATCATGAGTACCTGACTTGGTGCTATGTCATCTTGTCCCTTTTCTATTTTTTCTAGTGCTTACGGTTATACAGGTTCTTTCCCTACAGTGTCTTAATAATTCACTGTATTTTGCAGCATCAGCCAACTTAAACATTTTTCCTGTCCTTTAAGATTGCTATTAAAAAATATTGAACAGGATAGTCCCAAAATGGGTCTTTGAGCACCTCTGTCAGTAACATTCAGCCTGATGCTTAGGAAAGAAAACTTTGTGTAATGCAAACTACTTTTAGCATATCCATGCAGCATTTTATTATATTTACCTCCGTGCTTTGTTCTTGCCTTCAAAATTTGTGCTAAAGCTCTGCATATTATTGAGGTCAAGACTATCCAATCTCTTTTTCCTCTACATTGAGCTTTACATACTTGCTGTCCTTCAGTGATGTTGTACTGGTCCAGCCTGTTAGGCTTATTAAAAATCACCAGACTTTTGATTAAATGTGCCAGTTCCTTTGGAATTCTGAGGTGATAAAGTGGGGGTTTTTCCTCCACTCCCAAATTCTAATGTGAATGCATGAATATTGGCACAGATCCCAGAGTTAGCCTTTATGCTAGTGCACAGAAATCTGAGAATTGCTTATGCTTACCTAAGAAAACTGTATCTGTTCTATTTAAATAAATCATGTATATTTCCATTTAAATATACAAATATATAAGCAGAGCATTCTAAACTTGAAGATCACTGCATGCTAATTTTGAGACAGGGCTTTAAAAGAGAAACATTATTTACTGATGGGTGTTTAGGATAAGCAAGGAGTTTATCTTCAGTGTCATTCTAAAAACTCTGAGAATGTTGTCTGTGATGGAGTATTGCTTCCAGAGACTTTTTACTGTGATGTTGCAATGAATTTACTTCTAATCTTCTTTCTCAACAACTTGCCAGTAGTATTTGTAGTAGTAGATAGTTTTAGTAGTATCTACTTTAGGATAATTTTTTCCATAAATGTACAGTGATAAACAAACTGGGGACTTAATTTAGTTACATATATGCAATTTGGCTGAAACTTTTGCAAATACAACCTGCTGTAGGATACATATATTTCAGTCCTCTTACCTTTTATATTTTAGTTATGATTTAAAAAAAAAAAATTCTATATTAGCAAAACTGCAAAGGAGGTGAAAAATAAAGAACATCTCTATGAAATATTTCTAGCTTTCCAGGGAATGACTGCTGTTGAACAGTGAGTTTCGAAGTATACCTGCTACTTATTTCTTTTACACTTTTTACAGATTGTATAGTTAAAGAAATCAGATATAGGAAGAATATTGATCTTATCCTAGCAAGGTGTTCATGTAAAGGTTTTGTTTTATTTAAAAGTTGAGCTACATTTTTAAAGCTGGCTAAGTTGGTTACATTAAATAACAATACTGCAACAATAATTTTGTTGAGACTCTTACACCAGGTATACTTAAAGTTGAATAATACCCTGTTACAGCTTTGTGTTTAGGATATGTGTAAATATTTCAGTGGTTATGGGTTTTTACAGTTGAGAAATGAAATATTTCCATATGAGTATGACAAATCTTTGTGATAGAATGGAAATATATATTCTGCCACTATGAATTCTATTTTTCCTTTAGTATAGGTGGACTAGTTCTCTGTATTTCTTCTCCAAATTAAACCGCAGTTTTTGAGTTCCACTGTAGCAATTCAGATGCTTAGTATGGGTGTTTACACCAGCAATTTAAAGAGCAGCTAGGCTGAGTATTTGATGTGTATTATTATATTAGACTTTAATTAACCCTTCCAATCATAATGGAAAAAGTGACAACTGCTTCAGTCCAGTATTTCTCATCAACTGCAGCAAGAAAATTACTAGTTTAGACACAGCCTGTATCTGCCCAGCCAGGAAATGTTGCAGATGTTTCCCTAGTAGCCTCTGTGTAGCTCTACACCTAAGAAATTTGAATTTTGTATCTCCAGTTTCTTAGAGTTAGCTGAAGAAAGAGTAGAACGTGAAACAAGGTCACAAAGCTATGAACCTTTCAATCACCAAAGGCAGTCTTAAGTTCACAGAATTCGCTTGTTAGAAGTGTAGTACAGCCAGTTCTGGCTAGAGTGAACAAAGTGTCGGCATGCATATATATAGTTCAGCATATGAATGGAGGTTTGCTTCTGCTGCGTTCAACTGAGAAATTTGACTACATACTCATGAAGAAAACCTACAAACTGTGCAGCTATTTTCCCTGTCATCAAAGCAAAATGCCAACTGGAGCCTAATGCAGTGTTTGGCTGTTCTTGGGTTTGGAAGTCCAAGCTCAAAATGACCATTCAAATCTGAGGGGGCTTAAACAAGCAAGTTCTGTTTTGTCACAAATTGGTATCTTAGGATGCAGGTAGGGTAAGAAGGCTAGGAAGTCCTTTCCAGTTACATCCTAGATTGACAGCAGTGATATTACCATGAACTGGATTTTTATTAGGGTATTCTTTCAACACTGTTAGTGTTGTTTTTTCTTTGAGAAGTTGGGGGGAGGAGGTTCCCCTCCAGCAGTTGCTACCAGATGGCAGGTACTGCTTGCAGTGCTGGGCTACATTGACCTCTGCTCTGTTTCAAGGTGACTGTTATATTCTTAGGCTATTCGTAGGCGCGGCAGATTGCTACTTTCAAATGCATCCAAAAATGAGCGAATGTCTAGAGGAAAAACAAATACTGTTTTCAGTTTTCTATTTTTACTTTAAGTATAGTTCTTACTACTTAATCAAAATTAAGGTTTTTGTCTCTTACAATGTACTATGTTAAGCACCTTCAGGAAAGACTGGTCTGTTCACTAAGCTCCTTTTTGAGTCAGGGAGCTTAATGCCCTATGTGTGTATGAGGACTGTTAGTGGATCACATGTAGAACTCTTGTCTTTACAATCCTGTCTGTATTTAAACCAAACTCAGTTTCTGCATTTCATTTAACAGAGAGATAGTCTTGTCACTGCTGTCCTGATGCAGAAATTCTGCTGGGGATGGTACATTGCTTGAATGTCAAGACTGCTTTGAACTTATCTTGGCCAAGCAGTTGAGTTTGGGATTTAGAAGTTATTTGTCTTGCAACCAAGGATTTACTGAAAGAAAGGTCAAACTGCCTTCTAACAGAAATATCAAAATGGATTAAGAAGCTGACTAGAACGAGATTATGGAAGGAAATCCAAGATGAATTTAAAGGTTGTTTTTACCATGTGGAAGACTACAGGTCTTCCTCTGATGAGGCTGGTTATATGAAATGGTTTGATACACTGCCAGTATGAGAAATTCATCATCTTTGCTTGTGCTAATCCTACCTTTCTTCTGTTACTTCCCGTGAACTTCTGTATGTGATGTTAACAGGTACCCATAATGAATCCAATGAAGTGCTTTAAAATCTTTGGGATGAAAAAAACCAAATGTGTTCAAATAGGTGCAGAAAAGCAGGCAAGATCTAGTTGGTTTGCTGCTTTACCAAAATCAAACCCCAATGAATAAATTAATTTAAAATAACATGCAGACTTATGCACAAAACATATTTTTATTCTTACAGAAAAAATATTTCAAACTTGTAGATCTTTTTCGAAACTCAGCGATATAAATAAGTTCAGAGATTACTTTTGTCATAAAATGCAGTATATTGTGATAATTTGTTATGCCTTTCTGTTACAGATTAACTAAACTCCAGATATTGGAACTTAGAGAAAACCAGTTAAAAATATTGCCAAAGTAAGTATGGATGACATTTATTTAAACTACTTTGGAGGGTTTTTTCTGTAGTTATACTAATAATGTAGTGCATATTGAAAAGTAGATCACAGCTTAAAACGTGTAGCTATGTAACTGGCCTAAGTTCTCACAGGGAACTTTCCCTTCGTACTACTGAAATTATATCTTCCTTCAGACGGTCTGGTCTGCCTATTCAGAGATTTCCTTATTCAGAGATTTTTTATTTTTTCTGTCCCTGTCCAGCTCTGTGGTTTTCTGATCCACCTGTTGAGCTTTTAAGTCAGCATATGGGCACTTCAGGATGATCGTTTTGAGATGTCTGATGCTTCTTGCACGCAGTATTGTATGGCTACCCAGATGCCTGTCTGGGTACAGGTCTGATGGCTGAGTGTCTGAGACTTAGGCATTGGTAATTAAGATCAGTATCTCTAAATCAAATGTGGAGTTTGAGATGCTTGCTCAGAATGACTGAGGGAATGCGATTCACGTGACTTGAACACTTTTTTTAGTTTAATATACTTCAGGGCTGAAGAAAGTAACAACTCATTACTGTGTTGCATGGAATCTGTTACGCTGTACCTATTCTGTAATGCTACAGGCTTGTTTAACATAATGGCGGCATATTCCTCAGACGCGTTTTCAGTAATAGTAAAATACTTCTGGAAATTCTTACAGCATTTGTTTTAACAGTAAATCCAATTGTACCTCTCTCTCAAAACCTAGGTTCTTTCTAAACCCTGCCTTGCAATTCATCAAACAAGCCCAGCTGATGGTGTTGCAGTTCCTGCTGTTTTCTATGAGCTAGAGCAATACTCTGAATTTTTTGACTTGGACCCTGGAGGTCTGGGTGGGTTAACACAGGTATAAAAGGTCAATGAAGAGAGAAACAGAGATCCCAAAGCTGGTGAATAACCAGCTCTAGAGTTCGGAATGTGCTGTGATGTGCTGTAAAAGGGATCCTCCTCTGGCAACAGAAGCTAGTAAAGAGATGTACTGGTTTTGGTGGATGTAAGATGTTTTGGTGGAGAAGAGGAGGAGCTAACAATTGAATGTTCACTCTGTCCAGCTCATGTACTAGCAGACACTTCAGCAGTAGGCTGAAGCATGAATTGCCAGCCCTTCAAATACAACAACCAGGTTTCTTAGTGACTGTAGGTTATTATATGCCTAAGACATGACCTAGGGGTATGTTGCGTTGGAATGCCCTTTTTGTGTGCCTAGATACTGTACTGTGGTGTCTGCTGTATAAAGATGCCAGAACTTGTATCTGGAATAAAAGGTATAGTGTCAGAAAGTGTGAATTTAAATCTTCCAAGTGTGAAGCATTCTACTCATTCATGTGATATAAATACTTTCTATCCTCCTTTGCTCTTTCTGCTGCCACTAATTTTCAGTAGAAAAAAATTAGAAGACATGTAATTTGGAGTAGTAGCTCTGTAAATTAAGTTACTCCCAACTGAGGAACAGTAGCTATAATTAAAACTTATAGCTAATACAGATTTTGTTTATAAAATTACTCTGACCTTAATTGCCATAATTAACACTAATAGCATGAATTACATGTGATATTTTAAAGAGAGTAGTTTATGGAGGTCTCTTGTAGTGATAAGAGACAAGCAAACAAATGCTGTAGAGTATTTAAGCCAAACACAACTTCTGTTGAAGTTGCTGGGAATTTTTTTGTTGACTTCAGTGTTTTCGGGGTTTCATCCTTGCTGGAAAACTAAACAGGAGCTATCGTTAAGATGTCCTCTGCAGCACCTCCATAATGATCTACAGTACATGCTGAGATGCTGCCTTTATTATTCTCTTCTGGTACCGCCGAGGTTTAACCCCAGCTAGCAACTTAGCACCACACAGCCACTTGCTTGCTCCCCACGCCAGTGGGATGGGGAGGAGAATGGGCAAAAAAAAAGTACAACTCCTGGGTTGAGATCGAGACAGTTTAATAGGACAGCAAAGGAAGAGAGAAGAATAATAATAATAATAATGATGATAATGATAAAAGAACATACAAAACAAGTGATGCATAATGTGATTGCTAACCGCCTGCTGACCCATGCCCAGCCTGTCCCCGAGCAGCCATCCCTCCCCCCCGCCAACTCCTCACGGTTTATATACTGAGCATGACGTCATATGGTCTGGAATATCCCTTTGGCCAGTCTGGGTCAGGTGTCCTGGCTGTGCCCCCTCCCAGCTTCTTGTGCACCTCCCCGCTGGCAGAGCATGGGGAGCTGAAAAGTCCTTGACTTAGTATAAGCACTACTTAGCAACAACTAAAACATCAGTGTGTTATCAACATTATTCTCATCCTAAATCCAAAACACAGCACTGTGCCAGCTACTAGGAAGAAAATTAACTCTATTCCAGCTGAAACCAGGACAGTATCCACCCCCTATTCTATACCATCTATGTCATGCCCAGGTCCCACACTTTCCAATACATTCCAAGTAATCACCACCACTTTTCCTGTCTTTTGATATAAACACACAGATATCATTCTCTTAGTCTACGGGCCATGCCTCTAAAATGTCCATTTAGTTCATTTAGTCCATGACTTCAGGCTCCATCTGTCGTAACAGTCATTCAGGGCAGGAGAGATGCTGTTTTGTGTTGGATTATTGCATGCTGAAGCCAGCTCTGGTTCCATCACCACTGCACTTTGCTCAGTTTCATCAAAGTTAATTCTTCATTAATCTGGGTGATTCTTACTGTACTACCATTGATATGGCATATAGCAACTATAGTAGTGATGACATACTGTCAGTGGCAAGGTTATATAGCAATTAACGTAATACAATTTAATTCATTGCTTATTCTCACCCAAAGTCAAATCTCCTTGAGGTACACATCGGACTGTCTCATCCTTACCCATTACCCATCAAGTGCACCCAGGTCCTTGGGCAAAAACAATCCCATGGATGGGTTTGCCTTTGCCCAAGGCAGGAATAACCCAGACTGTCTTCCCTAACATATTCTTCATGTGCACTATGGGGACTTTATCCCCTTTTACAGTACGTAAAAGTTTTGATTGGGCAGGGCCAGCTTGATTGGTGGATCCCCTAGTGTTGACTAACTGTGTGGCTTTTTGCTAAATGTGTATCCCAATGTTTGAAGGTCCCACCACCCATTGCTCTCAGTGTAGTCTTCAGTAGTCCATTGTATCGCTTAGTTTTCCCAGAGGCTGGTGCATGATAGGGGATGTGATACACCCACTCAATGCCATGCTCTTTGGCCCAGGTGTCTACGAGGTTGTTGCAGAAATGAGTCCCGTTGTCTGACTCAATCCTTTCTGGGGTGCCATGTCACCATAAGACTTGCTTTTCAAGGCCCAGGGTAGTGTTCCAGTGGTGGCATGGGGCACGGGATATGTTTCCAGCCATCCGGTGGTTGTTTCCACCATTGTAAGCACATGGTGCTCGCCTTGGTGGGTCTGTGGGAGTGTGATATAATCAATCTGCCAGGCCTCCCCATATTTATATTTCAGCCATCGTCCTCCATACCAGAGAGGCTTTAACCGCTTGGCTTGCTTGATCACAGGGCATGTTTCATGGATAACCTGTGCGATAGTGTCAATGGTCAAGTCCACCCCTCGATCACAAGCCCATCTATATGTTGCATCTTTTCCTGAGGTGTCATGGGTCTACTGAGCTATAAATAATTCACCCTTGTGTTGCCAGTCCAGATCCAACTGACCCGTCTCAGTCTTAGCAGCCTGATCCACTTGCTGGTTGTTTTGATGTTCCTCAGTGTCCTGACTCTGGGGTACGTGAGCATCTACGTGACGTACTTTTACAGCCAGCTTCTCTAGCTGGGCAGCAACATCTTGCCACAGTTTGGCAGCCCAGATGGGTTTGCCTCTGTGCTGCCAGTTGCTCTGCTTCCATTGCTGTAACCACCCGCACAGAGTATTTGCTACCATCCACGAGTTGGTGTAGAGGCAGAGCACTGGCCACTTTTCTCGATCCCAGCCGAAACCTGGACAGGTACTCTTGTGGTTCAGTTAAGGGACATTAAAGCTATTGACACTACCTTTTTTTTTTTTTTTTTTTTTTTTAAATTTAATCACATTAATATGCATTTTGCTACAGTGAGGCACTGGAAACATACATTGTTTATGTATGATGTACACTGAGGAGAAAAAATTCATTGTGGTGTCCATAGCATGCAGGAGGGGAATCTGCCTTTCAGGATAACACAACTGTGCAGCGGTTGACCTGGCCAACAAAGGTGTCCATGGCCTGGCTTTAACTATTACATTAGAACAGAAGCTGATGTGAAATTAAACTTACACAGTTTTCCAAACCTGAGTATGTGTTTTAAAAGGAACATGCTATACAGCTTTAAACAGTGTAGAAAATCCAGACGCTTTTTTTTTTTTGAAGCTAATAAAATGTAGCAGTACATGCTAATATTTTTGCTATAGAATACAGCTATTTTTTCTTGTTTCCCTGTCACTCTCACCTTTTTAATATTTCCATACTTACAGCAACTTCTTTTGTATTTGTAATGGGAAATGTATCTGGATAAATTTCTACAAAATCAGCTAGCCCTTTTGCTGAATTAAACATGCACATAATTTTTAACACTAAAGCATAAAGCACTTGAAAGACTGTTAATCAAAATGAGTAATTAATGCCAACACACTAAATCAACCTTGCTTTGTGCCAAATGCATCATTTTGCTTGGAGCTTATCCACAGCCAGAGTCTGCAAAACTGGCAGTATTATAATGCAAACCAGCTCAATGAAAATATTTCTACTGAAAGGAAAGCAAAAATACACAGAGACTATTTTAGAGACATTTATCTGATAGGTAGCTGAAAGTTGGAAAAATGGTCCAAAGGAAATATAAAAAGGTTGGTGGATTTTTTTTTTAAGCTTCTGTCTGTTGCCTAGTTGTCAATAGAAAGAGTAACCTTTTTAGAAGGAAGCAACTTATTTGGGAGTGTAATTACAATGATTCAGGGCCCAATCTTGCTATGACATACACTTGTATGCTACTTGAAGTAAGCTGTAGTGCTAACCTTAGTGAAGCTATTTACAACATCAGAATCTGAGGCATAACTTAGACTGCCAGATCCCTTAGTGTTGGATTGATTTGACAGCAAGTTCAATAATATGAATTATGAAACAGATTTTTCAGTTCATGGAAGGGATTACCTAGCGCCATGGCAAAGAGAGAAATAGGTGTAACTCAGTGATTTAGTAAATTTTTGTTTCCAGTCCTGTATTCCTCTTCCTTTAGCATTGAATTTTCCTGTTACTTTAACGTTATTGGAAGCTTTGTTTGCATTTTGTCTGAAGATATAGTTGGTTGCTCTATAAACAATACAGAAAAGCAAAGAGATACTAGTCATAGAGTAGCTGAAAGTGCTATAGATTAGGCAGGCAGTGGGGAAGGGGAAGAAAATAACTGAGGCCATGGGCTTGCAAACACATTTGTGTATGTTTTACAGTTGAGTGGATGTGATTGCTAGATGATGTACATTTTGGCAAGAAAAAAAAAGGACCCAAAATCAGCAAAGTTACTTTGTTATACTGTCAATGTTACATAACACTAATTTTGCAGATACTTGAGAGACATTTGCAGATACTTGCTCTGGTTCCAAACGATAAGACCAGGACCCTTCATGAAAAACTGTAACAGTGTTTTTTGTTTTTTGGTTTTTTTTTTTATAAGACAGTGAAGATAAAGGCAAGAACGGGAACTTTAGAGTTGCCTTAGAACCATTAAGGACGTAGCACTATCAGGATGGGAAGGGAAGGGAGCACCTAGATCTTGGGTTGGGCTGGAGTGAAATTTGTGGTGCCTAGTGTAATTTGGCAGCGGGGAGGAGAGGAACTTTATGGCTTAGATTCTGTGAATCTGATGTTAGCTGTGTGAACAGTTTGGCCTCCGAGTTGAATGCTGTACAGGAGGAAGGAAAAAAAATCACTCAGGCCTTGGAGTGTGTTAGCCTGAGAGAGTGATTTTTTTGTGTGTGTGTCTATCTTTACCAAACCATTAAAATAAAAGAGAAGAGTTCATGTTGAACTGAAAGAAAAAAATCCATTCATCTCAAGCTGTATCAAATTCAATCCCACATAGCTGTGAATCTCCCTTATCTACTTTTTGAGGCTGAAATTTAGATAATCAGTGAAGTTTTGGAGTGCTCTCTCTAGTAGCCCACAGTCTACCTAACATAGCTTGAAAACAGAAGAAATCTAAAACCTTTTTAAATTGAAGCCATCACTAAAAATACAGTATGGTGTTGCCCACGAAGTTTTGAAAGCTGCAGAATGATATGCTAGATCCTTTAAGTGAGTCTTCAGCTGTGCTTCTGGGAGACTCATTGGTGCAAAGTTGTTAGCAACATGCGGCACTAAAATTGGTATTGGCATGGTCTCATAAAGCTTTGAGAAATTAATCTTACGCAGTATTTCAGAGGGACTTAGATAATTTATGTTGGAATTGGAAAATTAATTTTGGCAGTTGACTTACTGATAATCATCCGGCTCATGAGCTTTGAGAAGCGAGGGAGGATGTTTCTCAGATTCTTCTGGAAGTAGCCTTTTCATGTATTTTTTTCTTTTTCTTCTTTGAGATGGTGGGAATGTGAGTTAAAGGCTTTCCCCTAAAGCCTGTGGACATAATGTGTGCAGTGCAAAAAATGGCTTCTGCTTTTGTCTTGATCATGTCTTTACGTACTTATGCTAAATTCCTAGTTTGTCCCCAACACAATTACTGTAATGTAATGAAAATCAAATCTATAGACAAATGTTGAGTGTAATCCTTTTTGGAGATTATTTAATGAATAATACTAATAATCACATTAACTTCCTTTCAATAAATAAGGCATTTTTCAATAGAATGTAATTTTTGAACTGTATATTCAGAACAACTGTAATAGTTTATTTGAAGAACAACTGAAACTTTGAATAGCTGCATAGAGCACCTTGTGCACATGCAGATGTTTTTTAAAGATATTAGTATTCATACATATATTCTGATAATATAAAGGACTTTACCATTTAGAAGCTCTTATATTTATTTTTTCCAGAATTTTATAGTATGTACACACTTATGGTTGGTATTTGAAAGTTTTAGATATTATTAATTGTTTTATGGAAAATCTATTATTAAATAAATACAGAACATAATGTCATATGAGGGATTCACAGCCCCTTTGAAAATATTTTTCAGTAGTACTGCTGTTGACTGGAGTACTCATCATGTAGACCACCATGTGCAGCGGTAGATCATCTCTGTGGGGTCCCCAAAGTAAACTTTAAATGGAGGAAAAATTTTGCCAAAACACAGCTTGAAATAATGGATTTTACTTTATTTCAGTCATTGATTTAATCTTTGCCATAAGTTGGCTTAAAGAGTATTGATGTGCCACAAATTCCATTTTAGTAATCTGATTTGTTGTAGGACTGGAGAAATAATTAGGATTCCAGACCATATCATATAGAAGCAACTTTGTCAGCAGCCTGGAGAGGGAGAAGGGTGTTGTTGGTTACTGTGATTCGACAGTGGTGTTTTCTGGTTTAGCTGTTCATAGGCAGTGGTCTGTCTTTGGAAGGAAAACATGTAGTTAACCTGCCTTTGGCTGCTGAGAAGACTTGTTGTGACTGTAGGTGAAATGCTGAAGCTCTCAAAAGAATTTGAGTAACTTCACTGAGTTACTCTTTATCGTAAAGATTACTGTAGTGGTCTTTAGTTTTTGTAAACTAATTTGTAGATGAGTTGCAGTGTACTCTTTGTGTGACAGTCAGCAGTCGGCATGATCATTAATATGTGCCTGGTTGAACAGTGTGTGAAAATTTGACCTTATTTAGATATCAGTCCAGTTACAGAACAGCATCACTACTTAATACTGATTAAAATAATATATTTGTATGAATACAGGAAGATTGGATGTAACTGGTATTTTCTTATTTCTAATTCCTTATTAATCCCCTTCCTATGCAGAACCATGTCCAGACTGACTCAGCTGGAGAGACTGGACTTAGGAAGTAATGAATTCACAGAAGTGGTGAGTTTTGCCTTAGTAACAGACCTTTGTATCTTTTATAAATCTCTTCATCCTTTAATCTATTTTTAATCAGTATAAAAATTTAAACATCAGCTTAAGAGTTCTGCTGTGCAGCACATACTAGGTATACCTTATACTACTTTATAGATTCTGTTATAAAAATTATGTGCATATTCTGATGAATATGAGTATGTTTTTCTTCAACTTGAAAATAACACTGTGTGGTGTAGTGTGGTTACTGTACTGGTAAAAACCGAATGGTAATATGTGAATTATAAACATAATTGTTTGGCTTATAGTAAATTCTAAACACTTATTGATTCTCATGTATTTAATGTTGCAAGTTCGGTATAAGCTGTGCGTAACCTCCTTTTATTATTATTTTGTGCAAACTATTTAGATCCAAAGGAAACTATATTAAGTTTGAATATTGTTCAAAATAGTATTTACAGTTGAGGTACTCAGATTTTTCCTTCAACATGGATCAACTTGTTTCCTGTTCATGATCTCACAGACAAATACGTCTTATATTTACAATCACTTAACATTTCTCTGCTTCTAGAAGCACTTTTCTGGATAAAGGAATTGAAATAGAAGCATAGTAGAACATACTGACCTGCCATATAATAAAGTCAAGCCTTTATGTGCCACCAGTAGATCACACAGAGCTGAACACTTGCCTAGCTGTATGGTTTGGCAGATAGGGAAGTGTATTTAAGGAGTTGTTCATCAGTATTATTACACTTCTAGCCATCACCATTACTGCCATATTCTCATTACAGGGTAGATATTTGTGTGGGAGCCTTAAACTGATGTGCCCAGGCCCACATTAAGCCATAACAGCCAGGAACTAAGTATAGACTGCAAAATTACCTGTTTGAGTATATTTTTGGTGGATTGCTTCATCTCTCCCAGCCTTTTAGCCACAAGAGTCAACTACTGGTAACTTACTTCATTAAGAACTTTTGGTAAAAGCACAAAAAGGTTTGAAACTGCTTTTTTTGGATAAAGATCTGTCTGAGAGGTAGTCTTCCGTCAAGATTTTCTCTTGGAAAATGAATTATTGAAAGTCAGGACTGCAAGTTATGCAGGAATGCTGTATATTTACAATATAACAAAACCGAGTTCTGCGTTTAACTGAACTTGGTTGTTGTTAAGGTGCAGTAGCACCTGTTTTGTATTACTTTCTCAGGAGGGAAGCTTAAATAGGAAGGCACAGGCAACTTGGATGTTTACCAAGAAATGGTCTTTCCCTGATATGTAAGATACTTCTAACAGTAAGTTGTAATGGAAGCACAATCCTGCACTTCATGGATGGAGTGGTTTGCTTGCATCATGCAGATGCACTTGTTGCTAGAAAATTAAAATTTGTTTTCCTTTTCCCCAAAACCACAAAATCTTTGTGGTTTTTGAAAAACAGGTCTTCTGAGTTGATGGAATTTAAGGGGTTTTAGACCTTCTCCATGAGAGAGGAAATTATACACATAACATTTATTTATTGTGTGCTCCATTTGAAAAAGAATACCTTCTGTTAAAAACAAACACACACCCCCCCCCCAAAAAAACTACAAAAAAGCGAACACACACTTTCTGTAAGGATTATTTAGTGCTGTGATCAAGTTCTTAGAAGATTTTTGTATATCTAATATATATTTACATTTCAAAAAGTGAGTTACCTGGGTTTTCTTTGATGACCCAATGAAACAAGCGTATATAACAACTATAATAAGGCATTACTTAAAGTTGCAATAGATGGATCACCAAAGTTGCTTTTGCACTGTTTTCTGTATGAAGTTTCTAAAAAATGGCTTCCCTTTACAGCCTGAAGTACTTGAACAACTGAGTGGGTTAAAGGAATTTTGGATGGATGGTAATAGACTAACACTTATTCCAGGGGTAAGTCCTTTTAACTGTTATTTTAATTTGCAGTGGTATTTGCTTTGTCAGCTATCATATATGTTAAAGTTACTACGTAGTTTTAATGTTACTTAATGCCAAAAGGCTAAATGCTACTTAAATGTTTAATTAGTCTACTTAGAAATTGTCACTGATCATGAGAGTTGGGTACACAGCTTTTCTTTCATTGAAAGTTATATACCTCTCATCTAAAAAGTATGTTCCAATTCAGGAAAGGGGTAAAAATCCTAGATCAAATTCTGGATCAAATTTAGGGTTGACTGGCCCTTCCAAAAAGGGATTATTTTATGTTAGACAGCAAGTAGGAATTTACAGGATAAATAGGTTATGTGAATTCTTACAGATCATGGCTGTAAAGCAAGCAATGTCTGTTCAGGTGCTGTGTATACAGGGAGCACAGCCGGTTCCTGAGAAAATGTTCTGTTGACTTTGTCTGGGTTCCTGACATCTCTCAGAATTACATGGAGTCCAGGCTGACCTATTATTGCAGTACTTGTGAACCTGTGCTTATGTTCTAGTAAACTAGTAAATGAGTATTTGAAATTTGGGAAGCAGCTGGTCTGTTTTCAGACTTAAAATCACTAGTGAGGTTTTCTTGTCTGATCAGTAGTCTTCTCTACTGTCTTTCCTCACTTCAGCTAATTCTTCCTTGAAGAGTTGAGTGGATGTATTAAACATTTCTACTTTACAGTAAAAGTAAAACTGTATTTGTGAAAGTGACTTCATCTTTCCTGTGAAAATTTTGGTAGAGTAGTGTGCACAAATCTTCAAGCTTATTCTTGGTTCGTATGGAAAGGTAATACAAGCTTATATTTAGACTTGTTTCTTCAGTTTAGTACAATTAAGGATTCATTGTTGTTGTTTTTGAGGTTAAGTAGGATGCACTTTTACACAAAAGGCAAAAATAAGCATTAAAAGACTTGACTTTACTGAAGCCTAATGATGTCCTTACATTATCTATGAAGTCTGTTCTAAAGCTTCAGTTACTTGATTCACAGTAGCTGATCAAACTATTGGATTTGCAGCAGACTAACTTGAGACCTGCAGAATTACTGTGGTGTGTCTGTGTGTGTGGAAAAACATCAACTCTTCGTATCTGCACAAAATATATGGATATTTTGCATAAAATTGTATTTCAGCACTATAAATAGGTTTTCTCTTTTCCTGTGGCATTACACTTGAGAGCCAGTTTGTTGTCAAATCTGCTGGATTTTTTGTTTTGAACTTGCACTTTCTAGAATGCGTTATTTTCTCTTGCTTTTAGTTCATAGGCACTTTGAAACAACTGACCTACTTGGATGTTTCTAAAAACAACATTGAAGTAGTTGAAGAAGGTATTTCAGGTTGTGAAAGCCTGCAAGACCTACTGTTATCCAGTAATTCACTTCAGCAACTGCCAGAGTCTATTGGTTTGTATTTTCAGTTAATTCATGTTCTCAAAAGCTTATAGTTCAGACACAGAACAGTTGAAAATGGACAAATGGCATTTTAGATCTAAGTTTCAATTGATTAAAAGTGCCAGTTTTGGATTAAGCTGTGATGTGTAGCTGAATAATAACATTTATATTTGTTTTGGAGCATTCTTGACTTTATACAGTAGTTTGTAAATGGATGAGAAACTGTTGACTGTAACACAGTAAAAAAAAGATATTCCCCCCGCCTCTCCGTCTGCCCCCCCCCCAATGGGTGGGACATGGTAAACTGGCAAACAAGTTCTGTAAGCTCGTCTGCTTATTTCTGTAGGTATATAGCACTATAGGCATGCTAGGGAATACAGAAGATGTGGTTGCTTGCCCATAGGGTTTTTTCCCCCTTAATTTAAAATTAAAACTAAGCTTAATGAGCTCACATGTCCTTTTTAATGTACTTGGTCATTTTATTACAGGTTCCCTGAAGAAGGTAACAACACTTAAAATTGATGAAAACCAGTTAATTTATTTGCCAGACTCTATAGGAGGGTAGGTATTTCACTTGAATGAAAGGTTGAATTGCCTTTTTGCACACTTTTCTGTAACAATGGCTCCTCTTTTGAATGTTTTTACACCTACTTGATTTAATTTCTTCTACATGTTAATGTCTTAATAAAACCGAAAGCAAGTGCTTTCATATCTTCTAGTTTGCAGCATGTATGTTCTTTATGTATTATTTAATATCAAAAGACATATGTTCCTCACTTATTAATGCAGCCACCAATCTAGGAAAGAAAAATTGAACGTGAAAGAAAACAAGATGTTTAAAAAGGCAGTCAGCTGCCTGAAACTGGTTTTTGGCAGTAATATAGCTGTGGCTGTGGTAAATACTGCAAGTCATTGAACCACTATCAAAAAGCTTGTAAAAAGTGAATCTGAACACACACACACACACACACGTTTATCTTTTTTTTTTTTTATATTATAAGGAGAATTTTCACCTATTCATCAGCAAGTTTTTTTAATGTATAATTTGGTGTTCAGCAATTCAATTTAAAACTCGCAAATGACGGCAAAAATAATTGGCTCAGAATTAAGTGCTATAAAAATGAAGGGTATTTGTTCCAATTTATGTTCTCATATTGTAATTGATGTAGGTTATCTTTTGTTGTCAGAATTTATAAAGTACTTCTTCACTGTCACATTCTTGGGTTCACTTTCTCTAACTCTTGAAAATTCTTTTCTTGTTCAGAAACTGCACTCAGGTCCTGTTTGGCTATGATCTATCCCATTCTGAATATTTTCAGTGCCTTGCACTATCATGTTTTCATGTAGTACACAAACATTTGATGTTGCTGACCCCCCTGTTTTCACTGAATGCTCTCTTATGAAGACAGTGTAAAGGAGATTTAAAACAAAACAAAACAAAATGAAAAAAACCCACAATCAACCAACAAACAAAAAAAAAACCCCAAAACACATTTTAGGCAATTGGTAAAGGATTTTTCTTGGATTTGAATTCCCTTGGGTTTCAGAGTTTTATTTTGAATTAAATTTGAGATTTGTAATTAGTAGTGATATTTATTAACTTCATTTAAACTTGAAGTATTCAATTAATGTTGGATGAATTGACCTGTATAGAGGATTAATTTTTGTTTTCAGGTTAACATCAGTAGAAGAACTGGACTGTAGTTTCAATGAGATTGAAACATTGCCGTCGTCTGTTGGGCAACTCTCTAATATAAGGACATTTGCTGCAGATCATAACTTTTTAACACAGCTGCCATCAGAGGTATGTATTTAACTACAAAACTGTAAAATGAATTTTTTAATGTATTTTAAACTATACAGTCTGTACAACTTTTGGATAACAGGTTGATAATTCTTGAGTAGATTTTCTTTGTGTATGTTTTTGAAGGAGGATGTATACAAATACACAAGTTTTCAAATAATGAAATTCTGAATATTTTTAAGTAAGAAGTAGAAATTTGTTGCTAGTGTATTGAAACTAAAAGAAGATTTAATATGCAAGAATAAATTAATTATACTTTACAGGCAAAAATAGCTGTAATACTAATTGTTTTAAAACAGTAGAAATTTGCATATTTAGAGTTGTGAAGATGAATTAATTCTTTGGGTTGTTTTTTCAGATTGGAAACTGGAAGCATGTAACAGTGTTGTTTCTGCATTCTAATAAGCTTGAATTTCTCCCAGAAGAAATGGGTGATATGCAGAAATTAAAAGTCATCAATCTGAGTGACAATAGGTTTGTGAATGCATTTATTCAAGTAGAAGTTGTATAAAATGCAATAATAATGTAGAGGTATTGTTATGAATATATTATGCTATCTTTCCTTATCTCACGCACAGCTTAGAAGCTGACTGAGATGCATGTATTTAATGTATTATTGTTGTATTTTGGATCTTGCAGTTCCATTGTATTAAGCTGTCTTTATTTTAATGACTTGGCACATAGCACGTGCATTGAAGACATCCATGATTGTTAGCATGTATTTTTCTGGGGAATTAGTTTGGTTATTTTCATAAAACTTTTGATTCTTACTTAAAAGTTAATAGCTTCCTGTATTGCATATGGAGGACACAAAACAGTATAGTGTAAAATACTTGAGTGTGCTGGGAAAGGGTGGGAAAGAGTTGTGTTTTATTAGAGCTGGTCATTAAAAACTGACAAAACATTTCTCTTTTGGGAATTGCCAGTTTGTAGAATTGAAATATATCGGTAGAGGTAAGTCTAGGAGGAGTCTAGTCAAAGGAGCTCTCCCTCCTTTTCTGCCAATCCAGCTTCTCTGTACTCCATCTGTAGCTTGATTTATCCATTAACGGCAGAGCTTCCATTACCCAGGGCATCCCCTTTCTCACACATGTATCTCAGAAAAAACCAGCAATTTTCAGGTGTAGCACTTTTTTCTTAATTGGTATGCGTGTATATTGAAAGATAAAATGCTGAGGATTAATTAATTCAGGTTAATTTTCTTCAAAATTGTATTCAAGTCACTGAACTGAGTTAAATTCAAGTTACATTGTCACTTTTTTTTAAGCTGCTTGCTAAACTGGGCGGAAATAGATTTCTTTTTGTTTGCTTGTTTTTTTGTTTTGTTTTGATTTTTTTTTTAAATTCTGGGTATAGTTTTGAATCAAAATTAAATGGTGTTGCCTTTCAACTGTCAATAGCTATTAATTTAACTATATCTGTAAATGTCCTTTTTAAACATTTTTACAGGCTAATGCAGGATTGTTTCTTAATAGTATTGATAAATGTACTTACATAAATTCTTGTTGTAATTTACAGACTGAAGAATTTGCCATTTACCTTTACAAAACTGCAACAGCTCACTGCTATGTGGCTATCAGACAATCAGGTGAACTTTTTTTAAAATTAAACGTAGATGATTGTTGACATTATTCCTAATGGAATTGACAAGTACAGAGCCATCTATTAAATAACGAGACCTGGTACTGTGTATAAACATGAATACTTCCTTGACATTACTATGTTGGTTCTCCAGAAATAAACAACACGGAGCCTACCTGTCTTTGGAGACTTTCATACTTTAGCTAAGTTCTGTGCTGTTCAGAAATGCAATTTAACAGATGTTGGGGTTTTTTTTGGTTTTGTTTTTCTTAATTCAGGCTTGTTTACACAGGAGAGTTAGTGCTTGATAAGCTAGTACTTTCATGTGTAGCATGCTGTTTCTTCCACAGGTATACCATTGGGGGAAACTTAGCGTGCCTTTGTTTGGGCTCACTTTCTTGCCACACCTTTGAACAGTGACTGTCCAAGTTTCAAGCTATTAAGCAGTAACTCATGCGCTTGTGGCTTGTATTTCTGTGTATTGAAGCCCTCTGTACTATGCTGAATTCGTGAACGGTATTAAGGTGTACAGGGCTGCCAGAAATCCACTAGCCTGAGATACAGTATAATGAAAGCACTTTCAGTAATACAGTAGTTGCAAAAATCCTCTGCCCTTTTTTGTAAGGATTGGAGGATATTCAATCTGGTGTCAATATGAAAAACTGAGTACAAAATTCTTCTCTTTATGTGATTGTCTGCAGCTTTAAATGGCCAAATATATCTGTGTATTCCAGATCAGCCTGCTTTGGGATAGTAGTAAGTCCTAGCAAGATGGGTTATTTTTTGAATATCCAGCGTTTGCTTTTCTCTTAAAGCTGTTACTGAGTTTCAGTCCTCAAAGCCAGTTGTCCAAGACAGACATGTTAATAACTTCATCTTGTGAAAATTATTCAGAGGAGAAATGGTTTAATACGGAGCAGAGTAGTCTTCAAAGTAATGGGACAGGCATGATCTGTAATATGTAGATCATGTTTACTTTTTTATATATATTCTCATAACATATCCTTCTTTCATTTGCTTTCTAGTCTAAACCACTCATCCCTCTTCAAAAAGAAGCTGACCCTGACACACAGAAAACAGTGCTTACTAATTACATGTTTCCTCAGCAACCAAGGACCGAGGATGGTAAGAATTTCTGAAGTACCCTGTCAGAGTGCTTCACTTTAGAAAATAATGGGAAGACTGTCTAGCTAATACGATGATTTTCACTAGATAATACTTAAATACAAGTTTGAAGTAAACTTGTAAGTGGTGAAGAGTTACATCTGAAGAATGAGAACAGTAACTTAATGTGATCTACATATTGGTAAATTCTGGGTGAAACTGTTTCAGTGAGCGAGGTGAGGAACAGACTGGCGGAATCATGTTCTGCGATGGTTGCCACTTCCCAGTGTGACAACCTGTTTCATTCTGGCAGAGCTTAATGGTTTGGGGTGAAATTCTCCTTAGCAGGTGTCTGCTTCAGACTGGCTGTTTTAACAGAATATTAGACAAAATGTTTCCTCCATTACCAAGTACATGTTTTTGGAAAAGTACATAGCATTCTGTATTTTATTTTAAAAGAGAAAAAAAACGGTCCAGAAAAAAAGCATATTGCTTACAAGTAACATTCCATGAGAACCCCATCAGGAGTTAGGGAAAGGGCGTTAAATCTCTTTATTTCTCCACTTTCTTTCCCCTGCAGGCAAAAGGAAAAAGCTTGTGCTGCTTTAACAGAAATGGAGGGGGCACACATATCAATGGAAATAACTGAAAACTGACAAGTGGCAACATGTGCTCTTCCATGGCACAAGTGTCTAGTACACTGAGAGGAGTAATCAAAAATATCAGCAGAAACAATAAATTGTGCATCACTTTTAGTACCTTCTAATGCAGATAATGCATCTGCAATACCTCTGATAGAATGTGAGAACTATAAAATCATTTGGAGATTCAGTGAAGTTCAAGATTGTTCCTGAAATCATTCTCTCCATTTGAAGTTTTTTTTTTTTACCCAGGTGCTGGGCTTTCTTTTTGTAGACAAGGAAAGGGCTGCTTGTTTGGCTTAAGTTGACAGAATACCTGCCTCTGAGGTGGCCATTCCAAACAGAAGGTTTAAAGTTCAATAGATAGTGTTTTTAAAAATTAATTCTTTTAGAATTCTTTATCAAGTTCTTTTTTTGGTCAGGAACAGTTTCAGTGATAGTGAAGTCTATTAGAATATTTTCAGATGTGTTAAAATTGTAAGTTTACCCAATAAATGCAGAGTAACAAATATTCCAATGCACTTGCTTTTCAGGATTAGTAGTAATGCAGGGTTTTGTTGCTAAGTCATTCTTAATTTTTAAATTTTCATTAAATGAAATCAGGTGAATGCTCTTACACATGCTTAATGAGACCAGCTCACTGAAGTCAGGCTATATAAATCTATATAAGTATAATTTACACTTCTATATATACAAATACATATTTTCATATTTGTACATATAGATGAATAAAAATACTTCACAGCAGAGTTCTGCTGAAAATTTTCAAGTGTTAAGACTACTGTACAGCTGTGTGTATGAAGTTTTTTACTTTACAGATAGAGATTTTACTATTATGAAAATACAGCAAAGTTCATAAAGCAGCGGCAGTGCACCTAGTCTTCAATTAATGGTGCTGCTGGTCTCTTATCTTTTAAGAATACATACAAAAGCACACTAATCCCATCCAAGAGAAAGAAAAAGAGGATTTTTATTTTGCATAATGTATCCTATTCTTATGAGTCTTTTTCTTTTTTCTCTTTTTTCCTTTTTTTCCTTTTTTTTCTTTTTTTTTCTTTTTCTTTTCTTTTTTTAGTTATGTTCATATCTGATACTGAAAGTTTCAATCCATCTCTGTGGGAGGAACAGCGGAAACAGCGTGCTCAGGTGGCATTTGAGTGTGATGAAGACAAAGATGAGAGAGAGGCACCGCCTCGGGTTAGCATTGAATTTATTTTTGAATACTCGGTGCTTCCCTCCCTCTTATCCCCACCCCTGAATCCCATCCTTTTCCTTACTTTGGCTGTGGATTTCACTCTGCTGAAGAAATCAAGTCTTCAGTTATTAGTTAAGAGTATCTAACAGGATGAAACACCGTGGGTTTGGGGGTTGTTTTTGTTTTTATTTTTTGGGGGCTAGATCACTTAAAGTGGAGCAGAAGGGAAAAACTCTAAGCTGCTGTAAGGCAATGTAGGGCCTAACTAGGAGACTACCTGACTGGTGGTGCCATGGAGAAGGATAGTGGGGTAACAATGATTAATCTTGATTTTTCTTTAAGTAAATTACAGTTGTTAGCATTCTTCCTGCTTGCAATCACTGGACACATGGCAGGGTGGGGGCGGGGGGCGAGTGATTCGTAATCTTGCTGAGTTTTACAAACTTAAGTCCGCATCAGTACAGATAGACTCGAACAGCAAAGTGGAGATCCTAGATTGTTCAGTGTTTTGTCCTAATTCATTATCTGTTTTAAAGCTGATATTTTAATTAGGGCATTTAATTAAATGTAGAAAATTATTGCTTTTTGTTATACAGGAAGGCAACCTGAAGAGATATCCAACTCCATATCCTGATGAACTGAAGAATATGGTCAAAACAGTCCAGACAATTGTACATAGGCTAAAGGATGAAGAATCTACTGAAGATATTGCCAAGGAGTCAAAACGAGAAAGCCAGACAGTTTCTGTAAAAGATGTGGGGGTAAAGGTTAGAGATAGTACTCTCTTCTGACTTTGCAAGAACTTCCAGAGATCTAGAGTGTCATTGATTCCTTTTAATTCTCTTCTCCCTCCCTACGAATGCTTTAGCAAGAAAAATTGTCAGATTAAAGAATAGAACTTACCTCTTCACCATCTAAAGAAGCCTGGAGTAAATGTCTGGTTTGCAGTAGCAATTTTCCTCTGCCACTAAGAACAAGGAAAGTGACTTGATTCTCAGGCAAATACAAACTATGGATGTGTTAAGGAGCTGACTTCAGTTTCTGGAGGATGGCATCTTTGTCATCCTCTGATCCTCTTTTATCAGCCAGACTTCACAATGAAATTCAGGATAATCTCTAACAATCTTACTGCTGCCCTTGTGACTGGACATTTTACATGATAAGTTGGGAAGGCAGTCATAGCAAGTTGGCACAGGAGTCGGGAGTCTGTAACAGGTTGATGTAGCATGAGAGGTGATAGGACTACTGTTTGGTGCTGACATGTCTCACCGTAGGTATTCTTGGCCTTTTTTTTAATTCACCTGGAAATTTAATGGTACAAATTGACCCCAATAAGGAGGAGAGTCAAACTGCTTGACAAAGGGTAGGAACTGTACCTCAGTAACCTGCAGAGATTTCTCAGCATTTCATACCTAGTGCATTTCATACTTTATAATTTCAAAGCTCAGATTTTCCATTCCATAGTTTCCCAAAATATATAATGTTAACTCTAAATGTCGTATGTTACTGAAAACCTTTCAGGATGGTTTTTTTTGCTAATGTTCTTAATCCTGTAGACTTCAGAAATTGCTTCAATAAAGAACAAAGCAGATGAGAGAAAGCAATATTCAGCAGGAAGCTCTGTGCAGAAGCCTACTGAACCAGAAGCTGAGCACAGCACCGCAAATTCACAGATGACTGCTCTTGTTAAAACCTTGCAGAACACGAAAACAATTGTCAACCATGAAGACACGCTCGAGGTATGGCATTGAGATGAACATCATAGCAGTCAAAGAATTGTGCTGGTGTTGTATTGAATTTGTTACTCTGGGAGACGAAAATTTATGTTGACAATAGCAGAAAATTGTCATCCGTAAGTGCTGTAAATACAGATGGTTTGCAGTGCAATATTTTTCTCACTTCAGATTATATTAAGTAAAAGTTGAAATGGCTAATAAAAAGTTCATAATGAAGGATACATGCATTTAAAGAAAAATAAAGCAAACTCAATTAATAAGTTGACCTAAGTATCAAACTGTGAAGAGACTCATACTTAGATAGAATTTTCCAGGTTTTGCTTGGTTGTCAGTTCTTCATTAAATAATTGATTTTAATTGTCACTGAAATGACAAAAATATCTGATTAGTGGGAGAAATCAAAAACTTGTATATCCAAGTGACGGTGCACATTTGTTTCAGATGAAAATTGAAAGGAGGTTTTAAAAATATGTATTCCTCTGTGTTTATTAGTAAGTTGTCATGAATATGACTTGGATTGTATTTACCTCTTACAAAGACTCAGAGAGATTTTAAACTTATAAACTCTTTGTACATCTCTCTGACAAACACTGTGTATTCGTTTATTAAGAATGTTTCAGACTTATCACGAATTTTGAACCTTGTCACTTAATCCGTTGCCAGTCACAACCTGTAAAATGCTTTTTTCACAGTTTCACAAACAGATTATTTTGCAGCTGTTGTGTAAGCAGTGGAACATGCATATATCATGCTTTTGCTGAAGACACTTTGTGACAAGCAGTTGTGGCTGTTGCTGGCTATTTCCCCACTAGCATGTTCCTGCTTCTGCATACTTTCTGAACATAGTGGTTTTGACATTTTTCTTTGATTTTCTGAAATTATGTTTTTAAACTATATTAGTTGTCTAACAATAGAGACAGCAATTCTTTGTGGCTGGCTGTATGCCAGTAAGTAAATGAGGCAGCAGTGTGTAGTACATCAGGGATAGTGAATTCCTTACTTCTGTGTAATAACCTGCTGGTAACTCTGTTGCAGTTGAATCCAGATATCTAAATTTTGCATGTGTATAAGTTTTTCATTTCAACATTGATGACACTTGTAAGTCACATCCAAGAGGAAAGGCAATGTGGTATAGGCAGTGAAGAGGTGGTCTGTTTCGATTGCAGAGAAAAACAGATGGATTTTTATTTTTTAACAGAAGACTATCATAGCTCGTTTGCTACATCTCAGTCAGGTTTGTCCTCCCTGCAGTCCAAAGAACTGGCCAGGTAGTTAGTATCATGGGAAAGGTGGTGCTCCAGTATGTTCCACACATTAAATGTTCTGAAACTTGTAAGAAGAGGTGAACATTGACAGACCCATTTTTGCAATCTGCAACATGGATTTTGTAACATTTGTAATAGGAAGCATGTTTACTAGAAAGAAATTTCCACTTTAGGGAAGGAAGTTTTTTTTTTTTCCTTCAAAATATTACTGGAAACAATCATTTTTTGAAGATTATAGGAATATAGGGCTGGCAGTAGGATACTGAATCAGTCGCATGGCTGCTTTTGCAGCAGCTTTGTCAGTTATTCTCTTTCATAAGTGCACTGAGCTCCATCTTATGGTTAGGAACTAGTGATTTCTAGCTTAAATGTATTCAGCATTGCTTTATTCCTCTGCAATTGTTCTTGAAGTTAAATAACTTCTCTTCCTTTTGGAATTTACCCCCAATGTAAATTTAAAGGTACAAACCCAAGCTACACTTGCTCTTTTTTTGCTAGACTAGGCAAACCAAATTCATTCAGTCTTTTCTCACAACATAACTCTCTATTCCTAAGATTGTCTTGGTCATGCTACTCTATAGCTGTTTCAGTTTGAGCTCTTTCCTGCAAAACCAACACCCAGCTAGTCAGTCTGGGCTGTTTGCTGGTTCAGTGATAACTTCTGACTGGAACTCAACTGGAGGTTCTCTCCAGTGGTGGAACAGAGGCTGCATCTGCTTGCTCCAAGTACGTTTTTGCAGCTGAAGTTACCGTTTGAGTGTCATTCCCATGGAGTTCATCAGTGACAATGCAAGTCTGCATGCGCTGCTTCTTAAAGATAATTCAGTGGCAAGTATTACTAAATTCAGTTGACTTGCACTACAAATGCACTACACAGTTGTTATGTTATGCCTATGTTATGTAGCTTGTTTATCTTTTTCCCCTTTATTGTTCAGTGGGTGACAGTTTAGATAGCATTTACTTAACCTTTAAGCAGTTCTTTAAAATGCACAGCATAAAGCTGTTTTGCTTTTAGCAGGATTCAGAAGAACTCTCCTCTGATGAAGAGATGAAAATGGCAGAAATGCGACCACCGCTGATAGAAACCTCCATAAACCAACCAAAAGTAGTAGCTCTTGGCAATAACAAAAAAGGTTAGAAATCATTAAAAGCAATAGAATTGTTGTGTGGTTCTGATAATTTCTCGACTCAAAGTGGCTAGTTTTTCCAATTAAATTATGTAAAAGTAGATTTAATTTGTATGTTTTAAAAGAAAGATGATCAATTCTCTAGTTAAGCAATGAAAGCAGAAAAACATTCTGTAACATCTTATGCTTGAGTGTGTGGTAGAGAAAGCTGTGTTGACATCCTAAATTTCTTGATTCTTGTCATCAGTTTAAAAGCAGAGGAGGAGAGGAAATGCATGAGTTTTACAGGACTGTTAGCTTGAACACACTCTTGATACATTTAAGAAAAAGATTGCAGAAAGTGATATCTACCTGGGAAATACTCCATATTTCGCCCCTCCCCCAGATTTTGTGAATTATTGCCACTGTAGGCAGCAATGTCATTTGTTCAAATTTCTCAGAGAAGCTGTGCTCTCTTCCTAAGGTTTGAGAATAAACTTCTCTTGTGGCAACTCTTTCTCCAGAGCCACTTTACTCTTCTCTTTTTCTTCTTTACTCTAACAGGAAGCTTCAGAACATTGTTTTTGTTATCTAAGTTTTATATTCTCTGAAAGTGATTTTGGTCTGGGTAAACCATTTCCTTAAGAATAAGGAATGCCCCAGGATTCAGAGAAAATGTAATTTAAAAGTTGGAGATCAAATTGTATTTTGCTTCATATGATATCCTAGTCCAGTACTTTCCAGGACAAAAGGCTTTTCTAGCCATTAGATGTAAAAGGGTGAGATTTAGTGGGGATGAAGGAAAACCACACGGAGGCAGCAAGAAGAGTGTGCTGAGGATCACATGCAGGTGAAAAGAGTGATGTTTATCAATGCTGTCTTGGGATTTTTATGCCTGACTAAAGTACTAAGTCAAAACTTCTTTCTTGTCTCTGGAGACAGACATTAGTTTCACAAAACTTACGCTTTTGGCACCTGTAACTGTGTATTGAAGCAAAAATTTAAATGTATTTGTTTGTACACTTATATCAAAATCATGGCTGGCTTGAAGTCCCAGAGAAATCATTGTTATATGAATGTAGTATGTAAGTATGCATACATTATGCAAGAATCAATGTGCATAGATGTAAATTACTCTGAAAATGTTGTCCTGAGTGATCTGCAAAGCATGGGAATGCATTGGATTCCAACTCTGCAGAAGAATATTTTTCTTTCCTGTTTTTTTACATTTATGAAACTATACAGAGCTTATCCAGTGGTCTAGGTCTTTCCAGAGTGCTTGGTCTAATAAATAGCTATCTAACAATGATGTAATGTTCAGAATCAGGAACTGTGTACACTTTCAAAATCCTGCATGTGAAGCAGCATACTTCATTTTCACAGGGGCTAATAGACTCATGTAATTCAAAACTATGAAATCATTGCAAAAGCAGAAATGTGATTTGTTAGGTATTTTGGGGAAATACGACGTAATGTAGCACTAGCTTATGCCAGGAAAACTTGGAATAAAGCAACAAGTTAAATTTCATTAACAGGTGAGGGCTGTTTACATTGAGCTAAATATTTAAAAAATAGGAACTATTGCCAACAGTCTTTTGTAAGTTTAAATGAAGTTTGCAAAGGCATTAGCTTACATTTTAGTTTCCAGTAGTAAGAATTACTGAAGAACAAGAGACAATTTCTAAATACTGTAACATGCACACATTAAATGGCAGATGTATGTGTCTAACTAAACTGGCAAATTTTTATTTCAGATGATTCAAAAGATGCCGATTCCTTATCAGATGAAGCTACCCACAATAGCAATCAAAATAACAGCAACTGTTCCTCTCCTTCTCGAATGTCAGATTCTGTTTCCTTAAATACTGATAGTAGCCAAGATATTTCTCTCTGTTCTCCAGAAAAAGAAACACATGCTGCTGTTTTATCCAAGATCAGGTTTGTAAGATAACGTATACCACTGAGCAAGTATAGTAGAAAAATGTTACTTAATCTTTCATGTTACGTGTCCGTTCCTTTAATTCATTAATTTATCATTCATGAAATAATTTAAATTTTAATGTTTTAAAATAAGGTTAAATAATGGAGTAGTTCTCTTTTGGAAAAAAAAAAAGACAATAAAATTCAGAGGCTAATTTTAGTATACAAGACATGGTTCCCATCTGTTTTAATAATAGGGTATAATAATTTCATCCTTATAATTTGTTATCCCTGCAAAATACTTCAGTACACCATTTTAAAAGCTCTATGTTTTTATTTGCATAATTTTGAAGATCAATTTGATTACTAACATAACTATAAAAGGCTTTTAGAAACTTATAAAGAATGGACTTACAGGTTGCTACTCTTCTTGAGGTTTTAGTTAGAAGGTGCTATTTTAAGAAAAAAAATTGCCAATAAACCAAGACATTTGTCCAAAATTGTCATGGAATTTGCAAGTATTTGATTAAAAACAATTGAGTTATTGTCACTTTGTACTTCTTGACACTTTTAAACTGACTTTAATAATTCCTGTTGAATTTAAACAAACTTCTGAAATCAGATGACGCAAATGTTGCCAAAATGAGCCCTCCATATAATGTATTTCTGTAATGGTAAGATAGCAAATCATAAATCTGGTTTTATATTGGTCTTTGTCCTGTTTTGTGTGCACAGTATGGCTGTTACATGTCAATGATTATTTTTTCTAAAACAGTTCATAAAGGAGTATGTTTGTCCTTTTGCAATTTCTTTTAAGAGCCATTTTTTTTTCCAGGCGAGAAGACGAAAATTTGAATAATCTTTTGCAAAATGGAGGTGAATTGAACATTACAGTAGAAGAAAAAATAAATGTGCAAGAGAAGGTTACAAATTTGTCTGAATATGAATTAAGCATTGAAGAAAGATTAGGCCTGATAGGAAGAGGTGTTGATCTAAGCACTCCTACGGAGGAGTCTCACAAATTAGATCAAATAAACATGAATATCAATAAACTGGTTAGTGAAGAGGCAGTTCGAGTTCCTGTAGAAAGGTTACAAACACAGGAAATAGTTTCAGTAAAGGGCTTTTTGAATAACAACACGAAAGAAGAAAGTGAGCACTTGGAAAATGGAAATAAATATCCTATAAATAAAGTAAATGGACATCCTGAGGAAGCAGTACAGTCTCCCAGTAAAGACAAACTAACAAGAAGCACTACAGTTGATGGCGATTCTGCTGAGCTGTCTGTTTCAAGGAGCACTGAAGACTTATCCCCACAGAGAAGTGGTCCTGTGACAAAATCTCACAGCATCACCAGTATGGACACTGGTGGCCTGAAAATCTACGATATTGTCACTGAGAATGGATCTCAACAGTCAAACTCAGTGGTAAAATCAGCATCTGATAGTGCAGATGGAAAAAACATAGTCCGAAGTAAATCCGCTACTCTTCTGTATGATCAGCCTTTGCAGGTTTTTCCTGGGTCGTCATCATCATCTGATTTAGTATCTTCTACAAAAACTGTGTTCAAGTTTGACTCAAATCACAATCCTGAAGGTGCTAATGTAGTGAGAGGATCAGTGACAAGTGGGGCACAGATGTTCTGCGCTCCCCAGTATAATATTCAGTACAGCAGCAGTGCAACAGCGAAAGACACCTTGTGGCCCCAGAAACAAAACCCCCAAGTAGAACAAGGCAGCTTACCTCCTTCACGTCTGCTTAGGTCTGACAGTACAGAAACCCCTAGCTATGTAAAGCATTCTGCCAATATGAATTTCTCCAATCATAACAATGTCCGAGCCAGTGCTGTGTATAACACTCATCAACGGATGTCTGGGAGACACATAGATATGTGGGCTACTCCACCGAATGATAGACTGCTCCCAGGAGCAACCAGACACACTCTTCAAAGGCAGAGCAGTGTATCTTCTACAGCTTCTATAAATGTTGGGGATACTGGACCTTCAAGGTGGACCCAGGTTCCTGAAGGGGACTATTTAACATACAGAGATTTGCATTCAATGGGAAGAGCTCCACCAGTAATGTCTGGGCAACAGAGACCTCTTTCTGCCAGGACATATAGCATTGATGGTCCAAATGTACCCCGACCACAGAGTGCTCGGCCATCCGTCAATGAAATACCAGAAAGAACTATGTCAGTTAGTGACTTCAGTTACTCACGGACTAGCCCTTCAAAGAGATCAAACCCAAGGGTTAACTCTGAGCACTCTTTGTTAGACCCTCCAGGAAAAAGTAAAGTCCCTCATGACTGGAGGGAACAGGTGCTGCGACATATTGAAGCTAAAAAGCTAGAAAAGGTAAAAATAATAATTTTAAAAGTTTTCTACCTGTTACCTGCTTATGGAATAAGTTAAATACTCTGTGTTTGGAACTGCTTTTAATTACCAGTGAAAATGTGCTTCTGATACTGCCTTAAAAAGGATAAATGTGTTTGTGATGAATATCTGAGCAGCAGTCAAATGGTAGACTGTAAACGAACTTTTCCCCCAAAGAAAGAAAAGTCCCTGTTGTTTTTACATCATACTTGCCAGCTTAGTCCAATTACTTTAGAATACATTAAATAATGTCACATTGACCTGCTGGACTGCAAGGTCAGCTCTTTTAGGCCAGGTAATTTTTATTGTAGGATTGTATTTGTGTTATACTAAAATATTCCCTTACACTTCTTGGTCTTTCTGTTATGCCTTTTCCCCCTGTTTCTTCTCTTTAAGAACAAGGAAAAGATGATCAGTAAAATCTATTTGAAAGTATAGGTCTACAGCTTCAGTTGCTGAAGAATTCAAAAGCCATAATTAACATATATTTGCCTCCAAGCCATTTGTCTTTTGAAGTTGGGTATCTGACAGATTGTTGAATGAATATTTATTGCTGTGAGATGAGAACACTTAAAAATCTTGTTCATTTCAGGAAATCACAGGAGGTTTTGATATAACTAGAGATGATGAACAGGATTCTTTATGTACTGTAAATGCTATCAAGAATTTGAGCTGATATGTAGAGCTGAACAATTATATATATTCAAGGAATTTGAGTAGAGACTGGAAGAGTGTAATATATGCTGTCCAGCTAAACCAGTTTAAAATATCATCACTAAATAATGGGTAGAATGTCATTAGCCTGATCCTGATCCTGTTTCCTTGAAGAGGAAGTGAGTAAAGCAGCCAAAGTACATTTTGATTATGCCAGCTAGATGGATTTTCTTTTTTAATTTCCTTTGAAAGAACATACTTTGGTTTGTGATTATTATGCTAAATACTTCAATATCCATGATAGCTAAAGAAATTTAATTGGAGATGGTTGAAAAAATTACTTTTAACTATACTTTTTCTTTGGAAATCCAAGTATTTGGAGGGATGGGTTTGCTTTTGTTCGTTTTAAGTTGCATAACTTCTGGTGATAGAGAGGGATGGGTTTTGTTTGTTTTTAAAGAAGCCTGCACAATAGCTGCACCTGTTCTTCTGATCCTGTTTGTCACGTACAACATAAAATATTTTAAGGCTTTCACAGTACTGTGTTGTAGTGCGGGGACCTTTTGTCCCACAAGGCGGTCACAAACCTCACCATGTCCCAACCCTAATAAAAGGTGCATTCTCTGATCTTCCATTCTCCTGGATGCATATATCAAATTTTACATGAAATGACAGGGAAGCAAAAATCCCAGCAATCCCCGAATGCAGAGGGAAACAAAACTTCAGTGCACTGCTAATGCAGTTTGTTTATAGCTTGTTCTTATATTGTCTACATTTGACATGTTAGGAACAATGTTTAATATACCAGTGATACCTGTTCAGGTACTGTAGCAGTGTAGTCACCGTTACTGAAATGAAATTGATTGCCTGACTTAATTCCCTTTATATCTGTCCATACTTTCTATCATGCTTTATATGTAAACCTTAATTTTTGTTTCTTACTAGAGTGATATGGAATAGCTGCTATTGAGATCTAGCTGTGCGTCTAATTTCACAGATCTTAGAAGTCTGTTTTGTATGTGCGTGTTTCTTTTGTTCTGGCCTTGAAGTGTTTTAAAGTAGCTTTTACTTAGCAATCTGAGACTTATTTATGGGTTTAAAAGTGAATGTGTATATAATTTTCTACTTTATATTCTCTGGGATATGGCTGACTTAAAAAGAAAAATCTGAACTGTGAAAAATGTAGATATGATACTATGTGGCAGCTGGCAAATATGATAATGTGGAAATTCTAGGAATTTACTGGATATTTCTTTGTTCTTTTAAAATAATGGTTTCGGTATTTCTGTTTGTAATTAAAAATTAGCTGGGCAGGGGGGCTTAATCTATAAACCAGACTTCTGAAATGTTTTGAAGTCTGAAAAAAAATTCAGTAATTACAGAACTCATTTAAGGAACAAGCATTTAAGGAACAAGTTCAATTACAGAGCTCATTTAAGGAACATTTATTGGAAGTTGCTTTCACAAAGCTTTCATGGATTTAAAATGGCGTTTCTTTTTTTAAAGCGTAAGAAACAACACTGACAAAAACAGGTATACAAAATTAAGCCTTATGGTGAATATTTAATTCGTATCTTCTTACCTTCTTGTGTATCTTCATACACAACAGTATGGCTTAATAGTATTATCTTTGCTGAATCTTCTGAGTCTGTTATTGAATTTAATCATGTTTATTATTTCTATCCTGTGCTTACTAGGAAAGAGTGTAGTGGGGGTTTGAGGGTTGGTTTTGTTGTGGGGTTTTTTTTGTTGTTTTGGGTGGGTTTTGGGTTGTTTTGGTTTGGTTTTTTGTTGTTTGGGGTTTTTTTCCCCCCTTTTTGCTAAGCTCCTGAAGTACTTGTTTATTTTGTTTTTATAAAAGCTAGTAACTGGAGGGAGAGGGGGGTGAACCCACTTAAATAAACAGTGTCTGCTTATTGGACAAATTGGAGAAGCTAGTTCTTACTTTATTAGCCCTTTTTACCTGATATAGGTAGGAAAAGAAAAAAAAAAACCTTTCAAGAGTTTTAATTTGCTTGAGGAGAGATACAGGATAGTTTTAAGTCCAGCAAAAATTATTAACATTGGATTCCTGCCAAGTAACCAGCATTTGTAATCCCTTTGACAAGCTGTAAGGGGGCAAACACCCATCAACTAAAATTACCCATCTGGTTGAAGGAAGGTGAAAACAGTTCATGAGACCATTTGTAAACAGAAATTTTGCATATATTCAGGAGAAACAATTTGCCTACCTGATGCAAAGCATATTTTATTGTGGGATAGGGAAAAGAGCTTATTTAAATGTCAAGCTGCTCTCTAGTGGTTATATATGCAAGCTGTTGGAAAACATGCAGTCAATTCTGCCCCACCCCCAACCTCATAAATTTAGAGTTTTTAAGAACAGTAATATTTTTTAGCATGTTTTCCTTTTTGAGTGTGACTTGCCAATTTTACTACATGATATGTCACAGAAGTCTTCTAAAGTAGTCTTGTTGAAAGTTTTAATTTAGGAATTTAAACTAAAATACTGCCTGTGTAAAAACACTAGTGTGACACATGTTTTATTGTGTGGTAGAGGAATTTCTCATCCATAAGTTCCCATAATAAATATCTGCAACAGCAATATCTGCAAATATATTTGCAATATCTGCAAATATCTATTATATTTCTATGTGCTGAGTAGGCAGAAACAGTTACTGGGCCTGACTCTGTCCTTTCCTTACATATGTATATTTTCTTTTTTTGTTGTGGATCTCTTGGGAGTTCATCAGGTGCGTGTTTGCTTTCAATTCTAATTTCATCTGGAATTAAGTCCTCTATTTTTTTAATCTAATTTGTCTGCTATTTATCTAAAATGCCAGAGCTTTCAGAGAAGAAGTCATAAAGTTTGATTCCTACTTTCCGATTCAGAAATCAGAATAGATGATTTTATTCTCAAAGTTGCCAGTGTACAATTAAAAGAAAAAAAAATCCAAGTGTTTCAGTATTGATACAGAATTGCAGTTTTAATCAAAGTTTGAAAGTTTTTCTTGAATTCATTTTTATGCTACATACCTAACATGCAAAAATATTTTAATTGATATGGCCTCAGATTTTCTCCAAGTTAAGCTTGCTTCAATATGTCAAGGAAAGTAACTTCAGTGGGTCTGTGCACACATAAAATTAAGTGCTTAAGTGTTTATAAGATCATAGCCCGAAGAATATTTAGACACTGATAAATTACAGGAATGCTATCCATTCAGTAGTTGTTAGTTTTAAATTTTGATTTTAGTTTTATTTTTTTCTCCATTTTGAATGGACTACTGAACCATCAATGTGCTATAACAATGTTTTGTGGAGTTCAGAAGTCAATACATCACGCTTTAAAAGGAGTAAAATTCTTGTGCGTTTGGAATGTAAACAACAAGAGTTCTAACCCTGCAAACATTTTATGACAGTAGAATTTACATTATATGTAATTTTCCATATGTAACTCTTTAGTAGGAATGCTGTCATTTACTGAAGATACATTTTGTTGCAGGATCGGAGACCTAAATTCATGCCTTTTTTTTCCCTCTCTTATGACTGAAGAATAGTGTCATATTTAAGTTGTTCTTCTTTGGGGTAAACTGGTATCTTGCTAGAATTCTATCAGATTTCAAACAAAGCTTTTTTTTTCTTGTGTGCTTTTATTCCAAAAGGCTTAAAGCATTAATTTTAGGGATTTCAAGTGTTCCAGAATACCTTGAGCAAACTTTTTCTAAAGAATCTTAGATAGGTAAGGTGGGAATGAAAAGTGAAGGGATCTCTAGACATTTAATATAGCCTCGAAGGATAACTTATGTCCACCTTTAGCTGGCAATTGGTTCTAAATACCGTAAATAAATAAATAAAAAGGCTAATACTTAGGCTTAGCAGTTAAGGCTGTTCTGAGATAAGTAGAATATAGAGTCTTGTTCCCTGCAGATACTTGAATTTTATTAGTACCTGTTTTGTACTAAAATTTCATGGGTTGTCATGATAGACTCCAGCCAGTGTTAAAATTACAACAGTATTGTCCAATAGAAGTAAATTCCACTATTTATTATCTTGCACCTATGTGCAAGTAAATGTGTCAAGGCACCCTTTTCAAATCTGAAATTGTTAATTCTCTTGTAAGCTGCAAAATGGAGAATATGATCTGACTCTTAACATTCAAAAAGAATGTAAGTAAACCCCAAAACTATGCTACTAGCTGCCTGCATCTAAACTGATTCCATTAGAGGCTGATTTTGACTACAAATCCTGATTTACATGCCTTTTTTTTTTTTTAACTTCGTACATAGCCATTTTTTCTTGATGTATTGTAGATTTTAATATAAGTTCTTCACGGTTGAATAACTGACTTCTAATACACTTAGCTTCCACAAAAACACAGTGGAACATGGCATGTATATTGTTTAGTGTACATTGTTTTAGAGTAACTGAAATGAGAATTCTCAAGCCTCAAATATTTGAATTATCATTTTGCAGGCCATTATGCCCTAAGACACTGTAGCAAATCAGGTGGAGAATGGAGTTGGTACTTCAAATTAACATTAATATTTAATCTGAAGTTTAGACCATACATTTATTCCATATTTAATTTTTAATAAATTGGAATAAAAATCAGGGGGTTTAATGGCATCTGCATATTCAGATTTCCAAAAGTGTCTTCTCTGGTGCAGCAGTCTTCAGGAATCTCACTAGGAAATGTACAACCTTCATCGTGCTCATATTGAGAAGCAAAATTAAGAGGAATACTGTTCACACTCCAAATGCCTCAGTTTCTCTCTTCCCAGCTAAAAATAGGTAGAGGAAAAATACTTCCTAGGTTTGTTACTAGGAATCTCTTCTTGTGTTAAATTAAAACTTTCTTACAATTCCATGTAATTTTAAATAGTATTTGTTCTGGACAGTTTGTAGTTGTGGGTTCCTTCTAATTTAAGTGTTGAGACACTGTGCCCAGTGTAGAGAAGGAGAAAAAGGGTATTTGCAGTACTTCTCGTGTCTTCCCCACATCAATTGCACAGTCATATTTTGTACTTCATAAAAAGTGTCTGCTAAGAAGGGAGATTTTATAGACCCTTGAATAAAACTGCTCTCAGGCTATGTAATCACCTTGAAGCTCACCAAACTGAGTTAACTGAAATCTTAACTCCTGGTGGAGAAGTTCGTGCCTCTACAAATTTTAGGAAAGTTCTACCTCCTATTGCAGATCTATCTTAGATTGTAAAGACAAATCTGGATTTAGATTGTCACTATTGATTGACCATCTGTTTGGGTCCTTCTAAGAGAAGAGTGAATGTAGTGGATCGAGGGATCTTTATAGTAAGGTGGTCTGTTAGAGACACTTTCAGAAGATAACTTTCTAGTCTCACTTGTGCATTCCTTCTATTTTTAGCTGTCTTTTTGCCACTTACAGAAGATGGAGAGATACAGGAGCCTCTGAGAAGAGCTTCCTGTAAGGATACTTCAGGGAGTTGCCTGTACAAGTGGGGGAAGAAGGCCACCTGGCTAATTATAGAGACTATTTTGAGAAGAGTTGTAAGAAGATACTTTGAGGCACTAAGGAGAACTGCCTTTGACAGTTTCATCTGGGTGTTTGGCCTGAAACTTAGAGGAGCAGTAAGCTCAGATTGGAAGTTTAGTAAAGAGAGACTTGAATGCTGAGTACAGTCTGCCTCTCGCAAGAGGGGGAAAGCCTCTGGAGACTTGCCTGGAAGCTTGAAAAACCCATTGACTAGAAGACAGGGTAGGTGTAGAAGAGGAGCATGAAGAAAGCTCACTATGTCATTGAGTGAAAAGCTATCCAAGAGCCTTGGCCAAGAAAAGCCAAGTATTGTCAGTAAATACTGTTTTCCGAGGGAGTTTCCAATGACTGTGCTACCAGAGCATCTGGGGAGTATGAATATGCAGAGACATATGACTTTGATTATTAAACTAGTTTTAGTTTCACAAGATAAAGCTAGTATGAAAGAGCAAATGTCTGCCTGAGGACTAGTGACTGTTTTCAAAATCAGATTAGTATATGTAGTCAACAGACAAACACCAAAATGTATTTATTCATGTAAGAGTTGTTGCGGTATCTTAATCAAATGATACATATTTTGAACTTCTTTCTTCTTTTTTTGTTTTTACTTGGAAAAATTAGAAACTTCGGGGGGGGGGGGGGGGGAAGCCAAACTTTGAATTTGCTGGGGTTTGATGCTTTGTGGTATGTCTTTTACTGCAATCATATTTTCAACTTTTTCAAGATAGGTTTGTTTCATTTGTCAGGTGGCACATGGAGGATTTTCCTTCTTTTGTGCAGTATTTTTATTTTGTTTTGTTCTTACAACTACAAAAGTCCATGGTGGCAAGAGAGTAATGTCTACTGCTTTCTTTCTGTTACCCTTGCCAATATTGCAGAGGTCAGGTTTGCAAGGTAATGAAGCTCAAAACCAAACCACTATCACTTCTGTCCTGGAGCTCATGTTAGCTGGTTGATTGCCTACAGTGGCACAGGGGTGGACTCCAAGGTTTCTTTTGAGCCTCTTTTTCTTTAAATAAGGCTCGTTCACATTCTTGCATGAAGTGTTACTGGAATGCATCGTGGACCTTGACAGCATTGCAATAGCAAGAAAACCCAGTCAAACAGTCAAATCTCTGTCTCTGTGTAAATTTTTATTTGTACTGTACCAGTAACGGGGGGGAGAGGGAATGAGACAAAATAATAACTGGTAATTAGATGGTTTTCCACAGGTGTTTATCTTGACTGCCAGCTTCCCTTCCTACAACATCTTTGATATGTTGAAAATGTAATGAAAAGTTACAAATTTTGATAAGCTGTGCACCTTTATTGTTTTTCCAGACACATGAACATTTGAATGACTTTATTTACTTGTAATTCCGCATGTTACCTGCTGATTGCATGCTGATTTACAGTAAATAAAGGTAAATAGGGGTCACTGAGTTGTGTTTTATACATCACAGTGGTACTGTTCTTGCATGGTTTTTATCTTGCATGACAATGGAATATGTTTGTATTAGTCTATGTATAACATGTCTTGTGGTTTATGCATGCTGCACTAATCTCTGTGTTAAATCTGTCCCCTCTTTATTCAGAGCATGCTGTCTAGGTCCTTTAATTCCAATTATGCTGCAGTTAGCAACTTTCACTATGGCAGCTCTAGGGATCTGCATGGCAGCCAGGGTAGTGTTGCCTTGAGTGTTGCAGACGGAAGAGGTTCTGGTGTGCACATTGTTCGAGTGAGTACCTACAGGAGGCTATTGCAATATATAGAGGGGGAAAGAATAAACTGTGAGAGATGTCCTTAAATTGGCAGAGTTACCCTTTTATATATGGACAATGCTTTTGATAAAAAGAATGTAATTTATGTGCTGGAATTTTTTTTATAGGCGTTAAATCAAATACTTTGCCTTCACTTCATATGCCTTAAACTTATTGCAAAGCTTTTCAATTTTATGTCATGAAGTTGAGTTTTCTAATTGGCTTTGGTTGAACATATGTAAAACTGTCTGGTTTTGTTGTACGCATGTGAACAAGAGATTACCATTCTGAATTTAACCTAGGTTGGTAAAGGTATGAACAAAATCTTATTATGCTTTTTCCTCCCTCACACAAATCCTGATGATGTAAACTGTACTGTAAGATACTGTAGGCCTTCAAGAAAATTAATATTTTAGGTTGTAAGAAAATGTGAGGAAATGACTCTTTAACTGAGCATCCTGAGTGATGTTATGGTATCCATAGTAAGCAGGATAAAGTCAACAGAAGACTACTTTTAACCGTATGAATCCTTGACTAGGCAGTCTTTAGCATTTGTTGACTTTTCTTATCAGTTTATTGGTCATCAAAGACACCTCTGCAGTTGCTTGTTTTTGTAAATATCCATCAATATTTTATGGGTGTCGTGTCTTGGCTAGTTAATCAAAGAAGATAAAGAATGATAAAGCCCTTAAAATGTTTTATTCAGGGCTGCTTATGAGAATTTTTTAGTTCGAATTGTATGAAGACAGTCATCTTTACTGCTCCATTCTGTTTAAAGCACCCCCAGGCTTCTACTCCAGATCAATGCCAGGATGAAGTATTCATTTCAGGACATCAGAATTACTCATCTGCCACACTTAGTCTCAAAGATGTTCCTCCAGACAGCATGAAGAAAATAGGCATGCAGGTAATTATCTACAGGACACCAGGTATAGGATATATTTATTATTATTTGTAAGGATATATTTGTTTATTACTAGTAGAAACGTATGTTGGGATAGCAGTTGGAACTGGGGCTTCTTTAAAATGTAATACCCATGTATCGAACGTGGCGTAAATGAAATAGCATCCTCTAACAAAATAGTTAACTGTATGAAGGGGGATAGTTCTCATTTTTCTTCAGAAGAAGCTTTGAAAGAAGATGCAAAAGAGGTAATTGCAAGTGGAAATTGGAATATGGCAGATGATTTCAGGAAAGCAATCTGAAGCTGATTAAATCTTTTGAAGGACGAGCTTGAAATCCGTTGTGATGATAAACTAGAATTTGTAGGAGACATTATGAACTCATCTCTAAGGACCATCTATACAGGGAGGACTTACTACAATGAAACTAAATGGATGCTTGTAAATTATTACAATGCAGCAGTTGATTTTCTTTTTATAACTTCAGTAATTTCAGTTGCGTTTCTACAGACATTGGATATTGACAATTTGCATAGCTGTTGATACGTGTTGCCTATGTAAACGCTACCTCTGGCAGTGCAACAAAAAATTTTCCCTGTCATGCTTTAGGTTTTCAGAAAAGGCAGTGGAAAATCGTGTAAATTGAATACATCTGATCTGTAAATAAGCTAAAAAAAATGTATATATACACACATTACCATTTCTCAGAATCACTGACATAAAAAACCTCATCTTAACAGAATAGATTCTGATATGTGTCCATTCACATAGCATGGTTCAAGGTTGAAATTTGCACACTTAGTTATAATACTGAGAGAAAGAGTACTTTTATATTCTTCCATCCTATAACTAATGGGATAATGGTGTCAGGGAGAAAAGATCTGTAACTAAAGCCTGCAGCATTTTTGGAATGTGGGAATCATACAGACGGAGGAGTGACTACTTAGGCTGGTTAAAAGCACAAGGCGTATGAGCAAGGAGGGAAAAGGCTGCCCATCTCAATGCAGAGCTGAACAGTAACTCTGAGTCTTCAGTAAGAAACATCATCTCCAGCGTTATTGCTAGTGACATGGTTTGAATGCACTGCATGTCTTGACAGTTGTGTACCTTAGTGCTGTTTGTCATCATTATAAGTATCAAATCAATGACAGATGTGTGAATAAAAGAGTAACATTTATTGGAAATATCATTACAGTTTTGATATTAAAATCTTGAGCTTGTATGTGAATTTGCTCAGAAGGTTTTCTTGTGAAGTGGCCACCAAAAGATGCTCACAATATATAATTTCTGTCTGCTAGCTGTGTGGGATTTTTACTTTGTGTATGATCTACTGGAAATTGTTACAAAATTTCTGAATTTTATGCAATAAAAGTGCAAACTACTACTAAGATCAACCAAGTTGCACTGCTAGAAAATAATGGTTGGGATAACTCAGTGAAACAAGTGGTAAAAGCAAAAGCTGTGTAGTCTGTTCTGGTAGATTAGCACTCAAAGTAAATTTTTGGTTTTTAGATTTGTTCTCAGTAGGTCAGAGCTGATAACTATAAAGAAAATTGAGTGTAATTGTATATGATCCAGCACAGTAGTTTTAGTAATGTTCCTAAAATTAAAAGCAGTCAAGTATGAGAAATATTGAAGTAATAAAGGAGGAATTGAGGATTGCTGCTTATAAAATGTATGACATGGAGTATTCATGTTTTATTCAGATACCTTTGACAAATGGACAAATGTGTCAGCCTCAAAGACCTCAGGCAAACTACAGCCAAGTCCATCATCTCCCTCCTCAATCATCAGTAGCAAGACATCCATCTAGAGAGCAATTAATTGATTATCTGATGTTGAAAGTTGCCCACCAGCCTCCCTATACCCAGTCCCAGTGTTCTCCCAGACAAAGCCACGAGTTGGCAAAGCAAGAGGTAAGAATGAAGTCTAACTTGACGATATGACATCTGTCTGTCAGTGGCAGTGAATTGTTAGATTGTTTTCATTTATTACCATTTCTCTGTAGATGGTGACAGAAATCATATAGGAATTCATCTCCAGCAGAATACAGCGTTATCTCAGTGCATTTCTACTGCTGAAATCACACATTCCTCCTAGTTTTGAGCTCTCTTTACTTTTTATGTGAACATTTTAAGAGAGAAATGTGGTAGATTTTTAACAGAATGTACCAGAAACTTAAACTTGCATCTTTTTACTAAGCTAGAAATTTATTTCTCAACTACATGTATTGATCACCAACTCATTATTTTTCTAGTAGCTGAAAAAAATACAAAATAGCAGTACAACTTAGAGTACTTTGCATCTGTTCCTTGCTATCCATCGTGGTTCAAAAACCTGCAAATGTAGAAATGTACATCCATAAACAAAAGCCAGGATTAAAAAAGTGTGAGCATCTGATGCATGCCTGATAATTATCAGTTTTATTTGTGATAGACAGATATGGGTAAGAAATTCTTCTACAATTTAATGACTCTTTCATTGTGGCAACCTTCTTCCTGCTCTTGGACACAGGATCTTTCCTCTGTATTGTTTCAGGGGTTTTGAGAAAATACTGAGAACTATGTTTTCATTCTGTGCTAGAATGAGAATGTCACTTCTTGTGTTAAATAAGGTTTTTTTAGTCAACTATTCTGGCAAGAGAAAGAAGAGACAGTGCTGGCTACACAGAACTTACAGTGAAAGTAGGAACGAGGTTTGATTTTTAAAATGCAGCTAGAGGTAGCAAAGAAATAGGAGGAACAGGTTCTTTCATAGGAACATGGTTATTTGCTGGGGGCATTAAATTCATTTACCTAATATCAAAATATCTCTGTATTTAAAGCCCACATGAACTATGATTATAATAATAGTGATATTGGAGTAACGCTCATGTACAATGATACATGGTGCTGTTGTATTGGAATCTTGTTCTGAATAAATATTATGAGATATAGTACTCTCTTGAACTGTGATAAATGCTTTTTTTGAGTTGTTTCCTTTTTAAATCTTTTGTTCACCTGAATTCCTTAGTGGTAATTTCATTACAGTAGCTTTGAATACAGATTTTCAGCTAGTTCGTCTAACTTTGGTTGTATCTGCTTAGATTCGAGTGAGAATTGACAAGGATCCAGAACTTGGATTTAGTATATCAGGAGGAGTTGGTGGTAGAGGGAATCCATTCAGACCTGAAGATGATGTGAGTATTTTATACTTATGCATCTTAAAATCATTCTGATTAATAATATTTCTAGTGTTTAGCTGGGGTGGGGTAGGGGGGCCGGATGGGGGTGGGATGTATATATATATTCCCCAAACCACTGAACTCCAGGACTGGAGGGGAGAAAACTGGGGACAAATAATATGCAAAATCAAGGTGGTAGGTGACCACAGTGGTCACATGACAACACAGAGGATAATTCCAGCTGACTGGTTCTTCCACAGTTCCAGATATTAGTCTACAGACTTGAGACAGTGAATTATGAAATTTACCATTATGAAGCCTCTTAAAAGAGAACATGATTTAGCCTACAGCCTTATTTCTGGTGGTTGGTAATTCATCTTGACATATACATCTGCCAAATTAAACAAAGGCAGATGAGAATTTGCCTTTCAGTACTCCTTTAAAGGCAATTCTCCTGGATTCAACATCAGAAAAGGAAAGCAGTCACAAAAGCCAGTAGACCTGTAGAATAATGTTGCATTCTCTTCTACTTATGATGGAAAATTGAAAAAATGTTTGAATTACATCTGTTTCATGCTACCCTACTATTCATGAAATCAGTTGTCAAAAATGTTTTCCACCTCTGTTTTTCAAGGGTATATTTGTAACAAGAGTGCAACCAGAAGGACCAGCATCTAAGTTGTTGCAGCCTGGAGATAAAATAATTCAGGTACTGTGGTCATCTAATTAACTAGCCTATATAATATACTAGTTCACTGTTAGTTTGCACCTTTTCTAAGAGCAGAATGTTTAATTTTTAGATAGATTGCCGGTATCTTTTCCAGAAGCATTCTTATATGCTGGAATGATGCTTTTAATTTAAAGACACAAGCGTTATTGATGTGTTAGAAACCACGGAAGTGCCTGAGAATGGTCACATAGGAATTAGGGCTCCTCCCCCCAGAAAGGTGGAAGGATCATTAGCCCAGCTGAAGTGCATCTGTATGAATGCACACAGCATGGGCATCAAATAGGAGGAGCTAGAAGCCGTTGTGCAGTGGGAAAACTATGATATAGTTGCAGTCACGGAAACATGATGGGACAACTCTCACAACTGGAGTGCTGCAATGGATGGCTACAAACTCTTCAGAAGGGATAGGCAAGGAAGGAGAGGTGGGGGTAGCCCTGTATGTTAGGGAGAGTCTTGACTGCCTAGAGCTTGAGGATGGCGATGAGAGGGTTGAGTGTTTATGGGTAAGAATCAGGGGGAAGGCCAACAAGGCAGATATCATGGTGGGAATCTGTTATAGACAACCCAACCAGGCTGAGGAGGGGAATGAAATATTCTGTAAGCAGCTGGGAGAGGTCTCACAGTTGCTAGCCCTTGTTCTCGTGGGGGACTTCAGCTTGCCAGATGTCTGCTGGAAATACAATGCAGTCTAGGAGGTTCCTGGAGTGTGTGGAAGATAACTTCCTCACACAGCTGGTGAGGGAGCCAACGAGAGAAGGCGCCCCGCTGGACCTGTTGTTTGTGAACAGAGAAGGTCTTGTGGGTGACGTGACGGTCGGAGGTCGTCTTGGGCACAGTGACCACGAAATGATAGAGTTTTCGATTCTCAGAGAAGTAAAGAGGAGGGTCACCTGAACTGCCACCGTGGACTTCCGGAGGGCAGACTTTGGCCTGTTTAGGAGCCTGGTTGACAGAGTCCCTTGGGAGGCAGCCCTGAAGGGCAGAGGAGTCCAGGAAGGCTGGACATTCTTCAAGAAGGAAGTCTTGAAGGTGCTGGAGCAGGCTGTCCCCATGTGCTGAAAGACAAGCCGGCAGGGAAGAAGACCGGCCTGGCTGAACAGAGAGCTCCGGCTGGAACTTAGGAAAAAAAGGAGAGTTTATGACCTTTGGAAGAAGGGGCAGGTGTCTCAGGAGGACTACAAGGATGGTGTGAGGTTATGCAGGGAGAAAATTAGAAGGGCCAAAGCCCAACTAGAACTTAATCTGGCTACTGCCATGCAAGACAATAAAAAGTGTTTCTATAAATACATTAGCAACAGCAGGAGGGCTAAGGAGAATCTCCCTCCTTTATTGGATGTGGGGGGAAACATAGTGACAACGGATGAGGAAAAGTCTGACGTACTTAATGCCTTCTTTGCCTCAGTCTTTAACAGCAAGGAAGGTTTTATTACGGGCACCCAGCCCCCTGAGCAGGAAGACAGGGAGAGGGAGCAGAATGAAGCCCCCATAATCCAAGGGGAAATGGTCAGTGACTGCTACACCACGTAGATGCTCACAAGTCTATGGGGCTGGATGGGATCCACCCAAGGGTACTGAAGGACGTGGCGGCAATGCTCACCAAGCCCCTTCCAATCATTTATCAGCAGTCCTGGCTAACCGGGGAGGTCCCGGTTGACTGGAGGCTGGCAAATGTGACGCCCATCTACAAGAAGGGCCAGAAGGAGGATCCAGGGAACTACAGGCCTGTCAGTCTGACCTTGATGCTGGGGAAGGTTACGGAGCAGGTCATCTTGAGTGCCATCACGCGGCATGTACAGGACAACCAGGCGATAAGGCCCAGTCAGCATGATTTTATGAAAGGCAGGTCCTGCTTGACTAACCTGATCTCCTTCTGTGACATGGTGACCCGCTTAGTGGATGAGGGAAGGGCTGTGGGTGTTGTGTACCTGGACTTTAGTAAAGCCTTTGACACCGTCTCCCACAGCATCCTCCTGGAGAAACTGGCTGCTCATGGCTTGGATGGGCGTACTCTGTGCTGGGTAAAAATCTGGCTGGATGGCCGGGCCCAAAGAGTTGGGGTGAATGGAGTTAAATCCAGTTGGCGGCCGGTCACAAGTGGTGTTCCCCAGGGCTCAGTGTTGGGGCCAGTTCTGTTTAACATCTTTATCAATGATCTGGACAAGGGGATCGAGTGCACCCTCAGTAAGTTTGCAGACAACACCAAGTTGGGCGGGAGTGTTGATCTGCTTGAGGGTAGGAAGGCGCTACAGAGGGATCTGGACAGGCTGGATCAATGGGCCGAGGCCAATTGTATGAGGTTCAACAAGGCCAAGTGCCGGGTCCTGCACTTGGGTCCCAACAACCCCAGGCAACGCTACAGGCTTGGGGGGGAGTGGCTGGAAAGCTGCCTGGTGGAAAAGGGCCTGGGGGTGTTGGTCAACAGGCAGCTGAATATGAGCCAGCAGTGTGCCCAGGTGGCCAAGAAGGCCAACGCCATCCTGGTTTGTATCAGAAATAGTGTGGCCAGCAGGAGTAGGGAGGTGATCGTCCCCCTGTACTCGGCCCTGGTGAGGCCACACCTCGAGTACTGTGTTCAGTTCTGGGCCCCTCACTCCAAGAAAGACATTGAAGTGCTGGAGTGTGTCCAAAGAAGGGCAACGAAGCTGGTGAAGGGCCTAGAGCCCAAGTCCTGTGAGGAGCGGCTGAGGGAACTGGGGTTGTTTAGCCTGGAGAAAAGGAGGCTGAGGGGAGACCTTCTCGCTCTCTACAACTACCTGAAGGGAGGTTGTAGAGAGGTGGGGGTCGGTCTCTTCTCCCAAGTAACAGGCAGTAGGACGAGAGGAAATGGCCTCAGGTTGCACCAGGGGAAGTTTAGATTGGATATTAGGAAAAATTTCTTCACCAAAAGGGTTGTTGGGCATTGGAACAGGCTGCCCAGGGAAGTGGTGGAGTCATCATCCCTGGAGGTATTTAAAAGACATGTAGAAGTGGCGTGCTTAGGGACACGGTTTAGTGGTGGACTTGGCAGTGATAGGTTAATGGTTGGACTCGATGATCTTAAAGGTCTCTTCCAACCTAAATGATTCTATGATTTTTCTTCCACCTAACATTAGGAGAAGTGATACAGTCTGAAGCATTAATCAGTTGGATCATTTTTTCAAACTCTGAACTTTTTTCACACTTTTAAAGACAAAAAAACAGGCCTAATGTTGGCATTCAAGATGGAACGTGAGCATTTCATTAGGCTTTTCTAGCGTTCTGTTACTTAACTTGTGGTCATTCGCATGCAATGTTCTGCATAAGGTGTTGTCTGAGCACCAGCAGCTGCCCGTCACAACCCCTCTGCCCGTCACAACCCCTCTGCCTGTCACAACCCCTCTGCCCAGCTGCACCCTGCTGTTTCATCCCCCGCCATCCTGCAGTGCCTGCCAGCCTTGGCTGCCTCTCCCGCCGCTGACAGGCTGGGCGTGCGCAGGCGCTGGCCCACGCTGCCCGTGGCCGGTCACAGCGTGCACCGCCTGGCTGCCCGCCTGCCGCAGGCCGGCCGGGTAGGTGGCTTCAGAAGCCTCGGCTGCTGCGCTGCAGCCGTGCAGTTTTGTTCTGTAGGAAGCCGGTGCCTTTCAGACCTCTTTTGTGTCGGATTTGTTTGAAGTTGTCTAATGAGCTCATAAGCTATTTGGGGAGAGATCAGGGAAATGGACAACGGGATTATATAAGCCTTAATTTCTTAGGGAAATGGGCTAACAGGACATTTGGACAGTGCTGTAGCCACCCTTAAAGTTGCAGAGCTCATCAAAAATTATTAATTATTCACCATGTTCCTGGTTTGAGAATGTTGATAGAGTCGACTCTGCTGCATTTCCGTTTTCTAAAACAAACAAAAAACCCACAAGTATCTCAATTAAACGACAACATCCTGTGAACAGGTTTTAAAACAAAGCCAAGCTGAAAACACAGCCTAATCCTTCAAATGAAAGATAAAGCCAAAAAGCACACAGGAAAACTAAACTGACATCAAGTTGTTCCAACTAAAAGATGGCTTGGTTTTGAGCATGGTAAATAATTGTATGCTTGTTCTTCCTCATTGGGGCAAGAAAGGTCCTAGTTCTCTTACTGATGTAGGTAACTTTAAGGGATGGGAGCAATCCTCCAACACACCATGCAGGAACAAGAAGCACGTTAAACCTTTGAAAATAGTGGTAGCATATTTATTACGTATTTATAGAGTAGAACACATGCGAAAGGTGACTTTTGTTTTCATGGTTTATTCCTGCCTTTATGGAATTTCATTTGTCTGCGTGACATTTATAATGAAGTTCCCTTTTGTCATGTTGGCACTTCTTGGGTTTTGCTTTTTGTTTAATGAGGAATTTGTAGTTTGAAACAGAGCTGAAAGAGATGTTGCATTTGCGTGCTTAGACAATTACATTTCTCATCACTAAGAACATTTTTTTGTGTAACAGCACGTTCTTTATACCTGTGATAGTCCCAGTGACGATGTAATAACAGTCCCACTCTGTCTTGTTGCTGCTTAGACAACTTCTGCAGTTTTTGAGTAAATATCATCTCTCCCAAAATGACTTTGCTATACTTGATTTTGCAACATTCTCTGTATAATATGCATGCCTAATGCACGTTTTAATACGTGTCTAATACATATGGCTAATAAATGTATTCTACATGACCAGTGACGAGGTAATTGCATGTAAGTCTTAAGATACTGTTAGGTTAGGGGTAGGACATTCTGCACAGGTGATGATTTGGAAGGGTTATTGCCACTTCTGCTCTCTGAACGTAAATCTTTCTCTGCAACCCTAGACAGATTTAAAACCCACTGCCTTTACAACAAAGGTTGGTAGCAACAGCAGGTGTTCGGTGATGGGATAAGGAACTGCAACTCCAAAACAGCAGAGCTAAGGCGCAGAGCGCACGACCAGTTCTCTCTGTCGCCACATAAGGGGCAGTAGCTCAGGGAGAAAGGTGAGAGGCACAGCTGGAAGCCGTAACAGTTTAAACTGGACAAATCTGTCATTCTGCACGATTTTACCACACAGACTGAACATGAATTTGCAGTAGTACGCCCTGAGAAGCTGAACCATAGCCATGTTTTTCCCTGTCTTTTGTAGGCCACTTAGGCCTGCGTGTGTTTGCTGAGCCAAACCTGCCCCAAGAATGATGATGTTGTTTAGAGTCATAGGGAAATTCAAGCTGGGGGTGACCTCAGGAGGTCTCACACCCTAAAATCGCTCCCAATGCCATTGATGTTTTTTGTTAAAGGCTTCAATGGTTTTAATTTATCACAAATGCTATTTCTAATATTCTGATATTTAAACTGGGACGTATCATTTGTACTGCCTTTGCTTTTTTTGGTGTGGCTGTATTAGGGCTGATGAATTAGGTGTCTGATGTTAATGGTTTAACGTTCAGTTTTCTCTTCTGGCTATTTGCAATACCTTTGGGGCAAAACTCTTCCAAGGCTAACACAGTAGTTTAATGTCTTGTAGCATACAAGTACATGTTAAACTCACATCAGCAATGTAATCTGCACATCTGCAGTGTTTTATTGTCTGCATTCATATAGAATTTGGTTATTTTAAACCTTAAAGCTTCAATAAACTAACATGAAATAGGAGACATGTTTCACTAACATGGCATATGAGACTGTCATTTTCAATTTTAAATATTTCTTTTTAGGCTAATGGATACAGCTTCATCAATATTGATCATGGACAAGCAGTATCTTTGCTAAAGACTTTTCAGAATGCAGTGGAACTCATCATTGTGCGAGAAGTTTCTTCATAAATACTGTGGATTGAGGGGGAAACGCCAGCAGGATTCATTGAAGGACTTAGGGGAAACTGAATATTTTGCCTATTTTTATACACGAAAGGAACTTGAAAAGAATTATGATCAAAATTTGTACAGGAAATACTGAACTTGTGGTTAAAGGGGGAAAAAACCACTGTATAGAACGTACAGGAAATCATTTTGGAAATGCATATGGTGAATAAACTTGTTTTTAAGCATTATAGCAATCTAAGGATCACTCCTCCAAGAACAAACCTGTGTTGGTTTTTTGTACAGATGGTAGGTTTATTTTTGGATAATTCATACACATTAACTAAACTTTCTGCAAGGCTTTGTGCAAAGCCTCGGTTGTAGCCAATGGACAGATGGCAGGGCTGTCTGTCCTGTAGCTGTTTATTGCCTTTATTTTTATTCACCAGATATTAATGTGTTATGCTGAAACCACTTCTGCAGATACGGATGGGAGATAACGAAATGTTGGCTTTGCTATGTGCACATTGTATAGATGAATGGGTAGATGGAAGGTGGTGCTGGTTGGACAGAATAAAGGTCAGGTGAAACAACTATCTGCTATCTAAATCTGGAATCAGGAAGGAGGAAAAAAATGTTTAGTTCCGGAGTGTACATCTACCAATAGAAAATGCAATAAAAGCTTACGGTGTTTTTTAGGAAGACTGTAACTACAAATTTGTGAAACTCTACAGGATTTGTTCTTCATGTAGTCATTGAATATTCATTTGCCACATGTGATTCATGTTTAGTTGGGTTTTCTTGCATACATAATTTTTCCAACTGTACTGTGGAAACGTGCCCAGAGGTTTTTCTCTGCCGTGGAAATCCCCAATTTTGTGCAAATGGTGATACTTTTATCTTTATAAAAAGTACTCCATTTTAACCTTACAGATTTTAAAAATGAAACTGAAATGGCCAGTTTTTAAGGTTGTTGCCTGTAATATATATTTAAACACACGCAAAAGTAAATGATGCAGGAAGGGTTATGAAAGACATCTTGATTTTGTTTGGCCTTTGCATTGCCTTGTTAATCCAAAAGGAAACCATACGCATGGAGCTAGGTAACCAAAGCAAGTTTGTGAAACTTTGAACAGTGGTGGAGAATTGCTGTGGTGAGATGGAGGCAAAGGGAGGGTGTACGTACAACCCACCGGTTCGTAACGATGTTTCTTAAAGGGCTGTTCCTACAGGTAACGTTAAATGTGAACTAGACACTTCACAGTCATTAAAGGGTTTCTAACGATATTAATGTAATAGTGATTTACCACAGGCTGCCTTTGTTCCTTATTACTGTATAAAATATTCAATTACGCTTGTATTAATTTTGTTTACCAGAAACATTAACTTTATTTTTCTCTTTCTCCTTTGTAATTGAATAGAGACTGCATAATCTGCAGTGATAATTAATACACAGTTGGTAAGGACCAGGGAAAAGTGCCATAGAAGACCAATTACTGTTTTTAATCAGGGCTAATGATTAGCCTGTCATTGGAGCAATATTCATTTATCGCAGTGCATTTTTAATTACATATAAGTTGGTAGTTTGAGACAGGTATAAGTTGCTTTTTTCAACCCACGTGTACAAAAGTAAATACTTTTAATAAAGCTAGCAAAAACACCAGCCTCCTTTAGTTTTTGGATAATGAGCTGGAAGAGAGGGGAATTACACATAGCTAGTGGTAATAAAACAGGCAGTACTTTTTAAATAAGTGAACTCCAATGTTATTGCACTTCTTTCAAAGATGTTAACTATTGCTTATTGTACTGTGTATAGTTCTAATAATTTTAATTGAAACCCTTTAACAACTCTTTGTATATTTTAATTCTTTTTAGTTGATTTTCAGTAATATTTACATAGGAAATGATTTTTTTGATATATTAGCAGAAATGTGCTGTATTTTGATAAAATTCACTTATTTTCTGTGTGCTGTTAATCTTCAAAGAAAAGAATGAGAAACATAGCTATATAATGGCAGGCTTCAGTGTTCCCCTTCTAAGATGTGTTTTGTTGTTGTTTAGTTTCTATTTTTTTATTGAAAATGCAAAATGTTCACATCACATGTTAATTACTTGTAATCATGTTATTTTTATCACACACTGCCTTTTAAAGGGAATGCATACAGACAAGTCCTAAATTACCTTGGTCTGCTACATAACCTGTATCTTTGGGAAGGGAAAAGTCCAAAAAGCAGAACTGATTCTTTACTGATCTTGGACTGACTTTGTATACTTTTTGCAGTACATTTAAATATATCACTGAGGAATTATACTGGATTGTATTTTGCTTTAATGGTAACAGAAGTTTTAAACGTTGTTGTGTCACTTAATTTTCAGATTTATGTATCACGGGAAAATTCTACCAAAAACTGTTTGGCTGTGGTAGAACTATAGAAGTAGAGATCTATAGCAAGAAGTTTAGTGCTTCTTGTGGAAGTACTTGGCCAAAGCTTGTCTTCAGTAAATTAGCAAATTAACCACCTAATAAAACATGGATTATGGTGATTTTACTCAGTACATGTTGGAGTTTTCAGTGGATTGAAATGTGTTTGTTCCTTCAGTGTCTGTGTGTAAAGGTAAACACATGTCAAACTAGATGATTTTGCAGAGAGTGGGAGAAAGATGTCTCCTGAACTAGTCCAGCCAGGATTCGGCAGGAGGAGAGACAACATCGGCACTTTTCATTTTGAATGCATCTTAAACTACATTTTGAATAGAAAAAAATCCATCAGCAGCCTAAGTTACTCAGCATGGCAGTGAGTTGATGCAAACTCTGTTAACTCTTTCTATTCTTAATAGTTCATTAAAGAATCAGTTCAACTGATGTAATGAAAAGATGAAGTCTCCCACATATTTATTATGTAAATATTTTTTAGCTTCTTCTTTGGACTGGAGTTAAAAAAATGTGTATATACTTGAAAGCATTCTATGAACACAAACATAGCAATAAACAACACACAGAATCAAACCTTTATGATGATTTTGGTTTTGTTTAGAAATACTCCCTTGTCAACAGCTACGAAATGTTTTTATTGATCAGCATTTATTCAACATTCCAAATTTTTGTATATAATTAGACTATTTCTGAGGTAACACATGGGGAATAGATAATAAACTAATGCTCTTTAAAGCTGTGTGTAATTGACTTATTTAAGTTCTAGGAAATTCTCCGTAACACTATTTTATTCTTCCATAGCTTCTGTAGACCTGAGTACTCTATCAGTATGCATTAGCAAAGCCTTTCAGGCTCTGTGCGTCTCGGTGCCCAGGGGTCTGCTCTAGGTGATCTCATTGCAAGACTGGGTTATGCTCAATAAGGAAATACTTTTGTGAATAAGCCGGTCTTGCATTGAAATCAGCCAGGGCAGCCAGTGGCTTCTCTCCTAAAGAGATGAGTGGTCGTGGTCTGATGTAAACTAAGTACTTCCAATAGCAGAGAGGGGTGACTAAGTCAAGGAGCAGGGTTAAAACTGAGAGCGTCTTGGGTGTGCTCTGATGGGATGTACCAGGGTTATGTGGTCACGGAAGCGAAGAGCTGGGCGCAGAATTTCACAGGAGAGGTACATGCAGGTTCACATCCAGTTCTCTTGGAAACCACTTGACAATGTAGTAACACAAACTGTTGAGCCTTTTTGCCTTGTGTATGTGGCTCTGGCATCATCAACATCACTACTCAACGTCCTACTTCCTCTGCACAGAAGACAGATTCTAACAGGTTACAGCCCTGATGGCCCGGGGGTGTTGGGCCCCTCGTTGTTTAAGGTTTTCTGTATCTGCTCCCTACTTCGACTTTGGAAGTTTTTCCCCCTTCATTTTTAACTTGTGAGCTTTCTTTTTGAAGACCTTTTTGTTGTCTTTTCTGCCTTTTATGCATCAGACTTCAAATTTATTCTCTCCCATTTCACGGGTATTATTTGTTAGGTCAGCCTCATTCCTGTGTAACTGGGCCTTTGGTCTCCTACTTTATTTCATAACTCAGCAGTTTACTTTTTCATCAAGCACCTAAGAATGCTGGGTCCACACTTGTGCTTTTCTGACTGGAGGCACTTTTTCAGAGAGAAAGTGTATTTTTGGTGTGTTATTTCTGTTGCCTTGGATTAAATTCAATTTTGGAATGTGTCCAGGAGATTCTGTTGCGGCATCTATGAGACTACCTTGAAACCAGGGTGCCACTACACCACAGGTTACAACTGCACTGTAAGATTGCCCCTGTCGAAAAGAGGTTTTATTATATTAAAAACTATGGTAGCCAAAGTAAGAGAAGTGAAAATTTCTGTTTAAGATCATACACTGGTCAACTGAAGTCAGCAGAAAAAACTCAGACCTAATGATTGTCAGTTCAATGCCTTGCTTAGGCCATAGGCTACCTACAGTCCTGCAGCACTGATGAATTCTTGGCTGAACTGTATAAAATTTGGCTGGGAATTTATTATTTGCTATAGTGTCTGAATCCATCTTGGCCAGTTTTACGTGATTCTATGATTTCTCACAGTCTGTGTAATTGGGGCCATATTTTGTCATGAACAAGGACACTAGTTCAGTAAGTTTTCCCTGTGGCATGTATTAGAAAACAAAAAGATCAAAGAACAGAAGAAACATCTTTCTCAAAATCTTCCTTTATTCAATTTTTGCTACTCAGTTGGGTATAGCTGATTTTAGGAAACTTGTCTTCAAGTTACAGTATCAAATCATTTCTGTTCTTCTGCCATCAAGAATTATCTTTCCCAGAGGCCCACCTGAATAAGTCCATTTAAAACATTTTTGAGTGTCTTGGAGTAGATCACTTGTTCTGAATGGTCTTACATAGAAAATTAAAGAAGTATTAGAGCACTCTGTATAGTTTTCATTAAAAAGACAAATCTGCATCTGCCCTCCGAAAACAAATGTTGGAACATTTGTTCCAACCAGAACAAGTATACTTTCTGAAATAAAACTTTCCTCTCATTAAGGAAACTAGAAGTATTTTAGAAGATTGTTGTTTTGGGTCAGAGGCTTCGTCATGAATGGCTGATACTGCATCTAAAAAGGCCTGTCATCAGTTACAGGTTTTGGTTCTTTCTTTGGAAAACTGTGAGTCTAGGAATCTATCCTATAAGATGAAAAAACAAAGACAAATCATGATTGCAATAACTGATATAATTTAGATAGCTCAATGTAAATAACTTCTGTCTTTATTCCTTTATTGCTCTTTAAGTTTGGACCCAGAGGTCCTTGTTCCTTGAACACTTCTTCTAGAAGAATTGCTCTACCTGTGACAGGACCATATCAAATAATGCTGGCCCCAAGTGCCCCTGCGCCATGGGAGAATCTCTGATCACACAAGTGCTCTATTTCTGGGGTTTTTAGGGGCTTTTTGGTGTTTTTTCACTCTTCCCAAGAGGATAGACCTGCCTTCCACACAAGACAAGAAAACAACTCTTACTTTGAACAATTGGCTAATGCCAAATGAAGGTCAAGTTCTGCCTTACAACTTGGATTTGAAAGTAAATATCCAAAAAGAAAATCTTGCCTGCTGCCACAGCAGGTGATTTTGGAAAAACTGAGTTTGTCTTTAATTGCCCCACAGAATTGTATCTTAAGTGACATCTTGTATATTCTCTCTCCACGTGAGACATTTTTTAAGAGTATGTTCTCATTTGTCAGGAATGAAGGAACCTAATGTGCTGTTCCACTGAAGCATCGATGCATACTTACCACAGCAGAGGTCGTTTAGGTGGTTCTTGCTTAACCCATATAACAGCGGAGGTTCTTTAGGAGTTTATAATTTTATACTTGAACTGACAGTTGCCAAATGTTACTGTTCCACTAAGCAGAATGATCTCCAATGTGAAGAAGGATTACTGCACCCAGATGATAGAAGCATTCTGTACCTATGAGGCAGTTGCTTCTAGGATTGGGAACTCACTGTTTTTAATTCGCGTTCTTATTCGTCCTCAACAAGTAAGCAATAAAATACATGATTTAATTTTCTGTGACATGACTCCATCTGATTCTTCTTACAATTATGAAGATTATGAAGACTAAAGAAAACTACTGACGACTCTTGGCAGGGAGACGAAGCTTTTATAATGATGAGCTAAGAAAAAAAAGCCACTGGAAACTGATAAAAATGAATTTCATATCACATTTCACATCATATCACTGTTTTTGTAGTTTGTTTAAGAAATTAAGCTTTCTACAGCTATCCATGGTGGATCCCATCTCTCCAAGCAGATATTCATCCTCAAAGAGGACTGGATGGTGCCAGAAACCAAAACTGTGCTGCTGACCCCAGCTCTGCAACCAATTGTTGATGCTCAGTACCAGTCCCTTCCTCCTCATGCCCCTCACGAGCACGACTGAGGACAAGAGCACCTGGGACCCCACACCCTGACTATCCCCCCAGAGACTGGGGGTGATAGATCCTCTCCCAGTTGCCCCTGGAGGTATTGCTGGTGCATGGCAATACATGGGAGAACAGCAGGGGGTCACAGAGGGTCAGACAAGCTTTGGCAGTCTCTCCACAACATCCCAGATCTGGGTCCCCAGCAAGGAGGAAACTTCCCTATCCAGTGGGTCGGGTCAGCGGATGGTGCCTCTGTGCCCTGCAGCAGGGAGTCACCCACTACATCACTCGCTGCTTCCTCCCGGTGGTCTGGAGTGGCTCGGGGTCAGTCTGTCCAGGTGCTTTGCTGGAAAGCACCCTCAGCTTTGGGGGTGGTGAACCTCAGGTGGCGCAGGAGCCTTACACGTGGTGTCAGAAGACACCAGCTTCTAGCCATCGCCTTCCACTGATTTTCCACTGGCGGTTCTGCTAGCGACAGACTCTGCCCAGGTCTGCGCTGCGGTGGGGGTCCAGGGCTCTTGAAGCTGTAGGGTGTCTGAGGAGATCCTGTCTCTGATGCCACGCAGCCTGCTGACTTCTGTAACCCCTCTGCTGCGCAGCACAGCTCTCCGACAGCAGCGCGCCTCCTGCGGGAGCGGCCCAGGAGAGGCCCCAGGCGCTCCCTCCGATGCACCGAGCTCTGACACAGGCCTCTCCCTAGCACCGGCTCGAACGGCGGGAGCTTCATCCTCCCGGAGCAGGGGCAGCTGCCGCAGAGGCTCCAGGCCCCCTGCGTCGAGGGCTGCAGACCACACGCACTCGCTAGAAGCTGCCAGAGCTTCCCCAGGCCCGCAGCCCTGTGGCTCCCCTGGCCTCACCCCTGGCAGCAGCAGGCACCCTCGAGTTTCTCAGAGGGTTCCCAGGAGCCCCCCTCTTCTACCACTTTCTAAGAGCCTCTTTTCAAGTACAGCATCACCCCTCCTTGCAGTCCAGCCCCTCTCCTGTCCCACTCCCCGATTTCCAGCTCTCTGCCTTTTTGCGTTTGCTTTTCCTGGTACTGCCTGCAAGAACATGACTTGTATTTCTATACATGCAGCTTGTAATGGCTGAGTGAGGACGCTTTCAGCCACTCATGTGTATATGAATACCTGAGTAAAAGTTTCAGAGACGTAACAAGAAGGTGCGAGAGGACAAGCGTCGCGTGACTGGGCTGGCAAGGTTCCCGAGGTGGCTGGGAACAGTTCCCCGTGAGAGGTCACATTGCTGAACCGACACAGCTTTTCTGCGTGGCCCCAACTTTTAAGCATCAGGAATTAAATTTCTGATTGCAGCAGTCTGCAACATCTATTTTTGCAGCTGCTAACACAAAGAGGAACGTGGCTCGGCACTGCACGCATTTCATCAGGCATGGCTGGACGTGGCAAATTGCTGAACTGTTCATGTTTCAGTATAGTCCAAATTAACAGAAAAACTGTGACCGAATATTCGCTTTTGTTTGCCAGACCTGTGAAAATACTGATTTGGACAAACTTCTCAAGGACTGTCTCTTAATAGAGAAACTGGTAGCAGATGAACCAGATGCTCTACAGAGAAATTCTCATTCAATTGCTAATGTTGATGATTTCTGAAGGAAACTTTGGAGAAAAAAAAACAACAACAGAAAGGGGGAAAGGCTTTCTACTGAATTGTAAGTATGCACTGGCAAAACACATGATTTGAAAGTATTGTGCCAAGGCTCCTAACATCATAACATTTTAGCATACTTGATTGATTTTTGTCTGCAACAACTTCCACTCACAATAGAATAATCAACAACTGGTTTTGAATATGGAGAAGGTATTTTTGCTGAGAATGTTTCTGCCAGAAGTACTTCAGTTGAAAGCCATGGCTCCCCTACTGAGAAAGTGAGGTTTACTAATAAATATTGAAATAGATTTTAACAGCTGGTTAGCTGACATAATACGAAGTCCCAGGAAAAATGAAACAATCATGTAAAATTGTCTCATTTGTTAACTGTAATGAGAAATGACTGATGAGGTTGGAGTTGATGCATGCAAGTGTTAGAAACCATGCTGAAAAGCCTCCCAACAGATAAAACCCCCAAACAATTTTTTTTCCCGCTGCATTTTAATTTAAAAAGCTATGAAAATACACTTGGTGATTTGAATAATGGGACTGACTCTGCAGTAAGTGATGTATGGTGCGAGTGACTGCACCCAGACCTCCTCATCTTGTCATGCAGCAGGACACACATGATTAGATTTTTCAGTGTGCAAGTTACCATTATTCATATTTTTTTCCATGTCTCAGGTAAGAAGAATGTGGCTGACTGATAGAAGCAAAACTGGTATTATTTTTCCAACTTAAGGCAAAAGAAGTATTTTTTGAAATTCAGCATGCGAGAGCAAATTAGATTAGCCACTTTAGCTGTGACAATACCTGGATTATTGTCCTTCAAAACAATATCCCCAAACTGAAAGCTCACTGCTGTTGTGATTTTTTCAGTTCCAGGTGATATTATCCAGCGAAGATGACACTCTATGAACTCCAGTTTATCAAACCAATATGTATGATGACGGTAATTCAACTATTGCACAAAAAAAGAAAATTTCATATCTAATGGGTAGACGGGAACTGTGTTTGCGCCCCAGAGTCAGGTACTAAAATAGAAAGGCTCACTTCTGCAGTTGCTTCTCTATATATGAAATCATTTGGCTTTAGAGGAATGAAACTTTCATGTCCTAAATGTATTTAAACTTCTTGCCCTGCTCCTACAAACCCTGGCTGGAAGGCAGAGGAAGTTCTTCCCAGTGAATTCCAGAATTTTCTATCCAACTCCTTTGCACTATCTTGTTTAGACAGGTATTTTGGAGAGTTAAATGCTGTGACTCACAGCAGGACGAACCTCACAGCAAAGGAAGAAGATGCTTTTTTTTGTCCAGAAATAGCAGGGACCTACCTGAACAGTTCCAATAGCATGTCCTGCCGGAAAAATAGCAAGTAGCAGATCTCTCAGCAGACATTCAATTAAATTAAAAAAAAAAAAAAGGCTGAATTTTAACATTTTCTTTTCCTTCTCCTATGCATACATGTTCACACATACTGATTTTAAAAGTATATCATAAAACATTTAGTGTAATATAAACTTACAAAATTGATATGTAGGATTTTATACAGCTTAAAAGAGGGTCTTCTAAAAACCCCCTTTGAAGAAGAAATGCTTCTGTAATCCAAGTAGTGTTGTCTGGAAAACAGATACTGGATTTCCTAAGTGACTGAAGAAATGCTGCCCTGAAACGATAACTAGATGCAGAATCTGTTCTCAGATCTCTCTCTCACCCGCTTTGGTGCATTTTCCCAGTCTGTAAATGGTGGCGATAATCTTCCTTTGTTAACATGCGCTTGGAGATTCAGAGATAAAAATAGTATCTAAATACTATTGGTTGTTAGCTAAGTCCCTCATCTTATTTCGGAGTAAGTTTAAAAAGAATTGAAAGCTGAGAAAAGCTACTCCATCTTTGATTTAAGCAATTTTACAGGGAGAAGGGGAACTTCATTATAAAACACACTCCCATAGCTGGTAATATGACTCTTATAACTGATACTGCTATGCTAAATACAACAATCCTAACTTTTTTCATGTGTTTGCCGTAAAACAGATAAAAAGCAATGCCGAAATCTCACAGCTGTTTCAGTTTACCAATGCCAGTTTACATAGATGACTGCCATCCAGAGGCAGGAAGTTTTAAAGGGTTTCAGCTGCTTACATTGACTATGTAAAGTTCATCCGTTCATCTCAGTATAGGTAGGATTTTAAGATTTCTAGATCAAGTTTCATCTGGGAAAAGAACTACTACTAGAGAAATTTTATGCTAGAAAAATATTTTTATAACTTTTCTGGGTAGGGATATAAAATTGGACTCTGTGAAAAATAGGTCTTGTTAAATGCACTTCATATAATTTTTGAGATTACAGATGTGGTAGATGAGGGATTACTTCACAGAATTAAGAGTTTGTTTTCTGTAAGATGTTTTCCTCTACTACACAACAGTCTCCTTAAACAAAAAAAACCCCAACAAATTATAGTAAGGCATACGCAAAAAGGAGACCTGCTAAACCTGAATGGTATAATGATGGAAAGTGGGTGAAAGCAATTTCTAGCATTTGGGAAGAACTGTGGATTTGTCAGAGTTCAGAATGAAGTCTGTTGTCCGTGAAATGCTACAAAGTTAACATTTTCTGATTTGTCTGTATTTGAAAGTTCAGGTTAAACTGAGGTGTGAATCTGAATTGCATTAGATATTTCAAAAATCCTACTTCCGCGTGCAGTTTTATTCCAAAGTAAAATGTGCTGAAATAACTGTAGATGTAGGCAAAACACATACTCTCATTTTCAGAATTCATGTTAACTGCTTGCTGTGATGAGAAACAGTTCATACTATCAGGACTGAGGTTTTGGCCATGTGCAGAACTTGGCAAGCATCTCTGTGTGAATTTATACATTGAGTAAAATTCCTGACTGCTTATGAGAGGCAGAAAAATACCCCAACCTGGAGCATGTGTCTGGGCAAAAAATGAGAAAATAAGAGTATTATCAGCAGTCTGAACAGGCAGTCTACTGTGAGTAGTAGGAGGAGACTGGCATTTGAAGATTATGCCTCTTGATTGATTCACAAGAGAAGGAATGTTCATGTTGCAAAAGACACATTTGTTTCCTGTGTTCTGCATCACTCCTCTATGCAAAACACTGGAATTTTGGCTGTATGTTAAGGCAAATGGTGTGAAGTTCTTGTGTATGGAAACAAACTTATGTAGCAAAAAAAAATCCTTTATTTTTATTTGGATCTCTTCACCAGATTGACACATGTCTATTTTAATCACTCTTATCTACTGAAAGATTAAGTTAAACATATAAATTCACCATCTTAAATAAATAAAAAGTAATATACTGAACACACCTTGAATGCTTTAATGAGAACCAAAGGTGCTAGTTATGGTTCAATGATGGCAGTATCTTCAACATTTGTACCATTCATTCAAACTTTTCTCAAAGTCTCAATAAGACATCAAAAATTCCCTAAATTCACACAGTGTTATACAATGCTTATTTTAATGTTGGGACATTTTTTTTCCCCTAAAGACTGTTAGGGTTTTTTATTTTGAGTTCAGTGCATAATTGCAGAATTATGAAAGCCTGACTAAAAAAAACAGGAGTGTGTTGTTTAGCATCCTGCAAATGTATTAATGTGAGTTGATACATAAATAGCCTACACTGAAACATCTAGTTATTGACAACCAAACTCAGCTGAGAAATGCCCACTGAAAGGAGGATCAGTTGTTCAGCCATCCTATCACCACATGGGCGGTTCTTCCCTGAAGAACGTACCTATCAGTCTTTCTTCTTTGTTTAACAGAGTGTTGAGTGAGTCAGGTGAGTAACAGCTGTTACACCACCACATAAGGAATAACTGCTGATTGAGAAAAATACTATGACTAGTGGGAACAGCAGTTTGACATACAGGCAAACACCTTGACAGATATAAACCTCTGAGATTAGCTGGTTTTGCTGACACTGATGCAAATTCATTGAGATTTTCATGTACCCACAGAAGGTTTCTCAGGCAAGGCTTTTCGTAGACTATCTCACATTTGTACTTAGGTTGGCAATAATATGCTTGATATTCCATGTGGTGCTGGGCCAGTACAAAGTATTACTTTATGTGATCTACTGAGTAATTCTGAACATTGTTTGCGACAACATTACCTGGGAAACTGGCAGCTAGGCTTGCCTTGCAGAAATGCTGTTTGTTCTTAATCGCATCTTGGTAGAAGTCAAGTGTTTCTATTACAGAGAAGAGAAAAACAAAGAAATTCTTCATGCTTGTTCTCCTATTTGAATCAGTAAGGCTAGTCTCACTTGTTAATCACATTCCATCAAAGCCTGTTCAGTGTAGTTATAATTGAGCAAAACATTGCTGGTTCTCTCTAATCAATGGTTTTGGCAGTGACAGTAAAAATTGAAGTCTGTTAGATTCTCCCTCCTTGAAGAAGATACATGATTATCAAAACCATCAGTGAAGTGGTTCAAAGATCTTGTAATATACGTAAAAACTAACCAAAAAATGAACCATTCCACCAACTATAGACCTGCATTGACTACGGACATTCCGAGCAAGGCAACAGTAATGCAACACTTTTAATGGATATTCAAAGACTTCCTGGGATTACTAAAGAATATCTCCATTATTACAGAAAGTTAACAAAAGTATTCTTCCAAGCTTCTTATCAGTTAAGAATGATTGAATAAGTGAACTCAGTTCAGGAAAGCACCTTCAATTCTCACAGAATCACGGAGTTCCTGAGGCTGGAAGGGCTCTCTGGAGATCACCTGGTCCAACCCCACCCCGCTCAAAACAAGGTCAAATAGAGCAGGTTAGCCAGGCCAGGTTTTGAGTAACTCCAAGAACAGAGACTCCACAACTTCTCCGGGCAACCAGTTTCAGCAGTCAACCACCCTCAAACAAAGGTTTTTTTCTTATGATTAAATGAGATTTCCTGTATTTCAATTTGTGCCCATTGCCTCTTGTCCTGTCACTGGACACCACTGAGAAGGGTCTGGCTGTTGTGTTTATACTGTTCCATCTGGTACTTATTCGCATTGATAAAGAAGCCTCCTGAGCGGGGGAGCCCAGCACTGGACAGAGCATTCCAGATGTAGCCTCACCAGTGCTGAGTAGAGGGCAAGGATCACCTTCCTCAACCTGCTGGTGATGCTCTTGGTAATGCAGCCCAGGGGGCTGTTGGCCTTCTTCGCCACAAGGGTGCATTGCTTGCCCATGTTAAACAGGACTCCCAGGTCCTTTTCTGCCAGCCAGCTTTCCAGCCAGCTGGCCGCCAGCATGTACTGGACCATCGGGTTATTCCTGCCCAGGTGCAGGACTTTGCATTTCCCTCTGCTCAGCAACATGAGATGCCTGTCAGCCCATTTCTCCAGTCTTTTGAGGTCCCTCTGCATGGCAGCATGTACACTTAAAGGTATCAGCCGCTCCTCTGAATTCCATATCACCTGCAAACCTGCTGAGGTCACACTATGTCCCACTGTCCAGGTCATTAATGGAGATATAATGATGATGCAACAGTATGGACCCAATATTGACCCTGGGGTACATCACTGCTGACTCACTGCCAGCTGGATTTTGTGCCACTGATCCTAACCCTATGAGCAGGGCAGTTCAGCCAGCTTCCAATGCCCCTGACTGCCCACTCATCTAATCTGCGCTTCATCGGTTTGTCTATGAGGATGTTATGGGATGCAGTCACAAAAGCCTTGCTCAAGACAAGATAAACGCTATTAGTGGCTCTCCCCTCGCTCATGGAGCCAGTCGTTTCATTGCAGAAGGGTATCGGGTGGTCAGGCCTGTTGTTTTACAGATGCTCCTTCTTGCCATCTGGAATCTAGGGGTGACATCCACCTCCCCCAAACACTACAACCTTTCAAAGATAATTAATGGTGGTCTCATGGGGACATTGGCTAGATTCCTCAACACTCATAGGAACATCCCATCAGGTCCCACAGACGTGTGTGTGTGTGTACCATTTGTTTAACCTGATTCTCCTCTGCCAAGGGTCCATCTTCCTTGCTCCAGACTTTCTCACTGGTCTCAGGGGCTTGGGATTTCCAGAGGCAAGTTTTACCAGTGCTCCAGGAGCAGTTGAATCTGAAGTTAAATTTTACTTTTCATATATTGCTTAAAACTTAGAACTATTTGATTTTATATTAAACAGGTATGCTCTGTGGATAACATTCTTTTGGAAGTCCTTAAGGCTCCATTTAAAGGTGGCTAATGAATGCTCTGTCTTTATCTTACCTCATTCGATTTCCATTCCCTGCCCCTGGAAGCGCAGCAAGTACCACACTGATGTCCACCTCTAACAGACCACCACCACTCTAAAAGTGACTTCTTGTAAGGAAAAAAGACTTTTCTCCTGATCATCAAAACCAGATTTTACTGCAACCTCCTTCTGAATTGCCAGTATTTTGCTACTGGCACTTGCAATTAACATTTCCCAGTAAATGCTTTTTAAATCTTGTGGAAAGATGAAGAAATACAATCTTAGCCAAAAGGTTAATAGCTGCTTTTGTTTAAAGACTTTACCATTTTACATGTAGGTAATATGGAATTTAAGTTTCATAATCTCTGTAAGGGTAATGTGTTGCTGTTGTTTTTCAGAATCTAAAAAGAAGAGGGAATGATGCAGTTTTAGGGGAAGATTATTTTCTATACACAGGAAAAACTCAGCTCATTAATGAAGCAGAAAAGGTATGCTGTTGTAAGGGAAAGCAAATGCTAAGATTTGCCCTGTAGCTCTAAAAAAACCCCACTTCTTGTTTTCAAAAAGGATTGCTTATTGGCCCTCATGAACACGCATATTGTTGATGCATGGATGGTTTATCATTTATGATTTGCCTTCACAGTGTCTGAAAACTGTGCTTACCAGGGGACCCCTATGAATTGCAAAGTCCTACTCAGTCTAACTTCTGGAGCAACTTTGAAGAGAACAGAAAGAATTTTGACTACACCATGGTTGCTGATAAATCAGTTTTCTTTGAAGCATAGTTTGCACCTGTTTTTACACATTAAGAATAGGAATTTTTAAGTAATAACTTTCCTCTTCCACAAAGGTGTTAATGCGTATTTTTGAGAATTTAATGCGATGACTGTAAAGCTGTTCTCCCAAGCACCCCATCAGCTCCAGATAACTCTGCAACTGCAAAGGGCTTTCTGAAATCATGGTTAGAGCTCCAGGGCTGGAGTTCAGTCAAAACCTACTGTGTAGATTGTCAGGAGACTGACGTTGGGATGCCCAGCTGGGAGAAGCTGAAGGTTTTCTGCGCTGCAGGCATGGAATGCCTTGGTCTTTACTAGTTAACCCAACATCACTGCTCGTACAAGCAAGCTGAAGGTAAAATGAAAGAATTTATTTACTGGATCTAAGTGCACCAATACCGTTACTAAAAAGTATGAAACTAGATGAGCAAAACTGTAAAGAAGCTCCTACATGTGTTAATCCACTTAGATCACATCTAAAGTTTTCTCTTGGCCTACAGCAACTTGTAAGAAGATGTTAATGCAGGTCTGTTAACCATTGATTAGAGAGAGGATGATGTTTGGGCACTGCTTGTACATTCATTCCCTTTCTGCATGTCTACCCATTTTATTTAACTTTTTTCCTCAATAGCTCTGTTTTTTTTATTATTGGAGAGGGAGTTGTTCTTAAATACTTCTACATTTTGAACAGTTTGGCTAAAATAGAGCCATTGTTTGCTTCTGGCACTTTAATGGCAGCCTGTGTGAATCAAGGCTTTCAGCACTGGGGTTTTGGTTTGGGGTTTTTTTGCTGTTCTTCTGAAATCCAAATTAATTTATTTATTTGTATTATTTTCCAAATATTTCCATTATTTTGTCCTGGGGCAGAGAGTGACAAGTACAAAATGTAAACAGTGTTTGGCTTCTGTTTTGGTTTTGGGAAGCAGACCACTAGCTCAGAATTTCATGTGCACTATTAAAGGCTTTACCTGAAGGAGGGCATCCCAGTCAGTTCTGACATCACAGAACTTTTCTATTTGAGAATTTTAGAGCTCATTTTTTGGTAACCTCCACTGAGAGACGCAAGGAGAAAGGACAAGAATGTTCAAAGCAGTAATAGCTTCTACACCTCTGCTAACCATCTTTGGATGAGATGTACTAGTCAAAACACAGGAAATCTTCACGTAATGTTCCTATAGATAGAATAATCACACCAGAGTTTAATTTTGCACAATATATAACAAAAGATCTTGAATTCTCCAGTTAAACTTCTCTAAACTTAGGCTAATTAAAAGCTACCAAGATGGCTGAAAAAAAGGATTTAATTTTGATCTTAAATCTTGTACTTTTGGGAAATGGATTCCATTTAGAAAAAGAATATGAGTGCACTGATTATCATTTTGAAATAAGTACTACCTGAAACATATGTGTAGGCATTTTTAAATAAAATGAATCTCTGACAATTGCTTAAAATTACTTAAAATTCTGTAACACATTAAGCATCAATAAAGGAAGCACTACTCAGACTTATCTGTGGAGATTCTGTAACAACTGACCTACTTGCTCAGGGAAGTATCACAAATTTACCATCTTTTTCAGCCCAGATAACTTCAAAAGCACTTCAATCTCTTCTCAGTTCAGTTTTGGGGTATGGAAAGTCTTAAAAACTAAATTAGTTTGAAACCTTAAATCTTTCAGTGCCAAGATGCACAGTTCTTTATCCCCTTAGAAAGACCGCAGTTAGATCCTTAATAGTGGTCACCTACATGCATAGTGCTCAGTCTCATTTTCTCCAGTCAATTTAATTTTTAAAGAGAACTTGAACTGTAACTCCAGGTAAAATCTATTTAACTGGGATACATTCCCAGCCAAGTTACAACACAACCATTAACAACTTATTCCATTACAACCCCTCCCTGTTTAAACGTAGTTAGGGTGTTTGCAAGGGCTTATTCCCTAGGGTAATTAGACTGCTGCTTATTGAACCTGGCTACCAAAGAGCATTTACATGGGAAATCTATTTTTTCTTCCATTTCTTGTGGGCATATTTTAATTTGCTGGCAGAGCGTTCAGTGGATTTCATGCCAAGTCAATTAACGGACCAAACCCTGCCTTATTACACGTGGGGTTCTGTACCTAGACTCGTTGGTACTCCAGCATTAAATTGAAGATCCTTTCGCTTTGCTGAAGGGGGAGGAAACCAGCTAGCGAGGCGCTGGGGCCGCGCCGCCCGGGGGCCAGTCAGAGCGCTCACAGCCGCACCGCCCCACGCGGGATGGTGCGATCTAACCGCCCCGGTGCCCCCGGCAGGGTCTGCTGGGGGCGTCCAGGCCACCTGGGCGGCTCCGTCCCGCGGCGGCTCCTTCTCACGGCCCCCCCGCAGGGCCTACAGCCCGGTCCCCTAGCAGCCGGCGGCTGGCGTGTGCGTCAGGGGAAGCTGGGGGTGACGCGGCCGTTAACGGCCGGGCCGCGTGCGCGGCCCCGCGCCCCTTTCTAGGCGGGGCCGAGGCCCCGTGCTGGTCCCGCCCTGGCAACGGCGGCGCAGCCGGCTCCTTGGGAGTCGAGGATCTTCCCCTCGCGGCCGAGCTGGGAGTGCGGCCGCCGGAGGCCGGTCTGCGCGGGGCGGGGGCGCCCGCTCCCCCCGGAGCGCCAGCCGGCAGCGGACGAGCGGCTGCCCGCCCAGAAACTCCTCCAGGGAGCAGTCGAGTCCGCCGCTAGAGCGCCCGCGCGCTAGGACGCTCTGGCAGGCGCCGCGCACTCCTCTCTGTCGTCAGGTCCGCCTCTCCGGCTGTGTGTGGCACCGCCGCGAGCGGAGCGGTCGTTCAGGCTCCGCCATGATGAACAGCGGAGGGATCGGGGTGCCGCTGGGCTTCCCCTTGGGGCCCACGTCTGTCATCCAGGTCACGAACCTGTCCTCGGCAGTGACCAGTGAGCAGATGCGGACTCTCTTCGGCTTCCTGGGAGATATCGAGGAGCTGCGCCTCTATCCCCCGGAGTAAGTGGGGCCTGCGCCGGCCTCCGGAGCGATAGAGAGTTGGGAGGAGGAAGAGGCCTAGAGGGGCCGGGAGGGTGGAGGGAAGGGAAGAGGCAGAAGGCCCTACGTGCCATCTTGAGTGTGGGCACTGGAGCCTCCCGCACAGGGAGGGGGTCACGTGGTCCCACCCCTTTGTATGGCAGGAGCGTCAGGGGAGAGGAGCTTCGCCCGGAGTTAAGATGGTGGCCCCGGCTGGGAGGAGGGGAGCAGCCGCGGCGTCTCCGGAGCGGCGGGTTTTGTGTTCTCGTGGCGGCGGCCAGGCCTGCGACCGCCCGCTGGGGTGCCGGCACTGAGTCCCAGCCCGAGGCCTGGCGGGAAGCGTGCTCCCAGGCTGCCCCGGAGGCCCTCCGCGCGCAGTTCTCTTCCCCCCTTTTCCTGAAAACCCCCGTTCTGTGGCCCACCTTTCTCTTCGCCGCGACTGAGTGGACGGGCGTCGGGCGAGAGAGCCCCAGGCCCGACCGCCGCCCGGCTGGCTGCCAGGCAACTCTCTGGTTTTGGGGTTTTTTGGGTTTTTTTTTTTGTTTGGGTTTGGTTTTTTTTTTTTGGTTGTTCGAAGGGCTCTGGTCTCCGGGAAAGGGCGGCTCGAACAGAAGCCAAAATAGCTGTTCACAGAGGGATGGAACCCTGCCTTGTGCTCAGAAATGCCCCTGATAAGACGTGTGCAGTAAATGAAAGTTAATAACGGACCTTAATGCGTTTCTTTAAATTGTAGCTGTTCTCATTATGTCAGCTGCATACGAGGGATGCACTCAGATGGGAGATACTGAGGTTCGCAAAATAACAGTGTTATTTCTCCCAAGCAGATGATGATCAACAGAACAGAGGAGGAAAATAAATATTTTTTTCTTAACGCATCTGTTGCACTAGGAAGTGATTGACAGACATGTCCTTTCAAACCATTTATCTTTTCTTTTTTCTTATGAAAATTAAATAGGAATAGCAGAAACGGGAGGGAGTCATTCACATCCCAATACTTCTATTTTAATATAAAGAAGACATTCAGATGAATAAAATTTTGATTTTTAAAACTAAATAGCAAGAAAGTTGGTATTTATCGATTTTTACATGTTACTACATCTTGAGTTTGAATGAGGACTATTCAGAAAAATTAAATATGACTTAATATGTATAAAAGTATATGTCATAGGCATACATTCATGTAATGATATGCTTAAAACAGCCTTACTGAGTTTTAAACACTCTCTAATAGATTTATGGTAATTTTTATACAATTTTCTAGGGTTTTACTTTGGACTTGTTCCACACTTGCTTCTTAATACACTTGAGTTTTCTCCTGACTGAATATATTTTTTGTGTATATACACATAAAATATTAAAATCCAGTACTGTAGTAGGACTTGACTTGGAAATGTCAGGGTTATAATGCTGTAAACATCAATTCTAAATGACTAATTCAGTTTTCAGAGATAGGATGTGGGATTGTGATTACTTATTTTACTCTTGGTTTTATTTACAGTTTTTATGTATAACTTTTAGAAATATGGATTTCCTTGCCTAATAGGTGTGGACATTTGACCTGACTTTCAAATTATTACCTTGGAAAAAAATTATTTACTCTAATGCTCTTCTTGTGAAACAAAAAAGGACATGCTTCCTATTGACTCTCTGAAAATATATTTGAATAATGTTATGATAAATTCAGAAAATAGTGTTTCATTGATTAGTGCACTGGAAGCAGAGGTGGCCCAAGCAAAAAGATGCTACAATAGATGTCTGCAATTTGTTAAAATTATTTTCTGCTACTGTTTTTTCCTTAAGTATTTAACGATTTAAGGCCTAGATTTTTTAAAATCAATTCTTTCTGTTAATTCAATTAAAAGGGAAATTTGCTTTTTGTGTTAGAATCAACATCAGACAAAAGGTCATGTCATCTCAGTCTTAGCTTTAAAAACAATTCTGTAAGTGTCATGGTTTAACCCCAAATTGTAACCCAGTACCACGCAGCCGCTCGCTCACTCCCCCCCTCCCCGCTGGGGTGGGGAGGAGAATTGGAGAGAAAGGAAAACTCATGGGTTGAGATAAAAACAGTTCACCAGGACGGCAAAGGAGAAATATAAAAATATATTAATAATGATAATAAGGATAATATATATAAGGATAATAGAATATATAAAACAAACAATACACAATTTCTCATCACCCAACGACCGATACAGCCCGTCCCAAGCAGCAGGCAGGGAGCAGGGGTATCCCCCCCCAGCTATCCCAGAACAGCAAGTTCCAGGGAAAGCAGGCGAGGGAACAAACAGCCAAACGAGCGAAAAACAAAAAGGAAAAATAGGGAAACAAAAAGCAACCTGAAGGGAAGCTTAAGGATTAAGGCAAGTTAAGGGTCTAAAAGCCTCAAAAGCCTCGTGGCCCACCGACTGACCCTCGCTTATACCAGGCATGATGTCTATGGTATGGAATACTCTCTTTGGCCAGTTTGGATCAACTATTCTGTCTCTACCCCTCCCAAGTTTTGCATCTGCACGTTAGCAGAACCTGGAAAACAGCAAAATGTCCTTGGTCGTTCAGTAGCAACCAGCAACATCAGTGTGCTATCACTGTTGTTCTCACACTAAAGCCAAAACACAGGAGCTGCTGAAAACAAAACTAGCTCCATCCCGGCCTAAACCAGGACAGTAAGAAATCCAAACTTCCAATGTATTCTAGAGCATGAATTTTGTAACCTTCATGGAACGGCAGAAACTCACTTTTCAGTCCAGTTTCTAGATGAAAAACATAATTCAGTGAGTTGAATTAGTGAACTACAGGTCTCATTGACTACTGAATGACAAATATTACTATGCTCTTTTTAATTTCTTTCATGCTGAGGAATAAGAGGAAGGTGACGTAGTAGCTTTCAGTCATCTGGGAGTTTTTGTATTACCTAAGTTAAGTAAAAGCTTTCACTGAAATAGGGACCCTATTTGATAGCCTTTGTACAGAAATATGTAGTTAAAAAAATAAAGCCAACAATTCTTGTATGGTATAATATTACAAGTATTATCCTATTTTTAAATAGATTAAGCAATGAGGTAAAATAAAGTTACATGTTGCATTGTGTAGAATTGCAACCTGTTTTCTCTCTAATTCTGTATTGTAAATATTCAACTTGCGCACAAGATATTTTTACTTAGTCAAGCATGAGTTTGCAGAGCAGAGTGAAGTTGTGTTCTCTTCTGTATGTGTCACTTCATGTATATAAAAAAAGGGCATTCATGTTAAGAAATTTGCTGTAATACTTGTAATCCCATTGCCTTTGCTGGGCGTGTTTATTTCTAATGGATGTGAACTTCCAATTCTGTTGATAATGCACAACAGTAAACAGAATATCTATATAGGTGTATGTGTATGTACGTGTATACACACACTTTATAAAGTGTATAAACTCCCTTTTCTTTATGATTTTTCCAAATAAAAGTATAAATTATCCTTCACCTCTTCCAAGTCAGTCATGTCTCTGTCAACCTTCTACTTTCTCCCTTAATCTGCTGAAGTGTAATCCATAAAATCTGATTGTATTAAATACTCAAATTTTTTAATAACAAAACTACTTTTTTTAATTGAAAGGAAATAGAATCATAGAATAGTCTTGAGTTGGAAGGAACCCATAAGGATCATCAAGTCCAACTTCCTGCTCCTCACAGGACTACCTAAAACTAAACCGTATGACTAAGAGCGTTGTTCAGATGCTCCTTGAACTCTGACAGGCTTGGTGCCATGACCACTTCCCTGGGGAGCCTGTTCCAGTGACCAACCACCCTCTCTGTGAAGAACCTTTTCCTAATGCCCAATCTGAACTTCCCCTGACAAAGCTTCATTCCATTTCCTCATGTCCTATTGCTGGTCACCAGAGAGAGGAGATCAGCACCTCCCCCTCTGCTGCCCCCCTTGAGGAAGTTGTAGGCTGTGATGAGGTCACCCCTCAGCCTTCTCATCTCCAAGCTGAACAAACCAAGTGACCTCAGTCGTTCCTCCTAAATCTTGCCCTTGTGACCTTTTACCATCTTGGTCACCCTCCTCTGGACACACTCTAGTAGTTTGATGTCCTTCTTATGTTGAAGTGCCCAAAACTGCAGACAGCAATGGAGGTGAGGCCGCACCAGTGCGGTTGTGGAGTGGGACAGTCACCTCCCTCGACTGGCTGGCTATGCTGTGCTTGATGCACTCCAGGACACGGTTGGCCCTTTTGGCTGCCAGGGCACGCTGTCGACTCATGTTCAACTTGCCACCTACCCAAACCTCCAGACCTCTTTCTGCAGGGCTGCTCTCCAGCCTCTCGTCCCCCAATTTGTACGTATAACCAGGATTACCCCATCCCGGGTGGAGAATCTGGCACTTGGTGGTGTTAAATTTCACATGGTTGGTGATTGCCCAGCTCTCCGGTCTATCCAGATCTCTCTGTAAGGCCTCTGGACCCTTGAGGAAGGCCACAGTTCCTCCTAGTTTAGTATCATCATCAAACAATGTACATTCAACTCCTGCATCCAGATCATTTGTAAAAACTTTAAAGAGCGCTGGCCCTAAAATTGATCCCTGGGGAACCCCAGTGGTGACTGGCCGCCAGCCTGATGTAACCCCATTTACTCTATGAGCTTGACCCGTCAGCCAGTTGCTCACCCAACGTATTACGGACTTGCCTAGCTGTGTGCTGGACATTCTGTCCAGCAGGATACTGTGAGAGTATCAAAAGCTTTGCTAAAATCCAAACCCACCACATCTACTGGCCTCCCTTGGTCAACTAGATGCATGATCTTGTCATAAAAGGGAATTAAGTGAGTTAAGCAGGACTTACTCCTCATGAACTCATGCTGGCTGTGATCAATGACTGTGTTGTCTCTCAAGGGTTTTTCCCAGAACAACCTTCTCCATAATTTTACCAGGCACTGAAGTGAGACTGACAGGCCTGTAATTACCAGGGTCTTCCTTCTTACCCTCCTTGAAAACTAGGACAACATTTGCCAGTTTCCAGTCAACTGCGATCTCTCCAGACTCCGAAGACCGTTCAAAAATAATGGAGAGACGTCCCACAATAACATTGGCCAGCTCTTTTACTACCCTGGGATGAATACCATTGGGCCCCATAGACTTATGTGCATCCAACTGGAGCAGCAAGTCTTGAACAAGTCTCATTCTGGCATTTGTGCATTAACTTGGTCAAGGACATGGACCATTTTGGAGCATTGCTCTTGACAATTTCTTTTTGGAATATTTTTTCCCATTCTTGGAAGATGCAGCTTTGCATGTTAGCTTTGGATTTTTTTTCCTAATCCTCTGATGTTTTGCTTTGTTAGAGCAATCCAAGAGGATTGTAGAAGTGGTGGATTTGATCAGGTGATCATTTCCACCTTACAGGAAATTCCTTTGATAGCACTGTTCCACTCTTAATTCATTTCGCAGCACCCTACCACTGACTTGAATGAAAAAAGAGAAGATTTTTGACTTACTAGACAGTGAGGATGACGTCTCTGGCACCTATAGGTTTTGTGCTCCAGTGACTGTAGAGCAAAGTACAGGGCTATGCTACGGTTGTATGAACTAGCATTATTAAAGAGAAGAGTTCCTTTTTACCCATTTTCTACATTTTTCCTGTCATTAACATGTACCTTGGTTTTATAGGATGCAGCAGAGAATTTCCTTAAAAAACTAAAAGGAAGTCTCAACTGCTGAATATAATTAATTACAGATTATATTAAATAGAAAGTGTATTAATGTTAGTTTACTTAGTTCTTGTAAGCTTGCAAAATGTGGAGAGGAAGAGAGAAACCACCTCAGTTTTTTAATGCATTAAATAAAATGCAGACTCTTTAAGATGACTCTTCAGTATTCCCAGCAACCTTCCTGAACCCAGTGACTTCTCCCAGCAATTAATATCTTAAGACTGTGGTTTTAAAGTCGCAGTTTCTGTTAGGATCCTTGAGGACTTTTTTTTATGAATGTTGAGTTAAATCATGCTATGCTTTTTGGTAGTTTGTCACTTCATGTTTTATCTTCATTGATCAAAGCCCTTGAGTTTCTTCAGTCACTGCTAATCAGACATCCCTTTAAGAAGGATGGATTTCATACCTGCCATGTTCCTGAAAGGCTAGTTCTCCATGGGGAAGTTTCTGTCTTGTATATTAGAGGCTTTCACACTTTATGCAGATGGCAGTAAATGCTACTTTATTATCGCTGTTACGTTCCAAATAGGCCTGTGTGAACTGCGAGTAGTCCACCTTCGCATTCAGTGTTGAGGGCATTGGAAACTCTTGGCAGTGAGGGAGTTGTTTCCATATGGTCATCATCCCAATTTTAGCTAGTTGTCAGTGAGGCTTCATTGGCACTGAAAGCAGTATTTCTTTTAATTGAAAAGCCATTAACATGAATCATCTTTCAGTGGGTCAGAGATGTTTGTTACTGGTAGATGTTGTTTGTATTTGCTTATTTTCTTACAAGAAAATTTCAAATATGACTTGATTGTACAACTATATACTGTTCTGCTCTCTGGAAGACATGCCATTGAAACTTTAATCTAAAAATTGAAAGCACCTATTTTTGGACCTTTAATAGCATCAGTAAACAAATGTAAGTTATGTGGAGGTTGGAAGAGGGTTGTGGGTTTTTTAATCCACTCATTTCACTCTTAATTTGTGTTTGATTACCAGATCTTAAAGAGACCAGCTGAGTTTATCTTTTATCATGCTGCATCTGTCTGCCGTATTGGTTTAACCTTGTTGGTCACTGATGTCAAAAATTTACACAAGAAACTTAGACTTCATGAAACTTTTTTAACCCTTTCCTTGTAAGACTGGTCTCTTAAAGACTGCCATAGGTGCTTTCAGTGCTCAAAGAACCCTTTTATTCCACTTCATTACCAAGCCTTTTGGTTGTCTTTTCTTCCCTGTCCCATAAATAGAGCTTTAACCTTGAGAAGAAGGATATTCAGAGATCTTTTGAGAATTTGCTTTTTTTTTTTTTCCTCCCAACTAACTTTATATGAAAGATGCTCAGAACTGAACGTAAGGGACGATTGTAAAATCCTTTCAGAAAATATGATTTCTATGTTGTTCAGTTTCTTAACTTGTACGTGTAATATTTTCCCTTTCGCTTACATATTGAGGAAAGCAGGATGACTGAATTGCCAGTTTCTAATTTTACCAAGTGAGTTTTGGTTTCTTCCTGAAGCTAAAGACTTAAATATTGTAAAGAAAAGTTATAGGTGTATATGAAAATGACTTGGAAAATTATGGTTAGATAGGATGAAGAAGTCAACAAGAACAGCGAATAATATTACAACCACAGCCTGTGTAAGAGAATTAGTTTATGTGCTAAGAGTTGTAACTACACCAGGGCCTCCGTATGGATTTGCCACTTCTGTGTAGAAGAGGGTGGCTTTAGTGGGGCTTCACTGTCAGCTACAGTGATATTTTGTCACAAAATCTGAGGAAAAACTCCTGAAGTTTTGAATACCTGTGTATGGTCCCGATTTGGTTAGAGATCTGAATTCCCATGTTGGGAGGGAGCCTTACTGTTTAACTAGAGCTCTTCAGTTTGCCATTTGCAAAACTTCCAGTGCTTACTGAGTTTTCTCGAGTGGGAATACACAGAGGGCATTAGGCGGTAGGAAGGAGGCCTCCTGCAAGCCCACATGTGCAAAAGGTCTCCGAGAAACCACACTTCTGTGATGATGCCGATATTTGAATGTGCAAGAGCGTGAGAGGGTATACTGTGTTCCCTGCTCTGTAGAATATTCCCTGAAACTTTTGTCTCTTTGTTGTGTGTTGCTTTTAACATCCTAAAGTTACTTACATTTAGATTTACAAAATTTGTTGTTCAAGAAAGTATTAATTTGGTACCTTCCTGTTGGCTGTTTAGGCTTCTGTGAGAAGATGAAGTGTGGCTTCTTTTTCTCACAGTTCTGAACGAGACTGAGACCAGTTTTTATAGATCACTTTCAGTTTGCAGTACAGTTGAAATCTGAAGCTGGTTTGCAGGGTGTGACAAGTCTTTTGCCTTGGGTATGTACTCCAGTCTGCCAACCACTCATACAGCCTAGAGTTGTTTTTCGGTGTACTAGGAGACCAGTGACGTCTGTAATCAGATTCTTAGTCCCAGTCATGCTTTTGTGTTACACTTGTCACCCGGTTGAAGTCTGTGTTTCAGAGAAGCCTTCAAAATTACATTTGTAGTGATAAGCCTTCAAATGTGGCTGTAAGAGGATTTTTGAACAGTTAATTATTGAAAAGCTTTACTGAGCAGCAACTGGATTTTTTCAGAATGAGTTGTTTGAAATCAGGGAGGCACAAACTGTCTGCATTAGGGGTTGAAAGCCGTGCTGTGTAATGCTGTTTGCTTCTGGATGGTCTGGAGTAGTCTTGGAGGCTAGAACTTACAGGTGTTTCTTAGATATTGTTATATCCTGCAGTGACTGCAGTGCAGATGAGGCCTTTGAGATAAAACACACGCAACCTTATTTAAACGTGATCTGCACAATTATTCCATAACATCTTATTTCAATAAATACTAATTTCTGTTCTCCACCACCATCACTCGTGAGAAAATTCAGACCCTTGGAAGAATGTTTTGTAGCCTTTTATTTGATTTTTCACTATAGTTTTCTGAATAGGTCATTCTTATGAAGTGTTTTAGTTGGTTGGTATTGTGTTGGGAGGTGGATGTTACTGTCTCCCTACAAAGGAAAACAAAAATGGCAGAAACGTCTGAATACTATTTAGGTATTTATTTCCTTTTTGAGTTTTCTTGCTTTCCTAAAGAAACTGGATTAGAGTAACCTTGAATCAGAGATGTAGGACTTGATTTTTTGCATTGGTGCTTTGTAACCCTGGGAAGAAGACTGTGACTCTACCTCAATTCAGCCTCAGAAACGGTTAGCAGAAAAAAATGGAACAAAAGGAATTAAAACAGAATAGGACTTTTCTGGTTTAAGACAGACTTCTTTAGATGCCTGCTGGGGAGGTTTAGGAGGCCCGCTTCATACAAGGAGAGGACTCAATCACTCTGAAACCTTCTAGCGTTTTAGATCGTTTGGATCTTAATCATCTCCCTTGATGTAGATGCAGCATTGATGTGTTTTCAGCAGAGGTGGTCTCCTTAAAGAGAATTTCTCCTCCATTACCTTCAGAAAACACTTTGTGCCAAGACTTCTTTTTAGAGCCTTGTTTACAGCAGCATTCTGATGCTAATATTTTTAACATACTTTCCACATAGCTTTTGTGATTGAAATCCAGGAAATACAGGGGGGAGAATATACACTTGTCAGAGCTGGCTCTATAGATGTTGAAATTTATAAGGATTATTTATGGAGGCTGGAACTGCCTGGAACAGAATTACGTTCTTGAGTTAGCAATGAAAACAAAAAAGGTAAAAAACAGGAAAAGTTAGAAGTCTTCAACAGTCTGGACCACAGAGTCTTCAGTGGAGGCTTCAGCCATTTGGGTTGTAACATTTGGGTGTCTGTATTTAAAAACAAACAAAGCAACCCCAAACAACAACAACAAAACCCAAAACACCCTCTCCTTCCCCCCCCCCCGCCCCGACGCAGACCTTCTTCCACCCTTCCCCCAGCAAACCAAACCAAACCAAAAAACCCTGTGGTCATAAAAAAAAATTTTCCCAGTGAGCGAAGTCTGGCTCTTCAGAATATGTAAGTTTGAAAGTTGTATGCAAACATTTCTGCTGAGTACTGAGAAAATCTTAGCTTGCTGTCACCTCCGATGTTGGAAACTGTTCTGAACCAAGACTTTACAGGTGGCTCAGGAGCCATTCTATCCAATTATTTCCTTCCTGAATGTGGAAACTTGAAACTGTGGAAACATTGGCCACTACAAAGAAAGTAAACGGGCAGAAGAAATGTAGTCATCTTGCAATGTTTTTTTTTTCTAAATTGTATAAGGTTGACTTTCATATTTATGTCTCTCCCACTCCCTGTTTATTTTTGCCTCCTCAGTGTATCTGTTTTCACAGAATTTTCCATCATAAATGTTTCTGTATGCCATTCTGAATTTTGCCAGCTCTCCAGATATTTTACCTAGGTGTTACCTTTCTAATAACCAGAAACATACCAGTCTGCCTGCCTCAGACTGAGTTCTTGGTTCATTTATGCAATTAATGTGATGAAATAATGTGTCTAAAACTTCTGAGTTTGTATTTAAATACTAAAGCTAATTAATTCCATACAACAACTTTGGAAGTACCTGCTTGGAATTTGAGGGACTAAAAGATAGGTTGGGCTAAACTTGAACTGCTTCTGGTACTTCCAGAAAGTTGGCAAGTGTTCCTGTTTCAGTTGAGGGAGGGTCAGGATGAAAGAGTTTATGCAGCGTATTTTCCATGAGTTACTGCTTTGCTAGAAGACAGATGGTCTTTTCAAATGGAAATTGCTGGTGTTCCAGCAATATCCTATTGCAGTCTCTCTTTGAAGATTTCACCTGTATTTCCTTCATACTAAGAAATAAACTGCTTGTATAAAGGTTATAAACCTTGACTAGGGAATACATTTTTTAAGGCAAACTTATTTGGTTTTGATCAAGAGTACAATGTTTATGTGTTGTGCTTTCTGACATCTCTGTTGGTATACTTTCAAATGGAAAAGCAAATTACAAATTTTCTTCCTTCCTCTAGCCGAATAGTGAATTCCTCCTTCCTCCTCCAGTGTTATCCCATACTACACTATGCCAAACTAAGGCAGATGATAAAAAGGAATTTTGTTACGTTAGTGAACTAAGACCTAACATTGGAAAGAACTCTCAAGAACTACTTTTATCTTTATAAGAATTAGCAAAACTGCTTTCATGAAGACCTAAGAAAGAGTATCGGTTATTGTGGGCTAATATCTGAAGGATTCACTGAAAAATGACTGAGCTTATTGTTTCGCTTTCCTAAACAAGGATTGTTTGGAGGAAAAAAGATAAACTATAAATTATTTACTTGACAAGTGTGTAATAGTAATTTGGAATGTACTACTCAATGTTGTTTAGCAAGATTATAAAAGAAAATTAGCCTTGTTAATTTGGGATTTTGGCTTCTGTAAGTTTCCATTAAAAAGGAGGAGGTGCTATGCTCTGCTTTTTTCAGTGACATAGTAAGTAGGCGAATTAGTAAATTTCTGTGCTCTTGCCTTTTGTCCAACTTTTCCAGGAAGTCTAAAACCTATTTTTTTATTAAGGAGTAATAGTTAAAAATACATGCATACAATTATTTAATGTGACTAATTGTTTTTTTCCTTTTATCTTGCAGCAACGCACCTCTTGCTTTTTCCTCCAAAGTATGTTATATTAAGTTTCGTGAAGCATCGAGCGTTGGTGTGGCCCAGCATCTAACTAACACGGTTTTTATTGACAGAGCTTTGATAGTTGTGCCCTGCGCAGAAGGTTGGTATTTTAGGCATTCTTCTGTAATGTTGGTCTTTGTCGTGTCTGCTAATTGTTTTAAGCTTTCCATGTAAGGAGGTGGTGCTCTGTTGTTATTTTATTTTATTTTATTACTTCCTGAAAAAAAGTCTTGAAATAAAATTGAAAATTGAATGAAGAAACCCAATTATATAGATTTAATTGAAATTCAGCATTAGAAAAAAGGTAGCTGATTTGAATTAGGATAATTCAGTTTTCCATAGTTATTACATATTTTGAGGGAAAAGAAGATAAAATAATTCCCTTCAATATGGCTTGTGTTGGCAGGCTTATTGTCACACAGAGTTCTCACTGAAGTCAATGGAGCACTGAAAAGATTAGGCAATTTTCTGGCACCGATAACATTGCAGTTTCGGTCTTAATGTATCACCTTTGGTGTAGTGGGTTTTTTGTTGTGTTTTGTTTCTAAGATACTGATTATTTTTCCATTTTTTTATACTGAATCCCAATTTTGTCTTGTAGACACGTGATATATGCATTTGGCCATTTTAGATTCATCTAATTAAAATATTTAGCATTCATGGTGATAACTACTGTTTGAATATAAATGTTTACCTCCTAATTCAATTTAAAAAATTCAGTTTGCCTTTCTTGTTACTGTGGAAAATATTACTTTATGTGCCATAAAAAGGCTTTCTTATGTATATTGGTAGTCCTTTTTTGGTTTTAGGTATCTCTTCAAAAATGCAATGATCTGTACAGAATGCTTCCAGTGTAAAATATTTTTAAAACTCTTAATAAAATAAAATGCTCTGTGAATACTAAATTTACAAGTGTTCCTTCAGCTAGCTTTGAGGCCATACTTTTACAGATGTGTTGAATACAAGGTAGTTCTTATTGTTAGCATAATATCCCAGATCTGAATACCGTTATATGAACCATGACCCTATTGTAGGCATATCGCTGGAGTTAGGCAGAGCCCCATTGACTTCATTGGGATCATTGTGGAATTGAGCAGCTGCCCATTTGGTTCTTGGATTTTTTGCCTCTTTGGAGTGGAAACATTCCAGCTGGTTGAGTGAACCTAGCTTCACTTTGAACATGGTAGCCGTTTTGCCACAAACAGCAATATTTAGAATAACTGAACCATAAGCTGCAGCAAGTTCAGAAATACCTCCTATTAACATAACTTTTCTAACTGCAAGAGTCAGGTTTTGGTTCCAAAATACTGTTGACTTCATGGAGTTTGTTAACAATGGTCCCAGAGTATCATTTTTGACATGTTTGCCACATCATGATCTGGATAGTATGAGATTAGTGCTGCTGTAGTAATGGTCTGGGATGTTCTTAGCAAACTGACAAGTCTCCAGGATTTCATAGATTCTGTAAGTACTTTCACTAAAGGCTATATTGACCTACAATGTACTGCCTGTTCTTGTAGCCTTCTTAATAGGGGCATATGGCACATATATTTGTCTCTGTGTAGCCTAGATTTTTAGTTGCTTTTATGCCTTGTTTTGGGGGCTTTTTGGTTTTATTTTTGGAACTTGTTCTTAAACCACCAAGAGGATATTGCTGTATCCACTTGAAGCTCTGTAGAGGCTAATGGGACCAGAGTCCTTATTATTGAAAAATTGCCCCTAAATAATTGACTACAAATTATTCAGGATCTTAGTTTTACATTTCATCGAAAAGACCTTAACACTGGTTCAGTGCTGCCAGAGAGGGAAGATTGCTGCCTAATGAGTGAACAACACTTCCTGGTGTTTTTCTTGTGATGAGATCACTGCCTGACGTGATATGGCAACAGGCAGGTAAAGCTACATTTTCCTGTGTCTCTTGATGGTAGACAATGAATGGAAAGAGAATAAAATCAAAGTTCTGACAAATCTTGTACCAACCCCATTTGTAGCTGACTTACTACACATTTCTGAGAAAAAGTATTACAGAACAGTTGTCGCCGTTCAAAATCATTCTGGACCCCACTGAGATTTACGCATAATTAGGTGAACAAATGATTGGGTTGTGAGGTCAAATTTTTTTTAATGTCAGAATGCTGTTTGCATGTAGCTTTCTAACAGAATCACTAATTTTAATTTATAAAGATGTGAATTTATGTAGGTTTAACTTCCTGAGTAATTTATTGTGTGGAATAAGTATGGCTTTGGAGACCACAATGCAAGATTTTTGATTCACTATGTATCATACGATGCATTGTTAATGGAGTCAGTGGAGTGTATCACGGGCTTTAAAAGTAGTGATGGCTATATTCTACCAGGAGGTAAAATTACATCCTTGGCCAATGGTGCCAGTAATAAAACATTTCATGCGCCGAATCGAACACAGAGGAGAGGTAAAATGGAACTCTGAAAACTTGGTTTTAAAAACCAGAATAAAATCTGAAATTTGGAGTGTATTTAAACAGTGGTAAATCAAGGGAGTATGAGGAGGGAATCACTACACAATGAAAACAGTGTTAATTTTGTGACTTTTAATAAACAATTTAACAAAAATGTAATTGTAAATGAAGTAACATTATTAAGCTGTCAAAATACGACTTTTTTGTGTGTGTATCAGTAGGTTTTTCTTTAAATGATATACTTTGAGAACGCAAAGGTTGAAAGATAAACAAAGATGCCACCCTAATCATTCTAAATTTTATGTCCACATTATCTGGTAGATGGATTTTGACTATTAATTTGGTTTTGTATGTTTTCTCTGTGTGATATTTGTGCATTATTAGATGACTAGACTGGCCAAGGCAGACCTGTTACACTTGCCTGAGTTAGGCATTGTTTGCCATGCCACTAAACCTGCCGCCAAGTGAAACCTTCATGGGGGAAATGAGATCGAAGTCTGGCCTGCTGAAGATGGACGCCCTGTCTCTGTTTTTATTTTATTTTTGCTTTCTTTCCTTTGTTTCCTTTATTTTAATTTTTATTTTTATTTTTATTTTATTTTGTCCCTTTTTTTGTTTTGTTCTGTTAAATCTCTTTCCCTTGTACTTGTGAACTGGTACTTCAGTTCTGTAAAAATGGTGTTTTGTAAAGGGTTCACAGTGTTTCATTTTGAAGTTGACCTGAAGCTGCTTATGAATGGTGGATGGTATACACAGGATTTAGAATATGATTAATTTTTATGCTGTGAATTATGGATAAATTTGATTTGGAATACGTTTAAGCATCAAAATTCAACAGATGATCAGAAGACAGGAATAGTGAAAAATATATCAGTTTTAAGATACATTCTTTCATGTTATGCTTTATGAGTTTATCTTGGAACGGGACAGTTGAAACTCTTACTTCTGGAGAAATTAACTTTGCAAAATAAAGTAATGATCTTTCTCTGCTATTTTCCTTTTCTCAGCAGAGTAGTTTTATTTTAGGTTGCATGGTCTGTTTAAAAGAAGGCTTACTATTTATGTCTAATGTGAAGAGTTTAAAATAATTATTTCTGAAATTGAACTTTCATGAATATTGAATGTCATGAAATACTTCTTCGCTTCTGATGAAACCTTGCTCCAGTGAGGTCAGTGGCAGTAAGGTTTCATCCTTTTGTTTTTGTAATTTTCAGAAAAAACTGTTTACCACTCATAAGTACAAATGCAGCCTGAGGTTTTGGTTGGAATGTGTTACGTGAGGCACATTGTCTTTTAACGCTGTTATCTGTGGGAAGATTGAATCAGTTCTGTGTGCGTGTGTGTGTATGTATGTGTATATTGCACTTCGACATGCACCTGTGGTGGTTATTTCAAGAAGAGGATTTAAAAAAAAAGAATGAAAGAAAAAAAAGTGTCGTCTTGGTCATCTCACTATCTCAGAAGCCCTGGCAGTTCATGCTGGAGTGATTGAGAAGGTTCTCATCCCTAAATGATGTTCTTACTTCTTGTGAAACTGAAGCTCTGGAACAGAAGTGGTGGACCAGGTGGTGTGTCTAGTTTTCAGGCATTGCTCTTCCCAGCCAGCTGCATTGGGATCAATTGGTTTCTCTCTGGTAATGCACCAGGCTGTACACTGCAGCTGGGAAAGGCTTTGCTTCGTGATCTCTGTTGGATTTAGCTGTGGCAGTTGAGGTAATTGCCAGTAGGTGTAATCTCTTTAGTCACTGCTGCTAAATCCAATAAGAATCATGAATTGGATCACACAGAAATTATTTTATTTGTAAGTGTGCATTTTCCATTGCTTTAAAATAACAATTCCTTTAATTATGTTTAGAGTAGATGTGAACTGTAAGTGTTTTTAAAACAAGCAAACTTACTTATTGCAGAAGCAGTTTTGGGGGGGGAAGATTAACCATGTAGTTTCAGTACAAAGAGTAGGAAATTATTTTCTTCTGAGCACTTGGAGGGGGATAAAAATGCTGTGATTAGTACTTGCTTAACACAGATATTTCTGTTCAGCATTTAGCAAAATGGATGCTGGTATGGACTAGGTTGATCAGGGCTCTTAAGCACTTTGATGATACAAAAAAGTAACAATCATAACTGATATTTAGGACAACTTTACATTTCCTAAGAAGCGCAAGATGTCTCTAGGCAATGCAGAGCTAATCTACATCTGCTTCCAGATTCGTTTGCAAAGTGAAGAATCGATAAATAAATGATCATAGAATCTGTAATTTACTAAACATGAGAGCTTCTAAGAAAGCTTTCTAAGGATGTGGTATAGATGTGGCATATTTATTTTATCTATTTCCCTCATTAGAAAATAAATATCTTTACCTCATTTCCATTCAGCTTTTAAATACCATGAGTTTAAAAACCGAAACAGTTATTCTTAAACTGAAGTGTCCTAATTTATTGTGTCATAACCCACATGTTTTGTTGTATCTTTGTGGGCTTGTATTCCTTTTATAAATAAATTCATGGAGGTAAAACTCCAAAACTTAAAGCCTGTAACTCATGAAGTTATTTGGCCTCACATATTAATTACATATTAATTTGTTTTTCAAAGCTGTCTAAAGAACAAGGAGGTAAATTTGCAAGATATTTCAGGTTTTAATTTTTTTTCCCCACAACAGTTTGTTAATATAGAATTGGTTGAAAAGTTTGATCAAGTCTTAAAAACTGGAGAAGGATCTTTTGAAAAGACAGTATCTTTGAGTATACAGGCAAATTTTCAGGGTTCTGTCTGTAGAGATAGACCCTTTCTCATTCTTGAATAAAATAAATGAATCTTTGTTTGTGGCATGGAACTGACCAACTAGATTTTGTATTTAAAATAAAACATTACATTGTTGAAGGACCAAAGTATTCTGGAAATAATGCTGCTAACTTTACAATTTAGATATGCATGTTATTAATTCTTTGACCTGCTATAACAGTGCACTTAACCGAAAATATTCAGTGGATTCCTTGAGCAACATTTGAGCAAATGAATAATTCCAATTATTTCAGTAAGATGACCCATATACTTAAAGTTTAGGCTTGTATTTAAGTACCTTTCTGAACTTGAGTCATTGTCTGTTTAGGTATGTGCCTAACTCAGTTCCTGTTTAAAAGGGCTAAATGCCTAAGCATCTCTTAAGTTTATCTGGTTAAGTGTATATTGAATTGGCTGTATGTAAGAGCATACTTAAATTAGGCATATACTTATGTACGTTACTGACCAAGGATCTAAATTAGAATGCAGACACACCACTTTAGGAGCCATTTCTGCCATTGGATTTACTTGAGCCATGTCTGTTGATCCTGTAGAAACCTGCATGGGTATACAGTTAATTGCAAGATGCTAGCTGTTCAGGATAGCATCTGGTTCATTAGTCATTTGAAAGCACTTAAGTATTTCGATTTTCACAAGAACTGGTACGTAATTCTATGCCTAATTTGCATGCACAGCTGCTGGAACTGTATATTCGAAAGCCTGTTAGTTAGCTACATAGTAGGCAGGATGTGCAGCAAAGTACCTGACCCTCGTGAGCAGTCAGGCAAATCAGGTACACCTCTCATTGCATGCCTGACTTCAAAATGAGATCTGTAAAGAGTGCTGAACATTGTGATGATGACTCAGATTCATGCATGTTTTTTAAAAAGCCCTGGAAGTCATTATTGCACAGTTAATTCTTAAGTGCTAATAATTTTCCTATTTTTCTCCTTTAGATAGCAAAATCAAGTGGTTTGTTACATGTTAAGGAGCAAGGTGCCTCAAAATTTAACATAAATAAAATAAATGTAAATAGGAAGCATGAGGAAAAAAATGGGTACTGTTATTTTATCTTTTCTATTCCACCCATGCTACATATAAATTAAGTTTCATTTAGATTTGTTTTGTCCTTTGGTCATATCCAACTGTAACCCAGTCCTTGCTGCAGATCTGTAGAACAGGTTTGCCACACTTTTTTCTTCTTTATATTTTTTTTTGAAGTAGTATGTTTCCTTTGGGGTCTGTTGGAGCTTGTATAGCTAAAACTGCACAGTGTTTTGGAACTTACCTCATATTTTGCTTTTCAATAAGAATATTTATATATTCATTTTTAAATCCTGAAGTTAAGGGTTTTATAGTTAAAACATATACAGTTTGAAACAAAGCAGTAAAAGCCACTGGCACAGTATTTGCGTATACCTTGACTTTTAAAACAATGTTTAAATAAAAGCATTTACTTTATTAAAGTGCATGGGGTAATACCAAAGGGCTCAGTTGGATAGCATATATACAATTATGCCAGTAATTTTGAGTAGATCATAGATACCTAGTACAATTAGAACTTCTTTCTGTAGTTTTTCAGCTTAGTGTTTAATGTTTGTACCAGCTTAAATCCCTTTGCATTTCAAATTTAATATGCACATTTAATTGTAATCGTAATTGTTTAACTATTAAATCTTTTGATTTTTGAAGATTTTTTGGGGTTCATTTAGCAGTCTAATTGTGACTGATGTTGAATGAAACCTGCATTTAATTCAAATTAGATATTACTTAAACTTTTAGCGTGACAGGGGGAATATAATCTGGTCGAAATAGTAGGAAATACATATTTTGGGAAAATATAGCTTGCTTAGCTGATCAGTTATGATTTTCTTCAATCTCAGTAAAATTAAAGCTAATTTATCAAAGTTTCAGATAAACTGAGGTGACCTAGAATGTAGGACAGTACAAATCTAAGTTTTTTCTGCCCTCCCCTCCTCCACTTCCAACTTCACTTGTAGTGTGTATTGTGTGGAGCCACAGTAGTTCAGTAGTTTTTATTTTATTTTTATTTATTTTTACCTCCAAAGTAGGTAGCACCAGAGGAATAAAAAAAAAGCACAAATTTCAGTTAGCACATACTTTGTTTTTTCTCTTTTTTTTTTTCTTTTACTGATTTGGTTATTTGCCATTTCTGGGGATTAAACTTTAAAAAATGTTCTTCTTTTCTGTATCTGATGTTCTGTGTGCTATTAGTGATGCAGCCAACACGAACGGTTGTCATGTGTAAAACAACTTTCGATCACCGCGAAAACACCGCCCTGGGAAAGCGTCCATGCTTGATATCGTTTGGTTCATGAACATTAAGTTTCCAGTACAGGTGACCCATAGCTCAAAGTGTTAAATAATTGTATACATTATTCAGTTTTTAAAATAATAATCCATTAATGAGATTGCTAGTCTTTGAAGTTTTGCTCACTTTTGTTTTTCCTAGTAGAGCAGGGTAAAAGGAAAAACTTAAGTTCTTATTTGTTTCTTTGTAAGGATCTGGTAGATAGATTCATTGTTATTTATTACATTTTTAAATGCAAGGGTAATTGTAAAATCATAGAAAGAGTAACATCTGTGTAGTGTTCCAACTCTGTGTAACGCTTTCAATTGCTTCTTCAGGTAAAATCCCAGATGAAGCCAAAGCCCTTTCTCTATTGGCGCCTGCTCCTACTATGACAAGCCTGATGCCTGGTGCAGGGTTACTTCCTATACCTACACCAACCCCTTTGACTACAGTAAGTAAAATTCAGTCGCTGTTTGATTTCTGGTTTCCTCTGTACTCAGTAGCCTTTTCTGTGTTCAGAGAACAAGAGCTATCTGATCCACGGATGTTGTCCTCTTGCATGCTAGATCAGTGAGGCTTTAGCTGTGGTGCCTCTTTCGAGGGTAGATCACAAGATGTCATTGCACTACCTTTCCTAGGTGTTTCTTTCAGATTATTATTTTGCAGAATAGTGGGTAAATACTGATTGTTGTGTCCATTTTAATTGTTGTCCTTCCCTAGAGCCATTAATTTGGTCCAGTGGTAGTGCTATCCACCTCCTAAAAATTCGTTAAAACATAGCAGTTACATTGACACAGTTCTTTGGAATATTAAAATGCTGCATTAGGGTGCTTTTACTTGATATCTCTATGACAGGGCTTTTGACTGTCTAACAATGTTTTCACTACAAAAAACGTAGGAGTCAGCTGCTGCTACTTCTGCTTAGTCCCCTTTTGCCTCTGTGAGCCTTTCTTGACATCAGCAGGCTGCTGTGACCTATTCAGGGAAAATAGCAAGTGAAAATAGAGTCGTTTTCTCTTTTGTTACATAAAAAAAAAATTACCAGTGGCTTGTTGAGAATTTCTCACACTTGCTAGAAAATTTGTTTGCTGGAAAAGCAGTTGCTTTTTGGGTGGAGAAAATAAGATTCAAACCAGGAACTCAGCACACCAATTTAGTTGTGATTTTTAAGTGACTTTTTTTTTATAACATTCCCCAGGAGACATTTCAATACCCAGTTCCACAAATGAGAACTTTATTGTCCACATTCTCTAGGAAGTATCTGTGTTTGTAGGGAAAGAACTTAGACTTAATATCCTTCTTGTTTCAACTGTAATTAATCTTGCCATACATGATGTGTTTGTCCAAAAGGTACCTTATCTGTTCCTTTGATGGACTGATACCTCTTACAGAACAAATTGGCCCTGGGCACTGCAAATTCCCTTCCTGGGCAAGGGCTCAGCCGTTCCTCATCTACTCCTAATACTTGTTCTGGCAAATAAGAAAGAAGAATATTAGCAGTGTCTGGAGGCATCTTACTGAAATTGATTGACTGTAAGCATTAGAAATTCAAGCCTGTATCTTTTCTGATTGATATACTGCATCCCTGGCCAGACCTCTTTGATAAGATGTTAACTGATAGCCCACGGAAAATCTTAACTATACTTATGGGTAGATTTTTATTCTTTAAAAAAAATGCTCAGCTGGGACCTTAAAGTTTAAAGCATTGCCTATATTCATTAGATTTACTTTTCCAGAAATGCACAAGGCAGGCGAGTATTCACTAGTGAAGTATCTCCCACCAGTGCTTGATTGCAAAGCATATTCTGTTTTTGTGTTTTCCAGCTTGGTGTTTCACTTGGCACTTTGGGGGCTATACCAGCAGCAGCATTGGACCCGAACATTACAGCCCTGGGAGAAATACCACAACCACCAATTATGGGGAATGTGGATCCATCCAAAATTGATGAAATCAGGAGAACAGTCTATGTTGGAAACTTGAATTCCCAGGTAGCTTCATTTTTGTGTAATGGAAATACTAGTGGAAAGTGTAGAATTGTAATTTATGAATTCTAATCTTACATATTAAGAGTTTTCATTAGTTGATGACAAGAGGAATTTAAACAACAAAAATACTCTTTTTGGTTACTAGTGATATTTCGAATTTTGAATGATCCTGTGCCAGTCAGATCAGACCAGACTGTGGAATTCATTCTGGCAGGATACCAGAGAAATCACACTGTAGCTGAATTCAAGAAACATACTTATGATTGTGTGTGTTGATCAAATGTCCAGCTGGGTTGTGTTAGCTGAGCAATGCCTCAGAAGTCATGAGATCATGGTAGCCATGCCCCACAAAACTGAGCAGTTGCTTAAGTACAGTAAGATGGAATGATGTATCCTAGTGGAAGTTGCAAAATTAGCGTAAATATCTTTGAGTTTGTGTAACAGGAAAGTCAGGTCTGTCAGAAATTTGTTTTTTCAGCAATTGGTTGAATCAATTGAAAAACTATTTGCTTTTGACTGATGGTAATGTAAGTATTTTATTTTGGGATTTTTTGACTGCCAAAGTAACTACTAGAGTGGAAAAGTACTATTGATTGTGATAAAATAAAACAAGCTGGAAGCTAGTAGAAAAATAGATAAAAGCTAAGTCTTGTAATATTGTTTGGATTTTCTTTTTTTAATTGATCAAAATTCACAGTCAATAGCTTGGACACAGCTGTATAAGGAAATTCCTCATCAGTTATTTCAAATGAGTTGCCTGAAAAGTGCAAAATCCTGTGCAAACCATTTTTTAGTCTAGATGTAGGACTTCAGGGCTTGTGGTTGCACTGTTTTAAATTGTAGTGTATTCTTTAGATTAATGGAAGAAAAAATACCCGTCTTTCTTAAAGCGTAACATTACCAAATTCATGTTGCCTGTGTATTAATGGTGAGATAATCTTTCCAAAATCTATACCTCTTAGATTACCTGATATATTAGATAAGTGGTTTTCATTATATATTTTACTTCAGCTGAGCTCTTCGACTCTTTCTAGACTACAACAGCAGATCAACTGCTTGAATTCTTTAAGCAAGTTGGAGAAGTCAAATTTGTGCGAATGGCAGGTGATGAGACGCAACCAACACGATTTGCTTTTGTGGAATTTGCAGACCAAAATTCTGTACCTCGAGCTCTTGCCTTTAATGGAGTTATGTTTGGAGACAGGCCACTGAAGTAAGAAATTAATTACCCATATAACTATTGAATGAGAGATTTCTTTGTATCCTTATACATTTGACTCTGATGTGCAGGAAACTGCTGTGATGAATATTTGTTCAATATAAGGACCTATTGCTAGCAAACTGGGATATTTTTATAAACTCCAATTTCAAGGTTGGGCATAACTTTCTGTAAGAAGAACATGGATGGCATTGAGTAAAATATATTTATATTTAATCTTGAGGTAGTGGAAGCTATAATAGTAAAAGAATGTGCAAAGTCCTTAGTACTAATTAAGCTTTCTATATGATATGTATGTAATTAGTAGGCCTTAACATAGAGATTTGATCTGAAATAGAGAAATAGATTCCTAGACTTCTACTAGAAAATAGTTTAACACAGAAATATTGTGCTGCATTTATTTAAAAGTGGTAAGATGTGAAAGCAATAAAAGACATTTCAGATACTTAGAAGAGATGAGTGTTAGGACAAATCTGTAGTTTTTCTGAGCTTTGAAGTTTTTAGTCATATGTGGAAATTGTGGTGTTTTCCTTTCTTAGTTGTTTTTCATTTTCCCTTTTCAAGTGTTTGGAAATTAAAGGTTTTATTTTTCCTTAATTTAGAATAAATCACTCCAATAACGCAATAGTGAAGCCTCCTGAAATGACACCACAAGCTGCTGCCAAGGAACTGGAAGAAGTGATGAAGAGGGTAAGGGAAGCCCAGTCTTTCATATCTGCTGCTATTGAGCCAGGTAGGTATATTATGTTCATTACCTAACAGACACATTCTGTGTGTACCTTGGCACGTGCTTTTAAGAGTATTTTCAAAGACAGGAAAAGGGTACTCAAAGGTGAACAATTTGTATTGGAAAAAAGATAAAATAATCAAAACTCTGTTCATGCAACAAAGCAGTGGAATGAAGCTGACTTTTTATTTCATGTCTTATTTTCAGATACATGCTCACTGAATGTTTTCAAAAATGCAAAGTTAATACTAAATTAATACTTAATGTTGGTGCTTTTTAAGTTCAGAGTACTTACAAACTTTTAAAAGAAAATGCTTTACACTTTGTTTTGTTCTCCTCTAGCAGCCATTGGTGCCATAGTTTCATGATCAGAGGGAGCTAGCACGGTTCTGAAAGCAGTAGTATGCTTTCCTTACGTGCAGCAAGTTAATTTTGTCCCTGTGCTATGCTCTTTTTCATGCTGGCTCAAGACTGTGTGCATCCTCATAGCAAATGAGATCAGAGCATGAATCTGGGATAAAACTTAACATATTGTAAAGGACTTGTTTTCATCCAGATTGGTTCCTTGATCCCTGTTAACACTGATATGCCAGGTAAAGGAGGAAGGTGTTGGTGGGTTGAGAGGTTAGATGGACATTTCAGTGCTGATTTGTGCAGACTTAAACTCATTGCAAAACCACACCATAAAAAAATTCTCAACTTGTTAAACTTGCCATTGAGATCCTCCTTTTTCTTTTCATAAGCGAGATTTTGTCACTCTTCTCTCTTAACAAACCCAGACACTGCCTTACGTAGGTTAGATAGTGTGGAGTCTTGAGGGGTTTTGGCGGGGGGGGTGTGAGTATTTTCTGTTGTTTTTTAGGGTAGGAAGAAAAATAGCTCTAACATTTCCTCAATGTTGAGCAGCAGAATAACAATCTTTTAGAGTCTGAACCAAAGTCTGGTGAGGTCACTGTTAAGGTTTCTGTTGACTTCCTGGCCTTTGGATCAAACTTTTCACCCTGTTCTCTCCATCCTTTCCTCCCGCAAAACGATGTTTGAGGAGTAAAACTTCAATATTTATACAGTGGTTGAGATACCTAAAGGTATAGAAAGTACTAATTATTATTTACATTTTATGCTTGTTTTCAAAATTATGCTCTCTAAATTTACTCTATTCTTCTCAGGTTATTTAAAAAAAAAAAGTAATTATATTAAATAATAGACCAAGAGGAGAACATGTTGTGATCTTGTGCATTGTGGCAGCAACATAAATCCCATTCCTAATAGAGCTAGCTGTTTATAATTATCTGGTTTATGTGTACTGCTGCAGGATGGCTGCACTCAACGAGTATATGCAATGACTTTCTTGGATGTTTCTGAAGGATATTTGCAAAGAAGGAAGATGTGCAAAGAGTAGGCCCCTTGCACTATATGTGGTACATTCCACTTGTGCCAGATTGTTAACTGGGATCTTTAAATGTTCTGAGCTTACACTGCAAAGTGGTTTTTTCCTCTCAGAGTCTGGAAAGAGCAGTGAAAGAAAAGGCGGTCGATCTCGTTCCCATTCTCGTTCAGAATCCAGGTCTAGCTCAAAATCGCGATCTAGAAGGAAAAGATCACACTCAAAACACAGGTAGGTATGGCTTTTATTCTGGACTAAGACATCATACTGGGTTTTTTTGAGTGGTGGTGGTTACTGAGATTTCTTACTGAGTTATAAGACAAGTAACCCTGTAGCAAAGATTACTGACTTACCCTGAGCAGATCAGAGTAACCAGGAACTTTGTCTCTGACCAGATACTCTTTCCCTCTAAATGCTAAATGTTTTCAGGATTACTTTCAGTTAAAACACACTGGAAGGCACTTTTTGTACCATGTAGCATAACCATTTCTATGGTTTCATGGTACATTTTATGCTATGTAACATAATATCATTTTGTATCCTGTATTTTAAAGAGAAATAGTTTCCTGTATTTTGTGGATCAAACATGTAGTTTACTGTCAACACCCTGAGCAGATAGGCTGGCTGGTTTTGCTAGTAGAAAGTTCCTGATGTCCTGAACTTCTAAACATAGAGTTAACAAATGCAATATTTTTATTTACTGTACTGTAAATGTAAAGCTATGGTTTTTAAAAGCAGAAGAAAAATGCTTTAGAGGCAGTTTTTCATTCTTCAGATTTTGTTTGCTTTCCTAAATTTGTTCAGTTCTGAAACAGGTTTTGGGATATGGGAGGAAATAAAATTACTAGATCACCCTTAAAGTATACCCATTAAGACTTTTTCCAAGAATGAGACAGTCTTGCTATGTGAGACTTACAAATGCTTCCTGAAATGATTCAGATTCTTTCAATGTCAGGAATATCTTCTGAGCATTTACGTAATCGATCTAAAGATATTTGGCTACATTAAGTATCAAAAAAAAAAGAAATTCAGAACATACTTGATAGCTTACACTTTAAAAAGGTGGGTGTTGTCAGTGTTGCAGCAACAGCTCTGTTGCATCCTTTCATGCATCATCTTTTAACAAGGCAACTAGAATTCTTTTAAATACAGAAAAGCTGGCCAGAGGGAGTTATCATCAATTATACTACCAAAGAAATATGATATAAGTGCAGTCTTCAGTTTTGCAATAGTGAGTACCTGTTTTTGAGGGGGGGGTTGTGTTGTTGTTTGTTTTTTTTTTTATAGTTTAGCACTGCTACTGTAAGTTTTGAGAACATGCTGAAAAAAGGCCAGTCTGATCCATTGAGGCAACTTCATCCCTAAGAATAAACTATCCTTACCACTTCCCTGTTTTGCTGTTTTATAAAACACTTAAATCATTTTCATCTCTATGATAGAAAATTTATTCAAGGTCTTATTTTGACTCAATTGTAATTAATTTGCCCTGTAGTTAGTTTGTATTTCTGCACTGATAAGCGGGGCAAAGCTGTAGGTAAAAAATGGTTGCCTCTCCTCTCCTCTTGGTGTATATTATTCTGTGTGTCTTGAGCTGCAGAAGACAGGTGAAGCTGGTATTTTTTGTACCTCCCTGTTCTTCAGGATTTATTGAGTAATATACACGGCCTTTCTGTCTTTGGTAAGTTAAACTTCATGGTGCCTTAACCTCTCAGGCGAAATATCCAATGATGTGGTTTTTTGAAACTTAATGTTCAAATTCAGCTTTTTACTTTTGCTTACCTAGGGAGTATGATCTTCCACAAATAGGGAATGTTTTGGAAAAAAAGAATATAGTAGTTTTTAAAAGTCTTATTTTCTTCATCAAATCTGTGACTATACTATATATGTTAATCAGAAGACTTTAAGTGGATTTTTGTCAGAGTATCTGCACATTATTTGTATTCCTTATTTATCATGTAGTAAATGCTCATTCCCTTCCTTGAGAGTTCTTATAATTGAAATCCATGGTAACAGATCCTTTCAACTGAAAAGGTAACTTGACTAAATGATGAACCACAGATCACAGGGTGGTTTTATTTGGTTTGGTTTGGTTTGGTTTTCTAAAGTCCATTTAAATTGTAAGGCTGGAGAACAAAGCCAAAAGAGACCAGGTAAAGCCATCTTTCTTCAGTGACCAAGACTGCAATAAGTGACTGGGCCTGGAAGAGAAACAGAATATAACTAATTATTTTTACAAGCTGCTAGAAATTGTCTATAGTAGATTTTATGCACTGTAATTTACTAAGGACAGCTATCCTATTATGATATGAATTTCTATTTTCCAGAATGTTCATGGAGGTTATTATGAAACATGGGTATTACTTAAATAGTGCATTGTTTCAAAGGAGTGCATGTACACCTGGTGAAGCATAAAGTATCCATATTTGTAAAAAAGTTGGTAGGCAGTATATTACTTAGGGGTAACTCTTTATATAATTTTATGTAGTGAGGCAAGATTTATGGTTTTTTTCCTCTGTTGATTGACCTAATTTTTATGAAGTTTCAATATTAAAGTATTTTTCTTCTGGCGTTGTTCATATAGAAGTAGATCTGGCAACAGATCACTCTCAAGACACAAGGACAGACGCAGATCCAGAAGTCCCCTGAAAAAACGGTCTAGATCTAGAGAAAGGCGGAAATCAAGAAGTCGCTCTCATTCTCGGTGAGTTCCATTCCTAAGTAATGATACGTTGTACAGAGTTTTTGAAAAAAGCTAACAAACCTTTTAGGTGGTGGCAAAGGGTAGACTCTCTGAATGCTTTAGCCTGTCCGTAGCCTTTGTCTGTGGGACAAAAGAATAGAAAATATTTAATGCTGAGTGTACTGGTTTTGGCTGGGATAGAGTTAATTTTCTTCATAGTAGCTCATATGGTGCTTACGGGGGTTAAATCACCACACTGAGGTACCTGAACTTTGATACCAAAGTCTAGTTTACATTTATACCAATAGGCAAACTGACCAGAAATAGGTAACTTTAATTGCCAGACTTTAACCAATAGATTAGGAATGTTCTGTGTAGCCTATGCAACCCACAAAAAAGTGGATTATGCTCGTTTGATCTATATCTGTTGAGAAGGTTGGATTCAGGCTGAAATTGATCCTGCCTTCTGAGAACACATACAAAGTTTCTGTTGCATGAGCTTTTATTTTCACTTTTGGCCATCTCATATTGGCCGTGCACTTCTGTGGGCACAAATGTGTGTGTCTGCTATGTGGCATATTTGCATTTCAGGATCTAATACATCTATATTTTGCTTAGTCTATTAATTTTTAAGTTTGATCGTCTAATTATTGAACTGTGAAATTCCAACAAGATAATAACATAATTTTCTGAGGGATGAAGTAGTGAATATTCACAAAACAAAAGTGCCTATGAAAGTAGCTTCATGAATAGACGTCTTGGTACTTTTCTTTCTGTTTCATCTCTGTAATTCCCTTGGTTCATATAAAGGGAGCTTCATACTTAGATTGTGCAGTTGCCTCTTGTCTTTTGAGGGAAGAAATTTTGTGGGAAAGAGAACGGCAGATCTGTGGACCTCAGAGGAAACAGGAATAGGCTACGTAGCTAGTTGGGCTTTTTTGATGGATCCTTTAGATTCTCTGTTGCTGTTGTCTGGAGCTTCTTGAGCCCCAGCTGCTTACTGGAAGGGGCAAGTTCAATGAAATCTCTGTGATAAATTAACTGGAAGGCACTTCTTAGGTCATTGTGAGACTCTTTGCTATTGCAGGGATTGCGTGCTGTTTCATCTTTATGATCTTACATTCCTTCTCGGAGACTTCTAAAGAACTATTTGCCAAAACCTCATGGGAACCAAAGTTATCAGGTCACAGAGCATACAACAGCCTACTATTTATTAGCAGTTGAGAAGAAGATACAGCCAAACACTTCTTCCGTTGAAGAAAGGTGGGGGCTGTGCTTAGGACCTTTCATGGGTGAAGTCTCTTTGAGAATCTTTAAAAATCCTAGAATAGGTATCAATACTAATAGACACAGCAACTTCTGTCAGTCTGGTTCTCTTGGACATGTAAAAGCCTGCTAATCAACTTCTCTTGTGCTTTCTCCTGTTTCTCTCTCTGAGCAATTGTCCATTTTCGTATGTCGTAGAGGCAGGTCTAGGAGTCGTGTGTCTTTATGGTAGAAAGGAAGGATGGACTCTCGCACTTCCAAATAGTCCTATACCAAAATGTAATCTTCCAGCCAAAGCTGTGATCTAATCAATTTTTGTTTGGCTTGACGACTAGAACATCAGTTGGAATTTTCCTCACTGTTCTTCTTTTTATGAACATGTATCATTCTGCCTGCTCCAAAGAAGCTGACTTGTTCTGTTATCCTTGCTTCTGTTTTTACTGTATTAATTTTTCAATAATTTTTGAATTCCTAATGACATTACAAATGATTGAATTGTCTTGATTGAGTTTTGACCTTACATTTGCCTTTTGAGGAAATTTGTTTGGTGAAATTTTATCCCTGTTTTTTTATTTCTGTGTATTAATTGTGCAACTTTCAAGCAGTTCCAGGATATCTGTGTGAGAGAACACTGTAGAATAAAAACTTCTGTCAGTCGGCTGTCATTATTCATGTGGGGGTGGTTAATCTGCAGTCAGTTTTATGTAGACACACTTTTAGTTGAGAGTGGATTTACAGATTGTAGAGTTCGTCTCACTCCTGACAAAATGTAGAAAATTTATGTATATGTAATAACATAACTGTAAGGTGAAGAGACATACTCTCTCAAAGTGTAGTACCATCGCTCTGAAGATCATAGTTTGATTTGATTTTGGCCTCCCCATCTCCAGTTTGGTTTCCAAATTTTTCCTAGCTATATAACTGTTCCCTCATGGTGAACAGGGGTGGAAAATTAAAATATTGAATAATTACTGTTTTTCAACAGAGACGCATACTTTATCTCGACCAATTAATGTATGCTAAGGAGTTAGTTGTAATTTTAATTGGAAAGTTCAAAGATGAATTAATGGATTTGTGTTTGGCTTTTCACAGGGACAAGAAAAGAGACAAAGAAAAGGTCAAGGAAAAAGAAAAGGCCAAAGAAAAGGAGAAAGAGAGAGACCGAGACAAGGAGAAGGAGAGAGACCGAGACAAAGACAGGGAAAGAGAGCGAGATAAAGAGAGGAACAGGGAGAAGGACAAGGAGAAGGACAGGGAGAGAGATAAAGAGCGAAACAAAGATCGAGAGAGAGTCAGAGACAAAGACAGGGATAGAGACAGGGACAAGGATAAAGACAAAGACAGGGATAGGGACAAGGACAGGGAAAAGGAGAAAGATAAGGAGAAGGAAAAAGACAGGGAAGAGGTAGACCAGAACAAGGAAAAAGAAGATATTGAGAAAGAAGGAGAGAAGGACAGAGAGAAGATTAAGGACAAGGAGGGAGATAAGGACAAAGGAGGGGACAAGGAAAAGGACAGAGACAAAGAAAAGGAAAAAGATGGGGAGAAAGAGAAGGAGCGAGAAAGAGAAAAAGAGAGAGATGATAAAAAGAAGAAAGAGAAGAGATCCAGAACACCCCCAAGAAGCTATAGCTCTTCAAGAAGATCTCGTAGCTCCAGCAGGTTTGTTTAGAATTTTTTCATGCTTTTTTTGACTTGTCAGTTCAGTGAGGCACCATCCAAGTTTTCATGTATCAGTATCACCACATCTCTTACTAATTAAATTTGTATTATTTCTGTTTTGTAGATTTTCCTGTAAAGTAAAATCTATTACAAAGAGCTCTGTATGATGCCTGATAGAACCTAGTTTCTTGTTGGGCAGCTGGTGCTTGCCTTTCACATAACCATATAGTATAGTCCTTGAGGACAGTAAATAGATGGTTCTTGTGCCATTTCTGTGTGTTGGAGCTGTCCAAAAGTTCTGATAAAGCGACATCACACATCATCTTTGTCCTGATGAAAGTTTGAGTCACTGTTACATTGTTCCTTGGTTACTTACTTACTGTACAGTATTGATCTGTAGATCTTAGGAACAGTTGGGTGATAGTACTTGCCACTCTTCAGCTGGATGGCTGAACAGCAGGAAGCAAGCATGTCACTTGCCTGGCTAGCCATTCGGAAGGTGAATGTATCTCACTTGGAAGATAAGGAAACCTTGTTTACTGGTGCCAGTACTGCTGAACATCTTCATCAGTGGCCTAGACAGTGGGACAGAGTACACCCTCGGCAAGTTTGCTGACAATACAGAACTGGGGGGAGAGGCTGGTACACCAGAGGAGTGTGCTGCCATTCAGAGAGACCTTGACAGACAGGAAAAATGGGCTGACAAGCATCTTACGGAGTTGAACAAAGAGAAAGGCCAAGTCCTGCACCCAGGCAGGAATAACTCTGTTGCACCAGTACAGCATGGGGGCTGACTGGCTGGAAGGCTGGGTGGCAGAAAAGGACCTGGGGGTGCTTGCAGCCGAGAAGGCTGGCAGTGTGCTGAGCTGCCTTAGGCAGAGTGTTGTGAGCAAGTCAAGAAATGTGATTCTTCCCCCATCCTCAGCACTGGTGAGGCCACATCTGGAATCCTGTGTCCAGTTCTGGGCTCTCCATTACAAGAGACACACACACATACTGGAGTGAATCCAGTGAAGGGCCACAAAACTGATAAAGGTCTTGGAGCATCTGTCATACAAGGAGAGACTGAGGGAGCTGGAATTGTTTGGCCTGGAGGAGAGAAGGCTGAGGGGGCATCTTATCAATGCATGTGAATACCTGATGGGAAAGTGTGAAGAAGACAGACCCAGACTTCTCAGTGGGGGCCAGTGACAGGCTAAGAGGCAGTAGGCACATATTGACACATGGGAAATAAAGGCTTTTTTCTAATGTTTAATTGTGTTTTTTTCTGGGCAAACTGGAACTAGTTACCCTAAGAGATTGTGGAGTCTCCATCTGTGGAGATATTAAAAATCTGACTGGATGTGGTCCTGAGTGACCTGCTCTAGTTGACCCTGTTTTAAGGTCCAAGAGGGGAGGTTGGACTAGGTGGTCTCCAGAGGGCTCTTGCAACCTCAGTAATTCTGTTACTCTCTGAAAAGTAATTGTGAATAGCTTGGGCCACAGAGTCCCAGTTAGCTTGCATTTAGGGGTATCTGTTTACTTTGGTGATTGGCGTTGCCTAGTTGAAATGGTTACAGACCTTTCTGGAGAAGATAATCCAGCAAACTGGCATTTCAGCTGCCTGGATTTACAGTGCAGCACTGAGTTGTAACTGTTTCTGTAGCTGCTGATCCTTTACCTGACAAGTGTAAAATATTGGACAAATAGTCGTCTTTTGGAGAAGAGGTGGAGGTGGAATAGGACATACAGGACCTTCTAAGAACTAGGTGGCAACTGACCTTGCTTTACTGACAGGCAGCATGCAGGCATTAGAAATTAGATGGCTATTTGTGATTCCTAGCTGAAGGAACAGACACAGACCAGAGGAAGAGGAGAATCTGGCTCCTTTTCCAACACACATCTACAGGCTAGCAGAGGAGATAGGTCGGGAATGTCAGTTCTGTGTATGATTAAGAGACAGAGGATCACTATCAAAGTATTCAGACTTGTTTTTTCTTAAATTTTCCTGTATTAGTATTGCTTAAGAGTGTTAAAAAAATGGGTGCACAAAAATCTTTTTATAGACAAATGCAATAGAGATGGGAACAAATACTGTCAGACACAGTTGTAGTTCTTCAACTTGAAATACAAAAAGCAGAAGCTGAAAATTAGATTTCATGAATAAACAGTTTCTAGTTTGAACACAATTACTAAGACACTTAGTTGCTCACAGATATGTATGCTGGAAAGCAAAATAAAATGGGGATGTACTCAATGTGGCCCAAGTGGGAGCACTGTCAGAATAATACATCAATTTCCAGTATCCTCATTTGAAAAAAGGTGATGATAAATGTGAAGATGTTCAAAATAAGATGCATGTTAACTAGTGAACAGCTGGTCAGTGATTGTGTTATTTTCTCCATGATTTTGAGGTCACTTTTTATTTTTGTTTACCAGAGATTGAATCAACCTTAAGAGCTTGCTGAACAAAATAGTTACGATACTTTGTCCTGTGCAGCTTCAGGAGGTCACAGTAGATGATATTGTCAGAGTATCAATCCAGATAGTGATACTAGGCATATCTTAATACACCCTTTTGTAATTTATATAACAACTGTTGTTTTCTTGGCCTTTCTAAATATTGAAGATATATGGTGGGTATTGCAACAACTGGTATGCATAAGTGTAGCTTTTGTGCCATATCTTGAAGTGCCCTCTCAATTAGTTTTTAACTTCCCTGGCTTTCTTTGATGGTTCTTCCTGTCCACTTTTCCTGCTCTGTGAAGTGGTGATAGGAAAAAGTCATCTTACTTCGACACAGATAGTTCTACGTTTATGTTGAATTAAGCTTTCCTGGCTCAGTTTTTGCTTTATTTTAACATGTGCCTCAGTACATTTGCAACCAGTTATTTAATGTTTTCTTCTATTCAAGGTCAGACTCCATAATAGCAACTTCAGCAAATTCCATATATCTATGTAAAATGGCTGCTTTGTAAAGTACTACAAGCTCTTCAGTATGTTACAGAATGATAACATTCTGTTTGCTGAGTAAGGACTGCTAGGAAAACAATAGATACTAACTTACTTATTCCGATTTTGACAACAGCTTGGGCCAGCAGGAATGCTAGCTCATGTATTTAGGAATTAAACTTCAGTCAGGCTGAACTGAAATTCCAGTGATTTTCAGGTTGTAATGTTGTTTTGAAGTTCATATTGCTCAAGTTATGCCTTTTGTCTTAATGTGGCTCTTCATTCAATTGGATTCTTTTCCTGACTGAGGAGACTCTTACTTAATACAGGATTAGTGAATTCAGTGTGTTTCCATTGTTACCAGGTATAAGTGAGGATAAACAAAAACCTAAAATCTGAAAGGGCTTCCCCCCACCTCTTCCAGCCTCGTCTTTCCCACCAAACTGAAAGATAGGAAAATATTTTTTTTGCTTTGAACAGTTCATATATTGTTGGTGATATATAATGTTAAATTCAGGGATATTTACTTAGTTGTTGTGTCAGATCATTTAAAGAGCTTTCTGGTTTTGTCTGGTTCCTGAGTTTGTTATTTTTATACTTTGATGATCTTGAATTTCTTGGTCCCATAGAGAAAGGCGTAAAAGGAAGAGTAGAAGTCCCTCCAAGTCTCCTAAAACATCCAAAACAACAAAAAGAAAGTCTTCACGAACTCCTTCTCCGAGAAGGTCAGTTTCCTATAAACATAAAAGTTAATGAGCAATCAAGGAGGAAGAATTTATAGTATTTTCATTGTTTTACTGCCTTTGCACTAATCATCTCAGATGATTTCAGTTGGTCAGTATGATTCCGTTTTAATTTAAAATCAAACCAAACCAAAACAAAAACCTGCATGGATTTGAGCTTTCGTGTGCTTTCAACTAGGGAGTTTCAAATCTGTCAACGATGCAAATTTGCTTCAAATCAATAAAAGCCCTTCATCACATACAGATTAATTTGGTTTCCTCTTTGCAAATACCATACATACTGAACACATGCGTTCTGTAGCTCTCTTCAGTCAAAAAATCCCCTTGTCTATATGAAGGGGGTTTTGTTACATTTTGGGGTTTTTTTTGGAAAACCTACAGACAAGAGTTTAGTTTGCAGTTAAATGGTTTGAAGGTTATTGCTGTTGGATCAAATTCTGATGTGAGTAAAAATCTTCTTAAACAGAAACAAGAAAGAAAAAAAAAGAGAAAGAGACACAAATAATGAAAGAAGAGAAAGAGAACGCTCCACCTCCAAGAAAAAAAGTAGTAAAGAAAAAGAGGGAAAAGAGAAATCTGACAAAAGCACCACTACTTTGAAGGTAAGCTGTGTGACCAAGTGATAAGCAGAGTGAAGTGGTGCTAGTGGAGCCATTATTGAAATTCTCTCCCTTCTTTTTCTTTCTTTTCCTCCTCCCTTCTTTTTCTCCTGTTTTCCTTACCAAATTATTACCATTTGGGTTTAGCTTTTGCCAGTTGGAGACGTACAGTTGGTGTTAGTGGGCCAGTTTGATAAGTCTCCATGGAGAGAGAGACCTGGACCTATAGGAGCTTGTGCGAATAAGTTATGGAAACACTTTGTTTTGGTTTCTCTTTCTTGTTCCGTGCCATATGTTAGGACTTGGCTGGCTGCCTGTCTGTATGACAGGCAGGAAGCAGAGTGTGTAACTAAGGGGCAGCATTCAGGGACAGCTTGGCTGCCAAGCTGAAAAGATTACTTTTTTAATAAAACTTTCACTCTGCAATTCAGCCTCTCACTGGTTGCTTTGGTCCTGGTCTGCATATTGGACTCTGCAGGAGTAAAGTTGAAGAGCTGGGGAAGAGTGGTATGGGATTTTCTGCAAAATAGGAAGTGGTGTGATTAAGAAAAGAAATATCTTCAAATTGTTTAATCTTAGAATTTGAAGAGCAGCATGCCTTTAAAGAGTAGTTTGTTGTACTCAGAATTATTCAACTGTTATAAAACATCTGTTTTAGGTGACTGTCCACATGCTTAAGTAATTATCTTACCCAAGAACTCTTTTAAAATGTGTCAGATACCTGACAAAAAATAAGAAAGAAAACATTTAATCGTATTTTATTTAGAAAAGATGATGAAATCTTAATTTCTGGAGCTGTTTCTCATAGGTTCCATGATGCTGCTTGTTCTGTTTTTTCTGAATATTGATGATAAAGAGAGATCACTTTATGGAAATGATTTTTGGATGACGGTTGGTCATGAGTGCCTAACTTCAGCCAATTGCAAAGAAAGCTTTTTAAAAAAAATAAAATAAAAAAGTAAAAGAAGCCAACACCTCTATTCTAAAAATTGCTGAGACAAGATAGGCATGTAAAAATCGAGACAATAAAAATACCAAGAGTGGTTGGAAGTCATATCCTATAATGCTAAGAATATGATTTTTTTGTAAAATAATTTTATTTTTGGTAGGACAAAGATCACACTAAAGAGGATCAGAATTCAGAAACTGACAAGGAAGTAGACAACAGAGATACACAAAGGACAGATGAAGTCAAACTACAACAGAATGGGAACTGTCAACCAAATGAAGAAAACCTCTCAATTAAAATGGAAGAGGTTTAAAGCAAAGAATGGACCTGTGATTCAACTAAGGAATGAAATCCAAAGCTTTTTATTTCCCAGAATGAGGAAGAAAATGTCAAAGCAATCAACCTGAACGTGTTGATAGTACTAGTAGCTCTTCCAATTCTTGTGATAGCTTTGTTGTCTTCTTGCTGTAAAGCAAGAGAGCACGGACCAGTAGTTATACCGTGAAAAGGCAGATGCCATCAGAAGTATTCATCTCTGAAAATCCATGCATTTCCATGATGGCTGTACTTATTTGTAAAATGATTTATGTTACGTTTTGCCATGAGCTGTTACAAATAAGTAGAAACTGAAAGACGTAAACCTGTACTACCCAAAAAAAGCTGAAGATATGCATTGAAGGTTGTTTAAAATACTGCTTGTTAATGAATTTTATATTGTTTTACCTTGTGGGTTAAAAAATCCACAAAAACTTCAATGTGTACTGTTCGATGTGCTTGGAAATGGTGCATAAATATACACACTTTCTTTTGTTGTAAATGACATCTGTAGGGGAAGGTTTTTTAAACATAAACACAGTTTTATGGTTCTTATGTTAAATACCCACTGACTAGTATGTTTTTCATTTGCTCACTGCTTGAGATTCTTGGGTTTTATTATTTAAAAGAATTTCTTACTAGTATCCCTAAAATTAATATTTCTTTTAAAGTATTTGAACAATGCATGCTACTTTCCTGTTCCTAAAAGGAACATTGCCATGTTATAGATAATAGGTTAGCTTACTGCGTTATTTTGGGGTTGTTTTGTTTTGTTCTTTTCTTTTGTCCTTCCAGAAGTGAGCACATCTGTGTGGTATTATCAGAACTTACAGCTTTGTTTTGAGCCGTACTGCAGTGTGTCTGTTCAGCTGCAAATAGTACAGGTGCCATTATGAAAATAAATTTTTCTTACTTGTTTAAAAAAATATGGGAGCACAAGCAGAAGCTTTAGTGCCTTCTTAAAATGTGGTATTTTCTAGAAATATCTATGTGCTATTACTCATTTTCAGCTAAATCTTACATGATCTCTATTGCTATTTTGCCACCACCATACTGTAGACAAGAATGCAAGTGATCTGTCAGAACGGTTGTTTGATTCACTTGTTAAAATACTAAAGCTCCATTTTTACTTTTATTTTTTATTTTTAGAAGAGATTTATAGAGGAAAGCAAAGATGCAATTTGGGGACCACCACTGTACAAAAGTAGTAGCTGAATACAAAGCATTTTCTAATCACCTGCATCAAAGACTGCCCTTTAGACATTTAATCTACATTTGGATGGCCTTAATTGTTACCTCTCCATCATCTTCTTTGATACCTGTTGGGTGATATAAAAGGAATTGTATGCAAAGAAGGAGGGATAAATAAATTGGGGGAAAAAGTTCTAATTTACACAGGAGTTATATGGTAGAGATCCTTTTTTCATTCTTTGGGGAGAAAGCATGTAAGAAGAGAATGACAAAGCAAGTATTTTTGTCAAGGTAAACCATGGCTTGTGTTCTCTGAACTAATTTAATTGGTTACCTGAGATTCTTAAGAGTCATACCTTTAAAACTTACTTATACCTAAAATCGAGTAGATTATTTTTAATACAACTTAATACAATCAAATGACTTAATTGCCTTACCTCATGGGAAGGGTTATTTCCTTCAGTTAAAAAAAACCTTAATAGCATATTAGCTATTTGCTTTCAATTTGTTTTTCTTTTCCTTTGCATAGTTAATTCTTCTGGGGAAAAAACAAAAGAAAGCATATTACAGGGAATGAAAAGTTTGCCCAATTCCTAAGGTAATGAAACCCAGTTTGATTGTGAAGCTGCTTAATCACTCTTCATTTTCGATAGCATTTAATGTTCTTGCCACTGTGTACATTTAAGACTATAGAAAATGCTTTACCATGTAAAGTATAGACAGTCATTTTTGTGATGTTTAAGCCACATGCTGTTGGCTGGTAAACAGCTTATTCTGATAAAAGAACGACAAATCTGTATGCTTACAGGAGGACTGTGAAGGATTGTGTCTTGCAACAGCAGCTGTCTTATTTATGATGTGTAAGTAGCATAGAGCGAAGAGATTGTTTGTATACTTGTTATCTTTGGTACCATTTCACTAATAAAATTAAGTATTTTAGAGGGAAGTTTCTGCTGGTACATACTTATTAAAGGAATATTTTTAGTTGAACTGGTCTTATTCAGGCAGCTTCTTTGATTTGAAATGTGGATGCCAGTGAAAATATACATGTATTATTTATAATATCTTTGAAAAGCTAAGTTTCTCCTTTGGGAGGAATTAGAATTCTTGCAGTGTATCATGTTTCAGCTGATCTTAGTTTGATTTCTTGAGTTTTGTTATCCTGGAATTGCATAGCTCTATTATATATCAGTTACAGAATATGTAAAGGATTGTGTAAAGTTAGCTAAGAAACATGCCTTTGGAAATTAATAGTTAAGAATGGCAGCCTTGTTAGCTAACTTATCACACGTGTAAGTCCATATGCAGCACATTGTTATATTGTATGTGAATTAATGGTTCCCTTACAAAGAGGTTTTTTTTTTAAAAAGAAAAAAAAAAAACCCACAAACCAACCAACCACCAAACATACACATTTCTTTCCCACCTCAAGTCATATTTTCTTACAAATGCTGTATTTTCTGGTTTTGCGTTGTAAATACTGTGCAGATCTGTGAGGTAGTTAAGTTCTGTCTATTCATATTAGGTGTTTTACAGTTCCCCTCTTCCTAAAAAGCCACTACTAGAGAACTATTATTCTGTAAAATGCCTGTCTCTGCAGAGCGTAGCTTGTTTTTAAAGTGGTAGTGTAGCACAGTAATGAAGTTCCTGCTTGCTCCAACAGGACTGTGTGCATCATCCATTAAATGCATCCATCTTCCACTGGAAGTCCATTGCCTTCATCGTTAACAAGATTGCATGCTGAGCTGCCGTGTCAAGATTGTTTGGGTTTGCACTTTATAAATGAGATTAAATTGAGTGCAGGTTTTGAGAACAGTGTAGTTCATGATAGCCGTATTGTTTTAAATGTAATTTCATTTGAGTCAGCCTTTATTTGAAAATGTTGTGACTCGTAATTGCTCAGACAAGTGATGATATGGTGCCATTTTGCAAAGACCACGTAAAGCACATGTGCGTAAGCTTCCATTAGTGACCAGAGTTATTTCACAGCAGTGTTTCTCGATAACGGATAGGATTTTTCTCTGGATTTTGAAAGAAGGTAGCAGAAGACAACTGCTGGTGGATGAAACGGGATTCCAAGCTCAAAACAGTAGGCTGTGACTTAGATGAATTCATTGAAGTCAATAGGTTTACACAGGCATGAGGGATAAAATTCTGTTTGCAAACACTGATAATAGTATGGTATGTAAAGAATATTGTTTTTCGTATTTCAGAATTAGAACTAAGAGGGGGGAAGAAAGCACTTCAGTTGAAAACTAGAAACATCTGAAGCATACCTGAGAAATCGGTGAGACGTGGGTTCTGCCTACTCATTAGTCAACTAATTTTTTTGACAGCAGTTTCATATAGATACATCTGAACTAGCTTAACGTTAGCTGGCTAATAGCAGCAGCCTGTGCGCAGCCTGGGTTATGAAATGAGCTGTGGCCACTTGAGTGTGTTTGCTGCCGAGAAGGTAAATTCTGTAGTCTGTAGCATGCCTTGCATTGCTTGCTAGTGTTCCAGTTACATCCCAGGCAATACCTGAAATTACTTTGAAACTGCAAATCTATTTGCTACATGGTAGCTTCTCTGTGTTGCCCTTAGCTTGTACTCGTATTTTGTAATAGTTACTAGATTTAGGGATTTCTGTGTTTTTCTTTTGGTCTAAGGAAGAGAGAATAAGTAAAGGCTGCTTTGTATGATACAAATTATTGTGTACTTCATACATGTCCTTATTACTGTGTTATTTTTTTCATTCACGTGTATGACCGTTGCAAGCAGTAATGCCATAGTGATGTGTGTATCTTCTAGTTCTGAAGCATCTCTGCATCACTGTCTTTTTGTTAGTTTGTAATGAAACAAGGTTAGAGTTCATGTATTTTAATTTTGCTTAGAGGAAAAAAAAAACCAGAGAAAAATCATCTTGAATTTTGTAAATGTTAGTGTGAAAATTGCATTATAACGGTAAAACAAATAATCTTAAAAGATGTGAATTCTGAACAATGACTTGCAAACTGGGGCATATTATGGGTCCTGCCTGCCACTTGGTGGTACTTTCAGTTTTATAGCAATTGCCTTTGGTGTTATCATAATTTTAAAAGTGAGAATTGGACTTAGTGACACAAATGCTGAGATCTGTAAATGGCTAAACTAATGTAAATCAGTAGGCACTTAGTTCAGAGAGACATAGTTTTCTCACCAGAGATTGGAGTGTGGACAGTTGAAACTTGTAGATATCATTAGTGTTATTACCTAAAGAGAATCTAAAACTTAATTTTGTTTGCTAATATGTAAACAGAAAAAAAAAATTCAGCCTGTACCTTAGGTTTATTTTTATATGTTGAAAAGTGTAATTAAAATAATATTGAAAACTAAAAGCACTGTTTAAAAGGGATTTTTTTTTATGTAAGAGAAATACACTTTCAATTGTGTTTAATTTTAAAGTTTTAAAAAATATCTTGGCATGCAGTGTTTGCTTTTATTTCAAATTCAAGAATGCTTCATTTGTAGGTAAGTCCTACTGCAGGATCTGAGCATGGTGGTATGGGGGTTTCTTCTGTATTCTCTTCAATATAAAACAGCTTAATAACGTTGTCTGACAATGTGTGGAGGCAGCTGCTTTCCCCCTAGTTTGAGGAGACACAACTCTAACACTTCGATTCTGTGCTGTTTAAGTAAGTGCTACAGTTGAGAAGCTATCTACAAACTTCAGTTCTCACAGCATTTTCTGAAACTGTGAACTCTTACTATTCAAGAGGGCAACAAATTTTTTTTTTTTTTTTTTAAATATCATGACAGTTTTATGATTGTTGAGCTTAATACAGGAGAATATGGACAGCAAAAATGAGTTTTTAGCTCTTTATATATTTTCTTCTGGAAAGTTTCAGCTTACATTTGTCACATTTTTTACATTAATCTAGTGCCAAATTTGACACAAGACTAGAGATTTTAATGTGCAAAGTATGTTCCATACTAATCTTGTTAATGAAATTATTCTTCTCCCATTGAAAAGGTTACATGTGTCTTTATTGACATGAAAGACTGTTAGCAGGAATGGTAAAAGAATTATTTCGTCTTCCTTTCACTCAGTCCTTGATGTCATTAATGAGGCTGCCCGTTAAGTAGCTTTCTTAAAAGAAGTTGCTTTACTCGGTAGAACCTTCCTTAGTGCAAAGATTTAGAACTACTGCTGCACTGATGAGGAAATCATGGGCCACTTAGAAATTGCTACTTCATAAATACATAATTTTCATAATAATTTAATCAAAGGAATGAGTGATCTGCTCTGGAAACATAAAGAGAGTAATTTGACGTGCACAGTTCATGTAGTCTGTCAGTAGATGCTTTCTGGTATTTTTCCCACTGATACAGGAGCTGTGACTAATTTGTTACACACAGCACCTGTCACAGTCTGGGTTCAGATATACCTGAGGAACCTAAGCACTACCGCAGCAGAAATACTGTTTCCCTTCTCTAAATTTAATATTTCTGGTAATAAAGTAGGTCTTCCAAGTTTAATAAACATACAACCAAACTTGTTCCATGTTGGTAGAGTATATTTTTGCATTAATGAAGCAACTATGAAATGGTACAAGTAAAGAAATGTCAAATGCTGCTATTATGTTGTTGCTATTTTTGTAAATAATGTCCCGAAGTTTTAATGGTGTCATAAACTCACTTCCACTAAATCTGGATGACAAACAGCAAATGGCTGTGAAGCAATTCTTTCTCTCTATTTTTTTTTTTTTTTAAGGCTACATCTTCCCCAGAGAGTCGAGTGCTTTGTAATGAAGTCTGTTAGACTGATACTGACAAGAATATTACAGGAAGGGTGGCGAGGGGTTAAGTAATTGAATGCATCATCATTCTGCAGTTACAGAAGAGGCTTCTGAATCCCCTGGCTGAGCAGGGGATTTTCTCCAGAGAAAACTGCCATAGTTCCACCAGGGAGAGCTTGTCCCTTTTGAACAATAAGTTAATAAATGTGGCTGTATAGAAGTGTATGTAAAAATTCTCTCTTTTTTTTTTTTTTTTTCCTTTTTTTTTGTTTTTTTTTTGTTAGTTTAGGATCAGGTGTTCATGCAGAGCTTTTGACATTAACAGTACATGTCAATTTATTGTCATGGATGTTTTCATATTAAAATCCCCTGTTTTCAGGGCTTAAGCTTCTCTATTGCTTTGTATAATGTGTAAGAATCTAAATAAACAGAGCAATGATTAAAGAGCAAAAGTTTGAGATGTGCTCCTCAACAGACTTTAACTTGCTCGGTAGGGCTCTTGGCTTGTGATTTTTGAGAGCAGGCATGTCTGTAATGAGACTTGTCGCTCTTTTAACTCCTACTGATGAGGTGATTTACTCAACACCTCCATGGCCTGGATAACTGCATTTCACCATGCTGCTCCTCTGAATGTGAAAGCGGGGAAAAACGGATCTGAGAAATACATTGAGATACCTTAGCAATGGTTCGAAATCATGTATTATCTATTTACATTATATACTGCCTAATGTCCTTACGTAATTACTCACCAAAAAGAAATTCTTCTTAGAGGAGATGATTGAAAATTGACTAAAAAAGTGACAGTCTTTTAAAATCAATTTTTTTCATGTACATGGCTTGTTTTGCCTACTCGTTTTAAGAAAACAGGCACACCTGAGTGTTAGTGCTAGTCTTTTGTTAAGTGTGCTGCTTCAGTATCAGACCTGGGAAAGACTGTGCTGCTTCTGTTTTTCTGTCTACAAATCTTACCTTTCTTTTTAAAGCCAGAGCCTAAAGAAAACCTTTAACTTTTATTGAAGTAGTATTTTAAAGGGTTGATTCAGAATACTGGATTTAGAAGTTCAAATGTGTTGGTCCACACAAAATGTGAACATTAAACAATGCATAATCATCTGCTTTCATCAGAGTTGTGTCTTACGGTGGTGAGGTAACATTTTCCACAATTGCTCCTCTGCTTTGTTCAATTTTAAGGGGACACTCTTCTTATTTTACTAAGACTCATTTAATAAGTCTTCTGAGCTGTTAAATAGTTGCTTTTCTACTAGCTTGGTGTTTTCCTCACAAGTATTCAACTCTTATGCATCCCAGTCATCCTGCCTGATCTCGGCAAGACTAGGTATCTAAGTAAGGGCTGGAAATGTCTGAACCGTGCTGTAAATCATACTAACGCAAATCATGCTGTAAATCATACTAACCCATGTTACAGATCAGCCTCAAGCAAAATGATCAGTGTCTCTGAATGAACCATAATACAGAATAAATAGAAAGGTGTTATGAGATGGTATATATTAACCAGGAACAAACTTCTTTGGTTTATTTTGGTGTGCCCAGTTAAATTCTCCTCTAGCCAGAGGAGATTTTGGGTAGATATATTATTAAAGAGTTTATTGGGATGCAGAGAAGAGGGGCCGGCCTCTATAAAAGATGCCGACTGGTTGTTTAGGATGTTAATTGTAAGGTGTTATTTGTTCTGTCCAAGTTTCATTTGTATCAGCAAAGAAATCCTTTGATCCGTTAAAGATCCTCAGAGCTGTGATGACACATTTGTTCTGTTGCTTAATCTCCAAAGAGGATGGAAAGATGACAGCTGTATGTTCATGGTGTGGGCCTAGGAGATCTGGAGACTGCTTTGTAGTGCCATCTCTCAAATAATGTGGGACACACAGTAAGTCACTGAAATGCTCTGTTCTTCACTCTTCTAATTTTATAACAGGACTTACAATACTTGCTTTGTTCAACCAAAACGTGGCAATGCTGACTTCATTAGTTTAAAGTATGCTTCAGAATCTTTTGATGGAAGAAAGTGTTAGACCTAGGTCATTGCATTGCACTGAATGCATTAGAAATGGGCATTTACTGTGCTTTTATAGCTAGATGAAAGAGTGCATTGTATGGCATAAGTTAATTCATTCTAATAAATCAGATGCCCTTTGTTCATTTTTACCTGGGGTAATTTATAGTTGTAAGGACTGTAGTAATGAGTAGATGGTTATAAAACATAGAAATCCTACTTCTTTTATTTAAGAACTTTCTTTTCTTCTGTCAGATGTATAACTCTATTCCAATAGTAGCTCATAACTACAACTGGAAAGAGTAGTGTGTCCCTTTTGAAGTGATCATGTTTCATGGCTTCTGTGTCATCCTCTGCCTATAAGATAAGAAATTTTTGCCTTTATGCTCTATAAAGAGAGGGACGAATAGAGATCTATAAAGAGCATAAAGGCAAAAATTATTATTTTAGAGGCTATATCAGCCTTTCAATCATAGTTCTCAAGAGCTTTATAAAAGCAGTCAAGCATCATTGCTGCCCCCTGTCTTCCCCCAGTTCAGAAGAGAGAGCACAAAGGGGTGAGTCACTGTCCAAGCCTGCTGGTTCCACTGTTGATTCATCTTCTGACTTACAAGCACACACGTGAGAAGTAAAATGCCTAATGTTAGTGATCTGACATCTCTGGCTGTGATAATATGATTATTTATACCATGTAAACTGTTGCTGCTGCTTGCTGCTTAGCTAATTGGAAGCTGTGACAACGTTTGCGTGGAGGAGGGGGTTTGGGTTTGGGGGTGGGGGGTGAGAACTGTGTATGATTCAGTCTCCCCATTCCTTTTTGTATTATGAAGGTGTGAACTTGTGTATTATGAACTATGAATTGAGGTAACTTTGAGATGGAGTGGAAGACCAGATGTGTAAATCATCGAGGACTAGTGGCTGTACTTGTTGAAGAGAACTGCCTGCGTGGAAGTGGGTTGGTCACAATGTGAGACAGGGGAATGATAGTTTGCAATGAGGCCCCGCTGTTAGATGGGTACTTAGGCAGGATGCTGATTTTGGGCTTATACAGAAACTTGGCTTTACTGCTGTGATTTGATCACCTTTAACACCAGCTTTCCAGAAAGCTCATGGTGTTCTTGCTTTTGGATCACTGTGGTACTGTTGACAGTGTACCCTTTCCAGCACAATACTTTAAAGCAATAGATGGAAACTTCCTTTTTAAATACGGTTCTGTAGCACTTATCAAGACTTTGCAAATAGCAGTCTGGGATTTGCTGTAGCAATACCTTGTTTTGAAAATATTGCCCTTCATTGCTGCGAAGACAGGCTGGTCTTATGTCCTGAGAGAGAAATCTCCAAGAAAGGTTCAAGCCCTTAAGGCTTGTTGAGGAAATTACAGTGGAGAAACAGAAATGTTCAAGCCAGAATCTGCCCTGGAATTTCAAAAAGTACAAGTGTGATAGCTGGTGTAGGAAGAGCATCTTCAAGAAGTTACGCTATGCTGCACTGCAGTATAAAATTCAGTGCTAGAGCACCCCCTCTTGAGCTATCACCATAACGTTTCAGATACTGTTTGAAATACTGCATATTTAGACGTATAGTGTGCTACAGGCTTTGTTACAAGCCTACTGCAAAGCACCACTATTTTTAGTACCCTAGCACTGCTATTTTAATACACTAATGCAGTAGTAATCTGCTAAAAAAGCACTGGAATGGGATGTACCTATTTATGCATTAATAGGAGATACTCTGTGCATGGGTTACAGGGCCTTTTTAGTCATACCTGAAATAGCTTCATTTTGACTTTGAGGACATGCCCAGTTTGTTACCTGGTGCCTTGGACCAACACTAGGGGACTAAGGCTGGTGTATTTTGGAGCTCTGCATTTTGATTACATGCAGCTAATTAGCTGAGCACAGAATCATAGAATAGTTTGGGTTGGAAGGGACCTTTTAAAGGTCATGTAGTGAAATGTATTTGTTTGAACTGTTTCTTTTTGGGCGGGAAAGGTAATTTAAAATGCTTGGGAGCAGGAAGGTGCTTTTATTTAATCTAAATCAAGAGAAAATGAAGTCAATCTGAACTCTGTAGTCGTTACTTAGTCTACGACTGCAATAGAGTTTTGCCAGCGTAGAAACGAGATGGGAACTGTAAGGTTGGAATTTGCCGACACGGCACTAGGCAGAGTACCGTGGTGCCAGTATGCAACACTGGGCCTCCTGGGCAGCACGGCTGGTTCCAGGTCCAAGACATATTGGGACAGCTGGAAGGGCAGACTATGCAAGTATAGCAGTATAAGGAAAAATAAACAGTGTATCTTCCATTTTGTTCCTAGTGCTTGGAGCTCTGTCAACTTGTTCTCTGCATCCAAACCTTCCCTTTTGTTCCTTGAAGTTTTCCAATAACCAATCAGTATTAAAACAAAACAAAACCAAAACACAACTGTCCTTAGAAGTTGAAAAAGTAGTATTCTGTTATGCTTGTAACTGGTTCTCCAGTGTTGCTTCTCCATGTGCTAGGATCAGCATACCTTTTCATCAGATCTGGAGAGCAGAAACTGAGTCACTTACAGTATTACGGACAGAATAGGTTGACTATTTGGCAATAAAATATTTGATGGTCACAGGAGTTAAAGTTCACTGCAACCCTGCAACTTCAGATACACAAACCATAGAATCATAGAATAGTTTGGGTTGGAAGGGACCTTTAAAGGTCATCTAGGCCAACCCCCCTGCAATGAGCAGGGACATTCTCAACTAGATCAGGTTGCTCAGAGCCCCATCCAGCCTGACCTTGAGTGTTTCCAGGGATGGGGCTTCTACCACCTCTCTGGGCAACCTGTTCCAGTGCTTCACCACTCTCATTGTGAAAAACTTCTTCCTTATGTCTACTCCAAATCTCCCCTCCTTTAGATTAAAACCATTACCCCTTGTCCTATCACAACTGGCCCTGCTACACAAATATGGAAACAGAGAGGAGAAACCCTGATGCTCGAAGAAACGTAAGAGTAAGAAACATCCTTACAGCAAATGGCATCAAAACAATTGTATAAGGAGTTTATGAGTACACACAACACACTTTTTGGAATTGCAGATGACTCAATCATTCAAATGGAGATATGGCCTCTATATGGTGAATTTAAGTATACTGCCATACCTTTGCTTTTCTTATTTATGTTTTGTGAAATCCCAAGTGTCTTCTGACCAAGGTTGAATGAATATTGAAATAGGGTCAATAGAATCATATGCCGTTGGATTGCATTTTAACTGTTTTTGGAGCTAGGTTTTTTCTCAGCATCCACAAAATCTCTCATGTGAGTAGGGGAAATATTTTTATTTTTTCCTAGTGGGATCTTTGCTAGCAATGTTCATTTTCATTGAGCCAATGTATTCCATGTAAATTTTATCTTAACTTTTCCAGAAATGCTCTATAGCGTTGGAAGGACATTTTCATGACCCAGCGTAACTGGAGCTAACAAATTAGAACTTCAGTGTGACTATGTGCTATTGCTTTTTTAGCTACGAGTTACTAACCCAAGCGATGTTGAGAAGCTACAATACAGTCTCCATCTAGATAAATAGCTCATCTATGTATGTTGTATGGGCATGGGCAATTACAACTGGTTTGACACAGCTACGATAATTAAAAATTGCAGAAACACAGGTAGCCTCCTTTCCAGAAGTGAGTATGTAGCACCTGAATATAACACACAGAAGTCACAGTGGCCACGTTCATTTCAAGATAGATGTAACCCACCAAAGCCATCCAGATACTGAATGCACAGATGCCACAGGTGTCATACCAAAAGGGAATTACCGAGCCTTATGAATCCTAATTCTGGTGATACCCGGTAACCATACACTTGAAATGAATGCCAGAGAGGTTGTTTAATTGCAGCTCACAAGAAAGTTGAAGGTTGCTGATAGATCAGTACCTTGGCTTGAACCACTACCAGCCAAGTTCTACAGTAGCAGATACTGTTTGGGAAAGGTCAGAGAATACCCATAAGAGCTTTACGGCTTTGCTATCCATTTTCATACTAGCGATCTATCAAAGACTGGCTGCAGCCTAAATTTTTCAGGTGAAGTAGCATGTCTACTACTCTCCACCCTGCCTAGGCTCCAGTGTCTCCAGTGAGGACCTGAACCCGTTTCATCACAAGTTCCCTGGCAGTGCTGGCTGTTGCTGTGCCTGTCATTCCTCGGGATTTTCCTTTGTCCTGCCTGCGTCTACCACTTCAACAAATCCAGATTACTTCCTTGGTCAGTTTGTTTCTGTAAAGTTTCTGCCCTGGCCTAGGGAAGGCTTTGTGTGAGGAAGTTAGAGCACAAGTCCTGTGAGGGGCGGCTGAGGGAACTGCGGTTGTTTAGTCCGGAGAAAAGGAGGCTGAGGGGAGACCTTCTCGCTCTCTGAAAGGAGGTTGTAGAGAGGTGGGGGTCAGTCTCTTCTCCCAAGTAACAAGAAGATAGGTGATAGGACAAGAGGAAATGGCCTCAAATTGCGCCAGGGGATGTTTAGATTGGATATGGTTTAGTGGTGGACTTGGTAGTGATTGATAGGTTAATGGTTGGACTCGATGATCTTGGAGGTCTCTTCCAACCAAAACAATTCTATGATTTTATGATTCTATGATTAGGAAACCCTTCACCAAAAGGGTTGTTGGGCATTGGAACAGGCTGCACAGGGAAGTTGCTGAGGCACCATCCCTGGAGGTATTTAAAAGATGTGTAGACGTGGCACTTGGGGACATGGTTTAGTGGTGGACTGGGCAGTGACAGGTTAATGGTTGGACTCGATGATCTTAAAGGTCTCTTCCAACCTAAATGATTCTATGAGTCTATTCCACGAAGCACTGAAGGGGTCTCTGAGGATGGGCGATGTGAATGACCGTTTCTAGCACAGCAGGTTGTTTTTCAGTTTTATTAATCAAACTGGTGCTTCCACTGTAGAAATAAAATAGATATGGGGACAAGATTATTCCCCTTCATTGGCATGGAGTGATTTGTCTTAGCAGCAGTCTTCTGTAAACAGTGCTCAGAAGTGACTGATGTAAGCTATCCAGAATTCTATTAATTACCCATGTTCATACAGTTCCCATCAATGCAGTACTAGGGCAGTTAACATCATTTAGGCAGTAGACGCACAGTGCCATCAAAAGAGAGAGAGCAAAACGCAAACCAAGAGCCCGTGTCACAGACCCAAGAGCTCTGAGACAAGCATTTCTGTAAGTAGAGAGCTTTAATGAAATGCTTCATTATTTTACAATTTTTGTAGCAGTACCTGGGGTTGACTCAGGTTGACAGGATACCCCTGTGCTCTCTGCTTTCACGAGGACTTTGCTTAAGTGCAGATGCCATTGTGCCATAAAAGTGGCTTTTACGTTTGCCAAAGTACCCCAAAGGCTTAGGTTTTTAGGGGATTTGTAGATATTCTGTAGTTATCATTATTCTATTTGGTAGTTAATACAGAGTGAAAAAAGCCTCTGGAATGTTGTGTGTGGAATCTCCTGTTCCAGACTTAGTAGCTGTTTATCTTGTCTCTGAAACACTGTGATAATTTTCAGTGCTGTCTAGCTACTGCACTGGAGTCTGACCTTAAGTGTGAAAAAAAAAAAAAAAAAAAAGTGTAAAAAAAACCCCTCCATGTCCGTACTACATTAAAGTACACAAGATAAAACATCTACTCTGGATACGAGAAAAAAAAGGTATGTACTAACTTTGTTCTGTGCATGTTTTTAGAGGACATATTAGAGGCTGAATATTACATTCCTTTCTCTGTAAATATAAAATGCTAAAACACTGTTACCCTGCAGTATAATAGCCCATATAAATCACCATGCTTGTGTGCCCCCAGGCTTACAGTTAAGTGTCTAAGCTATTACAATGTCTAAATTCTCACTGATGCTAACAGCGGTCATCTAGAACTATGCTGACTGGGAAAAGAAAAGAAAAAAAAAAAAAAAAGCCTTGGCTTTTATGGTCCTGAGCCTTCATATTTGCAATTTCACTCTTAATATAACACGTATCGAAGCTAAGAATACTGAGGCTAAGAACACTACTGAAACCACTTGAACAGAGTTATAGCACATGAAATGAAGTATCTTACACTTTTATTCGTAGAGGTAGGCTTCTGCGGTCATTGCACATCTGTAATGCACACACTTTTTTAAACTGCCTGAAGAGGTCAGGCAGTTGGACTAGATGGTCATTGTAGGTCCCTTCCAATTGAACTAAAAATCCCCATAAAAGAACCAACCAAAAAAAACCCGCACAAAAAACCTAGTTGCCCCTAATCTGAAGACGTGAGCACTATGTGTCACCTAGTCCTGTGTCCCTATGCAGGTGTGTTATTCCACCAAAGCCTCCTTTTTGGTCAGATGAAACTGTTTAGCAAGTGTAATCTTCTATTTCTCTCCACATAAAAGGTTCTTTCTTTGCTCTCAAGGTATATGTCATGACGGCATGAGTTCTACATTTATATCTAATCTCCATACCAGGAAATTTCATGTATCTCTCATTCTCCCAAATGTACAATTTACAGCCATTATACAAATATTGAGTGTGGTATTGCTCTAATGAGATCAATTAAGAATTACATATACTGTGAACTTTATAAGTGAAAGTGGAATACATCCATTCCTTCTATTTGAGGCAAACAGGTCAACGTGTACTTCTAGGGAAATTCTCCTGGCCTGATAAATGTATTTTCTTCAGCAAGATGTCAGGCAATGGCTAATATCATAGACGCAATATTCACCAGGTCAAAAACCCAAACTGTATTTTGAGTTTCATGTATGAAGGCTGCTTCATATACTGAAACTGCTCACAAGACATTGGTTTGATTCTACTTATTTACTTTATATGTAACATAATAATATGTACTGGTTTGGTAGGTGCAGAGTAAGAAAAAATGGATTCAGTGTTTACAGGGGTGAGTAAGTTATTGAAGGTACCAACTGCACCAGGAAAATAAGTCACTCTGATCAGAAATGAAAGAAATATTATAGGTAAGGAGCATGGATATTTCTTGTATTTGGGTAATGGACAAATTAGGCTGTGTTCACATGTGTCCTGGTTTCAGCTGGGGTGGAGTTAATTTTCTTCCTAGTAGCTGGTATAGCGCTGTGTTTTGGATTTAGGATGAGAATAATCTCAGTAACACACCGATGTCTTGGCTATTGCCGAGCAGCGCTTACACAGAGCCAAGGCCTTCTCCGCTTCTCACCCCACCCCACCAGCGAGGAGGCTGGGGGTGCACAAGCAGCTGGGAGGGGACACAGCCGGGACAGCTGACCCCAACTGACCACAGGGATATTCCATACCATATGGCATCATGCTCAGCATACAAAGCTGGGGGAAGAAGAAGGAAGTGCGGGGGACGTTTGGATTGATGGCATTTTGTATTCCCAAGTAACAGTTACATGGGATGGAACCCTATTTTCCTGGAGATGGCTGAACACCTGCCTGCCGATGGGAAGCAGTGAATGAATTCCTTGTTTTGCTTTGCTTGCACAGGCGGCTTTTGCTTTACCTATTAAACTGTCTTTTTCTCAGCCCATGAGTTTTCTCACTTCTACTCTTCCGATTCTCTCCCCCATCCCACCAGGGGGGAGCGAGCGAGTGGCTGTGTGGTGCTTAGTTGCTGGCTGGGGTTAAACCACAACAACATGACTACTTGATAATAACTGTATATCATTTGAGGACTTTATTGTCTATAACAGCTTTTCATTTCAGCCTTTCTACTAGATACTGCAAGTAGCAACAGCTCTGCTAGTAGCAGAATCATTTGTGTTCTCCTAAATTCAAATCAGGCAGTCACCTGGCTGAAGTTAAAAAAATGAAGAAAGAGATTTAAAAGACTGCTCAGACCTTTGAGGCGGTCTGGGGAGTGCTCCTGTTACCCCTTCTTTCAACGAGAGGTAATAAGGGTGAGTGGTAATGGTACATTGCTTTGTGGCAAAACAATGCATTTTAAGTGCTAAGAAAAAACAATGCAAAACCGACAGTGAAATACAGATTGGTTCCTGCCAGTCTTAACAGACACAGAGAGATATAAATAAAGAGAGAGTGAATATAAATAAGGAAAGTGAATAGAACAAGTTGTGTTACTGGGCCTTGCTAAATCAGTCAAGTGGGAAATATAGGCAATTTCTTCGAGCTTTTTGTAAGCATAGCTATTCTATAACTCATACTGTCTAATATGCATGGAAATATTTGTGTGAATGTGAATTGTCCTTCACTTTTAATGAGAGAATTTTAAAAGATGTCCATCTAAGGAGCCTCTGGTGCTAACGGTACAGTTGATCAATGTCTTCCTCCACAAAAATAGTTTTAACAAAATGCTCCATAAGCTAGGGACAACAACAATAAACCAAGTCTTCTACAATAACTGCAAACCATTAATGCGTACAGAGTTCATGGGTGAGAAGCTGTTGTAAGCTGGAAAACCAGTTCAGACTCCTTGCACTGTGGAGATACACAATGGAGTCACATAGATAGCGTATTAAGGAAGATCCTTTTATCCCCTGTATTCCAATGACGACTCCCCTGTGCAAGCTCTGGAAGGATGACTGACTGAACTATCTGTTCAGCTCTTGAAGACTGTTTGAGAGATATCGTCATTGCACGCAGTGTGAAATCTTATCTGCAACTACATCTCATAACAGAACATGAATGGATTTCCATGTCTGTGTAGATAATGTACAAAGAAATAGCCTTAATTTAATGCAAGTAAAACCGTGAATACTAATAATGATACTTATTATCATCTTCATTTACACAGTACTATTCATCTAAGATGAATAAAGGTGTAAAGATCTAAGATGTAAAGCACTTAATAGTGCTTTACATAGATTGATAAGCATCATTTTCTATTCCTAAAGTCAAGGCTTTTCATTCTTTCACCAACTGTAGAGTTTCTTTGGAGTGGTAGACACTTCTGCTGGAATTTTTACTGAAGAACTTATCAGATCTGAAAATCAGGTCTTAGACTGTTCACAGTGATTAGACACCTCTCTTGGTGACTAGAACAACATTGTGCTTAGAGTGGAAGCCTTGAAATGGCTTCCTGAGTGTCCTGGGACCAAGCATCTAGCAAGAGTTACCTGGCTGGAAGGTTTTTCGTACAGTACCCTGAAAGTTTTGCCTGTGTGGAGACAGTAGGACTTTCCACAGAATGACTGTGGTGAAATAGCTAATCTAATTATATAATCAATCTATTTCACCAAGGAAGCTTGTTGAAGTAGACACTAACTATGGTCACAAGCTTACTGTCCTGTATGGTCCTAATGGCTCCATTGAAGCACCAGAGGGTTTGGAACTTGATTTTATGGTATAGGAAATTATGAAGATGCTTCAGTTCGAATTGACTTGCCCCATCAAAGTTGGTCCAGATGGCAGAAATACTACCTGGCTTTGTTTGAGGTAGTCTTGGGGAGCAAACAAAACCTGATGCTCAGTTTGTGCTGGCTTACTGCTTAGTTCCATTTCCAGATGAGGATGAGCAGCTCTTGCAGGCAGCTTCACTGTCAGACTCATCAGGGCTTTCTGGCTGAACTCCATGCTGGTGTAGTCGCTCAAGAGTGGTACTGTAATGAAAATTACTCCCTCTTCTTCACTTGTAACTGCTTCTTCAGGGATTTCTTCATGCCTCAGGCTTATGTCTATGTTATTGCTAGGTTCTTCTGACTGGCAAGTGTCACACTTGCTGTCTTCTCCACCATCTCTAAAGAGATCTAGCTTCAAAGGAGCCTTTGACTCATGCTCTATGACATAAAGGCTGGTGGTATCGTTGTCTGACAAGGCCTGAAGCAGTGACCTTGAAACAGGTTTCCAGTTAGTCTGCAAGACAAAACAAGGAGAAAGAATAATTTTAGTATCATACTTTTGCAAAGTGCAATTGGCAACTTACTGAAATAAATAACAAAAGAATGAAGCTAGGAAACAGGCAGCCTGGTCTTGCCTATATAACATGCTAACTAATCCATTTTATCTCATCTTCAATGGTTTTGGAAGCATGAATGAAAATACTTATTTCCCTAATTCAGAGAACCATCTTCTCCTCTCTCACAGTACTTAAGCAAAGTTTTTCTTCCTTTTATGTGTGCTTGGGACAAAATGTAGTGGTGATAAAATGTAGGCTTCACGATGTGCTGTTGTGAGACCCACAGCTTTCACAAAGTTTAACCAATGTGTTACTATAACAAGGCAGCAGCTTGAATTGAACAGCAGCCAAACAAGCTTTAGCTATCAGCTGCTGCAAGCAGTTTGTTATTCAACTTAATGCCATGTTGCGATCCAAGCACACCTTGGGTTACAAGTTTTTGCAAATTCTGGATGATTAAATGGAGAACTGTTTGTAATGCCAAGCATCCTTCTTTTCCATTTAGATTGTTCTGCTGGGCTTGCCTACTTTTGCCATAGTATTTTTTAAATTATGGCCAGGTTGGTATGTTCTCTGGTATAACTATTAGCTTTTTTGCTCCCTTATATTTTCCCTCTTCAGTTGCTCTAAATTTGTTTAAACTGTTATGGTTCTTTTGCAAGAAATAAATGTGTTGTTTTTTTTTTTTTCTTTTCTTTCTTCTTACAATTTGTGTTCTGACTTGGAAATGAGTATGCTGTTCTTTGAAATCTCAGCAATTCTGCATAAAATATCTCTATTTTTCTCTTGTAATGGGATGAGTAGACACCTCTGCATGGTCAGCTTTTGCCTGTGTGATACATACCTCCATTATCATATTTATTATGAACAGGAGCCCAAACTCTACACCTACCAGATCTAAAATAAGCTCTATGTGAGCTTCTGTCTGAAAGGGACACTAATAGGTGAAGAAGTAGAAGAATCTTTGAATAATCTTGTGTAAACGTGAGGAACAGCACACTGACGGGGCGGCTGGCCGGCCGTGTTAGTCTCCATAGCTCCTTCTCCTGGCCTCTGTGTGCTGACTGAATTGAGAGTGTCTCCAGTTCCTCCTGCTGCTCTGTACCATGGGATGTATCATTGCCTTAGATTGCAGTGAGGAATGCTCTGGATTTAAAGTACAAATTCTCTTGCCACCTATCTGGACTATATATGTGTTTCTGTCAAGAGTTGCTACATTGTGCAACTAACCTGATGGGGTTCCGTCTTGAAACAACCTTCAAATAGAATAGATGTACGGAACACAGTAAGATTTACTCCTTGGCTCTGTATTACAGTGCTCATTTGGGGAATATCTTTCTCCACATTTCATGAACTGTTCATAATATCAGATTACTTCTAGGCAATATATCTGGTAACTGCTTTATTGTACTGTCTCCTCACATAGAGCTTTTTCTGCTTTGCCCAAAACCCTTATCTGACATTCGCTAGTTCTGTTTCTGCCATATTATCAACATTACAGTATTTCTCTACCAGACTTGGCTAATACAGGCTTCATTTCCTTTTCTAGTTGCTTTGCCTCTGCAAGAGCAGTTAAGTCCATTTTAAGTAGATATATTTTGCTTTTAAATTATTTATGTCAAAGTGGCACTCTGGTTCATAAAACCTATTTGTCCTTTCTATAACATGCAGCCTCATTATAGTTCACCTGCACATCTTCACAATGGCAGGCACTTCTTCACAATTCTTGGAACCTATTAGTTTTTTTGGCTGGTAGTTCTTACTCCTTTCTTGCTGAACTTCCATCCTGCAATCCAACTCCACCTAAGCTTATTACTGCACTGAAACAGCTTTAGATCTTGCACTTTCTTTAAGGCAGAAATTCCCCAAATGCTGAATACACCAGATTCCTTTTTTGCCTTTGAGGAGTCTCACTTCAAACAAGTATTGAATCTGCCGATCTCCCACTTTCTAAATGCATGTTGGAGAAGAAGCAAGAGAATTAGGTGGAGTTATTTTTACTGGAGTGGTCAGTGAGTGACATCTGAATTCCAGCACTGAGAACTGGAAGTTACCTGGTGCTCATAAGCAGATCAATTTCTTTAACTGAACAAAACAGTGAAACTGCAATCTTCTTCTGAAATGGCATCACTTTTGAAACTCTGACCTTGTACAGTTGTACAGTTGCACATCTGATCCTCCTTTGTTCAGCATTATGTGGCTTTGGCAAAATGACCATCTGATGCTGCCTCTGAGCTCACCACTTCTCTATCTACACTTAGGTGGAAGAAAGGAAAAAAGCAAACAAGGAAGTCCTGATCTAGAATATGAAAGTTCAGACTTGCTCTGTTGAAGGAAGCAATGCTGATGTTCAGCAAAACCTTTCATTACCAGCAGCCTGTTGGGGTCTTCTGAGATTTCATTGCTGATGATTTCATTCTGTGTCCTAGATTTGGACACTGTCTGGCTTGTAGATACCTTCCAGCTTCTGCCTGATCTTTGACTAAATAGATAGAAGTCTGCTTGGTTAAAGCTCACAAGTTGGCTTGAGAAACTAGATCTATGAGTCCCAAATTAAGTTCAGGTCTGCCAGAAAAATCAAAGAAATTTAAAAAGGAAAGCAGTACAAGTTCCTACTCTAAAACCGTAATGGCTGGCGGTCTGAGACTTGGGAAATAAACTGAGGTGTCCTAGAGGAAGGGCATCAGTTGTCAGCAAAACTGGAGCAAAAACTTGTTTAAAAAGGGAGAGGTAAGGAGAGGAAGATGCAAATAAGTCCGCTAATAGGCAAAAGTGAATAACATGGTCTCCAGTAGTCTCCTTCTAGCAGCTGATTTCCAGGTGCTTCTTCAGTCCTGAAAGTCAGGTATCCTTATCAAAGCACATGGGAAAGCCATGGGCAAGATTTGAACATGCTGCTGAACCTTGGTGTGTGTTGACTAGTAGGTGCTCCTCAGCAGCTACCAGCTGATGAGCCAGAGCCCATGGATTGCTCTGGAGGTGGGTAGAGACTGAGGGGTGAAGAGCAGATTTCCCGGAACACACCATATACATGGCCTCGCTCATGAGACTTCTGTGGAATTAGGCCACGATGCATTACTTTGTATTTTGAGTAACTGGCACTTAATAATGAGTTCCAGTAGGTGAAAACTGACTGGATATAAAAACGGAATTTCTCTCTTTAGATTCCATCTCCCCGCATTCAACTTTGCTTTGTTCTTTTAAAAATCATACCTTTAAATACGCTCTATAATGTTCTCAAAAAAAGTCTGAGAACCCTTATTAAATTAAAAAGTGTATCATAGAATCATAGAATAGTTTGGGTTGGAAGGGACCTTTAAAGGTCATCTAGTCCAACCCCCCTGCAATAAGCAGGGACATCCTCAACTAGATCAGGTTGCCCAGAGCCCCGTCCAACCTGACCTTGAATGTTTCCAGGGATGGGGCTTCTACCACTTCTCTGGGCAACCTGGTCCAGTGCCTCACCACCCACGTTGTAAAAAACTTCTTCCTTATATCTAGTCTAAATCTCCCCTCCTTTAGTTTAAAACCATTTCCCCTTGTCCTATCACAGCAGGCCCTGCTAAAAAGTTTTTCCCCATCTTTCTTATAGGCCCTCTTTAAGTATTGAAAAGCCACAACAAGGTCTCCCCGGAGCCTTGTCTTCTCCAGGCTGAACAACCTCAACTCTCTCAGCCTGTCTTCGTAGGAGAGGTGCTCCAGCACTCTGATCATTTTTGTGGCCTCCTCTGGACCCGCTCCAGCAGGTCCATGTCTTTCCTGTGCTGAGGGCTCCAGAGCTGGACGCCGGACTCCAGGTGGGGTCTCACCAGAGCAGAGTAGAGGGGCAGAATCACCTCCCTTGACCTGCTGGCCACGCTTCTTTTGATGTAGCCCAGGATACGGTTGGCTTTCTGGGCTGCAAGTGCACATTGGTGGCTCATGTCCAGCTTTTCATCCACCAGTACCCCAAAATCCTTCTTATCAGGGCTGCTCTCGATCCCTTCATCCTCCAGCCTGTAGTGATACCAGGGGTTGCCCCGACCCAGGTGCATTCAGCCTCTGCCTAAACAACAACCCTCCCCTATCCTATATTTCTAATATAACCCTAGCTTCCCAACTGTTGATATTGGACATTTACTAGGGTGAAATGTGAAAAGACTAATAACTAGCATTGCTGATTAATCAGTAGGAAAGATCTCCTTTGTGTATTTTTTCACACCATCAGAAGAGTACTTGCCATATCTTGGAGTGCACTGCTGTTTCTTGGACTTGGTACACTGGGCCAGCATGATATTTTCAGCCTGTAAAGAAATATTCTAAATTTATTGTCAGGTTAAATGACTGACATTTCCTATGCATTTAAATTAACTACCGTTTATACATAACATTTTATTGGTATGTTCTTGACAATCAAAACAAGACGTTCTACAATGACCATTAAGCATAATGCCAATTAAAAACTGAAGACCAAGCTTGGTAGTCTACACTGAAATGCTGAGTTAGCGACAATTAGCATCTTTGTTTAAGGACAAAGGAGCTGTGACAGGAGCTGGTAATGTTGTCTCTTTCCATATGTTTAATCACTGTATATTCCTAATTCACTGTCATTTCCACAAAGCCCCCATCTTCCTTGAGGAGTCCTGGACACGTAGGAGGAAGCTTGTTTTAGTAAGTATTTGGTCCCAGGCTTCTACTTAGAAGTTACTTTCCCTCAAACAAAGAGCAAGCTCTTGCTGTTTCTAGCTTCTGTGCAATGACACCGGTGGCCTGGAAGGGCTCTGCCTGGGACCCGCAGACCAGAACAGGGGGCACAACACGGCTCCTGCTCTTTCCTGATGGTTTTGAGTTTGGCTCTTTCTGGGAGCTATTACATACAATATCTCACTGTTTCACCTGACATGAACCTGAACACATCTTTACTAAAAAATCACACCAGTTGCTTCTGTTGTAGAGGAAGGGGTTTGTAAGGTAGAGCTCAGTTTGCCAATCCAGCTCTTCAAATGGGTTTCAGCTGGCTGCTTGTCCACAGAGCTCTCATCAAACCCCTTTCTTTTGAGGTCCTTCCTTGCACCCGGGGGCCCAGTAACAACAAAACTGGCAACAAGCCACTATGCTCTCCAGCCTGCCTGGGCCACCCCCACCATGGGCACCACCTCAGGCATTGTCCTCCCTGACCCTTCCCAAGAGGACAGGCTGTAATGGTGGCCCACCCATCGCTCCCGCCACCCTGGGATGCTGGCACTGGCTGTTGTTTCCCTGCGGAGGGGCAGGATGGGCATTTCAAAAAAGGAGTTTCTGCTGAGCTGACTGATCCCATTGGCATCAGCCACCCCTGACTGCTCATCACTGGCTCCTGTGGGAGTGGAGGGAGACTGCCTCTTGGCATTTTTGAGCTGGTCACCTCCCTGTCAGCAGCTGCTCCCAGAGCACCACCCCGTGAGCTTTGGGCAATGACTCACCTCCATAGGAAAAAACGCAACACAGCTGTGAGAGACTGTGGGAGGTTATGTAGCCCATCACCCTGCCTTGGTGTTAGCTTCAGCGTTGTCTGGTTTTCAAATCAAATCTAGACTTCATTAGCTGCAAGGTACTTTGCCTCTGTTTAGGCTGTGGCTTGAGGTAAAGCCCGAGGCTGTAGAGTTGCCAGATCTCCTTGCTAGTCCTATGAAGATGGGTGTTTGGCTGGCTGGTGAGTCCTTTTTTACAAATCAAGCAGGGAATTGAGATGAGGGGATCCTTGGGACCCTTCATCTCAGTTCCAGGTGTTCAATACTGCTACATATTTAATTGCTATTTTGTAGTGCTACACCAGGCTTTTGTGGGCTGTATTTTTAATTTTCAAAAAATGCTTTCCTAATGGGCCTAGACAATGAAGTACGATCTTATGTTTAACACAATGAAGTTTGCTCTAGGTCAAAACTTCTGTGTAGATCTCAGAAGTTCTTGTCAAAAAGGCTGGACCAGATATACAGCAACTTAAAATAAAATCTGAAAAGGAAAGTGCACAGGAGACTTAACATAGAGTGTGGTCTGTTTCCCAACGGCAAGGGCAGGAGTTTAGCCTGATACATAAGCTAAAGTGAGCTATGTTATGCTGTGTGGCTTTCAAGTCATGGGTTGTACTGTCTGTCTGTTCTGTCCTTTAGCAGCTGTGCCTTCAGCTTCTGAGGCTGGCGCTTTGTAAAAAGGAGAAAAAGGGAGGGCAGTGTTCTAAGACGTCAAAATAGTAATATGAATGGTTGTATGCAACTAGGTTTATCAGAAAATGAATATTAGAACCCATTACTATGCAAGCTGTTTTCTTCTAGTGGTAGTGTATGCCCCTAATATTGTATCTCAGATTAATTTGAGGGGGGTGTACTTTATTACCGCAGAGAACAATTTCTCCTAATATGAGGACCTCATCCATATCTTACAGGCACCCTTGTTATTCTCTCTTCTTCCTACTCATCCATCCATTACTCCTTCTCATTATGTGCTTATGTGCATAATTCATATGTTTAACATCCAAATGTGCTTGCAGGAAACTGCTTAGATGGTAACATCAATTTGTGTATGCTGCTGGAATTTATTTTCGTATTTCAATAGAAGAGACATGATTATCAGTTGGGAAAGAGAGCGCAAAATAATCGAATGCATGCTTTTTCCATATCTATAACCTATTTTCCACTGTGAAAAATGGTCTTTGCTCTTTTCAAGGGTGTTTGAGACAGGAGGTAGTCAGATAACTGTACCAAAAGATTATAGATTTTTGACAAACTATTTTCATCAGCTTATAGTGGTTTGTAATTGCTCTCACTGTGTAAATGAGTCGGGTGACTTTTGTGTTGTCTGCTTTTTGAGTTGTGTTGCTTTTGATGATAAAAAAGGCCCAGAACTACGAAACTCGAGGTTAAGCAAAACAGAAGTGCTGCTAACAACTCCAGCCAATATTCTCTTCTTACCTTTTAAGCACCAGAGAACAAGTGAGAGGTGCAAAAACCAGAATGAACAACATGCTGATGCAAAGGCCAGCCACAAAACCTTCAAATTCTCCTTTATCTGATGGGAAACAGAGAGACTGAATTAGACTTATGGTATCAAGTATAGAAAGCCTGTATTACCTCCACAAGCGAAATATTTCAAACAGAAGTCAAGTCAAACTAAAGTACATGTTCTGGGATTTCTGTGAGTGAAATCTAGTTAAAACAAGACCTAGGATTTTGGGGGTGTCTGAGGCTTTCAGGTTTGTATTTTTAAGTATCTAGATATATGTGCTGAATTCTTAAATCCACCATCCAAAGATAAACACTTTGTAATAGAAGAAGTATTCCTACTCCCCATGCTATTATGTGAGCTCTAGCTTGTTTAATAGGTCAGGACCCTGATACAGGCCAGAATTCATAAGAAACTATTTGATTGAAAGAGGCTTTTAATCTTTCAGATTTCACTAGTAGGGTTTGGGATTTTTTGCTGAGATCCCACCTGGTCCTGGTAACAGTAATACGGTTTGCGTATTTGGTAGGTGACGTGCTTAAGACAATTTTATCTGCAGTCAGCCATTCGTCAACCCTTGCTACGAACCTACATCTCGTATTGCCTATGTTAATACCTGCTCGAGTTACTTCCCCACCCCACCCTCCTGAAGGAGATAAAGTGCTTGAAAGGTTAATGAGGGTCGAGGAAGTGCTCAGGCAACGAGAGCAGCGCTGCTAACACAGGAACCAGAGCAGTTTGCGATGTGATGAAGAGCATGTTGGGCTTGGGGGGGTTCTTTACAGATAGCTAAATCAAAAGTTTCAAAATAGCACCAGGAAAGTGTGGTCAGTACATGATAGTGTTGCTGATACTGACAAACCACGTTTGCAAAAAAGGCTGCTTGCTTTTTCTTCTCCTTCCTACCTACCAACAAAAACTTATGTTTTTTAAATGAAACAGCTACTTAATTTTCCTTAAAAAGGTATTTGCAAATTGCTTTTTTTTTGAAAAAGGCTTTTATGACAAAGAAACCTGAAGTCCTTCTAATGGATTAAGTAACCTGTGAAATGTTGGGGAGGGGGGGAAATAGGAAATGTAATGTTTAAATTCAATGTAATTACTCGAATTTTTAAAATGTTGCATTAAATTAACTCTGCATTTCTGTTATTTTCCTGAAAAACCGAATCCTATCCAAATATATATTCAGTAAGGGTGCATGGAATGAAGTCCTGCAGAAAAGCTCCAGTGGAGACACTTTAATTTCTTGTGTTGACAGGAGAAAGGATTTCAGTGGGGAATAGGATGGGGTGGAAACCCTGTTGATTGCAAGGAAGATTTTTAATTTCCTTCCTTTTTCTTTCTGCTTCACACTTTCGACTATCCATTTGTTTGTGTTTATACCTCCTTCACTTAATACAAGTAAGCTGTAATGGGGAGAAGCCATTTGCATACTTCTTTTCTGAGTTTCACAGGTTACTTTTCCTGTGGCTGATACCATCTTAGTCTGTTCTTTTCTCTTTTCTTATTTAGAAGGCTTCAATTGAGTGAAGCTGCGGTCGAAAGAGAAATGGGTCTACTGTAGTGTTAGTTTAACTGATATGATGTTAAAAATGTTTGAGAGAACATGTTTAGCCAAACCTATATGATTACAATATATGAGACTTTGTAAATGTAACTGTATTGATCATCTTAGCCTATCCAGGTACCTTTGAAACAAGCAAATTTTTGCCAGTGAACTATAGGAGCTGTTATGTAAAATGTACTTAAATTATTAGAAAACAAAAGACACATTGATTATCTGTCACCCACAATAGGAGCAATTGAAAGATACTCTTTTTTTTTTTTTTTTAACAGTTAATGGTTCGGGGGTCTAACTGGAAACCAGTTTTACATGATTGCTCAGGATTTTGCCAAAAGCAAAGACTACTGAACTTAACCAATCACAGGTACAACACTTAAACTGCTGAAATCTACCAGAGGAATCGGCAATAAAAAAAGATATGTGCAAATAGCTAGCATAAAAAGGCCAGAAAAGGTTTCAGAGATGAGGAACCCTAGCTAAGTCTTCCCTGCACGTCGGGTAATGAAATACAGGCAGAGTTGTTCTGTGACGCATAGTTTACCTCTAACAAAGGAACAATTTTTTGTGTTTGCTATCAATAATTAAGGATTGAATAATAAATCTTGTGCATGAGCAGTGTTTGTTGCTCCTTGAAAAGCAGGAAAGGGTAGAGAATAATGCCAAATATAGCGCATAAAGCAAGGATTGATGCTGGGTAACACAGATGCATAGTTTCCACAGTACCGTATTTCAGAGTGCTGAAACGTTGCGAAAGAGTCGGAGGTCCTTCGCCAGTGTTAGTGAATCCTGAAATCTGCACAAGGTAGATGGTTTTTTCTTTCAGTTCGGTAAGACAGTAACTTGTGGCAGAAGAGTTAAGAGTAACAACTGAAACGCAAGAGGGGTTGGGGAAGGAGACGATTAGATGAACTCTGATGGCTGAGTCTGTATCCGTGTAGCTGACTGGGGAAAGGGCAAAATTTCTGTGCCCTAATCCATGCCTGGAGGAAGCCACACTGTGCAGGTGTTCTTTGGATGGGTACAAGTTTTCTCCAAAATACTTATGCTTTTTACCTCTGGATTTAAAATGTACATGAGCTTTTAACACACCAAGGATGTTTAGGCGGTGAGTGCAGAAGGCTGTGTATACTGCATGACAGTAAAATACATCTAACACACCGAACAGTAGTTTTCATGTTGGCTGTAACAGTTGACATAAGGACTAGACCCCATCACGTGCTTTACCCTCACTACAGTAATCAGTAGGTATTCACCTCAATTAATACCAGTGCTATTACTCATCATTCAGTAGAGAAAAAGGGCTGTGCATTCTGCTTCACCTGCTTTGTAGGGCTTTCAGCCCTACCTTTCTTTTCTGACAGTGCAGTGACTTTTCCCCTGGCCAGAATAATGCAGCCAACAATGCTGTAGTATGCCTTTAACAGGGCAGAAATTACTTTTCAAGTTCGCCACTGCAAATTTAAGATCTTCATAGCAGTTGAAATGGTGCTGTAGCCTATAGGCTTCCTTCCCCAAACTCTCCAATAAAATTATTCTTCCTGCCTGGAACACGAGGCAATTGGGTGTCGTCTCACTGTTGTATTGACTGATTAGGGCAGAGGAAAAAAAAAAAAGTTCAGTCCTGGATACTCCCTTTCTGTGTCCTCTTGTGCTTTCTGATAAGTACTTGGGGTAGAATAGAGCCAAACCTCCTGCTAACACTGCATACTTGAAGCTTTTGTTACTTTTCATGGTCCAGTAAAGGCATAGGCCAACATGGATTCTAGAGCCCTTGCTTTTCTCCTTTGTTGGGTCTTAGGTGCTATTTGTCTTCCATAGCATGTCTTTCATTTTATTTGAAAGTCAGTATGTGCAAAGTTAATGTATTATTATTTATGGCAAGAAGACTTTTCACTGCAGACCAGAAGAAAAATTTTTATCAAAAGAAGTGTGGGGATTTTTTTTTTTTGAAACTAGAGTAATTTGAGCTCACAACTATTCATTTATTTCAATGTACAGAAGTTTCATCCTTTGTAGTTAAACACAAAAGCTATCAATTTGAGAAAACGTTTGTAAAAATGAAATAAATAATAGTGTCTTTGAAAACGGGTAAGAAATACAAACTGTATTCCCTGCTAATTGAGTTCAAAAAAGAAATATATAGTTTCTTAAGTCCTATAGAAAGGCTCAGAGTCAAGCCTGGCTGAGTTGCAATGAACATAAAAGTATTGTGACTGAAATTTTAATACCTCAGAAATACTGAGAGCATACATCTTCCTTTCAGTGTTACTAGAGAATCCTGCAGTAGTCTTAGAACTGTACGTTTTAAGGAAATACTTTCTTATTAATATTTAATTTGAGAGGATATCTAGAAAATTCTAGGTATTCATAAGACCATCTAGAGCATTAAAACTCTAACCATGAGCTGACCTTTGAGAGTGCTCAATTCCCACAGACATCTGCGTAACTCAGTAGTGTGCTGCAAAGGCACTGAACAGTCTGTATGAAGCTCTTCTGTCGTGGCTACGAGTTGCTGCTTTATTCTGAGCAACGGTGACTTACCCAGGGACTTTTTCCTTGACAAATCTGTGTAGGTGATCCTGTACCCCTGGAGAAAGCCCAAACAGTCTTCGGCAGCTATTTCGGTCCACTTTACAAGTGCAGAATGCTTTGTGATATTCAGAATTGTCACATTAGCAGGACCTGTCCTAGGAACTTAAAAATTAGATTTAATTTAAGTTCTGCATCAACACTTGTGCAATAGACATACAAGACTGAAACCTAGCTGCTTCCTAGAGAGCTCCTTGCCTGATTCTAGTTGTCAGAAATACAACATAAAGGGTGGAAGAGAAAGGAGAAATCCCATAGTTTAAAAACCCCTCATCTTAAGCAATACCAAAGTAGGTAGAAATTGTGACTGACTCTTTATATAAACACTTTTACTCCAATACCTCTGTACTCATTTCAACTTGCAACATAAGACGCTACAGAATTGGGATCGGAAAATGTGACTTTGGCGACAGTCAAATTTGAGCTACATGGAGTAGTAACCCCGAGACCCTCTTTCTGTTATTTTGGTAATGTCATGTGTAATAATAATATTTCTGTGGACCTGTGAGTAAGGAACAGCATTTGGGTCATTCACTGCCAGTGCATAACTGCTAGGACTAAAGGCAATGCTAACTGGAGAATGCTGTTAAGTCATCTGGAAAAGAAACTTTGTGTAGGATTTCTTTTATTGCTGCAGATAGGAAACAAGAAGAAACATAAGGGATGAGGATATATAAAGGGGAGGAATACCTCCTTCAACTGAGTAAAAGTGGGTCACTCCAAAAGTCTTTTCATGTCTTGTGAAACTTTCACACTGACACACATCAGATGCATGTACCATTATTTTGTATAACTTATATGGCTGCAAATTTTCTGGAAAACAAATAAAGGTACATCAGGGTTTACTGAAAAGTTATAAATTATAAAAAAGGGGAGGAGAGACAACAACTTCATAGCTTGTCTGTATAGTTCTTACTTTCTGAGATTCAAAGCACAGTGTAAGTTTACATTGCTTTACACTGAGTACAAAATATGTGCATCCTTCTTCCTTGTCTCTAGACGCTTAATGCAACCTATTTCAAAAGCAGAGCAAGACAGAACATGAATTTGCTTTTAAAAGATGCCAGAACTGCTTATAGTCTCCCTCTGGAAGGCTTGAGCTGCTGAAGGAGAAGTAGGGCACCAAAATAGCTGTAGATCTCTTAGTTCAAGGGTAGATATTTTCCCCTCAGCTAGCATATTTTTTAAAAAAAGCAAAACAACTAGATGTAATGTTGCAGAAGGACCAAGGAAAACAGTGCATTCATTTATAGAACTCTGAAGCTAAACGTTCTCTACTGTATATAAAAGCCAGTCCTGAATGGCCTTTGCAAGAGACACCTACATGATTTTAATCAAGATTTTCAATGACTGTCCCATAAAGTGATCCCTGGCTGCAGCTCATCATGCCTAACTTGGTAAGCAGAATACTGGAGTTAGAACTTAGGCTTTGAAAAGGACAGCCATTGGGATAAAAAAAAAAAAAGAGAAAATCTAGGGGAAACTGTAACAGAGCAGTTTATATTTAAAGTTAAGTTTACCTAGGGAAAAGGGAAACTTTTTTTTTTAAAGCCAGTAGTGTATAGGTCTGCCTGGAATGTGGGCAAGGAGAGACATCATATCAGCAACAGCAGCTTAGCTGCATTTCTTGCACAACTGTGACCAGAAGAATCATGCTGAAAACTCTGCTTTTCTTCTGCCTTGGTGTTCCTAAAAATTAGGTGATGTCTCAGTGCTGGACAAAGGTAATAGTTGCACTTATCTGGATCTTCAGTGTGCTGTTAAAAACAGGATGAAAATCCTACCCTCCCCAACCAAAAATAACCAATAAATGAAATGGTGCCTCCATAAGTAGATGTGGTGGTGGTTGTTACCTAGCGTGAAATTTCCACTAGCCGAAGGTACTATTTTCATGCACATATCCTCTTTACCAGTGCCCCAGTCAACCACAAAACATTTTGGATTGTATTCTGGAGTCCAGGTGACAACTGCATTAGTTCCCTGGTGTTTGACATGGATTTGGCCAGGCAAGTCTGTGAACAAATATACCATTAGAGATCAATAAACAGGAAAGCACTCCTCTCTTGCTTGCTTTCTCTCTTTGGCTCTTTTTTGAAGATTATTCATTAAGTAGTTATCATTGCAGGTGACCAGTATATAGTAAGGTTTACACTAGTATGTCAATAAAGGAAACTTAGCATCTATTACTTTGCAATGGTCTCTGGGAGCTCCAGTGTTATTTGTTGTTCACGACCTTTAATTTCCCACAATTGCAAAAGGAGAAATGGCTGTTCCAAGCCTCCGGAAGAGGAAGCTTGACCTTGATAAATAACCTCCTGTGAGCCGCTATTAACTGCTATACATAGAGCAACCGTGAGATAGTGCTTACCTGGGACGGGAGGAGAAGGGGCTAATTCTGGATTATAGCTATATAATTTCATATTTCATGTACTTTGCATTTTCCGTGAGGATCTTAAACATTTTGACATTTTTAAGGACAGACCAAACTAGGAAAGACCTTCTGACTGAAACTAAGGAGGGATAAGAGCAACCTGTCATTTTTGGAGTGAGAAGTGGATCTTGTGGCAGACAAACAAAATTCTCCATTTCATCTCCTGTCTGAAAATCAATATGATAAAGGCAAATTAACGAAAATGGCTGTACTAGCTAAAGAAAAGTTGTGCATGCTGAGAAGGAATTTACTTTGGGAACACACTTAATGCAAGTATCTTCCCAGTACTTCAGGGCAGATACAGAGAACCTGCATAGAAGTACAACCAAACCTGAAACAGGTGTCTGGAGAAAGCCATGAAAAACAGGCTGAGCTGTTCAGTAAACAAGTAGCTGTCAGTCAAAAGATGGCTTGAGGTGGTAGTATATATTTCATCAGAAGAGAGATAAAGCAGTCAAATGTAAGGGCAAAACCAAATCGTTAAGTCTTTGCAGGGCAAAGGAGAACAGAATGAGGGGAGTGTGTTAGAAAATCCTGGAAAACCAATTAGTTGCAGCTGTCTGGAGATCAACACGGGTACTTGCACACTTGCTTACTTGTGCATCCTATAGCTTAATTTAAAAAATAATCTTACTTTGGAAGACAGAGGTTTTTCTTATATTGCAATAACTATACCCCAAGATTATAACACATGAAACTAGCTTATAATATAAGAAAAACATTGTTGAATAGTTTTATTGTTTAAATGAAAAAACAATGTATTTAAGCATCACAAAAGCTTACATCTTGATTGGAATATGACATGTACATCCTATCTATTCCTCCTCCCATGTGTCAGTAGGGGCAATATTGAAATAAAGGACAGTAGCAGGTCTCTTAATAGTTACTTAGCTCAAAAAACTTAGATTTGCACATAATTCTGCGAACTTTGTTTAAACTGCTGGCACCTACTTAACTTTTGAGTATACTCCATAAGCCCTTTGGATAGGCAGATCTAGTACATAGTTATTTCTCTAGCTTGAGAAAACAAGAAGTGCTAAACGGAATGTTAAATTGCTTAGTCTGTTAGTTAACTTCTATCAAAATCCTTTCTTAAGAAACAATACTGACTCCCACTATGCAAAATTATCAGCCTAATAAATATTCAAGAGAATGCTTAACCCTATCCCAGAGACTGTCAAAAGGTAGCTCAGAGATTGCTCATAAAAATTCTCTACCGCTCTCATGAATGAATGATAAGGTAAGTACCTGTTGCGGAGAAGTCTGGGACAACGTAGATGGCTTGTGGAGATTCTCCTGCTTTGTTATAGGCAGAAATATTAACTCTATAATAAGCCATGGAGATGTTTAGAAGAACTTTTCTGTCCTTTAGGGAGATGCGATTTGGTGAATCCCTGCAACTGTTGGGTATTCTTTCCAGATTAACGTAATATCCAAGGATGTTGTCACTTTGTGTTACCTAGTAAGAGGAAAAAGATTATTATTTTATAAATGTTATTATGTCCTGTGCAGAAAATCAAGAGGAATCAAATTGTATAAACAAAACGTCACCTTTAATGATGGGGATAAAATCATACTATTTTAATTAGGTTATAAGGAATCAATGAAGCAAAGCATTTCCTTAAAATTAAGAGCATGCTTAAATTTAGAGGATTTAAGCACAGGATTAAGTGTTTTGCTTAATTGGGATCTTAGTTATGTGTATCCAATTAGTAATAACAGCAGTGAAGCAGCTGTAACGTTCTCTACATTTCACTGGAACGTACCTCTCATAATTAGGAACTTGAAAGTTAATGAGAGGTGTTTAATTGCAATTTATGCCTCTGGGAATCTTCATCTACTAGGCTCTGTTAGGCATCTGGTCTCTTGTAGTATAATTACCACCTTTTATGCTCAAATGTTGGAACATGTTATATATCCATTGATACAAATTTTTGGGTGGTGATGGTTCACTCGTTATTGTACTGTACTAATCTTTATGAGAGATTGGAAAATGAGGGCACAGAAATGGAAATTACTGCAATCTAGATAGAAACTGAACTCAATACATGAAGGCCTGTGAATTCTGCAAGGATTACTTCTGATATCAAGCTTGTCTGTTATTTCTTGGCACAAAATTAATAGTGTGAAGATACCATAAAGCTGGGAGATTGGGTTATCTTAATTAAATAATTGGATACTTTTGGAGTAACACAGACAGGATGACATTCAGTAATTCAAAAGGCAGACACACATGTGTTGAAAGGAATTTCTGGTAAAGCTGGAAGCTCTTAAAATGGAAACGGGTGCGGATGGAAGACTCGGTGTCATTATTTGAAGCTCTGCTAAAGCTGCTGGGGGAATAGTGTTACAGTTCTCTCACCAGGCTTTGAAACTGGAAAAGGTTTTTGTGTAGGAGAAACAGTTTCCAGGATATGTGAAATATGAGGTCTATTACACAAGAAGAAACTAGTAGAATCTAGCTTTCTTAGCTTAGCAAAGTGCGACTGGAAAAGGCTAGCGCTGCTCTATTTTGTGCAGCCCTGCAGGAGGTCCTGTGTTACTTGCAGCCGTGAAAGCAAAACATTGTGCCTGGTTGGGTGTTTAGACCTGAAGCCAGTTATCTTGTGCCTGTTGATTCGAACTGTATAGAGGTTACTCACTGAACGTTAGCAAAAGCAGAGGAGCTATGGCTAGCCTCTAATATCTTTAAGCTGCTTTCTTCTTTTCACATTGGCTTAAACAAGTATGGCAGCAGAGCCAAAGATTTTTTTCTCTACATTTAACATGTTAATTATTGAGTGCACTCTTTCCCTCTGCCCCTCCGATGTTTGTTGAAGCCATCTGGACTTGAACCTTATTTTGTGTAATAGACTAGTGTAAGTGTTATGCTGAATGAAGGTCCTAGCCCTGATACTATATTTAATATTACCTTTCTTAACTAAAGCATTTAGATGGAGAATAATTTCTTCTCTTAGCTTAACATTTAAATTGGCATGTATGGTCTATTGCTTTATCACAAAATGAATCATTTAGTATGCAGCTTTGCCTCCTTCTCAGGAGATAAGTGAAAAAGGGGATCTCTCATCCTTATCAGGAGATGAGGTGTCTATTTCCTCTGCTATCTTTTCTTTCCCTTAACAAAAATGCAAGCAGTAACTACAAAACTTTCCACATCCTCTGATATTTCAAAACTCTGCCAGTCTCTGTCCTTTCTATCAGGGCAAACTTCTTAAGAGTTTGTAGACACACTTTCTCTCAGAATCTATATGGAATTAGTTTCCACGTAACACCTTGATCATTGAAATTGCCCACGGGCCCCTCGACTAGACATTCAAGACTGTCAGTCATCCATTTCTTACCAAGAGAACTTCAGCTGGTCAAACTGACTGATCTGCTGTGGCCAGTCAGCTGGCAATGACTCCTGCTGCAGAAGAGGGGATTCCTCTGACGTGTAGGTTTGAACTTTAAACGTCATTATGGGAACTGTGCCGCTAGATGCTGTTCCTGTAAGCCAGAGGCTCTTTGTCCTTATTACAATGTATTTGCACTTCTGAATTAGTAAACTAGTAGATTTACCAAGCTTTTCTAAAAGGTTTTGATCTCTTAGGAGCACATGAAACACAAGGTGTGTTGCTTGCATGAGCTAAAGACTTACGAGGATCTCTCAAGAAAAGCTTAATTCTAAGAGACAAACTTGGGGCACACCAATTAATAATGCAAGTTGGAAAGAATCTTTATTGTAGTCAATGATTTTGAGCCCAGCAATTGCTGTTTTAATAATTTTTCAACTTTATGAATTGGTGCAGTTTTTCCTTGCTAGTTTCTAACACCTAAAACACCACCATAAAAATGCAGTGAATCCTGAAGCAAGAGAACAATATTCGCAATGCCTTTTGCTTATACAGTGTAGTCTCAATACAATGAGAAAGTCTATTTTTTCCTATAAAGTAATAAATTAATAGCACGGACATAACAGAAGGTACCCAGACTCAAAGCGAACATTACCTCCCACTTCAGAAGAACACTTCTTCTACCTGGAGAGATTTCTGTAGTTGCATTATATGATATTCTTGGCTTGTTCACGAGTTCTGGTAAATGTGGAAAAAGATGGAGACGTGCTCATATGAATCAGTCTGAGCTTTGTATTTTCAATAGTATCTGACAATGCTATTTCATACGATACAACATCTGAAAAGGCTTGTACATTCATGCTTATTCCCAGTGGCACAAAACTATATTTCACTTACTGTGAGGGGCCAAAATCTCTTCACTCCAAATGCAAACACAGTGGAGACCATCCTTGGCTATGCATCTGAGCTGAACAATGTATGAAGACATAGCATTTAAATTCGAAATGGTGACATTGACAGCATTGCTTTCTACAGGCACCTATAAACAAATGATATTTAATTTATGTGGCAGCAATAAAACATAATCTTATGCAAACTGTTTTCTCAGCCAAGGACCAGTCTTCTGACTGCAGCTGAAAGTAGGGATTCCTGTCATCAAAGAGGAATTACTACACATTTTAGCCAATGTCTTTTCTTTCAAGCCAATACCCTCTTTTTCATGAACTCATTCTGCTCAGTCAGGACATGTAAGCAATGGTTTAGGTCTAAATATTGTTTTTAAAATCAATTAGGCATTATATATACTGGAAAATAATCACTTACTTAACTCTGAGCCTTGTTGGCATTCTGAAGAACACGATGTCAAGGACAAATTAAATATTTTTTAAAAAAAATCTCCTTATTCTCAAATGTTACAGTATGTCTAAACAGATCCATGTGACCGATGTGGTAAGGAGCGTGGCTGGACTGAACATGTGGCTGCCTATGCCTTAGCACCACAGAAGTAATGTGCATCTGCAGCTGATGATGGCACTGGAGCTCCAGTGACTGTACAGGGAATGTAGATTGTCTTGCAACGAAGACACCACTTGTGTCTAAGGAAATCCCTGAGCTGAAAACTGCAGGAGAAAATGTGATAGAAAACTGTTGCTATATGCTTGAACTATTCTACACTCTTCCCCAGACGTCCGTTGGTGGCTGCTATCAGAGCAGAGTATCCTGCATTAAATGGACCTTTGGTCATCAGTTCTAGGTGTTATGATGTTTTTGGTAGCAGTGCTATTGCAGATTGAAATACTTGTTTTAGCATTTGCCTGCTGTGAAGTTTTGTTTTCTCAATCATATATATTTACTAAAAAAACCCCACTCAAATCCCCCACTATTAGGTGACCAGCTCTTCTCTTTGGTTTTCTGCAGTGCTTTCTTTTTTTTTTTTTTTTTTTTTTTTTTTTTTTTTTTTTTAAATTAAAGTTAATTAATTAACATCATATACTTTTGCTAATAAAACTAGCTTGGTCATAACCCCCCCAGCCCCAACACACAATATTACAGAAAGACTCCGAATCTCCTACAGCACAAGAGGGAAGTGAAATGGATGCAAGACCCAAGTGTTAAATTACATTACATGTACCTTAATCCCACTAACACTATAAACACTATTTCTCAGCTAGTTTTACATATCCTCTCTGCTTGTATGGCCACACTCACCCCTTCCCTCCAGTCCCATATGTAAATGCAGCCTACGTTCATGTGATTATGAAGAGTTTACAGCCTAAGTTCACAGGATCAGCTGAGACATGGGGCATAATGAATATCCATGACCTGTAGTCTTTCAGTACTCCGTCATTCTCATCACCCAGTGTGGCTGTCTCCACCACTCCTTCACATTACTAACTTGAATCTCCTATCGCCCCTGTCTTCAGAACCTGTAGGACATGCATCTTTACTGTTCTTAACTCTCCGTTCTTCCACATGCTGCGTACCAGACTGTCTGTGCATCTATTGCATTACTGGGTGGAGTATGCTGGAGTATCTGGCTGTCCTAGAATGGTCTAGGGTTTGTGTATCAATGAACAAGGGGACCCTTCCAAGACTTGCTTGTTCTTTGTACTGAGATGAAACCTTTCTTACATAGGCCTCTCACAGTACTCCTTCTGAAGTGGCTAAACATAGTGACAGCCAGCTACGAGAGAAATGGAAAAAATATCATAGGTCTTCCGATATAAAGGGAAGAACATGGGAAATTCTGGTGGTATAAAAGAAGTGAAGAGAATCCTAAGAGACAAGAGATGCCCAAGAAGTGGGAACAGTTGCTTTTTAGACTGTTTTCTTCTTAGGGTTCTGTTCTACGTGATAAACACACATTCTTCATCCAACTACAGGTAACAGAGCTTGAAAAACAGACAATTTCAGGGACTCAGTGATGGATACAAGTCACGCATATGTGCACGCCTGCTGGTGAAGCCTTTGCATCATGCACTGGATGGCAAGGGGCAGGATAAGCAGACATTGCTGCTGCATGCAGATCTTACTGAAATTATGACTGGTTTTCCACCTCTTTCTTAGTCCCTTTAGTTTTAGACACTGTCCTCTTGCTGCACCATATTCTCACTGTTGCATGTCCTAAAATGCATCTGGAACTGATCTGGTGTCACAGAGAAATTATTTCTCTTCTTGTCAAAGAAGGAAATCTGGAAAACTGATGCAAAACCAAAGTGTGTAAGGTATGAATTGCTACCTTAAAAATCACAGCAACCTGATATCTAATTAGTTTGAAAAATTAATGGTACCAGCAAAAAGGTAATATGGCCCATCACTTAAAATGTAATCAGGATTTGAGTTTGTATGGCATTTCTGATATTCTCTTCAGTTTTTGCATTGCTGATGGTTGTAGTGTCTCATGGATGGGTTAATGAACCAGCTGACATGCTGTTCTGTTTTTTGGGGGTTTTTTTTGTTTTTGTTTTTTTTTTTAAGTATAAAACTATTCATCTTTCTTTCTCAAACAGCTTAGGATCTGTTAGAACAAAACTAAGAGACCTTTGTGAGATTTGCCTACAACTTGTCTGCATGCTGTGCCTCCTTGCTATCCATGTTGTGCGTGCTCTTCAGTAGCATCCTGTTGATGTCCACGCTATGTATTGCTGAGCTGATAGTAAGGCACCTCATGTTCTCAAGTGATTGTCATCTGGAAGCACTTACCAGTGTCCATCGAGCAGATTCTGTGAGTGCCTCTCTGTATCTCAGCTCATAGGGTGTAGGAGTTGCAGGCAGGTCCCACTTTATTATCAATTGGTTTGTGATCTGATGAGCACTTATGCTAGATGGTGTCAAGCACTTCCCTAAAATGGGGAACATGCAGCTGTTATAAATGCAAGAGAAGCAGGAAAGCTTTGGTAATTATGTCTGTCAGGTGTGGCTTATAAAAAATAAGACTTGGCACAGAACACGGAATACTGAAAGACTTTAAAAAGACTGGAAATAAATAATTACTAAATCTTCACGGTGTCAACAAAATAGGGTTGTTCCTCTTGCCTTTCTCTTGTGAATGCTTCTACTGATTTCAGGAAGACCCTTTTTCTAAGCAGGTGCTATTCTGAGTGAGTCTGAAAGGCAAAATCAAAATGTCAAGAGTACCTATAATGGTGAATTGTATAAAAAATTTCCAGAATGTCTTCCAATTTCAGCAACTGTGTTTAGCTATACAATTGTATGTGCCAATACATTTTTTTTGTTTTTCCCTCCAATAAACACAAGGTGGCCAAAAGCCTCCAGAGGAGGTCGAAGCGATAATTTGGTTTGTACTGGTAGTGACCCCAGCAGTGAGAAGCACTGTTTTTTCTTGGACCATGATCACTCTGAGAAGGTGAAGTTTTGGGAAGCTCTTAAAGTTATCTCAGTAATCAGATACTGTAGGGAATCTTTAAATAAACATCTAAAGGACACAGTTAATAGGATTTCTCTTTTCACATCTCCCCTGCTGCACTGTGTAATGGGTAAGTGGCCTTCGAAAAGAGTTGAACTTTGAAATGGTTTCTCAAAATGCTAATGCTCTATAATAAAGATTCCTTAAGTGCATGGAACTGAGTCAACCTGCTTTTTGTAAACCAATAAAGAAGTTCAGAAAACCACCAAAGAGAGCACAGGAAGCTGGTTAAGTACTGCGCACAAATATCACTGTATATTTTTCTGGATATGACTATTTTATAGACTAGCAAATGATTTAAAGTAAAACCCTTCTCCTGTAAAAGCTGGTAGACTTCTGCTATTGACTTCAGTAAAGAATGCATCCAAGGAAGCCAAATTGCAGCTTAGCTCTCTGAATCAGTGTCATGGGTTCGTCTGGGACAGAGTTAATTTTCTTCCTAGTAGCTGGTACAGTGCTGTGTTTTGGATTTAGGATGAGAATAATGTTGATAACACACTGATGGTTTAGTTGTTGCTAAGTAGTGCTCATACCAAGTCAAGGACTTTTCAGCTTCGCATGCCCTACTAGCAAGAAGGCTGGAGGTGCGCGAGAAGCTGGGAGGCGACACAGCCAGGACAGCTGACCCCAACTGGCCAAAGCGATATTCCATACCATATGATGTCATGCTCAGCATATAAACTGCGGGGAGTTGGCTGGGGGTATTGCTGCTCAGGGACAAGCTGGGCATCGGTCAGTGGGTGGTGAGCAATTGCATTGTACATCATTTGTTTTGTATATTCTTTTATCATTGTTATTATTCTTCTTCTCTCTTCCTTTGCTATCTTATTAAACTGCCTTTATCCCAACCCATGAGGTTGGTTTGTGGTTTTTTTCTTCCTGATTCTCTCCCCCATCCCACTGGGAGTGGGAGGGGGGGGGTGAGCAAGCAGCTGTGTGTGGTGCTTGATTGCCAAATGGGGTTGAACCATGGCAGTCAGTAAAAATAACAAGTGTGTATTGGGAGTTACAATTTTGGAAATAATCTTTAAGAAAACGCTACCGCTGCTTCAGCTGGGCACTGCATTAACACAACTCGTGAAGATGCTGTACCTGCTTTGCTCGGTGTGACTGAGATGTTCGTTCCTTTCACGCAGCTGTCGTGGGCGTAATTCACTGCTACCCAAACAGATGCAGATCGATTCATGAAGAGATTCTTTCGTTCTATCGTGATGGAAGATGATGATGTGTTTTGTTTAAAAAGTTTAGTTATTCTGTCCCTTTGGAGAAAAGGAAGCAAAATGAAAAACAAACACTTCATGGATTGTAGTTACTCTTCCCCCCCCGCTGCCCCAGAAAGCATCGTTACAGCAATTGACAGTTTTCCAGGTACCTATATACAAAATTCAGCATCTTGAAATCTTGAAGGTGAGGCCTGAGCAGCTTGAAACAGCAAGCGTAATTCCAGTACCCTGGTAACTCTATCAAATTTAAACATGCAAATCCTTGTTGTGTAGTGAAGAACTGTTAAATTCCTTAAACTCGTAAGGCACAGCATGATAGAAGACAAAATCCGTATGGCCTTCTTTCGTACTTACAGTGGGATATAAAGAGCATTTAGAAGGTATAAAATTAGGTTAGAAATTACTTCATAAAGTCCACTTGCCACCTACCACAGGGGCACCTAAATTGTTTTTGAACAGCAAAATTTCCCAGTTACCCGAATCTAAATTACCACAAAGGTACGAAAACCCTCTAGGGAGACCTCTTGCTTGTCTTCTGACTTTTGTTCCTGCAAAGCATCAGAGTTTGACAGAGATGTTTAAATACCAGCTCAGTCAGCCCTGTAGACTTCTCCTGGTATACCTAAGGCACGCAGCACAGAAAGTCCAAGAGGTTTAAAGCCTTACATAGGAGGCTGTACCTGTTCTACCTAGGTTTTTTTTTTCCCCCCATCTCTCTCTCTCTCTCATTTACTCTCTGCCACACACAGGATAGATTTTTTTTTTTTTTTTTTCCCCCCCAAGGTTAAAGCTGTGACAGCTCAATGTTCTTAAAGAAATGGGCCAGCATACTAATTGCCTACTCACATATTTCAAGTATTAAAATGTGCTGATCATGATACAATATTTAATAACTGAACAAAACCACTTGAAGGTTCCCCTGTCTTCTGCATCAAACTAATTGTGAATCAGCCATTAATATTTCAAAGCATGATTTCGAATGCTTGGTTGGAACTTCTCTGTGGGAGTGTTTTTCTTTAATCCTTTCCTTCCTGACAACTAAATCATAAGGAGCAAGGATAAGGAACAATTTCCATGTCAAACTGATGTTCCTTGCAGAAAGGGGTGATGTCCTCTTCTAGGCAAGCAAAAAGTCCTTTCAAATGTTTTTTTGTTTTCCTTTTAACCCAATATAAAAAGGAGAAAGGAAGTTATTCTTTAAGACCACTGAGCTGAAGCCTAGGAGACTGAGGTTCAAGTCCTGGCTCTGGCTTGGGAAAATCAACATCTCTGTAAGGGAATTGCCTCCCTTGTCCCCGCCCACCTCCTCTTTCACTCTTTTTTTCTGCCTCTTCTGTTCATAACATCAACCCTGCAGCCTAGGAACAGCGCAGTCTGATTTTGGCTGGGGACTCTAAGAGCAACTAGCTTACAAATACTTCAGCTGATACGATCTCCACAGAAGCAGAGCCATTTCACAGATGTTTCTCCCCTTCCAAGAAATGCAAGCTCCTGGAAGACCCAAGAGGCAAGACAGCAAATGCAGTGGGGTTTGGTGCTTATTGTGAGTCAGCACCTGCTGCTCCCTCCAGCAGGAAAATATTGAAGGTGATGGGGGGGTAACCTCTGAACTGAGGTCTGAACTGAGGTCATCGCTTTGCTCCTCTGCAATCTGCAGAAGATCACCCTGGGGAATTTCCCAGTGCAATGATATTTCCTTAGCGTTAGGAGGTGCTCCTAACCACAGCTCTCTTTTAATGCAGAGTGGTGGGTTATGTGGCAAAACAATCAGCAATGAGCATCAGAATTTGCCAACGGCATACAGTGTTGTACCTTGCGTACTCCATGATATGGTCTCATAGCAAAGATCGTGTCTTCTGATCTCACTTCTCTCTTTCTAAACATACCCTTAATCTCATGGGAGATCCCAAATATGTAGATATAAAGTGAGGAAAAACCATTTTGTAATGCAGGTACTGAGACAGAAATCTGCTGCGCTTTTTTTTTTTTTTTTTTTTTAACAAACCAGTGGGCAGATGTTGATTTAATCTGCCTATTTACATGTTAACTGGCTTCTTTGTTTTAGTTTTCTCAAAAAAGGCACAACTGAAGATACCCATATTTTAAGGTAATCAGTTTAAGATTAACCCTACAAGTTCATTCCATCTATTAAACCAATACTTGATAATTCAGAATTGCAAGATAATACTTAAAAATCTATTTTTTTCTTATGTGCCACATCTCCTTGGATACATGGTATAACATAATATATAATGTATAATAAAAACCAGCTCTGTGTGTGTGTGTGTGTGTGTGTTTTTTACATTAAATGCATTAGTGTTGAATATTCAATGCAAGTCAATAGATGCAAATAAAAGTAATCGATTAAGGTGATCTTTGGCAATAGTGTTTCAAATAGCGTGTTGGAGGCATGGAAAGTTGTATGATGACTCCTACCAAGCTCTTACCAAACCAATAGGCATTGATGAGATGTGAAGAAAAATTTTGACCAGGGTTGTGTAACGACCTACAACGTAATGAAATACGTTGGAGCAAAACTCTGGCAGGTAGGAATCATGCTGAGGAGCAATGACAGCTTTTTGTTTTCTGAAATGACTTTTAGACTTACCATTTTAAGAATACAGTATAATTAAACGCATTCGGAGCACTGGGTACTGGCAGCCAGGTACAGGTCAGATCGTCTTTTAATTCTTTGTAGCATACCAATTCATTGTCCCAATCTGCAAGATGAAAATATGTGGACTGGAAAAGACCCATCACAGGCAACTGTTTACCGTTAACAGGGGCGAGGTGACTGTGAGAAGCAAAACCAAATACAAAACAGGCTATAGCCTTTTGTGCAACAAAGTAAGAACTAGCTCTGTGAGTCCTCAGGCCGCGTTTACTCTCAAGGCAAGTAGTTCACTAATGTTTAGAACAAGGGATAGAGACATTTAGAAAGATTAAACCTTATCAGTCCTAATTTTTCCAAGTAAACCCTCATTTTCCTACATGAAGGTAGAAAAGGAGAATTCGTCCTGTGTTTAATGATGCCATTACCAGCTGTTATGTACCCAACAACATATTGCTGACATGCTTGCTATGGTGTTCGTACAGCTCTGGTATCATTACACCTTTTAACTGTGTTTCTCTCCTATAATAGTGACATCTTGCTTGCTGCTTGCCTCTGCGCTTATTTAAAGCTTCTTCTTTTTTTTTTTTTTTTTCCCCCAATTCTGAATGAAATATCTTTTATGCTACTGGAAACAGTACTGCATACTTTGGCATAAAAATTGCAGAAACAAATTGCATATATTCAAGGAAGCATTACTAGCTTTTGGCCCTCTGCTTCAAGGAAAGCTACTGCAAGATAATCTCCTTAAAACAGATGACAAAATTACTATGAATCTCTGCCCTAAGAGACCTTAGATTTTTATCGCCCAGCTCTGCTCTCGTTCCACACCGTTCCCATCTGACAGACAGTGGCTGTCTCGCCACTGTGTTTCTGGAAGCGCTCAATTGTTTGCTGCAATCTGTACAAAGCATCGGTTTCTGGTGGGTTACTCTTGATCTGGGGAGCAAGCCCCTTCCCTGGGGGAGTCGCTGTGAGTTGGGAACCCCGGAGAACCAGGAGCATCTGCCTTGCACGAGAGGGAGGCACTGTTCACCCAGGGGATTATAAACCAGAGTTGGCAACAGCTCTGCCTGGAGCACCTGATTGACTGTTAAACACGAATTTATAGACATTTTTGAAAGTATAGGCCAGAACTGACCACACACACCCTTGTGAAACATCTTGCAAATGAATGCCATGCAATGAAGTTGGGGGGAAAAAGGAGAGAGGGACTGCATGTCAGTGAGTAACACCAAGGGCCAATGCGATGTTTCTGTAATTTCCAACTGGCAAGAATTACTGTGGAGTTTCTTGCAAAGCATTATACACTGCGGCATAGGGCTAATTATCAACAGTAGAACTGATTGACTAGATTCCAGAATTACTCCAAAACCATCAGTCATCTCTATCTGGAGTTCAGAATAATGCACTACTGCTGGAGAAAAACAATATGCTGCTTATACTACCACCTTCATAAAGATCACATTATAAAGTGGGAGGAGCATAAGTTTATGTACAAAATGACTTGTGCTTAATTTTTGGAAGGAAAAATATGGGGGTTTTTTTGCAGCTGAACATATACGTTTTTCAGCTGAAGGGAAATTAAACACTAATGACATTCTTAAAGGAACTCATTTTTAGTCTCTAGCGGTTAAACTTATTTCAGTATTTCAAAAATGTCTTATCAGAAATGGTAGTGATAAAATATGACTGTTCTCCTTTTGCTTTGTGTCTTACTGTCTGAACTATTACTTCAGAAGAATCAGTCATGATGTCTCAAAGTACCACCCACACTTTTAAAAAAAGACCCACATTTTTTTTTTTTTTCCTCTTCAGAAAAGTAGATAAGGATCTCAACAGGTACAGGATACTTCAGGTGATAAAAATTAGTTTCTCCTGTTTTTATATATATTAGGTATAACAAGTTGCCAATAGGCCTGTCAATCTTGAATAAGAAATGGTTTGCTATTTGATAAGTAAATATGCATATCTCTGGAGTTGGTGTTACAGTGTGGTTATGGTATCTTATAACCTAGGTTATGAGAGAAAAGATCAGTGCTCTTCTTTTCCTCATTCAGAGAGATTTCTTCCTACAACCTAAGTTACAGAGTATCCTCGGTATTCTGTTCATTGTTCAGATGGCAGCTGTATATTTAAGTTAAAAGTTGATTTGGACCAGAAAGGGTGTCAGATGAGTATAGCTCAGACTTTAATACCCTCACTCTATGACACTTTCTTTCTCCTACTAAAAGAAACGTGTTTTTCTAGTAAAGTTATGCTGCACCAGTTTAGGTGTGTGCAGCTTCCTCTTGGGAAGGTGGAGATCGGGTTTCCCTTGTTTCTACAGCAATGTGAATAATCATTGAATTCATTGCTTTCCTAGTCTGACCACCAAACCAAATCTTGGCTACCTCACCTGTGGACGTGGTGCTCTAACAACTGGGGAAAGCAGCAACTGCTCTCACATTCTTCTCTTCTTTCACTCTGAAATTCAGCCTTTCATTTACTTGGTGTTTGTTTTGTTGTTGTTGTTGTTTTAAAGAAACACTTGAAAACAAAACCTTTTTGAAACTGCTGTAACACTTCATGTCAATACATCTGTAACATACCGCTCCTGAAACTATTTGAAATAACAGTTGTAGAGAGAGTGATGAGAAGGAAACATTTTCACTCTTCTACTAAATTTCTACTGACTTCCTCCCCAAATAAGTTCTATTAACTGAGATCCAAGTGGTGACCAAAGTGTTGCTGACCTGTCTCTGCTTATAGAAGAACAGGGGATTGTATTGTTCCTCATGCTCTGTCTTACAAAAAACCTCTGTCTCTTTCTCTATGAGATGATGGTATTAGAACAAAGAAAAAATAGTAGATTTTATGTGTGGAAATAGTGTATTAGCTCAGCTAACACCCCAATGCACCACCGAGCTGCCAATATACTGATGTGCTATGTTTCCTTCTCCAGATGAACATAATGAATGTTACGCACTGGTTTTTTTTTCACTTGTGCTACTTGTGGGTGTTAGTGTCCACGCGCACATTTAATTTTAATCTAGTGCTTTTTTGTTTTACTGTACTGCTACCCCTTAAAGAACATGCATATTATGAGTTCCTTCCAGGCCTAGAATAGTACTATTCCCGGATCATGACTGTGGTCCAAGACCTATGCAAAGAAAGGAAAAAAAAAAAAAAGTCTCTGTTCTAAAGACATCACAATCTAGTTTCTTCTTCAAAAAAAAGGACACAGCTTAATTTTTTCACTCTAGAACTTTTTGATTTTCTTTTTGTGTATCTGGCGTTCTCAGTAATGCTTTAGTAGAATTTATTCTGACTGGCTAATAGCAAGGACTAGAAAATTATCTGTGGCTAATTTCAGAAAAACATAGTCTTCCTGATGATGTCTTATCCAATGCCACCATGTACTCAAAAACCTGCCTCCTCTGCTGTGGCTCTGAGCAAGTAGGGTATTTCTGCCCACCGTAACTTCGGCGTGGAGCACATCAGATGACCACCCGCTGCTTCGTAATGACCTCTACTGAAACGCGTCGGACTGGTCCTTTTTGCCACGATCAGTAATTGATCAGTTAAATGAAAAGCATCAATAGCTGTCACACACGACCGTTGCAGACAAAATCGCGGTGACGCGCCCGGGGGCCACGCACACGCGAGAGGGTTTACCCGCAGCTCGGTGATGACCTCTCCGCGGCCGCAAGCGCTCCGGACGCGGCCGCCCCTTTTCCCTCCGGAAACCCGCAGCCCGCCCGTCGCAGCCGACGCCCCCGCGGCCGGGCGCTCGCAGCCCCCGCGAGGCGGGCCCGCCGGCGCCGGGGGGAAGCGAGCGGGGGCGGCGCGGCGGCGCTGTGCGGCCGCCAGGGGGCGCCTGGGCGCCGGGCGGGGCGCGCGCCGGGCGCGGGTCCGCGCCCCGCGGCGCGGCCGCGCGCCGGCGTCGGTCGGTCTGGCGGGTTCCCTTGGGCAGCGGGGTTCGTGTTTGCGGCCGAGGAGGCGTTGCGTGAGCAGTGCTGACCCACCTGGGAGCTGCTGGCAAAGCGGGAGGTCCCGGTTTATCCAGTTGCAGGAATCTGGGGAAGGGAAAGGCAGCGTTTAGCGAGACAGCCGTAGAAGAAGCAATAGGCAAAAACGTTACTGGCTGTGGTTTTCTCCTACCCGCAGAACTTAGTTCGGTCACGATTTTGGTCGTACAGCCTCGTCTTTGAGTGGTGTTAAGTATTTTTACTGCTTACGAACAGTAGTAATTTGTGCAGCAAATGAAAACTCACCCGTTGCAAATAAAAAGATAGTTGCGAGCAGGGAGTTCTTCATCTTCTCTGTAAAGAAGCATAATGGTTACTGTCAACGTTGCACTGTCTTCGGTCTATTTTTCACACTTCCTCTTCAAACTTCCTATTCATTCCACTACCTATACTGTTACTGGCTGAACACAAGTAGTAGGTTTATGAGCGACAATGTGAGGGACACTTGAGCTCTAAGTTATTAATTATACTTATGAAATCCTAACAACCTTTCCGCAAAACAGCAGCTTTCCCCCTTGGTGTTTGTAAGAAGCCACAATGAGATTCTTAACGGTGTCTGAGTTACCAGCAGTGCAAACTGAATTAAGCTTATAGAGGTACTTCAGACTCCTTTGAAAATCCTAGCCTAAATGTCAATGTGAATTAGAGATATTGATATCAATAAAAAATAAATCAAGGTGTTTGTTGGTAACGACACTGGGAGCCCTAATGTAGACAAAAATCACCACAGTTGTAATCAGGTTTGACTATGAAGTCCACATCCATTAAGTCTGGTCAGACAACATTTAAAATAACTCTGGGCACAGAAGCCACCAGAGCCACCATAGCTGTTGTTGCTAAAGCAGTAAAGGGAAATTTTCAAAAAATTTTGCTACTGTGGGAAATTTCCCTTCTGGGCTTAGATAGCTGCAATCAGAGACTGGATTCAGACCTACCTGGTGATAGGCAAATTATTAACTTATCTTGGCAACCATGGCATATTTCAGGTTGAGTATTGAATAACAAAAAAAAATTTCTGTTTAAAATGAATCATTTTCTTAAAGAGAGAGAGTTACGGGCATGCTTCTGAGCCTGGTCTACAGTAGGAGTGGGTGACTAATGCACCAACTATATCTTATCAGATCTTCTGAAGGGCACAGTCATGAAATGCAAGTGAACAAGGAATTCTACTGAGTGTTACAAGGGGGTTTCCTAGTGATGACATCATTTGGGCTTGGGAGTAAGCTCTGAAATGCCGAAGGGTGGTGGGTATATGTGTGCAGGTTCAAAACCCCTCTTATCTGAGTGACCCAAAAATCAGCCTTGACAACACTTCCCACAAAGAACAGCCAAGAGAATAGTGCTCATTTATGAGCAGTAAGGAAAAACTGACAAAGAGAAAATGCAAGTCGTATGTGAGAGAGATTTTGACAGTGGTGGTTGAAGCATTAGAGACTCAGAGTAGCATAGAAGTCAAGAGATGGAGAAAACTACATGAACTATATGTATTGGTTTGACGTGATCAGGATAACCACATTTTAAATAATCTATGCTAAATAAAAACCATGTAAGTAACTCAATGCCAGACCAGGAAACTGGATTCAGTGTGCACAGAATTAGGACAGAGCATACTGGAGAGAAATAAACCCAACAAACAAGTCCATATTATCTTTGCTGGAGCTCTAGGTCTCAGTATGAGTATTACTGTCATTTAAAGAAAAAAGTCAATTGTAACAAGTACAGAAAATACATTGCCAATCAAAATAGCAGAGGAGATATAGAATCTCAAAAACTGGAATTTGCCATAGGAGTAAGAACCCATTTTTAATTATAGCTCAGCTATCAAGTTGCCATAGTAACCTTTTAATGTATAACAAAAGCTGAATTATTATTTTTGAGGTAAATCTTGCACAGAACCACATTTTCAAATGTTTAATATTTCAGCTCTTTCGCTGCTATGGACTTGTATCAGGATTGTAAATGCCTTAAGTTTTCCTGTTATTCAGATGGGGATAAATCATGCCGCCTTCTGTGATATGCTTAAAAGCGCAGAACGACTGGAGGATACCACCAACTTTGCTTCATTTGTGACCTAAATGGTTTCTCAGACCTAGGTTTATGCATTACTATAGATGTGGTTTTCTTGTCACTTGCTCATTTAAGTTCTGCAGTAAAAGACACGGCAAGCTCTTGGTCTCCCCAGAATGCAATCTTGAAATAAATGAACTCTTCTATTTAGATTGGATTACATCATGTGCATTAATAGAAAACCCACAGCATCCTTCTCTGGTCCCTGCCCCAACTTCATCTGTTAACTGTTACACTTCAAAGGAAAAAGAATCTCTGAAGACAGGCCGGCACAGCGAGGAACGTGCTGCCGGACGCCCCGTCCTGCTCCACACCCGTGGAGCTCCATCTCTTGTAGCCTTGCACCTCACAGGAGGACTGGTAGACCGTGAGCTTCTGAGTACATTTTTTGCAGGTGACCCTTGTGCCCGTGAATGCTAATGAACCAGAAGGAGTCTGAAGTCTTGTTTGCTCAGGGTCCTAAATATGTCCCAAGACAGTATGGGTTATGTGGGACCAGCAGCCTTGTTAAAGCACACTGAGAACCCGGTGGGCAGCTGAAGCAGAATGTAGACTGCAGAGATAAGGCATCAGGAAAGGAATATTGCATTTCTATTTGAAGTCTTACCTTGTCTGAAGTGCAAATAGTTGAGGTCTTCATTTTCTCCTGGTTGAATCTGTGTGTATTTTTGCTAGCTCGCTGTTTCTCTGGTGAAAAGTTCCATTCCAATTGACTACAGTTGATCTGTTTCAGGCATATCGTAACAAATTCAATATTGTAGCAAATTCAAATTTAGTTTTGGCCTATTAGTAGCACATGCTGAAGTCCTATAACTTTCCTCTAAGGATCTAAAGTAGAGCTACACTATTTCTCACAAGTTATTTCTCATGTAACTCTGCTTCCAATAAGCAGATCTCCAGGTCTGTAAAAGATCTGACAGATGCTTACAGAGTGTTTTTTTTCCAGAGAAATACATGAGTATCTGAATTCAAAGAGCAATTCTCATATGGTCTTTGGACAAAAAAAAGAAGAAATCCCACTCAGCCCTCAGCCACGCCCCCTGGGGGAAATTTGCTGTGATAGGGAGAGTCTCCACCACACTCTCATCCTTTCTGAGTTCAGACTACATCGTGAAGCAGCTTATCGTTCAAACAGCTCTATGCTATCTTAATGAAAATCACAATCTTCACCCTAACACATCGGCTGAGTAGAGACCATAAAAAAATTTACGTAAGAGATCTGCCCTGGAGGTTTAAAAAAATCCAAGTACCGATGAAGCATAAATGTCACTGTATAAACTAGACAGCCAACACAGAATGCAGAAGAACCAGAGATTTATATATTTGGGTGGAGATTCCTTTGAAGAAAAAAAATGGAAGAAACTAAATTGATTTCATTAAGACCAAATGTGGACTAAATTTTGCTTATACTAGAGTAGATCTGGGGTCTCACCACTGGCAGTGATGTGATGCTAGATCTCCCTAAGTGTAGACGCAGAGCTTGCCTAGTGTGTCAGCTAGAATATTTATTAGAGTTGAGGCAGTACGACCAGGCGAGACAGGCAACTTCTCTTTACTGCAGCACCACAGTAAGTGCTGTGGGCTTGTTTGTGGGATAACGGGAGGAAATTCTGCCTGAGGTAGCTCAGACCAGTGGTTTGAAAACAGAGTTCAACAGACACCCGTTGGCTGAGCTGTGTGCAGAACCAGAGTCTTAAGTATTGTCATCTGAATTGGAGACAAGATCTTTACCTCTGCCAGGTCACCTTTGAGCACATCTTACTTACCGGTTTTACTAAGTTGTAGTCTCTGACTGCTCTGAAAATGTAGTGTAAGGGTCTGCTTATGTTTGTGTACATTATGTCTTCCTGTGCAGCCAAGAGAAGAATCAAGGATCATCCTTAACTTTCTCCATCACATTTAAGACTTTGTTAAAGGGAACTTAATGCTTTTAATACACAAGGAGCTGAGCAAGAAAATAAGCCTTCTTCCTTGCCATTGTGTTTGGCTTACGCATTGGGCCTACATCTGCTACAGGGAGTTATTTTGGGATATGTGGTGTGGAAACAAAGAGAATTTGACAAAAGCTTGTCTATGCTCTCCTCATACACACTTGTGGCAGTAAGCTTTACCTTTTTGAAGTCTACAGGAAAGGCTGGCTTTTTAAATTTTTTTTTTAATGCCTGCTTTTTTTTTTATCCCCGAGGCAAGTGGGAGGAGATACAAATATCTGAGTCACCTTCCCCCCTCCCCCCCCCCCCGTGGTTTTTTTTGTTTGTTTGTTTTTGTGGTTTTGTTTTTGTTTTGTTTTCCTGGGATTGCTCCTGGACAAAGAAATGCTTTCTAGTGAAACACAACTATTGTAGAAAGCATGTTTGGAGAAAGCCCAAGAAAGCTGTATGAAGAAGCTTTCTTAGTACAAGGCAGAAGGTGAACTTTGTTAACATATTGTTCTGTGTTCATGGTATATTATCCTGCCCTTTCCACTTCAGTAACACTGCATGTATTTGTGCTGTTAGTGTAACTCTCACAGTCAGCTTTTCTTCATGGTAATTTTTCTCTCGGAGTTTTATCCAGTGTAACTGGGCTGCCAAGTCATTACCTTTTCTTAATTCAACTCTTTTCAAGCATCTTTCCTGCCTTGGAACAAAGTGATTTAAAAATAGTAATTATGGTTATCTGAGTCATCGGGGTTTGTATACATGCTCACTTGTGGCTTTATTACTCTTGGCCATTTTTTTTTTCCTTCCCCTATTATTACCCAATAGATAACCTGGGGGAAATATTTTTTTGAGAGATCATTTAATTAGCTTTATCAAAAGCTACTTCAGTCATCTTAAAATAATTCACAAATATCTCTTTGCCATTCCTGTGTAGAATAGAAAGCCAGGAAGGGGCTAGATTTGCCAAAATGAAGTTACAGCGTCATGATTTTCATTATCCCCTGTATCTTCCAGAGCTCAGTGATTGGAACAATTGCTCAGAAGATGGGATCAGTTAAACTGACTGCATGAGGACTTTTCATATGGGACTAACCACTGTGCTTTAAGACATCCTGGCATGGCCTGTTTTGAATCTCTCCTTCAAGAATATTCTGCTTTATACCAGTAACAATTCACAAAAATCTCTTGAGCAAGGATTAGTATTTAGTGAGTCACATCCCATTTAAGCATTTTAACCGTTAACTAGAGCATCACATTACAGCAAGAGTGACCAAAGAGTGCCCCTACCCAAAATACCCAGCTATCCTAGTAGTTAGGGTATTCTTCTGGCAGCTGAGAAATGCAGATTTCTCATATGCCTGGATAAGAATACAGATCTGAACCAAACATTTTTGCAGCTTTTGTTTTTGATTTGACTACCAATAGATTACTCGCACAGCCCTGATTATGGCCCCTTTGGAGAAAAAGCCTGTCTGTCCATAAACTCTGTGAACTTGTGGATTTCTTGGCTTTTTTATAACACAGTGTGAAAGTTCACACTCGCTCATAGCCTCCAGCTTAGATTTGCTGCTAGGAACACAGAAGTACCTAGGGTGTTGTGGCTGCCTGAAGCTTCTGCCCTGCTATCAAGGGTAACATCTTCTCACAGTCTCCTCTACTCTAAATATTTTCTTTCATCCCCCATACTGATTGTCAGCCTGTATTTTGCTAGGTTTAAACAAGCCATTCTTTTTTAGTCTATTATCACATGAAACTATTCCATTTTCCCAGTTATCTCATTAGCCTGTCTCTGCACAGTCTAATTCTCTGAGATTTTGCTGCTAATGAAATATTACCGAAGAAAAACACTTGCTTAGGCTGTTGCTGCTGTTGCTCCTATTTTATCTCCCTTTGGCTAGGGGTGCTGTCAGGGTGAAGTCTCTTTCTGCTGACCACAAAGGGTCATGCTTTCATTTTTGAGTTGGTGAAGTGTGGTTCAGTTGTTCAGCCAGGGAGTGTGACAGCCTGGGTCTGATCTGGCAAGGTTTGTTTAATTTTAAAAATTTTATGACATCCCATCACAAAGAGGCCGATTTGGATGCTGGAGAGTGGCACGGCACCAACAGGTCATAATTTGGGCTTGTCTGTGTGGCAAGGACCTGGGTAGGAGCGAGGGCTTGCATGGGTACAGGGCACTTTGCAGCGTGAGCATCCTCCACTTGCAAGCTGAGAGCGTGGAGCAGCACGATGCACCTCTGTGGTGCAGTTGCAGAAGGAACCCTAACAAAGCAGTGCAGGCATGGTGCTGCTGTTTAACCAATGTATATAAAATGCATTGTGATTAAAAAAATAAGAAACATAATAATAAAAATCTTAAGGGATATCTTTGATAACAACCAAAAATTTCAAGCAAAGCTTCTGATGATTCCTTATGATACAGTAATGCCAAACTGCCCTCTGCAAATTTCCCTCTCCCATTTTGAAGAATGCAAAACCTGCTTAGCTCTCTCCTGTTAAAAAAGTTTACTTTAAAAATTTTCACAGGATTTTCTTCTGGTTTTTTTAGGCAAAAGAGATGAATTTAGGTCTGTCAAATGGTGGTGCATTTACTTCATGAATTCTCAGCAAGAACCTTAAAGCAATGTGATAGGGGACATGAGGTGAAAGTGGCTGCATGAGGCAGTGACAGTCTGCATAATTACCATGATTGCAAGCTCCTTTATTTTCATGAAGGGAGGGGAAGGCCCTGGAGGGAGCATGACAGGAAAATAGGAATCATATTAAGAGTGAAATGACATGCCAAAGAGTAAAACTGAACTGAAGAGGGTATAAACAACCCTGAAATTGGGGAAGTTTGGATCTAATCTTTGTGGCTTTTTCTCATTTACATAACGAATTGACATCAATGGTTTAGTGCTCAGTTTCCTCCTCAGGTGCTGGTTCTTGGCAACAAAACAGTATCTGGTCAATATGTAGACTCCAGCACTCAGCTGAGAAGGATATGAGGAATATGTGAAGGACAGGCCTTCCAGGTTACAGAAATGTTTGCTGCAAGATGAGGTCGAACTGCACTCAAGGGAAAATCCTTAATTGTAGTTTGCAACTCCCAGACCTGGACTGCTGGCAAAGTAAGAGCTAGAGCGAGGGCTGAGCTGGACTGCCTGTGGGTCTCTTACTTGATCTTTCCATTCTTTCTGAATGCTTAGAGGTAGATGGATATAAAACATGAAGTCTAAGCACACAGAAAAGAGATATATTTTCCCTGTAAAACGATGCAAGTGTTAAAGGATCCAATTCTCTGTTGTGTATGGCTACATACACAGTCAAAGCAAGTGCTGCCACTCTGGGATAATACACTTTGCAGTGGTTCAGGGCAAGGGACAATCATACTCGAGATATATTTGTTTGAGAGGTTTGCTTTGGCTGTGTGGTTATAAGAGGATGTGAATGCAACCTGATATCTCTATGTACCACCCTGTTTTTCAGAAAAGCGGGGCCTGGATGAACAGGGGAGTGTGCCTGATAGCTGGGAAAAGCAGTCACTGACCATCAGTTAGCGTCGGGCCATGTAAACAGCCTTGTGGTGCGCTGCCCCACCTAACGCAGGAGCTTACGCTGCCGCGGGAAGGAGACACATTGACTCTGAATGGTGGAAAGCTAGAGGTGGTTTATGAAAGCTACCTTGCTTTGCTTCTAAAAGAGAGAAGCTGTGGCCTGGCTTGTTTGACCCAACTTGCGGTAAACATCACTTCAGTAGTAAAAAGCTGGAGAACTAATTCCATGCTTAGCCATAAATTTAGCTTTCTAGAAGTGAAAGAAACTGAAGAAGCTCTCTCTTACAGGAAGGAACAACACTACAACAAATGGAGAACAATTTTTATTTTATTTATCCCTTCTGCCTCAGGCTCTTAAATGACAGAAGGGAGCTTCTGAGTCACCAGTTCCAGTCCTGTTGAAGGCATTTGCAGTCAGCCTGTTTGTAAATTAGTCAGGCTCCAACTTAAAATTGGTTGTTTCTGATTCCCATTACTCCCCATGGAAAGTTGCTCCAGACCTGTGCATCTCTGAGAGCTATTTGGGAGAAAGCATCTGAGTGTATAGTTTGTTTTCCCTTTTGGAATAATTTGGAGGCAGAATTATAAAGAAATACTACAAATCACTTTTTGTTCTTGCTTTGTAGTATTCATTAGAGGGGAATACAGTCTTGCAAGACATTGCTATGTTTAATCCCTTGTCTTTGGAGTCATTGTGGCAATGGCCCTCTAGTTCCATGTTTAATGGCAGCTCCGAGGTGAGCAATATTCTCTCCAAACACAACAGACTCTCTATATGATAAAAAGAACTTGAGGCATCCTTTGATGCAATCACGCCACCGCACAGCTCAATAAAGAAGGTCTGGATTTCTTTAATTTTATTATACTACATTACAAGTGGCATCACAAATGCATAGCACAAGAGGCATTCATAATTCAGTAATTTTTACTAGGTATAATGGTCTTTAATGATATCTCTTAGTCAGTAAGCATGGATAGGTAGTGAAATACAAACTCTAACTTATGTCCAGTATTTCATACTGGCTCTTGATGGCTCTGTTCACTGTTTTCCTCAGTTCCTCACGGTCTGCAGTTATCAAAGTACCTAGAATTTTCCACTGACTAGAACATCATTAGCATTAAAACTAAACATGACTCAAGCAATGCCCATGGTCCTGTGTAAACTACAGTGAATGGGACTGAGTATTGTCAGCTGGGTCTAAAAAACCATGCTCCAAGCACCGCACACGGGCTAGTAGTTGTGGAGCTGGGGCTGTTGCTGACAGGCTAGAGGTCGAATAATCATGTGCCTGTCAGCCCTTCTGCAGTGATCCCCCCTTGTCCCTCCATCTTCCTCTTCACTGATTTTTTCCATACAAAACATGGCTATGAGTTCTGTGAAGACTGCTTAAACTTGGCAATGCCCCACGGTGACACAAATCCAGTAATGCCTTTTTTCTTAACTGAGTTTCTGAATCATGAAGAGTAAGAAAAAAATAACACACACATCACAGATGTGAAACTTTGATAAGTTTCTGAGTAGTGTTGTGTAGGCTTTGTATATCTTTGTATATCAAGTTCTCAATCATGATACTGGATAAGCTTAGCACAAGAAAAGAAGCAATTAATAGAGGGAAAAATCCAAGAAAGGTCACATTTCTTTACATTACTTTCTTACAACTTATTTAAAGGAGAGGGTTTTTTCTTTAAAAGTAATTTAAAAAGTGAAAATTATAGTGCAGGCCAGAAGCAATTAATGTGCATCCTGTACTAGTTAATCTGCTCACCTCAAGGAAGTTTATCTTCAGAGATCAAAAGACAGAAGTCAGACTCAGAAATATGTTCTCTCACATCACCTTCCATGCTTTAAAGAGCAAAACTTAAAGTTGAAGGAGATTCTGATGCTTTTTAGGGGCTCTAGGGAGTTTGATGGAGCCAGCATCGTCTTTGTGAAAGTAGAGGTACAGGGTGCAAGAGTTGAAATTCACTGTAGCTTCAAACATGCAAATCACACCAAGAAAGTTTTCCTATTTGTTATTAACCCATGACAAAAGGGCAAAATTTACTGAGCCATTTCTAAGTTACTGACAAACCCCAGAAATTTTTTGTTTGAGAACACTTTTTCAGAGAGTACTGCACAATGAAGTTGCGTTATTTCAACTGCTGCTAGTAAATAAAACACTTGACTCCCGTTGGATGTAACAAGCCATAATTCACAGCAGCGGTTACAGGAACCAGCAGTGTTTTGAATTGTCAAGTTATAGTTTAAACACCTTGTGCTCATCTGAAATCATTTTATCTGCAAAAGTCTTGTTTGTGTAACTCTTATGTCCACATAATGCTGTGGGTCTGGCCAGACTGTGTAGGTTGAAAAGCTGCTAGACAGTAGTTCTTTTTTTGGTAGAAAAAATTACATCAAGCTTCTCTTTCTATAACATCTACTAGAAAATCATTTCTTGAAATAGAATAAAATAAACCCCTAGACTTTTCTAACACATACTTCCTAAAATAAAAACATATTTGCTCTTTAAGTAGAGAAGAATGGGAAGTTACTTATACGTTCACAGAAATGTTGCCCCTTTTTTCATAACCAGTACAAAACAAAGAGCATTTGAAAGTTCTTACGAAAAAACGAGAGAACGTTCCAGTCCAGAGGAGCTTTATGGTCCTGGCATTCTGTAAAGTGACAGCCAAGAGCTGGAGTCAAGTGTGGCTTGGAGTAGAGAGCGGGTCACGCAGAGTCCAACAGAGTGCCCTCCTCGTCAGCTTTCAGGTACTCTTAGTTTTTGTGCTCCTGTCCTCCTTCACTCCCTTCTAAAGGAAGGTTAGGCAAAGCTGGTAGAGTTCCACAAAATGTTCTTATGTGTTAACATTTTTCAGAGAAAAACTGCTGTCAAAAATTCCTCATCTATTTCTATATCTAAGTCTACTTGTGGTTTATATTGTATAACCAAAACGTAATAATTTACATAATTGAATCGCTGATAAAGGCTATATGACTGAATTTCCCAGACACATAGATGCTGAATTGTTATAACAGCAAAAACCTAAAACCACTACGGAGATTAATAAAGCTATCAAACCTGAGCTGGAGTTCTGCAGCCAAGTGAATTTTTCAATTTGGCCACAACAGAACATTAAATTATGTTGACATTTTCAGATCTGGCTTCCTGACCCCAGGCACCTGGTCCTTAGGTTGACAGCTGTACAGTCACAACCTTGAACGACTTATTGCTTCAGAAAATCAGTCCTACAGTTGTCAAATTAAGGACTTCATGACACTGCAGAAGCCCAAGCTTGAAAATGTAGGGTCTGCTACCGAAGCCTGCAAGAATTCATCCTGCGTAGGACTTTAGGTATTTCACGCTCAAAAGTAGGTGCTCCATTGCTGATGAATTTTGAGTGCCCCTCTCCACTCATGCCACCCAGCTCACGGAGCTGCCGGAGGGTGAGGGCATGGCCCAGATGAGGCAAAACCTACAAGCCTCCTCCACCAGGCGCTGGACAAGGCGTGTGGCTGCCTCTTCGCAGATATACTTTTTTGGCAGCCTGTGGGTGTGTGTCGGGGTGAGGAACCAGCCAGGGTTCTTCACCCTGAGGGTGCTGAGCAAGGGGCTCTTTGCCCAGCCCAGCCAGCTCCCCATACCCCAGTGAGGGGCTTGGATTTTGTGTTTATTACCTCAGAGTGACACCTGCTGGAAAAGGACCTTCATTTAGGTGGGGAAGATGTATTTGTAGCACGAATTAAACTTTAACTGGATGCCAGAAACAGGACATTATGTGTGGCAAGGATCATAGAAAAGACTACTGCAAGTGAAAAATACCAGAAGAGTATTAAAAAACTTTCTGAGAACGACCACAGCCCCATAAAGCAACCTGTTGCATATTCCTAAAAACATGTAATGATTGACTGCAGTTTTACATCCAAAGTCCAGCACCACTTGGGTCCCAGGCCAGCCCTCAGAGGAACGCACTGCGTTTCTCTGCACAGTGATTTCTGAGGATGCTGAAGTCCTCTCCCAGACATCTGGGGGGGGCCTGATCTAGGATGGAACAACCATTTTTCTCCCATTCCCATATTTTATGAAACTCTTCTTTCATTTATAAAGTGTGTAGTTCTTTCTTACTGGCAGTCCCTGCGGACTCTCTCAGCTTCCCGTGGGATTCAGAAAGCAGAAGGAAGGTAGGGATGAAATCTGCCACAGGGCATTCAGAGGAGCTATTCCTCTAACATTTAATAAATTAAGGCTGAATGGGCTTTTCCTACTCAAGAAAATACCACTAGGTGTCACTAAATGCCAGGGATTATCAGCACTGGTCTCAGGACTTACATGAAAGCAGTAACACCATGCATATTTCATGGATACACCTGGTTTATAACTGTGGCTTTTTGCAATGACCGAAGTGTGAGGTCATTTTAGCTTTTAGCAAGATTTGCATTTGTTTTGGGAAATACCTCTGGCTTCCAAGTAGTACATATAAACACTCAGCTTTCTTATTTTAATGGAAATAGCTTATATTATGTACAACCTGGGTGAAATTATCTTGGTCTGTAGAAGCTGTTAAATTATACATGTGTGCATTTGAGAGGAGCTACTTTGTTCTCAGGATTAAAATAATGGTGGCATTTCACACATGGTTTTCCTGCCGCGTGTATTCAGTGAGGCTGCACTCGGAGGAACTGTCCTCATCATCTCATGCAGACAAACTAAAAGCTGCCTCAACGATATTTTCCTTTACAATATTTTTGTATGTGCACATTCAGCCCATATACAAGTGTTGGAACTGACGCTGGCACTGTAGCTTCAACCTCAGCTTTGTCCAACCCTCCTTTAATTTGTAGAGCAAACATCACGTGGACCTTTTTTTTTTAAGTGTGGGTTCTGTCTCAGATTGAGTCGTCTTTTCCTTTGGGGGCGTGGGAGGGTGCAGAAAGGAAGAAAGTTTTGACTACAGTGGCTGAGCTGATTTTGAGAGGTGGATCAGAGGTCTTCCAGCAACCCCTTAAAGCAGACTCTGCTCCCCTCCCTGCCCCAGTGTCTGGGCTTTCTTCAGAAAGGAAGGATGAAGAGTCAGGATGAAATTGTGCACAACCAGAGAGCTGGACTAAGGGTTGTTCTGCACTGCAGCACGGATACAGCCACAGAGTATGTGGCTACCTCTGCCTCTAGCATCTGCAAAGTGTCTCAAGTAACAGGGGTCTGTGCCGGACCTACTGATGCTGGGCTCTGACCCATGGCCCCAGGCATGCTCCGTAACGCTTCCTTAAGCTGGCAGTGCAGAGGACCTCCTGGGAAAACCCCTGAAGATGTTTGTATTTCTTCAGTCGAATATTTTGCGCCAAAGGCAGGATGGAAGTGTATGCTGGAGAAGGAAATAACAAAGTGAATACTGAATAACCTTTCCTTCTACTGAAGGAACAGAAGCTCTGCAGAATAAAAAGTAGCGTTTGTGCCTACTGGTAATGACTGCTTCATAACCCATGCAAGGAAACTGCGCTGAGGCTACCTGCTCAAGTTTTGTTCTTTGTCACGTGATAGGAATATCCTTTGAATTTTTCCTTTGCCAAATGTACACTTCTTTTAATAGTTCTTTCAATATATATTCAGTCCGACCTCTTCTCCTCTGAGGAAAAAAATCCCCCCTCTAGCACCCCAGATTTTATAATTACAATTTTCACTGACAAGGAATAATAAGAATGAGCTTCTCATTGCTCTGATCGATTAGCTTGCCTGTACTTCTCTTCCCCACTCAGACAAACTGTTGCTAATTTTGATCTTCAATGTAGTCTTCTCATGCACAGAGCAGTAAAATTCTCTCTGGCACAGTTTTTTCCACATAGAAAATGAAGATGACCTTATCTTATGTACCTCATGAGAATGTTTTAAGGTTTAATACATGCATATTTGCAGAGCATATTGAAGATTAAAAACAATATATGATAAACATTACTTTATACTACTTTGATCATGAAAGGTGCATTAGTGTTTTTCCCCATCTCTCAAATAAGCAGCAATGCTGTCCTTTCCTAGATAGCCATCAAAAAAAAAAATCTATAAAACAGGAAGAAAAATAATTGTAAGATAAAGAAGATAAAGAATTATAAATAAACAGATACAGAAGTAATTTATTTTAAGATGACAACTGGAATCTCTCTCACTTGGTTCTTTTGATCTCCTTGAGGCTCATTAAATTGTGGATGGCAGACCTTGCTTCCATGTTTGAGAAAGAAGCTAGTGTGCTGCTTAACCGCAAGCAAAAGTTTCAAAGGTAATGAGGCTTGGGACCTACGGACCAGAAAGTATACGTTGATTTGCATGCTTTTTCCACCTCCCCTGCTGCTTATTTGCATTGTTCTTCATTTTCCAGCCAGCTCAGAAATCCTCAGCTGATTTGTTAATATTTGCACAGTGCCCATAAGCATTACTGATACTCTTCAGGTAGGCAGGGAGGAAAAGCACTGCCCCAGTGAGCTTCCAATCAAATGACTTGAGTTGTAACACTCTCACTTTCATCTGCTGCCTATCCTGGAGGAGCATCAAGGCTTTTCCATAGCAACTGTGAATGATAAATTCACAAAAATGGATTCTAAATTGAAAGCCTATAATTGAAAGGAAGGGGTTAAAAATCTTTTCCTTGGGTTCTACCTGTAAGGGATATAGGCATCCTCTATTTTTCTGTCTATACCCTGTTCTATTTTTCTTTCTATTGGTTTTGTTGCTGTGGCTGTTTTTTCTTTATATTCCTTTGCTGGTTAGGGTTGAGGTATGCTGCAAAACAAAGATCTGTGTAAGTAGTGATGTGGAACTGTCTCAGCAGAGATGCTAAAAGCAAAATAGCTCTTTGGCTCCTGATTGACTGCCTTTGCCCAGCTTGTGCCACATGCTGTGCTAGTTAGCTCTGCAGGCTGGTGCTGCGCATAAGCACAGAGGGAAGTGAGACCCTCTGCACCTGGAACAGAGTCCCATGGCAGGGAAGGCTTGCAAACTTGAGCCCTGTTTTACGGACAAGAAGTAGTGTTCTAGTACCCTACAAAAACAATGGAAGTGCAGCATCATAAAAGGGGAAGAAAAGAGTTTCAAGCATCTAATGTAAGGTAAAAGAGACAAGCAAATTCTAAACCGGTGAACAGCCTACATTGCAACCAAGTTTATTACTAAGTGCTCTCTGTAATAGGTTCTTCCCTTTGTTCTGATGCCTAACAGTTCTCCTTTTTCATGCCAGTTGACTTAGACAAGGATACTCCAGAACAGTATGCTGAGGTGTCATAAATGGGTGTTTATAAAGTACTTGAAAGATGAAAAGAGCTACAGAAGCATGCCTGTGCATCTACTGATTGCTACTGCATGTCCATGACGTCTTCAAGCACAGAGCATGAGAACTTGCTGCTGCAGTGAGCAGCCGTGCCTGTGTCAGCCCGCTCTGCTCTGCGGCATCAGGAGGGCTCACTGCTCCCTGGTACACGGCAAGAGCCTATGCATACTGCAACCTAAAATGAATTCTCACCATGCTGCTTTGTTCCTTTGGCACAGTAAAGAGATCAAGAAACGTGGCAATGGAGATAAATTTTGTGCTTGATTTTATTGTGAGTGACCTTTCACGCGCTGTTGAAAGTCTCTGAAGGAGTTTTAAAGGCAGAGGGAGTTACAGCAAGACAGGAAAGGGTGAAGAGAGCGGTTCACCCTTACACGGCAATACTAGTATGGAAGCTTTTTCTGTAAACTGCATCATCTCTTTGTATAGAAGCCCCTGCTGAGACTGAATCCTAACTGGGACAAAAGCGTAGCACAAGGAAGCTGATAGTGCTTAAATATGTGCTAGATTACTTTCTCCCTCTTTCCTGTATGGTTTAAGGAGTGAACAGCAAGGTTATCATGTTCCCAGTACGCAGCACTTTTATAATGCAAACAAAATTTCCCTAAAAACTACAAAGGACCTCCTGAGCATATGTTGTTATCAACAAAGTTTTTGACAATAGAAAAGAATAAAAATAGGAAATACATTTTTGAGTAGCACTCTTATAGGTTCATTGAAGGTTGATTGTGAAACTACAGTACCTCTTATTAAGCCAAATCACAAAGAAATCATGAAATCAAAGGCACAGCTATGAAACATATAATCAGCTGTTAAAATAGAAAAAGTAAATCATACTTGGAGAAGAACATTTTGCACTGTAAAGACACCAACCAGCAGCTGCAAATAGGGAAGCAAAAAGGCCTTTCTTCTGTTTCCAAACAATACCCGTGCACAGGGGCCTGAGATCTGAAAAGATTTAGAGCTTCCCTTTCTATGTCAAAACTACTATGTTTTGACGCAAGGTACAGATTAAAAAATAGTGTGCGGATAATGGCTGGAAGATTTTAACAGTGAGATGTTGTGACCGCTTCCTAACCTCCTTGGCAGTAGCTGCTGCTAGAGGGGAGCGTGTGGCTTGCTGAATGACATGGTGGGATGTCAGCCGGTTTTGCCTTCAGCATTAGCCCCCTCAGTGATGAGCCGGGGCAATCAGAAGCCTGTTTGAACAGAGGAAAAGAAGAATATCAAAGGGCAGATTGGAATTGGTGTTCAAATGAATAGTGTGAAATCTCAAAGTGAGATTACCAGGGTAATGATAACACACTCCTCTCAAAAAGAAGGCTGTTATTTTAAGAAATGGAATTTGACCAAAAAAGAGAAAAGAGAATAAAGAGATCAGCACCACTGAAACTGTGACTGTCAGATGAAAGGTAAATCTTTAATATGAAACACTTCTTTACCTACTGTCATGACATTGGCAAATATGTTTATATTACAGATTTTTATCTTTACCCAAACCATAATATGCTAAAATAAACAGAATCACAATTTTATGTTTGAGATATGTCTGAGATAAAGACACCAAAGGGAATTTTTTGATTAATAATGTTACTTACGATAATTTTAGATTTATCCTTGCAAATAAAAACTACAACAAGCATGTATTGTAACTAAGCCAGGTGGTTGGTTTACCATCTTCATTATTTGGTTATAAAAAGATTTGAGTACTTATTTGTATTTATTTTGAATAAGATGCTATCTATTCTTCTGTGGTTTGCAACGAAGGCTAAGTGGCTCTGGAGGGACAGTGAGACAACAAATGCGAGAGGCATTATTGCCTAATGCAATGTGTCTGAGGGTTCTCAGATGCTATGAAGGTAACCGGAACATAAGGACTCGTATGGAACTAAAATGCATGGAACTAATCTGTAATATTCTTTTGCCACAATGTTGGTACCATGCTGTTTTACAGTCAAAAGCAAGGAGCCAACAAGATTGTTATCTTTTGTATAGGTCTCTGTAATTTCACCTTTCTTGCACACAATGTAAGTGTGCTTTTAGTTGTCTTCAATATTTTTTTTTCTTGATTGATGATTAACTTTGAGAATACCTTTGTCCATCAATTTTAGTTTTTGGTGGAAAATTGGAGGCTACTTTTGAATATTCAGTGGTGAGTGAACCTCAATGAATTCCTCAAATTCCAGGAGAGAGCTGGGCATTGACTATGCCTGCCAGTAGGCACAGTCACATGCCTGCTGCATGGGAATATGTGTATGTAGTGTTAGTTTTTTGTTTTTCATTAAAAAAAATGCTGAATCTTGTGACGCCTTGTAGGGCTGTGCCAGTCCATGGACCATAGCTTGACTGATACTGTCTTAGAGATTGCAGGGGTCAGAACAGTGGGATATTGAAAAAAGAAATTTTTGTTTGTTTGTCTTAAATGATGCATATGTCTGTTAGGTGACATTCAACAAATGCTTTTATGCATTGAAGTAAAATCAGCCCCAGAAAGAGCTAGTGCTGAGTTGCAGGCAGGCTGTGGAGTTGATTTCAGAAGGAAGCCCCCTGCTCTTTCTTCTACCCCCTGCCCCACTCTGTTTGAACAGACCAGCCTGTCCACTCACTCCTGCTCCCCGAGCCAGACACACGGTCACGTTTTGCCAAACCCAGAGAAACATAGTTTTCCAACAGGATTCTTTGTTCTTCTAAGCATCACTTGGTTGTCAGTGTTCTTTCTCCAGTGGAAAACTCAGCCTTTTTTCTGTTATAACCAGTTTCTTTTACTGAAAGAAAAAAAAAAAAGCAACATTTTTGCTCCTTTTGAAGTTGCCCTCAGAGCAAAATGCCTTCTCCTACTTCACGAGCAGAATATCTGACAAGCTTCCCCCATTGACGTTAGTGCGGAAAGCACATCCCAGTGACCAGATGAGCTGTCTCAGACTGAAGTGTTTCTGCTTCTGCCTGCGATTTATTCCCTGTTTATTCAGAGCGATATTCTGTATCAGGATCGATGCCTTTTGTGGCTCACATGGTCTGCAACAAAGACATCTCTGCTGTAGCACTCCGTTCCTGACAGGTGACATATCTGCCCAAAGAACCTGACCCATCAGACTGCTGTACGCCTGAACTGTGCAAGTTCCAAGGCTAGATAAGATATGGGTAAGATCTTAATTTATTCTAGAAAAGGAAATTCATGTGTCTCCCCTGCTGCAAGTCCTTGTACCTCTTTATGCCTCAGATGTTGTTTGTCCTCTTTCCCCTGCATACATCCTACCCACATCCTACCCTCCTGAACAACACGGCGTATTGCAAACAAAACACAGGACTGGCAGGGCGATTCCTGTGCACCAGCGAAAGAGCTGAATGTCTGCCCTTGCCTTGCCCTGCGGGTGGTGTAAGAAACTGAGAAGTTGAAAGAATTATTGTCTCAAACATTTGGCAAAGGAGGACCTGGTGTGAAGGAATGTTATCACACTAATGAGATAAGGTTCACCTGGAAGGGAGGATCTTGCGGAGGCAGGATAGCGCTTTTCTGTGCCTTATCTTGGGTAATTGTTTCAAAAAACAAGCCTGAGACAGCATCATCCCTGCTGTTAGCACGCACCCACCATCCGAAGGAACTGGAACAGAGACATTGCTGGAACCCAGGGTGGTGATCTTTCCTTTGCCTCTATCTTTCCTTTGTCTATATCTTTTAATTTAGCCCAAGGGTATCCCGAACATTGGTTATCCCAAAGTGAATTGTCCAGGATGGCCCTCTTGGGATATGATATACTCCTTTAGACACAAACTATTGACCAAATCTGGGACTAGGATTGGATCCAGCTGCACCTAGGCTCCTCTCTGAGAAGCAGTTTATAAAGCAAGGGGGTCCTTCCCAAACCTCATGACTCAACAGGAGGGTGTCCCTGACCACTGACCAGAGACCCCCGTTGGCTGGACCAACGCTGGACCCTGAACTGGTGATTTCTCCCTCCCTCCCTCCCTCCCTCTCTCTCTCTCCTGCAAAGCGGGATTAGCAATTAGTGAACTTTCTGTTACTGAATGACAATTTGTATGCTCAGGTATTGAATGAATAAATTGTATGCCTGGATTGTGAACCTTAGCACTGTTTGTGCTCAATTCCAACCAAGCAGATCTGTGAACCTGAGTCACTCCTCCCTCTTCTCTGCCACCGTGCGCTCAGGACCCAGAACTGAGATGCAGCATTGCTGCGGGCAGAAAGTTGGGACGCAACAGATATGTAACTGTAAAGAAATGCAAATGAAAGGACACTAGTTACAAAATTATAATGGTTTCACTATTTTCATTGCAAACATCGTGAGGAGGTGCTGACAGAATTCAGGAATTGGTTCTTCACCGTGTTTACCAGCAGAATCTGTTGAAAACCAGATAACTGCGTGGGAATGTGTATGTTTTGGGCTTTTTTCTAATCGAAGTGTGCAGCTGTGCATCTCCTGGCCTGCTGCAGGAGGGTAGCAGTTCACAGGCCGTGGGCTGAGCAGCACAGAGAACGGCACAGCTCAGAGTGATGTGATCTCGAGAACATTCTAAGGTCTGTGTGCATTTCTGTGCTCAATGACTCTTTCTCTCGTACACATAGATGGAATATTTTGAACTTGTAGTCATGATGTCTCAGTTTTCATTATCTTGTTGCTGCCTGTGGATTATTGCTGTGGATGTGACCGGTGTCTTTTGTTATCTTTGCATATTTGCATGCCAGCAAGCACCTGGACCTTAGCAAATACAGATGAAAAGAAGGTGTTGCAAACAAGTAAAGGAGCCTTCATATATTACTGCTATTGACAGTTTTGTTCAATGTACAATGTTATTGTGCAAAATCCGTATGCTGAAAAACACTGTCAAGGAAGTACCCTGACACAATGATTTGAATGGATCAGCTCTGCTTGCTCCTGCGAGCTGATCCAGCTGACACAAGCAAATGGACTGAAAACCCAACTTTGTAATGCAGCCAGGATATCAACAATTGCTTGAATAAAACAAGAAGAATTCTGCAATCATTAGACTTTCAGAAAGATGCAGCTAATTTGTGTCATAGTTACTGAATGTTAGTCTTGCCTTCTTCATGTGCTATTAAATCAACAGCTTGCTCAGAAATAATAGCTGAGACAGGGAATGAGTAAGTCCCTTGTGTGCACCCAGTGCTGGTTACCTGAGTGATGCTTAGGCTAATGCATATCTCACAGTACAGAACATTTTGCCTTCTTTTGCGGAAGACAAACAAGTGTCTTCATCTTAATCCTTTGGGGTCATAGTTTTTTTTGCCTGACTTTCATCCAGTCAGAAAAGTATGGTTAACAGTCAGATCTATTAATTTGAATCAGATTAATCAGATGAATAACTTGCTGTCTCACTGCTCTATATTCTGTAAAGACCATGATTATTTTTTGTAGTGCACTCCTGGAGGGTCATTTTGCCCTATGTAACTTCAGTTGTAACTTTGACAAAACTTGTAGTGCCATCTAAATAAATAAACAAACAGTATTAGACCTCTCTGGCTGCATTTGCTTTTAAAAGCCCCCATGTCTTTGCAAAACACCACTATACGATAGATTATCCTGATAAAATGCTACATCTACTTTGGAAATTTTAAAATATATCTTTGATCTACTGTGGCTGATTCATGTACCTTTCACAGGGTACTTGGCAACAGAGCAAAGCAATTTGTAATAGGGAACCACTGCAATATTAGTACAGAAACACATATTAGAAAAACATCATAAAGCATGTAACAGGTAGGCTTCAGTCACTAATTCTTAATTGCTACCTGGGGAAAAAAAAAATCAAATTTTTGTAAAGTTTCAGTAAACCTGCAGTCTAACACATGAATTTTAATTAAATAAGTTGTGTGAGCAAATGAGTGCACGAGAAATGCTGATGGTTTTAAATCCTTCTTCTGTACTGCCTGTATTAGGAAGTATGAGTGCTGAAGCATACTGCACTAGCCATCTTAGAAAAGATTTAGCCCTGTTGAGCCACCTTTCCAGGGAGACATAGTCCTGCAGCTCTAATCTCACGGTGGTATCTCACCAGTGAGACTTCCTCAGGTGAACGAGTGTCACCAGCTGGGCTTGCTGTCGTTGCTGTGCCATACTCTGCCTTTGGAGATTTCACACTGCTAACAGCTCTGAGCCACATTCTGTGGACTTGATGTGATCAGAAATGGGAGGGCTAGCCACAGCTCAGGTCCTTCTGAAGTCAGCAGAGTCTTAATGCATGTTCAAGTGCTTTGCAGAAGAGGTATGGAATTAGTTCTGCACTTAAAAGTTCATTACTGAATTATTAAAAGGAGCCTCTGTAAGCAGACTACTTACTCTAAGTGGAAGCTGAGGTAGCCTTGACAGCAAAACTCACATGGGGTTGATTCTGCTAATGATCCAAATGGCACCAAAGCTGAGCTCCATGCAACCACTGCTCAGTTGATTTTGGTACCTGAAGCAGCTGCCATCACACCTTTGCAGAGAAAAAGATTCATAATCATAGAATAGTTTGGGTTAGAAGGGACCTTTAAAGGTCATCTAGTCCAACCCCCCTGCAATAAGCAGGGACATCCTCAACTAGATTAGGTTGCCCTGAGCCCCATCCAGCCTGACCTTGAATGTTTCCAGGGATGGGGCATCTACCACCTCTCTGGGCAACCTGGTCCAGTGCTTCACCACCCCCATTGTGAAAAATTTCTTCCTTATGTCTTGTCTATATCTCCCCTCCTTCAGTTGAAAACCATTACCTCTTGTCCTATCACAACAGACGCTGCTAAAAAGTCTGTGCCCATCTTTCCTACAGGCCCCCTTCAGGTATTGAAAGGCTGCAATAAGGTCTCCCCAGAGCCTTCTCTTCTCCAGGCTGAACAAGCCCAACTCTCTCAGCCTGTCTTCATAGGAGAGGTGCTCCAGCCCTCTGATCATTTTTGTGGCCCTCCTCTGGACCCGCTCCAGCATGTCCATGTCCTTCTTGTGTTGGGGGCTTCAAAGCTGGACGCAGGACTCCAGGTGGGGTCTCACCAGAGCGGAGTAGAGGGGCAGAATCACCTCCCTCGACCTGCTGGCCACGCTTCTCTTGATGCAGCCCAGGATACGGTTGGCTTTCTGGGCTGCGAGTGCACATTGCTGGCTCCTGTCCAGCTTTTCATCCACCAGTACCCCCAAGTCCTTCTCTGCAGGGCTGCTCTCGATCCCTTCATCCTCCAGCCTGTATTGATACCAGGGGTTGCCCTGACCGAGGTGCAGGACCTTGCACTTGTTCTTGTTGAACCTCATGAGGTTCACCTGGGCCCACTTCTTGAGCTTGTCCAGGTCCCTCTGGATGGCATCCCGTCCCTCAGGTGTGCCCATCACACCACTCAGCTTGGTGTTGTCCGCAAACTTGCTGAGGGTGCACTCGATCCCACTGTCCATGTCATTGATCAAGATATTAAACAGTACTGGTCTCAAGACCAATAACAAGACAGGAAAGCTCTGCATCCGTAGATACAACTGTATTGAATAATTCCTGGCTACTTCTACTAAATGAATCTAGAAGTTTCTTCTAGTGGCATGTCCCCTAGATCACATCTCAAAAGATAAAGATGTCAGTGGACTCGGTAATATTTACTCTATGTAACCAGGCTAATATCTGCCCTTCTGGAGAAGGAAGAGAGGTCACTGCATGAGCATCTGCCAGTGTGATGGTATCCAGTTTGATCTCATCAGAAGGGATTCTATGTGCGCAAGATTACATGAAAACCATGCTTTAGCACTTCTGGTAATTTAGTGATGCTCAAAGATGCCCCAAGCCTGCCTGTTTGTTGCTGCCAGCCTTTCTTTAATTTTGAAACAACAATTATTCTGTTTAGCAAATTCTCAAGTGTAAGTAGTATTTGTCTTATCTCTAGTTTATGTGCACATGGCATAATCCCTTTTTCTTTCTTTCTCTTGAATGGATTTCCCTGACTGACCCTGTGGAGCAGAGATTACTCCATAGTAGACCTCTCCTTCTCCACTGTTGTCATGAATAAATTGAAGGGAATGACTGGGATACTCTGCTGATTACCAATGAAGGAAAGGAGCTTTATTGGCAAATCTAATTTTGAAAGCCCTGTCTTCTAAGAGCAGAATATTCAACAGGATAGATTTTTACATAAATAACATGTTGAATTAATTATATATATTCTTTCAGAAAGCCATAGGGGATTTCCCACTTAGAATCACAATGCAAGTTATAAGATATTGAGAGCTGCACTATGCTAGCATTTCTGTTTGGAAGATCCTCTTTTCCAGGGCCCTGCAGTATGAGCTGGTGCAGACTCTGTATGTATTATTATGTATTAGTTTTCAGCTGCAAAAATAAAACCTTGTGTTCCAGCACTTTTCCTGGAGCTTGTTACGTTAGTTAATTTTGAAAATGGGTTGAAGTAGGAAACCACATACCAACGAGATAGCCTATCTTGTATATGACTCACAATGTAGAAAAACCCAAACCCATTGTAACAAGCAGGTGCACGTATATTTTCAAGGACAGGTTTTATAAAAAGATAGTTTTGATTTGGTTGTTTTAAACAAAGGAATCCACATGCCTCTCTTAGACCTGTTTAAAAAATGTCCTTTCATTGCAAATGTTATTGCTGTGTACATGCGTGAATCAACATCCCCTTGTTTTCACTGTGATCTTTACTTTTCACAAAGGTGGTAATAAGGTAGTGACTGCTTCTGTTCTTAATCGCTACTCCTACAACCCTCCTGATGGTAGGGTCTGCTCCTTGACTTGGCTCTTCTGCGCTTCTGCCATACCAGTAACTTCCGATGTGAAACTGAAGCAGCAATTGTGAGAACTTTGTAGATCTGTGTTGGTTATTCAAACCCACTGACTGCAGTTTTACGGTTCCTTTCCAAGCAGTGGAGTTCTGCGTTCTTGCCAAGACTTGCTACAGCTGTGTTTTCTATGACCAGACAAGGATAACAAGACATTTGCAATAGCATTCTCCATGTCTGATATGCACAAATGCTCTTTAAAAGAGATCGCTCACCTGGCAGTTGGCTATCTGACCCTCTTCTGCTAAGAGAAAAATAGCCAATAGCTCCAGCCTTCCCGTTCAAAAGCCTGTTTTCTATCTGAATCCATGTACAGGGTAAATATCTGCATAAAGTGCTCATAAACTGTGTGGGTTTGTGCATCAGAACTTCTGTGAATAGTGTTTTGTGCAGAGCAGTGTTCAAGAATCCAAATCCTCATGATCCCAGGAGAATGGAATATAAATCCCCCCCAAACAAAACAAATGATGGCTAATTAATGTGAACTATCTCCAGGGTAGAAGCAGAAGGGACATTATCTCCAGGTAAAAATAGCTCTTTCATTTGTGAATAGTGCCATGTTGCTAAACCTTTTGCTTCAGGCTGTGTAGCATAGTCTCACAACTATTTTTTTACCCCAGTAATTTGCCAGCATCCTTTACCCATATGTGATCAGTTGCACAATGTGTTCAAGTGACCTACAAGGCTTTTCAAGGTAATGACCTGCTTTGCATTAAAGAAAGATGAAAGTATAGTCTTGAGAGCATTAGAGAAAGACCGTCAGATGGAGACGAAACTGCAGCAGAGAGGCATGAGGTGAACAAAGGAGTTTAAGCACATGTGTAACTGGGACAGCAAGAACTGCTAATGCTGACACAAGTTGTCTGGGGAGGACTTAGTACGTCTTCTACTAAATCTATCTTCTGTGGTATTAATATCATGGATGGTCTGCAACAAGAGCTGGAGGTGGCCAAGAGATTGCAAGATTGGTAAATGACTGTATGGTTAATACATTTTAGCGTATTTAATGTATAAAATACTGTGACAGCCTTGAAAATATTGCAGTCCCCAGAGGATACGTGTAATCTGGCGATACAGGATATGGTAGGACTGCAACCTCAGAAAAGCCCTTAGGAAGAGCTAAGGACTGTACTAGCTACGGCTGCATTTTGCAACTCAATGCAGAGAGGCATGCAGGGGGAAGAAGCTGAACTTCAGAAAGCAAGAAGAGTGAGTTTTCATAGCTACATTTGGTAAAAGAGCTTCATATTCCTAAGGCAGAGGGCCATGGACAGAGGAACAAGTTGTTGCATCCCCGTTTTAGCACTGAAAGGGATGAAAAGTCTTTGGGACTGCATTTGCCACAGAGCTAGAAACAATTTGGGGGCTGATATTGTCAAGTTCTAGGACAAGGGGGAAATCTTGTTAAATTGATGCCCTGTTGGCAAGTGCTGAGCAGTGCAGAGCCAGCTCATTAATTTTGGAAGCCCTATTTCGTCACAATACGTTAAAACTTGATGCTTAATAATTTTGTATATAATTCTGTAGTCTTCAGCAGAGGCATGAACATGCATAAAATTGCACAACTGTTTAGGGGAACTATAATCCTGATCTGTTTGTAATCTAGCAAGACAGAGATGTAGGGCTTAACTGCTACATATCCACACTTCACAAGACCAGACCGGTTGCATACAGCTGATGGAAGATCTGTAATTTCTTCTGTGACTGTATTACAGCATAGACATACCCAAGACAGCTTTACATTAATGAGCTTGGGAAGTGCTAGCGATATTGCTAATCATCCAAGTACTTCTCTGATTTCATAGGTGGGTTTTGTATCATTTGCTGAGTTCTCTGCTACAAGAACCTGAATTATCTGCTATAAAACTGATTTAGATACGACTACACTATGTGGTAGTTACTGTGGTGCAGCCTTGTTCAAAACATCACTGCCTAGAGAAGCTTTTTAAACTGATGCACCTGAGAAATTGTTTCTCCTCTCGGGCTGTGTTTGCACAGTGAGGAAGCATCAATTCATTTGTCTGCTCTAAGAGCAACTCTTCAGTTATCTTGAATTGATGGGTACTTCATATCACTTTGTTATGACAGTTTATGGTTAATAATGACATCTGTATAGCTTTGCCCTTGTTTGAAAGAACTATTCAGCAGTCTGACCACATATCCCAGCACACAGCCAGCAGGGACTGGCAGGGCAGTGCAGGGTATGTTTGCGGGAGCGTGATAACCAGCAATGGCAGCTGAGCTGTGGGAAGACAGAAGCAATTTTTCTGAAAATCTTCACGAAGCTGCAGATTTTATAAGGTCACTTATATGAGAGCTCCCCTTCTCTAGCTGCAGCCAGCCACTACCTGGGAACATGCAGCACCCAGGAGCAGCCAGGTAATACTCAACAGTTTCTTGCTGAGAGATCAGCTCCTGGGGTTATTCTGCCATTAAAGGTGTGTTGCATCTCCACACATTCCCTTCCCACCTTTCAAGGATGCTGTTCCCTGCTCCATTTTAAGCCTACTTTTCCCCTTGAGTCACCTCTAGCACAGGTGTCCTGTAGCAAAGGCTGTATGTTTGAAGCTGAAATTGCATTTTCTTTTTAGTGGGGGGTGGTGATTTTGGAGGAGTCTAATGTGCTTGTGTTTTACGCAGCCATTTTATACAACTCAGTGATTAGATCCATACTGGACTAGGGTTAGATGTAGCAACTGCCGTCAAGGTAACAGAATTAAGACTATGGAACACTAAAGATAGATGAGACTGTGATCAGAGTCTGCTTTAAAAGTCAGGATATTAGAAAATACCATTACAAAATGAATTCAGGACAGAGAATGAGACATGATGGGAACAAATCTGATCTGGAGTGCTTGGAAGTATTTAGGAAGAAGGAGCAAGAACCTGGAGCAACAGTAAGCGGCTAAGTGAATAGCACAGAGCAGCTTCTAGTTGTTGGAGGCTGCTTCAGATACCCAACAACACGGTCAAATGCCGGTCGGGTTCAGCAGTCAATCCATGGCCCTCCCCAGCTTGATCAGATGAGGAAACCACTGTTCCCGCAGGCTGGCTGGCTGCAGGGGCCCCTGCCGACGCTGCTCCCCGTGCCGGGCGGCTGGCAGAGCGCAGCGGAGGCGAGGGCAGTGCCTGTACACCTCGGCAGGTTGTAAATGGCCACCGAGCCGCAGACGTGACCTGTTCGGAAAGGCAGCGGGTGAGCCAGGGAGATACGCAGTGCTACCATTCAAGGTCTTCCCAAGTGGCGTACGAAGAGAAGGAAACAGGAACCACTGTGTCAGTCCTGAGTACATTGCTTTGCTATACAAGTTCAGGCTAGAATTAAAAGCCTCCTTTTGCTCCAATTTCTTTCATATAATACTTATAAATCAGCATAAAGAGAGGTGCAAAATTAGTCTCATTCTGTAGCAATTGTTACAGAGGTAAGTACGCAATCATGCCTTAAAAGAGCCATGATTTCTGATGCGTCTCCATAGCCTGATTTGAGCCATTTATTTCTTGAAGTCTCAACTTTAGGGAAGGTTGAGTGCACTCGCAAAGCTGTGAGTTAGGGTTTCTTTTCTATCAGTCTTTTTTCTTAAGCTTTCCGTACCTGAAAGCAAAATGCACAATGTGTACCTCTGTGTAGCGGCATAAAGATCTGATTGCATTTTATTTTTTAACCCATCTGGTGCCAGAATTTTGTAGCTGTATGGAGCCTGCTAAAGTGAGAAAGGACAGCAAGCTGAGAGTAACCCAAGAAGGAGCTGGTTGACAAGAGCAGGCAGTGCCCATAGGATTTCACAGTGCAGAGAAATTCAGTGAAGAAATTCCTATATCAACTCTGTTGTGTGAAGGGAGACCAGTGACATTCAGGCAGAGAGAAACTCTTAGCTCTGCCATACTTAGATTAGGACAACCCAGCCCATGCCCTTCCTTTCCTTCTTGTTTTGTAATACGATGCGTGACACTATCCTCCACAGCGGAGCTGGTGTGGCTGTTTTCATAGAGTTTTAGAGCAGGATCCAGATCTCTGGGGTGTAAATTTATTGCTTCTTCCAATGACTCCCCTCCTGGTGAAATCCCATGAAACATTTGAAGTGAGAAATTGAATTCCTGAGGGAAAAGGGTTGAGTGTGATTTATTTTCCCATGCCACTTCTCCCACTGAGGCTGAATATGAAATATGCAATGAAGGCCGGGTCCTCTGTCAGAGAATACGGGGAGCCAAAATGGTCATTAATGAAAGGGGCACTTCTGGCTGCCCACCACGATTGGATGGGTGACATCCAGTCAGGACAACTCCGTAACCAAGAGTAAATCCAATTAAAAACAACCTGAATGCGGACAAAGGACACAAGTAAATTAACTACTACAGTAGCCTGGTACCATGCCATGCAGACTGGCTTTGGTGATCTCACTGGGCCTGGCTAGCAGACAGAAGTAGAACTGTCCTTCTGTGTCTTAAAATAGTCTTTTTAAAATCATTGGTCTTAAGTGTTCAGTCGCAACACTCCTGTGTTGTTTTTCCTAAACAGTGATTCTCCAGTCCCACATCCAGTGAGATTTTTTTTGACATTTATTTCTAAGTATGAAAGCTGCTGAGCAATCTTTCCAAGATGTTACATCAGCTGAGCTCCAAAAACTGCTCAGGTTAGGATGCCACCGTAGTTATATCCTAGACCCACAATTTGCCTCAGATAATCTAGTTCCATTTAATATGACTGCTTTTATTCCAGCAGCCCCTGCACTAAAAGGAAGCATCTCTCCAGCCCTGACATGGGATGTAATATTTTCATCTGGATGAAAATGGGTGTGCAAAATGCTAGCTAGAGCAAGGCTCTAACTCACACAGGTTTAAATGAAGAAATACCCTGTAGGGTGCCATGCTGCCTGTTTCCTTCAGTTCACGAGGTCTCTGCTCTCATTGATTTCAGGAAAAGCAAGGAAACTACATTGCATATAACAACATTGATTGGTCTGATGATTTTTTTTTATATTATGCTTAAGAGCTGCTGACATGTGCAAAAACGTTTTACTAGGTGTGATCAGGAAGTAAATTGTCCCTGCCCTCCAGCATGCTCCAGCAATTACCTCCAATAGCAAAGCCTGTAAGTTAATCACAGTATTTGCAAACTCAATCTCATTGTTCATATGCTGAATGTTTTCCAGTAGAGTGTTATCCATTGAAATTGAGAGTTTACAGGAAGTTCATCTGAGGCAGGCATTTCTTACTGGTAAGAATACTCTAATTATTATTTTCTAATTAAATTAGGCTTTTTAAAAAGGTTAACCATGACATTTTAATAGCTTCAGCTCATATTGATATTCTGAGGACACACTTCAGTTCAGCCACTTGTGACTGAAAAAGATGTTTTTCCAATTAAGAAATCTCTTTTTAAGGGCTTCTCCTAAATGACATCTATTTTACAGAGGCATGTGGACTAGAATATAATTTGTTTCCCTGGCTGCACAATCTCATAGTTCAGCAGGTAGCCCATTCAAATCTTTTTATTACAAAATTTTAACCTTAATGCCACAATGAGTTTATAGTGTCCAACACACAAAAATAAAGAATTAATAAAATTATTATTAACAGTTAGTATTAGTCAATCCATGCAAATTACTTTCTAATGCATCAGGGAAAATCCTGAATAAATCCACAGGCAATTTATAGACATACTGGATTCATTAAGCAGTGTATCTGGTACTTCAAAATATTCCATGCAGCAAGTGCAGTGCTGCTGTATTACAGTTAGAGTTTTCTTTCATTCTGTCTTTACTCTACAAATTGTACATGGGGACCTCTACATGGATTTGGACTTCATTTTGTTACATATTGCCCAGACAAAAGAAAAAAGACAGGAACTATCCCAGGTGGCCTAGAAGTATCAGACCAAAAAATAAAAAGAAGATCTTGTGGCCATATTTCGTTCTTCACTTGGTAATTGGTGGCAATTATCAGGCCAAAATTAAATTGAATAATATTGATTCCAAGTAAATTTTGAAAGGTCAAAATCAGAAAGAAGCATTTTGATTACACTGAATGTTTCTGTTTGAAGCTATCTTTTGTTAGTTTAATTTTGTAATACACCTTGAAGACAGTTGCCATTACTGAAACTTGGTGGGACAAATCCCATGACTGGAGTGTGGCTATCGATGGCTACAGGCTGTTCAGAAGGGACAGGCGAGGAAGGAGGGGCAGAGGCGCTGCCCTCTACGTCAAGAAATGGATAGAGTGTGAGGAGCTGTCTCTGAAGAACAGTCCCGAGCATGTTGAAAGCTTATGGGTAAGAATCAGAGACCAAGGCAACAAAGGGAACGTTGTGGTTGGGGTCTACTACAGGCTGCCTCGATCAAGGGGACCCCCTATTGATGAAGACTTCTTAGTCCAGCTGCAGGAGGCATCGCGCTCGCAGGCTCTCGTCCTGCTGGGGGACTTCAACCACCCCAACACCTGCTGGAATAGCAGCACGGCGAGCTGTAGGCAGTCCAGGAGACTCCTGGAGTGCATGGAGGATAACTTCTTAAGCCAGGTAATAGACAGCCCTACCAGAGGGGATGCGATACTGGACCTGATGGTCACCAACACAAGTGAGCTAATTGGTGATGTCAAGACTGGAGGCAGCCTGAGCTGCAGTGATCATGCGCTGGTGGAGTTCACAGTCCTGAGGGATATGGGTCAGGTGAAGAGTAAAGTCAGGACCCTGAATTTTAGGAAAGCAAAATTGCAGCTGTTCAAGGACTTAGTCAATAGGACTCCCTGGGAAACTGCCCTTAGGGACAAGGGAGCAGAACAGAGCTGGCAGATCTTTAAGGAGGCTTTCCATAGAGCACAGGAGCTCTTGATCCCCAGGTGTAAGAAATCAGGAAAGGACGGCAAGAGACTGGCATGGCTGAGTCAAGACCTGCTGGTCAAATTCAAGAAGGAAATGCACAGGCAGTGGAAGCAGGGACAGGTATCCTGGGAAGAGTATAGGGACTGTTCTTCATGAACTTCTCCAATGTGAGTTCTTCCCATGGGCTGCAGTTCTTCACAAAGTGCTCCAGTGTAGGTCCCTTCCGCGGGGTGCGGTCCTTCAGGAACAGACTGCTCCAGCGTGGGTCCCCTGAGGGGTCACAAGTCCTCTCTCCACGGGACCACAGGTCCTGCCAGGAGCCTGCTCCAATGTGGGCTTCCCACGGGGTCACAGCCTCCTTTGGGCACATCCACCTGCTCCAGCGTGGGGTCTTCCACGGGCTGCAGGTGGGTGTCTGCTCCACCGCGGACCTCCATGATGAGGCAGAGGGACAGCCTGCCTCACCATGGTCTTCACCATGGGCTGTAGGGGAATCTCTTCTCCAGTGTCTGGATCACCTCCTCCCCCTCCTTCTTCACTGACCTTGGTATCTGCAGAGTTGTTGCTCTCACATATTCGCACTCCTCTCTTTGGCTGCTGTTGCACAGGATTTTTTTTCCCCCTTCTTACATATGTTATCCCAGAGGCACTACCACTGCTGCTGATGGGCTTGGCCTTGGCCAGCAGCGGGCCCGTCTTGGAGCTGGCTGGCATTGACTGTATCAAACATAGGGGAAGCTTCTAGCAGCTTCTCAGAGAAGCCACCCCTGTAGCTCCCCCACTACCAAAACCTTGCCACGCAAACCCAACACAGGAACACTGCCTGGTTGTGTAGGGATGGGATCAGGAAGGCCAAGGCATGAATGGAGCTGAACTTGGCAAGGGATGCAAAGAATAATAAGAAGGGCTTCTACAGGTATGTCAGCCAGAAAAGGAAGGTCAAAGAAAGTGTACCCCCCCAATGAGCAAGACTGGCAAACTGGTAACAATGGGCAAGGAGAAGGCTGAGATACTCAACCACTTTTTTGCCTCAGTCTTCAATGGCAGCCTCTATTCCCACACCTCTTGAGTGGATGGACCGCAAGATGGTGACTGGGGGAGCAAAGTCCCTCCCACTGTAAGAGAAGATCAGGTTTGTGACCACCTGAGGAACCTGAACATACATAAGTCTATGGGACCTGATGAGATGCATCCCTGAGTCTTGAGGGAATTGGCTGATGTAGTTGCCAATCCCCTCTCCATGATATTTGAAAAGTCACGGCAGTCACCTGAAGTCCCTGGGGACTGGAAAAAGGGAAACATTGCACCCATTTTTAAAAAGGGTAGAAAGGAGGACCCTGGGAACTACCGACCTGTCAGCCTCACCTCTGTGCCTGGGAAGATCATGCAACAGATCCTCCTAGAAGCTGTGCTGAGGCACATGGAGGACAGGGAGGTGATTGGAGACAGCCAGCGTGGTTTCACCAAGGGCAAGTCCTGCCTGACCCACCCAGTGGCCTTCTATGATGGAGTGACTACATCAGTGGACAAGGGAAGAGGTACTGATGTCATCTATCTGGACTTCTGTAAGGCCTTTGACACGGTCCCCCACAACATCCTTGTCTCTAAATTGGAGAGAGATGGATTTGATGGGTGGACTGCTCGGTGAATGAAGAATTGGCTGGATGGTCGCATCCAGATGCTAGTGGTCAATGGCTCAATGTCCAGATGGATATTGGTGACAAGCGGTGTCCCTCAGGGGTCCGTATTGGGACCAGTACTCTTTAATATCTTGATCAATGACATAGACAGTGGGATCGAGTGCACCCTCAGCAAGTTTGCACATGACACCAAGCTGAGTGGTGTGGCGGCCACGCCTGAGGCACAGGATGCCATCCAGAGGGACCTGGACAAGCTCGAGAAGTGGGCCCAGGTGGACCTCATGAGGTTCAACAAGACCAAGTGCTAGGTCCTGCACCTGGGTCAGGGCAGCCCCCAGTATCAATACTGGCTGGGGGATTCAGGAACTGAGAGCAGCCCTGCAGAGAAGGACTTGGGGGTACAGGTGGATGAAAAGCTGGACATGAGCCAGCAATGTGTGCTCGCAGCCCAGAAAGCCAACCGTATCCTGGGCTGCATCAAAAGGAGCGTGGCCAGCAGGTCGAGGGAGGTGATTCTGCCCCTCTACACTGCTCTGGTGAGACCCCACCTGGAGTCCTGCGTCCAGCTTTGAAGCCCCCAACACAAGAAGGACATGGACATGCTGGAGCGGGTCCAGAGGAGGGCCACAAAAATGATCAGAGGGCTGGAGCACCTCTCCTATGAAGACAGGCTGAGAGAGTTGGGCTTGTTCAGCCTGGAGAAGAGAAGGCTCTGGGGAGATCTTATAGCAGCCTTCCAGTACGTAAAGGGGGCTTATAAGATAGATGGGGACAGACTTTTTGGTAGGGCCTGTTGCAACAATTGTATTTATATGTATTTATATGTATTTATATGTATTTATATAACAAAATTGTATTTATATGAGTTTGTCTTACGTTTTAAAAGGTTTTAAAGAACAAATTGATCCATACTGAAATATTCTATGACACTACGAAGGAAATGTTTTGAGAGACACTAACTAGAACCAGGAACAACGAAACAGCTGAGAATTTCATTTCATTATACCTGCGTGTGATTTGGTTTTGTACCACTGCTCAAACTGTGTTTCAGTAGAAAGGGAAGAGGAAGGAGAAACTCTTTGACAGGACAAAGGAGAAAGAAATGCTGTCCAAAAGTCTCCATTAACCTAAAAAGCATAAAATGATCAGAATCATGAGATGCTTGTTAGCTGACTTGGGAATCAGCAGTGCCTGGAGCTGATTATTTCTGGCTCTGTCAGAAGGTCTAGCTGTAGTGAACTGAATTACTGCAGATGGTTTCAAGGGATAAGGAAAGATAAATGAGCCAAACAAAAAAGGCCTGCAGAAAATTAAATGAAAACACAGGCTATGTGTTCTAATACAAGTTCACTGCTAAAACTGACTGCAAAGGAAATAATGAATTCGTTAGAACAAACACAGGGGCGCTAAATGTTATTGCATCCAAATAATGTTTACATAATTTTCTTCTATAAAATAAAAAGAGGTGGTGACACCATACATACAAACTATGTTTCTGTTTCAACTTTGAAGGGTGTTTAATCTTTTGTTCTGCTAATCAGATAAGATTTAAGCAATTGCACATCGTACTGCAAAGACAGTCATGCAATGTCTCTGAATTATGTAGTTGTTTATTGCTTTTCGTAATAAAGGATGTCAATTTGCTTTCCTAGTTTGCGCTAACTAACAAAAAATCTCTGAGTACATATTCCTGTAAAGGATGGAAGTAATTTTGTCGAAAATACTGGCAATAAATGACAGAAATTGCAAATCCAAGATCATATATGCATGAAAAGAATACTAGGAATAAAAGACCCACAAGCTCAAAATAAACTCTTAAAATGGTAAAGAACACATGAGCCAGAGCATGTAAAGTATATTATCCAACCATCTAGTATAAAATCCATATAAAAAAGTTGGAGGTCAAAATACCTAATGTAACTAAACCTTCTGCAACCTGGCAGTATGAGATGAATGGTGAGAAGAGAGCTTGGTGGCACCCTGGTCTCTTTAAATTAAAGTAATGGTTTTACTCATTTATTTTCAGATGTGACACACGCAGTACATTATAATCTCCTTTTGGAGCTCACTATTTAGTCTAGCAGGCAGTTAGGCACCCCAAAATTTACAATGTACTCATTAACGTGCTTACCAGTGGGTCAGCTTTTACTGACAATAAAAACATATGTAAACATAGTTATGAGCTTTGCACTCTTCTTACACAGTCCTCCTGCATTCAGTGTGCCCCAGTGGCTGAAGGGAAACGGGAGGATTTCACAGGTAGCAACAAGGTGTCGTGGTTTCACCCCATATAGTAACCAAATACCACGCAGCCGCTCACTCCCCGCACCCGCTCCCTGGTGGGATGAGGAGGAGAATCGGAGAGAAAGGAAAACTCGCGGGTTGAGATAAAAACAGTTCACCAGGACAGCAAAGGAAAAATATAAAAATATATTAATAATGATAATAACATATATAAGGATAATACAATATAAAAAGCAAACGATGCACAATTTCTCACCACCCAACAACCGATACAGCCCGTCCCAAGCAGCAGTCAGGGAGCAGGGATATTCCCCCCCCAGCTATCCCAGAACAGCAAGTTCCAGAGAGAGCAGGCGAGGGAACAAACAGCCAAATAAATGAACAAAAAGGCATGAATGAACAACAAAAAAGGAAAAGCAGGGGACAAGAAAAAACCACCAGAAGGGAACATTAAGGGAAGCGGCCCACCGGCCGACCCTCACTTATACCAGGCATGACGCCTATGGTAAGGAATACTCTCTTTGGCCAGTTTGGATCAACTATTCTGGCTCTACCCCTCCCAAGTTTTTGCACCTGCACATCAGCAAAACCTGGAAAACTGAAAAATGTACTTGATCATTTAGGAGCAACCAACAACATCAGTGTGCTATCACCATTCTTCACACACTAAATCCAAACCACGGTAGCTGCTGGAGACAAAACCAGCTCCGTCCCAGCCTAAACCAGGGCACAAGGTGATAGGAAAAATCTGTGGAGCTGACCCCCTTTTCGTCTCCCAGCTGCCTGATGCCCAGCTGTCTGCACTGTACGGAGGACACAGAGCAAAGGCAATTTTAAGTTACCTGAGATAGGAGGGATGAATAAATGTATCTCCTTTTTCATCATTTGAAGTGATATGTAACAAACAGATCTGTCACCCCAAGAATGCTTTTTTTTTTTTTTTTTGTCTCCTGTTTCATTGGCTTAAAGTGGCAAGAAATGTGGGGATCCAATCCAGGACTTTGGACAAAATGACCCCCAGAGGTCCCCTCCAGCCCCAGCTGTTCTGGGAGTCCGTGATTTTCGCTAGCAGGGAGGAACTGCAGCTTTGTGTTACGGTCCCAGGCAGAGGGATAGAAGAAAGAGAAAATGGCATGAGTGGGTGTCATGTCTGGTGTGCCAACTCTGATTTACCTCAGGTGCTGGTGGTACAGAAGCGTCCCAGGCCTGGGAGCTGTATAGCACTCATCTGCACCTACCCTACATCTCTTGTCAGATGGATATAGCTGAAATAGATTCAGGAGAGAGCAGTTAATCTCACATAATAAATATATGATGAGAAATATATCCAATGTCAGAAAAAATTTTGGAATTTGGGAGATGTGGGTGAGGGGAAGGAAAAGACAAATACAGAGGATAGATAAACTATTTTCCCCTTAGAGTTTCTGCACCTACAAAAGTCCCTTTTCAGTTTCTTTCAAAAACTGCGCCTTTACACTGCTGTGATTTAAAAGGCAAAATGGGCATTTTTTTTTTTCTTATGCTAAACCTAAGGAAAAGTAAAATTAGTTGTCCAAATCTGCCACAAGTATCCTATGTCTTCTACCAGGCACAAAGTGGTCTCCTTGTCCTGGTTTAGGCCAGGATGGAGCTAGTTTTGTTTTCAGCAGCTCCTATGTTTTGGCTTTAGTGTGAGAACAACAGTGATAGCACACTGATGTTGCTGGTTGCTGCTGAACCACCAAGGACATTTTGCTGTTTTCCAGGTTCTGCTAACGTGCAGATGCAAAAACTTGGGAGGGGTAGAGACAGGATAGTTGATCCAAACTGGCCAAAGAGAGTATTCCATACCATAGACGTCATGCTTGATATAAGCGAGGGTCGGTCGGTGGGCCACTAGTTTTTACTAGATCTTTTTTGGTCTTTTGGGCTTTTGAGGCTTTTGAAACCTTTAACTTGCCCTAATCCTTAAGCTTCCCTTCAGCTTGCTTTTTGTTTCCCTATTTTTACCTTTTTGTTTTTCACTCGTTTAGCTGTTTGTTCCCTTGCCTGCTTTCCCTGGAACTTGCTGTTCTGGGATAGCTGGGGGGGGATACCCCTGCTCCCTGATTGCTGCTCGGGACGGGCTGTATCGGTCGTCGGGTGGTGAGAAATTGTGTATCATTTGTTTCATATATTCTATTATCCTTGTATATATTATCATTATTATCATTATTAATATATTTTCATATTTTTTACTTTGCTGTCCTGGTGAGCTGTTTTTATCTCAACCCACGAGTTTTCCTTTCTCTCCAATTCTCCTCCCCAACCCAGCGGGGAGGGGGGGAGTGAGCGAGCGGCTGCGTGGTATTGGGTTACAATTTGGGGTTAAACCACGACACTCCTGCATTCAACACTTTAACATACTGCTCTTTTTCAATGAGCAATTGAGGGAAGGAGTGATTACAATCTCTTGGTGAAATAGTGATGATGATAAATGATGATCACTAATTATGATGGGGCTTTCCATGAACAGATCTATTAATGCTAATATGACTTCCCTCTATTTGCAGCAAAGGAAATCCATCTCCTTCTATCAAAAAGTCATCTGCTAATTTCCTACATCAGGAGCCTAACAAGAGCCTCCTGTTCCTCCCCTTAGTGTATGTATGAGGGAGTTATTCTGACCCTTAACATTACTCAGTTGATTAACTGGAAAATGAAAGAAGGGAATGGACTCCTAAATGTCGAATTAGCTTATCCTCCTCAGCAATTTTGAACAAGCCTATTTGCAGCACATTTAGCTTGTAGCAGCTGTTGTTCAAGGATGTTTATTTGAATGTGTCAAGCAAGTCTCTACATCATTCACTTGTTTTGTGAGGTGTTTTTTCTTGTAAGTGTTACCCGGATCTTCTAGCATTTGCATGATTCCCATTGTGGTGTTGACCGTTATAGAAATCTCTCCGATAAAGACTTCTTTATTTTTTGTGTGCTGATTCTCCTGTGTTATTTTCCTTTTTCTCAAACCACTCTTTAAACTGAAGTAGATGAAGTAGCTGGAGGTGTTGGGAACAGATGTAAGTTTGCTATTTGGAAATAAAGTTGTCTGTTCCTTTTCTCCAAATAAACAGCAACTAAAGACACAAACACAAAAATACAATAGACAACTTTCAATGAGTTTAATTCCATCTGAGATCACATTTCTCTAAATTTAGGAACCATATCAATTGAAGAAAAATTATTGGGGATTTGATTTTTGGAAAAGCTGAGCATTTCCAGGTCCAGAAGGAGAGGGAACGGGATTTACCAATACCGAGGTTGCCTGTAGCACTGAGCAGTTACGTTAACCAGCCTCTGACTGCCTAAGAAGCTGGCATTTCTGCGCAGAGTGACTATCTTAAGACGTTGTTGAAACTCCCTGATTGTCCATTGCTTTGATGGGGAGTGGGGAAGGCAACACTGGCAGGGCTTGTTCCAGTTATTGCATTCTGTCAGGGCTGGTGGCAGACCGGATCTGTAGCTTGCTGTTGCAGTCAGAGTCAGATTAAATTTTAATTAGTCAGTGCAGGAGTGCTTCCCCAAACTGCAGGCTCTGTGTGCTCCTGGCAGGGAGTCGGGTTCTTTCCCAGCGCTGGTGGATCTGATGACTCCAGAGTGGGTCACATCTGGCATCTTTGGCCACCTCTGCAGCCAGCAGACAACCACAGCCCTTTTCGTGGTGTGGGGCAAACGTCCTTAAATGTCCTCTTACTCTGTTAGAGATTTAGCTCCCTGCTGTGTCAAAATTGCTGCACCTTTCCCATTTTGAGAAAACCATTGCAAAGGGGCTTCAAAGGCAGCTGGTGTGTATCCTGAAGGGAAACAGCAGATGAGCTCCCAGGACATGGCTTCCTGATGGGACTTGACTGGTACGAGAAGAGAGTGTCAGTGGCTAGGCATGCTTGGGGCTGTGAGGGAGGCTCAATAAGGGAGCTGAACAAAAACCACTTTGACACTGTGTCACGGAGGCACACCAAAACAACTCCACACAGCTAAACTCAAACAAACCTTTAATTCACAACTGAAACCAAACAACCAAAACTAACAAAACAACAGGGTAACCAAATGACACTCCGAGAACATTAAGAAGTTACAGGTTCGATATACTGGTCGGGGATGTTATTACTGCACGGCAAAACACAAGAATGATGGTCCAGGGTGTGCACACACTCACTCACAAAAGGGAAACTCTCACTCAAGGATATCCAGAAGAATAAGAGCGCTCACCAAAGGGGGGGGGTGTTCAGGTTCGGGTTCACTCAAGGATATATCCAGAAGAAATCACTCACCAGAAGATGGCGAGGGCACTCAATCCCGGGAAGTTTCCTTGGGTGACGTCTCAGCCCAAGGGGAGAGTTTCCGATCACAGGCCCGCTGCTCCGAGGAAAACCACTCAAAGGGGGCTCTCCGGCGGGGGCTCCTTTTATAACCTGGTCGGATCTGAGCTGTGGTCATTTATGGTCAGTCTTCCAGAAGCTTCTCTCAAACCAAGGCATGCCATTGGTTGAGGGCCCTGTCTCCCCACTGAGGGGTCCCAGTATGGTCAGAGGTCTAGAAGTTTCTCTCAGCTGAGGCCCGCCATTGGCTGGGAGCCCTACCGACCGGTCCAGGGGTCCCGCCTCTCCCACTCCCACCATAGGGAGTGGGGGGTTGACACCTGAGCTGAGGTGCGTGAGTGACAGCTGCCATGGCAGGGCACTGGAGGCGCAGAAATGAAGCGCGAAAAGGAGCCATCGGCTGCCGCCCTGAAGGCCTCTGGCCCTGACCAGGGCGAGTGTATCTGCCACACACTGGCCTTGGGATTTCCTTCAAAGGCAGTGTAGACATACCCTGTCTTCCTGGAGACCTGTATTGAATTCTTGAGGACAGATATCTTCAAAGTCCATTTGATTGTTTGTTGCTGTTTTAAAGTGTTGCAGAAAAGTATGTACCTTATCCCTACAATTTAGCAAGGTCATAAAAGTGCTGTAATCTCAGGGGATCTCCAAAAATGAAAGGAATGAGAGCATGCTTATTAGGTTTGCTAATGACACTAATCTGCAAGGGACTGTGAGTATGTTGGAGGACAGGATTAGAATTTAAAGTGATCTTGACAAATTGAAGGTATGGTCTGAAATAAACAGGATGCTATTCACTGGGGATAGAAATAAGGAACTGCATTTAGGCAGGAATAATCAGCTGCACACATAAAAGAGGGGAACAACTATTTAAGTAGCAGATCCTTATTTGTAGGTTTTATGGCTCACAAACTGAGTGTAAGTCAACAACATCATGCCCTGTCTTCTCCTCTCTCCCAAACAAACCCAAGAACAGATATCCTGCAGTGAATAATGTAAACTTCAGCCTGTGGGGATGTGCAGAGTTATGCTCCTCCTTTCCTTGGGGCCAGCAAAGCCTCAGCTGGACTGCTGTATCCCACTGGAGTATTGCCTTAGTCCAATAAAATGTTTGAAATGAGGGTACAGAGGATTCAAAAGGATTCAAATGTTGGCTGGTCTAGAAAATGTTACTTAAGAGGAAATTGGTTAAATTAATGGTTTTTAGTCTTCACATATGCCAAAAGTTGCTATGTGGATTGCCTTAAAATGATTTGTGACAAGTAATTAAGAAAAGCGAGCTGTGGTGTGTGGTTTCATTTGATTAGATCCTGCACCTGCAATCGGAGATGTCTAAAGGTATTTTTGCAAGGAAAAGGTTTAAAACCACTAAGTTAGAGACTGGAAGCTATTCATAATGGTTTGGAGCAGGTCGCCTGGGAATGATGTGCAGTTGCTATCTGGGGACATCTTTAAGGGCAGGTTAGACAAACATCTGCCAGGAATGACACAGGCACAGATGTCACTTGTTCAGGTAGAGGGGTGACTTGGATGGTTTCCTGAGGTCTCTTGCAGCCCCAGTATGAGCTATGCCTTTGGGAGATCAAGGCAGGAAAAGAACTCTGAGATAGCGAAGAGCAACTGAGCTGCTGGTTCTTGACATTGCTTCAGAATATATCAATTTTGGAGGGATTTCTTTCCCACTTTTCTTACACAGTTCCTTCTACGTCTTCCCTCTTTCTCTAAGTTTTTTTCTCCTGGCCTTTTTATAATTTCCACCTATGCCTTCTTTCTTCCCTTTTTCTCTCCTCCTTCAATATATAGGAGCAAATGAGGTTGTCCCACAGCTGAGAATAAATTCAAAATGATGACTTCACTGCTGCTCTAGCAGGTATTGTATTGACCCTCACCTTGACCCTTCTCTAACTACTGGCTCTTCAGGGATGCTTCACCATGCCGCTCAGTGTGTTCTCATCTCAGTGTTTGAGGAGATATGCAAATACTTTGGCTGTACAGGCAAATCAATTGGAGATTGATCGTAGATAAACCATTTTGACCTGATGCAGAATTTATCTGAATATTCAATTACAAAATACTGTCACTGTTAATAAAGTGCTACATACAGTGCAGGAAGACACAGGCTGAAGAACAACAGTGTGCAGCTGCACACATGCAGCTCTTTTTGCCAGAGATTGAATTTTGCACAGAAAAAATCAGAGTTGAGTTGCACACAAAATTGGGAGCGCAGGCAAGAACAAATCTCCATTAGACAAATTCGTGGATTAGCCTCTGGTGCAGAATCATGGCATTTCTTCAAAAGAGACACCTTCCCCTACACTGTCACACAAACAGAAGGCATGTCAGTTAGCTAGGCCAGGGATCTTGAGTCAATTTGGAGCTTTAACACTTAATTGATGTATGGCCTTGGGCAAATTGCTTCTTCACTTTGACCTTTCCAAACTTCTGGTTCTCTTATTTATGCTGCAAATGCTTTGATTTTAGCAAAGACTTATATGCTTACACTGCATCTATTGCAATGGAATCTCATCAATGTCAGCACTGCTACACGTAACTCTAATTGTACTGACGGGAAGAGAATTTGAGGTTTGATACCTTTTGCCAGCTCACTAATTATGGGGAAAAATGGTGTGTTTCAAAGGCAATAAATGTTTGCACAGAACATTTCTCATAGAACATTTCTCTAGTTGCTAGTTTGGTCTGATATTTAGGACCCAGGAATTTTAGTGAGCTCACTGAAAGACCAAGTCATTCTTTTAGGGATGTAGCTGTTACATAGATTAAATATATACTAGTGGCACATGTGCTTAGTATTATTTATGTATGTATTTTTTTCAAAGACAAATCCCATTTGACACAGCCTTAATTGTGCTTATTCAAATCTCTGGTTTTGTTAGCAATATTACTGCAAGCTGTATTAGCAGAAAATGCCACCTACAGCACTGGGGATTGTAGCCAGAAACAATATACTCCATCTTCATTTTATCTTTCAGCACCGAGTCCTTTTTAAATTATTCAGCTGTGCAAACTGTAGGCAAGAAAAGCAAAACCAACACCCGCCCTCTTGAGAAATAAACCCCAAACCCTCTAGGTAGGGATATAGCTGACATTTACCCAGATGGTGCATGGTAGCTCAAGATATTTCTTTTATTTATCTGCTTATGAAAAAACAGACCAAGGGGATTCCAGTGGGAAAGATTCACTTAATACACAAAAATAATTTTAATAGACATTAATTTATACTAAAGTGTGTAATTTCAGTACATATAAACATGTAGGTGCCCTAAATGCATCCTCCCCTGAATATGAAGAATAGATATAGAAAAAATTCCAAGGCAGCAGCCACAGTAGACAAACAGAAGTGGGATGCATTATTGAAACATACTAGTTGTGAGTATGAGTTGTGTAGTGAGCTAATTAGATTTCAGTGTTGAGCAATACTTTGGAGCTCTTTTTCATAAACTTATCACTCTGCTAACTACAGTGAAGGAAAAACAAATGCCAATTAATTGCAGATTAATCTAAAAATTAGTCTAAAATGTTTTTAATTAATCTTAAAATTGCAGATCAATTTAATACTGTGCAGACAATGAAGAAAACCTGTACTTGAAGGGCTGGTGAACCTAGCTGGTCGCTCAGACCACTCTTCCCTCCAACATGCAATTTTCCTGCGTATAGCTGTCTAGGACCGATGCTAACTGAGGATAAATAAAACAGTTTTTTACTCTGCTAATATGAAGGAATTTCTTTCCAGTACATCTATGCTTGGAGTTCAGCCCCGAGTCTTTTTATGTAGTGTCCTTTGTTGCTGGCATAGATATGAACATGTTTATACTGCTTTGATGATGTGTCTGGGAGGTTTTGATCTGCTGTCTTTCTAATGGCCTCTCAATAGGTAAAGTGGAAGCATGGCTCGGAAACAGTCTGAAAAAGTCAATGCAAAAATAAACAAAAATTGTGGGAGGGCAGGGGTTATACAAATATTCAGCGAGCTACCAAGAGCTTCTTGCGTGCACACTTAAGGCATGAGCATATGAGTACATTTACGTGTCTTCTCTGCTCTCCGCTTTTAAGTTTTTTGCCAAGAAGAAGATTTTTTTTTCTGGTGAAGTGCTATTTGCAGGTGTTTGCTGAAATGAACCCTGGTAGCGACCTACATAGTAAAGAGCTCTTTTCACTGATAGCTGACTCAGGTTATCATCAGCACTGTGTCTCAACTGATCCATAGCCTTTGATGAAGATAGAGCAGTCTAGTCTGCAATGTTATTAGTGCAACTGCTGGTAACACAGATGATAATGCTACACCTCTTGACATTTACAAGTGAAACAAAGTATTATGTCCTTCATTTATGACTGCGAGGACAATGAGCCTTAAAGTAGGATGTGGAATGGAGCCAAAAATGGTTTAGATGTCAGTGCAGAGGAACTAGGGTTGATCTTGTACAGAAAGCTCCAAAATGCATAAACGTTGATCCACCTTGACTTAAAACTGCAATCTTTGCAACTAATAGACCTATTTTTGCAGGTGTCTAGAGATTCTTGCTGTGGTTAGTAAACAAATGCTTAAAGCTTTTGGATGTGGGAAAGCTATGTGGATACTACTATACCGACCTAAACTTCAGACCTTTAAAATAATAGACTGACATTGTAAGAAAAGTCCTTGCAAACAGAACTAGAAAACTAATGTGTTGCTTATATGCATGAGGTTGTTAGAGGTGGAGAAATGCTGATAAAATGAAATCGTATAGGCTATTTCTACTTTGTGATAGCATAAGTTTTGGACTTTTCTCTCCTACCTTTAGATATCCATAATGAAGACACTGACATCTGGTGGGGCACCTGTTTCTGTTTATAGAAAAGGGAGAGAAATAGGGGGTTTAAGTCTTGATTCATCTGACCTAGTTTAGATGCCTACTTTAGGACTAGATGAATCATGCCCTGGAAATGCCTCTGGGGTGAGATGAATTGCAGTCTCAATATTCTGTCCCAGTCCTCCAAGGATGCATTTTTGTAAAAATGTAAGAAAATAGATGCTTGTGACATTGGCTTTGAGGGATGGAATAGCTAGCCTCAAAAGACATAATGTATAGATTAAAAATAAATATTAAAAAAAAAAAAATTGAGGGAAGTAAAGATATCTGCCACAGATGAAATCCGCAAAAACCCTCATCTAAGTTCTTTGGGCCAAATGCTCAATGGTTGGCTTTGAGTTTCTGAGTTGTTTGGGTTTGTTTCTAAAAGTAATTTGGGTTAGGCTTTGCTTTAACTCCTAATGTCTATTCCTGTCATATTTCCAGCTGAACTCAAAGGTTAGCAAGCTGAGTGTCTTAGACTGTCACAGGTTTCAGGAACGGTCAGTTTTGATGTCTCCATTCTTGGTTTGAAGCATTTTCAATGGGACTTTCAAAGAACAATGCCTTCTCCCTGGCCCCCCATCAGCTCTTGTCATGTAAACCATTTGGGCATTGATATGATCAGACTTTTCTGACAATTATAGAGAAATCTTAAATTTGCATATCTCAGTACAGGTAGGAGCACAAGTCTGATGATAATACAAAATGAATGCTTATGATGTGGAGCACATTATCTCGAAGGCAGCTGCTGAGTGATAGTGTTCACAAAAGCATAAACGTGAGAATGCAATGCATAACCAAACATAGATCAGCAGGAGGGTATGCATTTTTTTCTCTAATTTGCTAAAATATTGTAACTGCTGCCAATTACATCCTGACTAATTCTGGTCTGCACCTCATATAACTGATGGAGCTGTGACAAGTTGTTTGGTATGAATAATTGTTTACTAGAGAATATCTCAGACAGCTCAATTACTTTTTTTGTTTTACCTCATTTTAAGCCTCCTTCAAAACTTGAAGCTGGTGTCTGGAAACACTGCAGTGCCTGCCATCTGCTTTAACTGGGCAAAAAATCAGATTTTTCTATATTTTTAAAGTAATTTTGATAAATCTGTTGCAAATCTGTTATGCTATGAAATTTTATCTATTAAAACCATATGTTGCCTCTTTAGTAGATCTTCCTCTCCTGCATTTATCCTGCTCATCCCACTTGCCCCCTTGGACTCTTGGCACAACATTATCATTCTTTCAATTTTCTGGAATTTCCTAGGATTTAGTAAGTGTTAAGATAAGTGAGCCATAGAGTTCCTCAAACGGTGCTTTCAGGAATTAGATGCAAGTTTTCCCAGCCTGTTCCTTTAAAAATTATTAAATGCAGTAGCTGTTTAATGTCCTTTGTCACAAATAGCCTAGAAAATACTTCATCATGCAAGAATCATATTTCTGTGATCTCTCTTAATTTCAAATACAGCATGGAAATGTTTCATAAACACTTCTACTTCTGCGCTATTGTGAATAAATCTACCATCTCTGTCGAGCAATGACCCTACACCATTGTTAGAATTTCACTTGTTCAAAATAGACTTCAAAGACAATTTTTTATTGGACTCAGTCCTGCCATCCACAGAGTCTTCTGTCATCTTTATCTTCCCTGATGAGTTTTTTACATTTTAAACCTTCTGCTATATATTGTTTGCTATCTGTTTTTCTTTTCTTTCCCAATTTGCAATATTTTTTTTCATTTAACAGAAGTTAAGGCCTTTGCAGCTCAAACATCTCTGCTACTCATAGAAGCATGCGAAGTGCTTCAGATTGCCAAGACACTGTATAGTCTAGAGAAAATAAAAACGAATTGTGAGGGTAGGCAACTCCTCTGTGGGAAGAGAATCACAATTCGGGAATCACAGGCCATTGCAAGAATTTCACCCAGTCAGGCTTTGCATTTTGTTTTGCACCAATTATATGTCATATTTTCAGTAAGCTGTTAGTTGAATTTCCTTCAGTGGCAGGAAAACAGTCTTTGTGGACCAAGGGCATGCACACATACTGTACCTTGATTTTAGCAAGACTTTTGGCATTCTCCAGTGACAATGTTATACGCTAGCTAAAGAAACGTGGTGACTTGTGTGAATCTAGATCCAGAACTGGTTTGAAAACAATACTGAAAGAGTATTTATCAACGGGTCACTGTCAAAATAGGAGGATTCATAGAGTAGCCTCTGTTTCTAATCCATACGCTGTTCAATAGTTTCATTAATAACTAGGATGATGGAGTACAGAGTATGGTTATTAGATTTGCAGATGGAGACAAGCTGGGGATGAATATACTGAGAATGGTATAACAATTTAAAGTGATCCTGACAAATTTGAGATATCATCTGAAAATAATCAGATACTATTGAATGGGGACACATACATTAGGCAGGAGTTGTCTATTTTGTAGATGGCATGGATAAAAGTAATTTAAAGAGCAGTTCTGTAGGAAAGGACGTAGGGGTTAAAGCTGGCCATACAGTGGACTAGCTCAACATGATTCAACAATGTCATATTGATGAAAAAAAGACCAGAGCTCTTTTGGGATCAAATGGAATTTATAACCCCAAGTGTAGCCTGCAAGACATGAAGGAATTCTTCCTATTGATTCAGCATTTAAAGGCTTCACTCAGAGCAATTTTCCAATTATATGTGGACCAGTTGGAGAGAATTCAGTAGAGAAAAATGAGAATGTTCGGGAGTCTGAAAATGTGACCTATGAAAAACGATTGAACAAATTGGGTTATTTAACCTGGAAAGGGGAGGACTGCAGGAACAAAACAATCTTCAAATACATAAAAGGTGGTTGCAAAGAGAGGGAATAATCCATTCTTCATGTTCTATGCCTAGAAATAATGGGTATAAACTGCAGCTTAATTGGTAGGAGGATGAAGCACTGGAATAAATTGCCTAGAGAATTGGTAGAATCTCCATCTTTTAAAGTCCTTAAGAACCAACTAGTGAAATATCTGTCAGAAATGACACTGGCATAATTGTTCTTTCTAGAGCAAAGCAATAATATACTTAATGACATCTTGAGTTTCCCTCCAGTCCTCTGCCTCCAGAGAGAGTTATTGGATGTAAATAACATGTAAAATACATCTTGATGGAGGGATGTGAAAAATGCTACTTTTGATTTCAGTAATGGAAATAACCAAAGACACAGGAACTAGAAAATCAAGTCTACTAATTCTAATTGTGAGAGATGAATTTACGCTAAGCTTCCTAGTCCTTGTTCTTAAATGTTGATTAACCTTTATGGATTGTAGTTCATCCATTCATAATGTGAAATATAAAATGTGGAGGTAGTACTTAATACCATAACAAAACTCCAGTTGTAAAATTACTAAAAATCAAAGCCTTGTCATTTGTTGCAGAATATTTAAATACAGCTTATGGCCATAATATTCTAACAGATTTCTAAATAAGCCACAAAAAATATTGTGAATTTGCTGATTTAGTGATTACACAGTATTTTTCCCCCAAGAATAACATGCAGTGAAAAAAGACCAAAGCAGAACAATCCTCCAATATGTTTTATCAACTTAGCCCAAAGAAGATCCTGCTTTGTATAAGTAATTGAAGCAGTAAAATGAAAAAGTGAGGTCTTAACTATGAGGGAATAACCATGGAATTCAGCAGAGTTTTCTTAAGTAAAATGATGGTAAAGTTTGAAGCATTTGGTCTCTTGTGCTTCAGTGTTTACAAGAATAAACGGAAATAAAACAGAAAACAATTTGTAAGTGGTATAGATGGTTGTGAAAGAAGTTTGTTCCATACTTGGGCAGTCATGAGATTAAAAAGTCAATCAATCTGACTGGGTGAAGAATAGCTAATTCAAAGGGAGCAGAAGCACAAGGACAGGTTTCATTAAAAATCAAGGTAGTGGAGCAGAGAAACAAAGCCTGATAGAATGGATACAGATAAGCCCAAGCTGCTCTGCAGGAACAGAAACATTTTCATTCAGAAAAAAACCAACAACAAACAAACAAACACCACCCCCCTACCCCCCCTAAATTTAAACTATCTGCAGATCATATTCTCCAACAAATATTAAGATTCAGCAGCAGAAATACAGTTACTTTTTAGTGATGTGCTATAAGATCACAGAATCATAGAATGGTTTGGGTTGGAAGGGGCCTTAAAGGTCAGCTAGTTCCAACCCCCCTGCCATGGGCAGGGACACCTTCCACTAGACCAGGTTGCTCAAAGCCCCATCCAACCTGGCCTTGAACACTTCCAGGGATGGGGCATCCACAGCTTCTCTGGGCAACTGTTCCAGGGCCTCATCACCCTCAGAGTGAAGAATTTCTTTCTTATCTCTAATCTATATATCTCCCCACTTTCAGTTTAAAGCCATTCCCCCTTGTCCTCTCACTACATGCCCTTGTAAAATGTCCCTCTCCAGCTTTCTTGTAGGCCTCCTTTAGGTACTGGAAGGCTGCTATAAGGTCTCCCCAGAGCCTTCTCTTCTCCAGGCTGAACAAGCCCAACTCTCTCAGCCTGTCTTCATAGGAGAGGTGCTCCAGCCCTCCAAGTTTTTCAAAATTTAATGCTTCTTATTGGCTCTTGGAACTCTTGCTTGATTATTGATACCCAAACCATATTTCTCGAGATATTGCACACCTATGTTTTTTGGGTTTAGATGTACTATTACATGCTTCCCAGGAGGAGCAGGAATATTCTCTCTTACTGTATGGCAAAAAAAGGGTCAATTAATTGGTGAATGTCACCGGAAGATTTTTCTTCTTATACAGATCCCTTGTAAAATGTGAAAACGCATTTGCTTGCATTGCTAACTCTTGAATCAAGTCATAAACCTAGATGGAAATGCTGGAGAGATGTTTTATGGTGTTAAGTACTGCAAAGCATGTGTCATCACAGTCCAAGAAACTGAATGTCTGAGTATTCAGTGAGTATTCAGCAGATACCATGGAAATGCCCTTAGCTTCAGCCATGCTAAGGCAAGAGTAAATTCAAGTATTCATTTGTGAAATCCCTGATAGATGATTCAATTACAGGTATTGGAAACAGGACAGCCATACAATCTCTGCTTATTCTAAGGTCAAATTGTTCTCTCCTACTTTGTGTCTGGCAAACAGAGTGATGTGAGCACATGATAAGGGACTCTTGGTGTGTACAGTCCCAACATCAACAGGTTAAGGAAACTAAAACTATCATCGAGAAACTATACACAATCAGCCTTGCTTTGAATAACTGATCATTTCATATCCTAATTGATTGGCCAGGCACTGATGTCTTCCAACATGACCTTAGTGTGACCTTTTAATGACTGCCCCCAAATAAATCACTGCTTGAGCTCTTTCTAGTTGAGTAGTCTTGTATTCCAGTTCTCCATAAAGCCTTTTCACTCACTGCATCTATAGGATTTAGAAAAAACTGTCTTCTGTCAATCACACCTTCCATAACTATATGAATGCATATGGCTCAATACTGGCTGTTGTTTGCAACCCAAAAATGATAGCGAGTAATCATGTTGGGGTGCTAATGGGCACAGAGGAGATCAATCATCAATCATCACTTGAACACTGTGTGACTTTACATTTAGCTTTATTAAATGCGCTGTCTGTGCCTAGCTTCCAGGCATTAAAATTACGTGGGGTTAAGGACCTGTTCTCTTATTTGGCCTTCCATCAGTCTTTGTGACCATTGGAAATGTTATCTGTAATGACTTTGGTTTTTTCCAAATCATTGATTAAAAAATGTGACCTGTCCTAGGGCCACAGATTCCCTGGGGTACTGCATTAGTAACTCGTCTATTCAGTGATGGTTCCCCAGCTGCATGCTGAGAGACAGCTGAATGCTCCGTGCCTCTCGATGAATATGGTCTGGACCTGGACATGGGTATGGATAGCCCAGCCCAAATGTTATAGCCTTGCTAAGGTTAAACTGTTGTTATAGTCTTCCAAGGCCAAGGGGCTTTGAAAGTAATGATGTGCCCTAATGGCTCCAAACTTCTGGGGATTGCTGCTCAGTCAACAATCCCCTCTGCTAATAATTTACCAGGCAACAACAATACTTCAGTTACAGATATTGACACACTGCCATGTCAATCCTCCCATGCCTCACCAGCCATCAGGATTTATTTGTGATTGATGAAGCAGTGAAAGAAGAAGCTAAAGCACTACTGTCAAAAGATTGCTGAATTTGATTAATTTCAGCATAGAACATGTTTATTTTCCTGTGGGGTGGCAGTCAAAAAAGGTGAAGAAGTCAAGCCTACAACAATATTTCTTCTGATTGAAAATCCTTGAGGTATTTTTGAACCCCAGGATATGAAGATAGGGTAAATACTTGTGAAAATGGTGGAAAAATGAAATGTGACCCCATGGTTTTCAGCAGAACTAAAGTAAGGGAGGATGAAATGTCACATGTTGGGGCTGATCCTGGAAATGAAGTGAGGTGAAAATTAAGTAAGGTGGATAACATGATTCATCTGAGGAAGATACTAGGTGATGTGAAGGGACTACTCCTGTTAATCAAATGCAGTATTTTTAGCATCGAGCATTTGACCTATGCATAAGCACAAAAGCTCTTATGTTAGATTTCATATTGAGTGATTTTGATCAATTATACGAAAGCTTGCATTTTGAGATAGTAGATTTCAGTAGCAAATAACCTAAATATTCCAGCTGTCCTTTGAAGCTGAAGACATGTTGACATTTTAGAGCTATCAGACTGCTATTTATGTGTCCAACCATGTATTTAGGTATCTTTTCTGCCAGCAAAGCTTAAAAAAGGCTTAAGACCTTGTTTTAGGCCTCGATTAAATGATTAATGGCACGAAACTTTTTTTTTAATGAAAAGAATGGAGGATCAAGAAAGGCCTGTCCTGTGTTTATTCAGTTATTTACACATAGACGTGTACATGACACAACCTCGGCAATACTGCAGCTGGAGTTATTGGACTAAAGACAGTGGTGAAAAGGCACAATCCAGCTTTATCAACCCTTTCAAGTTCCCCCCCATGGGGTTTTAAACACAAGCAGCCAACGTGTTGTCATTTAAAATCCGAAAGCATACTATAGTTTAGGTTATTTATTTAACCTGCATTATTTTGTCTTGTGCAAGCTATTCCTGTGTTTTATATATTTACATCGCAAACTTACTTATTAAAAGATTGTTATCAGTGTTGACAACTCATACTCAAAAGATAGAAAAGCCAGAATAAGATTGCTAGTGGGGAACATGGTATGTGATTGGATAATTAAAGAGTATACACATCTTAGGAGACAAAATGATTTTGAACAAACAGCCATAACTCTGGAATTTCCTTGGTTTTCTTCTAGATAACTTCTGTGTTAAACCATATTTGCTTGTTTTTTAGTAGTTTCATCAACAGTTCCTGAAAATGTACCATTCTGTCTTGAGAATGATTGACTAGGTCTAAAATGCTTATTTTAGTGGTAAATGTGTTGTGCAGAACATGTAATTTAGTTCATATATACGACAGATACATCAAGTGCCTTTTGAAACCATGATTAAAAGATCTAATAAAAAATATCTTTATCAGTCAGATTCAGCTTTTGAATAAAGTTTAATGTCAGCTTGGACTGAAGTCTGTAGTAGAGATTTAAGAAAAGCATGCTTTATCCCCTGTTGCAAGGTTACTGTCCCCCTCAGCTCACTCAAACTGTGCTCTGTGCTTCTGTCTCTAAACTCAGCTGTTGTCCCCAACCGGGGCTTCATTTAATTTTTTGGCAAGAGTGGTGGAGTTTTCTGATACAAAGTACTTACCTGCTGATACTCACGCTTCGCACCACTGAAGGTGTAATTCCTTTTTCTTCCCACCATATTTTAGAAATGATCTTTCCTTTCCATCTCCAGTAACACTGAGTTAAAGCAGGTACTCGGTTCTCATCACTAGATACTGGTTATATACTTTGAGTTTATGGTACTCCTGGTGGTGGTTAGTTGCTGTGTTCAACGTAGCACAAGTAAAACTGTATTGCATGAAAGGATTAATTCCCACCTTGCTCCATAGTAACATAAGCTTGGGTAGAGGAGAGGAGAAAAAGTCTTCAAAGAAGAAAGTGTGAGGTCTTAAAAATATGTTTCTAGACATCCTGAAATTTGATTCCTCTAGATGTATCTTACAGAAATACTGGAAAGAGTACTACAGTCCTTTCATCTGTCACATTAGGCATAGCAGTTTTGATTTATTGTCGTTGGGGATTTATTTGATATTTAATGTTGCGTTTATCCAAACCAGTGAACAGTGAACTCCAGATGGGTTTTTGTACACTCAATTTACATCTGCACACTTTAAATCCCATCCTGGTAATTAGCCATGGATAGTCAGGTCTAAGGTACTTAAATTGTTCTGAGTGCTACTCTACTCTAAATGGCTTTGCGCACGTTTGGGTGTTTTATTAGTCAGGATCCAAGGGAGACAGCACCCAACTTTGGTCTTAGCTCCAGCAAAAACGTAATGTTGCTTGTGGTATTTGTAGTACCAAGTCATCGAATGATGGTTCCTGTACAAATATAATCAGTGTCCCACTGAGCTTGCAATCTAAAAAGAGAGAATAAGAAGAGCTATAAGGATATAGAATGGTAGGATGTATTATTGGGGTCTTTTTTAAGTGGGACAATTAGTTAAGTTCTCACAGAAGAGTACAAAAAAAAGGAGCAAGACAAGGCTAGGGACAGAAGGGAATGAAGGGAAAGGGTTTGTTGGCAAACAGTATGAAGGCTGAGATGGGGGGGGTGTTGCCAGCACCACTATTTGATGCAAACAGCCAATCAGAAAAAAACTTGGTGAAATTTATCACCACAGAGACTTAACTGAGTTTTTGCAAGAGTCTGTAAGTATGAACTTGAATCAGAAACCTAACCAACTGAGTTCCTAAGGAGAAAAAGAGAGCTAATCTGCAAACCAAGCAAATGAGATTTTTAGCCAACTTTCCTGTTTGAATGGAAATCTCTGAATACCCCAGAACTTGGTCTACAATGAGATTATATGAGTTGGTGCATAAGTACAGAAACGTCAGTACCTGTAGATGTATGTGTGCATACATCACATCACTTTAAAAAAGTGGTTTGTATCAGTAGCTCCTCCTGCAGACTAGAAAATTTAGTGCTTGTGTATTCACTTTCAATTCAATTAAGCTAAAATGGTGTTTGTGCAGTTAGGTGACTTTTATCATCAGTTTTGTTTGCAGTCCAGCCTGTATTTCAGTGCCATCTTTTGCAGGGATCACAACAAACTTACAGGCTCAATGAGAGGCTGCTTTTGCATTTTTGTTGCTCCCAAAATGAGATCACTGAAATTTGGATTGGTTGTTCCAAACTTTTATCAGTTAGAAACTTTACATAGTTGGAAGAATAAATTAAGCTTGTAACTAGAGCTCTCCTATATGGTCTTATAATAGATATTATGCAGAGGCAGAAACATCTGGCTCCTAATGAAATAACAAAAATTTATCAGCATATGGTGCTGATTCATGTTCATGCCTCTGTAATTTCACCTGATTAAAATTACTGAGAATCGTATTAATCAACCTGCCCTTTCTGCAATCAATTACACCTGGGTAAAGTGTACGTAAAATGCTATTATACAGATTTGACAATGTTTTATCCCCATTTTTCTACAGTTTAAAAGATTACACAACGTATAGGACCATGTTCAGTCCCTGTGTGTTTAGGAGAAGAGGTCTCAGAAGGTCATTTCAGGGTGACCAACACTACAGGGAAAAGAGAGCTTTTGTGCCTTCTCTGGTCTCTCCAGGCAGGAATAGTATTTAACATCTTCATGCCAGTCTGTACTTTGGAGAAGTAGCAGATGTGCATCCATATTCTATCTCCATCCACTACAAAATGATAAATACATTTTACATTCAGACAGGGGAAGCAAGTACCTTCAACATGTTTTTTATTAAAAATTTAAACATGGCACTGAAGGAGTTGCTGGGTGAAAGAGCACAGTGTGTGTCTCCTATGTAAGCTACATTGCAACTGCATCCAATACTGCACAGCCTGCTTTTCAGGCAGCTCTTTCTTGTTCTTAGGAAACGGATGGGGCTAGCGGGGAAGAGGGGAAAGCAGTTTCTTTGAAGTGAGATGCTTTATTTTGGATATATACTTAGCATAACCCTTTAAGTTACTTGTCACGATCGGGGGAGTAGGACAGCACTGGCAGAGTGCCACAGCCTGCTGGGCTATGCCGCGTTTGCCTAACGAGCCTCATAAGCTTTCATTAATGTTACATAGAATGGTGGATGTGAAGCTGTTGCGGAGGGTCTGTCAGAGCTGGTACATGCCTTGGGTGAAGTGATGTGCAAAACAAACTTTGTATAAGGGAGTCACATTTGGGGTATATCTTTCCAAATTCTTCAAATATACTGTGAAAAGTGGATGTGTTTATGGTATCAGCTACTTCAGTGCCAGAGCTTCCTGTGTCAGGGAGAAGGGAGTGCAAAGAGGAGGTCATGGTCTATCCATATGGGAGATTTTTTATATAAGCTCTTATGTCAATGTAGGATTCTTAAAACAGAGGACAGTAGGTATGGCTTTATAGAGACGCTTGGCTGCAGGGGAAGTGAAAAGCCTTCAAACTGTTTGTTCAACAGCAACAAAAATCTTTCTTTGCTAATACCGTGGATGCACAAATTTTCAAATATTGACCAAACAGCACAAAATGGAGGAACTGTAGTGCTTTGAATAAATGGCTTAGAGAGGTTTATATCAAACCCTTTTGCTCTTCATCCAGTACAAACAAGTGCACAGTTGCTGTTTGCATCGGTCTTGCTCTTGGTGGCTCCATGGAAATTTTTGAGTTTTGAATGGCACCAGCCCATGTTTGTACGTGAAGCATCAAAGGCCTCCACAACCTGCTGGATCTGCTGCTGTGCAGGAAGGAGCTGTGGCTAGTTGTTCTTGCCTGTGTCCCACAGCTCTCAACACAGGGACTCTCTCTAGCCTCTCTAGACTCAAGGGATTTAACGTTTGAGGCAGATGAGACCTCAGAGGAACGCAATGGTGAGGAAAGAAAGCCTACATTTAAGAGAACATATTTTAAACATAATAACATCTATCTGTTTTCTCCATTTGCTACCCCTGAGCATTCCTGTCATCCCCAGGCCACAGCAAGGCTGAGCTCTGCCATAGCCTTGTCTTCGGGCCTCTGACTTCATTTCCATACTGCCTGCTTTCAGTCTTGGGCCAGTTATGTTTATACTGTATTTTGGCAGGAGCACAGCAGAGCTGGTAAGTTATCCCATCTGCCTCTGCACCCCTCTATACCAAGCACTTCTTGCAAATACATCTACTCCAAGTCATTATGCATCATGCACAAGCTATGACTTTCCAAGATGAGGTATTAGTAGAAAAGGCTTGCCTTTCGTCAGTCAATTAACATGCAGCACACTGAACTTGCTGGACAGCTGTGTTGCTTCCTTCTTGCTGCTGGTGAGATACACAGAGTGTGAGCAGACCCAAGAAAACAGGTTTAGATCTTCCTGTGCAAACTGTACCAAGTTGGGTACTCTGGAAGATGGAGGGCCAAGTGGTTCTTCTGTCCCCCCATTCAATTCTTGAGACCAGAACTGCTGCTAAGAGATGGGACTCCAAACATATTACATATATCATGGTGGTTACACCTGACTGTGGTCACAGTAGTGTTCCTTCTGTCTTTCAGGGATTTTCAGGACTGGAGAAGAGAGATCAGCACCTCCTCGTGTGACTTCAGCATGTGGAAAAACCAGCAGTGGGTTCCCCTGCAAAGGTGAGTCTTGCTGCTTTGGAAGGTCAAGGGAAATCTCAGGTCCCAGGATTTTCAATCTCCATGTCCTAGTTCCACAGCAGGCACCAGGAAGCTCAGAGGGATGAAGCTGGGGAATCTTAGGTCAGGAACGAGATGTCATTCCTGTGCCCATGAGCACACCTGTGGTCATGTGTAGCTACTTTAAGTGACACTGACAATGGACTTAATACAATCCGTCACAGTGCCAGAGAGCCCTTAATCTTCCCTAAGGTTACAGTCTGATGCGCTTACACTGGTATTATTTTGTCTGGACTGCTGTTGTATGGGTTTGCAAACACAGTTGCAAAAGAAAAGTATTTAAAGATAGGTATTGATAAGATTTAATGACAAGATCCTTCCTAGCTGCACCGGTGACTTAGTTTAGGAAACTGTCAGCTTAGTCCCCAGCTGTTAGGGCTGACCTCTCCTAAATCAGCTTCAGTGTACACATCTCCTCTGTGCCTTTGTTAGCAATGGCTCCCTTTAGGGCTGTTGAGGTTTGCCTGCTCTCTCTCATCTCTCCTCATTAAACCTTCCTTCCTGTTCTTACTTGGATTTATATCTCGCTGGCCTAAACCTCCTTTCCCTCCCTCTCTTCCAGAGCTGGATTTAAAAAGTGCAAGTGACTGTAAGCAGCTTTGATTTCTCTCTTGCCTTCCTTCCTGTTCCCTCTAGCTTCTTTTTGTGTCTATTTCCACTGCATTTTTCAGTTAATACTTCTCTTGTATTTTTAATGTTTTATAACAGTAAAATATGATGAAACACTGAAGTACATAGAATTCATTGGCTTCAGCTATACTGAACTGTGATCTTTGTGTACAGACTAAAGAATCTCTACTAGCAACACAAATGTGGACTTGGGCTCTGTCATGGTTTAAACCCAGCCAGCAGCTAAGCACCACACAGCCACTCACTCATTCCCCCTCCAGTGAGATGGGGGAGAGAATCGGAATGGTAAAAGTGAGAAAACTTGTGGGTTGAGATAAAGACAGTTTAATAAGTAAAGCAAAAGCCACACGCACAAGCAAAGCAAAACAAGGACTTCATTCACTACTTCCCACTGGCAGGCAGGTGCTCAGCCATCTCCAGGAAAGCAGGGCTCCATCACGCATCACGGTGACTTGGGAAGACAAAACACCATCACTCTGAACGTCCCCTCTTTCCTTCTTCTTCCCCCAGCTTTACATGCTGAACATGATGCCATATGGTATGAAATATCCCTGTGGTCAGTTGGGGTCAGCTGTCCCAGCTGTGTCCCCTCCCAACCGCTTGTGCACCCCCAGCCTCCTCGCTGGTGGGTGGGGTGAGAAGCAGAAGAGGCCTTGGCTCTGTGTAAGTACTGCCCCGCTATAAGGAAAACAGTATTATCAATCAACACTGTTTCCAGCACAAATCCAAAACGTAGCCCCATACTAGCTACTATGAAGGAAACTAACTCTATCCCAGCCAAAACCAGCACAGGCTCAGAAGTGCTTTTTCCAGATCACTATTCCCTCTATCGCATCCTGCCAGTGCTAGGGAACTGGGTGGCACAAGGGCTTCCCACCCTTTTTTTTTCCCCTCACTGAAGCACAGCAGCATTCCTGCCAGTCCTTGGTCACAGATCTTGCAGCAAGAGAGTGAGGAGCTGGGGTATTGCACTGCAAATGTGTGAAATATAGGGCTGCCTGGGAGACAATAATGCTTTAAAAGCCTGTTGTGCTTCTCCTTCTCAATTTGCAAGAACTTGACAAGTTTGCTCTGTGGATGAGTAAAAAGAGTAGATTCCTATCAGAGGGTATAGGCAGTGTATAATTTTGAGTAAGTAAGAGTCATATCTGTGTTGAGAGTACCCTCTATGCTTGGTGATACAGCTGGAGCTGAGGGCCCCGTATATTCCCCTCCGTCCTTGCTGAGCCCCAGGGGCATCCTCAGTGCTCTCTGGAATACAGGAGTTACAGCCCTTGTCGCAAGGGTTATTATTTAAAACCAGGTGTGCAACAGCACTTAGTAAATCGGCCCTACCGCTACCTAAAAAGTCTCTTGCTACAAGAATTGATCAGCTATCATCTCAGGCACTGATGAGTTTCCAACTACCGGCAAAGCTACCAGGGCCCCCTCAGGGCTTGTAAGGCTTTTTGAGTACTGAGTCTTTTTTCTTGGAATAGCTGGCCCTGTAGTATATACATCCAAACTTCCCTCTGGCTATTTAAGGAGGAGATCAATAGTTCTTAAAAATGCCTCAGCTTTTTTACTTCAAAATACACTTTTAAAAAAGTTACTATTGGCTGGGCTGTATCTCCTTGCTCCTGTGTACTGGCACTTCAAGATTTATTTTATCCCTGCTTTGGAAGTAAATAAGTACTACCAATTCACATTGACAGAAAAACAGAACAAAAAAAAAATCAAACAAAAGAAACCCAATTTATTTTGCTTTTAAATAAGCTGATGGTCAAGTTCCTAAGCATTAGACCACCTGATATTATTATGAACACTGAAATGAATGCCTGTCATTTGAACACAGAGGTAATGTGCTCTCCTCAATAATATCCAGTTACTGGAACCTTGCAATATTGCCTATCAAAGATTTCACAATGCAAAAAGAAAAGCAGAATATATTCTTAGTTATGAGTTAGGTGAATTAAAATAAAATCAATTTCAGTGCATCAATGTATATAATTAATTTTCCTCTAAACGCTTATCAAATGACATTTAGACTGAATAAGTCTAGTAAGGCCAGGTGCTTGGCTGTGACATACTCTAGTAACAGAATTGCAGTAGGTGCTTGAGATCCTATTTTCAAGAGAAAAATGGCCTGGCTAAAAGGATAATTACTATGCTAAATATTATTCCTCTTCTTGCTTTCTGCAAACAAAACTGGGTGGCAAAGTGATTGGTGTATAAAATGCATCCGCATATGAGAAGACAGAACTGAAACGTTGGTGAAAGGTAAGCTTTGTGTTCAGCATGTAGTGTGAAAAGACACTACAATATTGCAAATCAAAATGCTCAGCTAAGACGCTGTCTTTCACTTTACGAAGAGCCATAGTACATTAGTCAGCTTTGCAGGGAATTACAAATGTGATTTAAAAGCTACACACTTCATCAGTACATAATAAGGTTTAAAAGTCAAAATATAACTTCTTTTTTTCTTCCTCTTCTACTGTGAACTCCGTACATTGGCAGTTTTCCTTCCCAAAACTTTCCAGTTGACCTTCTTTATGGTTAAACATTCGCCAGCATTTATATGTGGTCTAGGAGGAATCTGCTCTGAGGAGTTTAAAGAATTTCCAGCATTGTTATTGCTTTGTTACAGACCAGCTGAGATAGACGAAAACTATGTTGGAATTACTTGTGAGGATCTGTTAAAGCTCAGCCTGAAGAGAAATCAGTGATCACTGGTAAGTCAGGCATACACAGATGTGGATGGCTAGTTCATCTGCACAGGCTCATTAAGCCTCACAATGATTGTGGATAGTTAATAGGTTGTAGTATGATATTCAGAGCACGTGTCCTAGCACAGAAGAGAGTAGGTATTCAGCTAAACTGCCTGGCTGTGACATACAGCTAAGGTGGGCAACGCTGCAGGGGCAATCAGGATCTCCATCCTCGGGAAACAGAACAGGTCTGATCCCTGTAAATGCCATTAACTTCAAGATTCTCTGGAGTCACACAAGTATTCCGCCATCAAGACCCATATGACACCTATTTTATTTATTGGAGCAATATGTTAACATTTTTATTATTTATTGAAGCTCATCTGTAACTAAGCATGATAAAACCTTCCTGCAATATTTTGTTAACAGGCAGAAACAAGCCTTTCAATATGTTATAGGTAACCTTTACCTATAGTGCTTCATGCTGTTGAAAATAACAGCTGGAACACGGATTAAATCACGCCCAAAACAACCCACGCATCTTGCAATTATTCATGAACCATTTATGATACTGGAGAGAAAACAGTCACTGAATACTAGAGGTCTAGTTTTGGGTAACTCTCTTCTGCCAGGAGGAAGAGACCGTACGGCTGCTCAGATTTTTCATGCTTATCTGTAACTTTCACACCTTTCTCTCTGCCACACTGCTTTAAATACTACTGACCAGATTCTGCCTGCTTATGCTCAATAATGAGACACGAGTGCAGGAGATGATAGTTGGATTCCTGGTGTTTGTATTGACCCAAAACACTTCCAAGCAGAAAACATTTGGGTAAGATGAGTCACAGTTTAGCCTGTTGATTCCAGGGTCAAAAGAGCCTTCTGCTGGTCTTTCCTCTGCCGTGTTTCCAGTCCCTGCTACCAGGGAAGTGCTTTTTTGCTTATTTTCTCCAGAGAGATGCAGTATAAGAACTACCCCTTCATGCAGCTGACCAGTAATCTGATTTCCATAGTTTTGTTGGGGTTGATGACTACTGATCTCTGGGAGTTGTTAAACAAAAAAGTTGGGTTACATTTACTAAAAAAAAATGTACAAAACTTTCAACACAGTTGAGTTTGATAAGCAGCGATGCCTGTACTCTGCCTTAAATTGCTGTGGGATGAGTCATTTGTCTTTGATGATTTAGAGTTTGAGATGCTTCCTTCCTTCTTTGCCTAATGTTTCATTTGGGCAATATGCTTAATCAATGTTTGCTGATGTTTATGGTCTAATGCGTACTGACAGCAGGTGCAGAAAAAGTAAATCCCCATCTGCATAAAAATCTTGCTGAAATTCAGAAGCATGCTGTTTCACTGTAATTTTCGTAGACAGGTGATTTTTCATGGTACCTCCAGAAGGTTCCTCCCAACTCCCTGCTGTTACCTCTATTTTCCTACCTGCTGCTACTACAAGTTACGGCTTTGTTTGTAGCCCTACATGAGGTGCCATTTTTAAGTATATCTATTTGTTTTGTTTGATGGACTCTCCTTTGGATTCAGTTCAGGTACGTGCTTAGGTTTCATGGTTTGCATCATGACTTTGAGTGTTCTGGTAGACAAGTGACCTCCTTTGAAATGCTTTTGCTGTTCACTGGGACAAGGGGATGTCGTGACTAAGGCTTTAAAGCAGGGGTGGAGATCCTGCATCCTGAGGACTAGACCCTCCGACTCTTTCGTCTGGTTTCTGGCGACATATGGTGATTGGTGTTAGCTTTTGGGGAGAATTTTTTAAATTTTTTTTCACTGCTATTGCGTAGCACTATATTAATGAGATATGGTTAGGCAAACCTCTCTACGCTACTGCCAAAAGCTTTTGTTCTAAAACTTGGATCAGTGATCTGAGGATTAGGGAAAAGCAAAAGTTGTAACAACTTGTTTCTAAAAATGGGAAGTCTGTGTAGTTGCTTATTTTACTGTTTTTTAAGAGTCAACATTACTGTCCTGTCCCTTTTAATCCCACCCTCAGGAGGTGGGATGGCTTCCTTGCTTTGCTTTGCCTTGCCTTTTGTCTCAGGAAACAGAAAATGACATGGTTTGTATGAGCTAATTTATGGTCACAAACTGCTAGAACATGTCTTAATCTTCCTGCTAAATTATTTTGAATAATCTGTGTTAGTGTTCTTAGAGGTCGCCCAAGATCTGAGCCACATTTTACCAGTACATAATCTTCCCTCAAAATGTGTAACCTAAAGGAAAAGAAAAAGGAAAACAAAAGGCATAGTCTAATCCACTGTGATAAAGCACTACTGGAATCAGGAATAGAGAACTTCATTCCTAGCCAGGTACTATACACTGGACCATGTTATCAGCTAATATATTTCTTAAAATTAAATAATCTGATACCCTGCAAGAAGGACCAGAAAAAGCAAAATAAAAGGAGATATAAAAAAAAAAGGTTTAACAGGAAAGCTGCATAGGGTCATACTTACAGATTTAGTAAACAAAGTAATGTGATACTGCACTAGATGAGATATGGGGGGAAAATGTCTATATAGAGCAGGAAAGCTCCAAATTCCATGTTAAAAAACAAAACAAAACAAAACAAATCCACCAAAACACAGAACAAAACCAATGACAAAATAGTACATTTCAAAACTAAATAGAATATGAAGAAGAACAATTACTGGTTAGGGGATTTTTTCTGTTTGGTTGGCTGAAGGGCTGGGTTTTTTAATAATATAACTCTATAATTCCATATACAGTTTTGAAAATCCTCAGCTATTTTATCTGATTTTCAGGTAAAAAAGCTAGGAAAAATTAGATAAGTTGAGCTACTGATTCAAAGACATAAAATGAAAATCAGAAAATAATTAAACCAAGCCACGTGAGAATAATCTCAAAGCAAGCTGAAGCTAAGCCAATAGTAACTCAGGCTCAGCTGTGCCTATACAACAAAGGCAGAATGCAATACAGCAGGGAAAAGCTGTGGGAAGAAATGCATTAGAACATTATCCATTACAGTATGCCAGAGAAAAATGAGACCCTGTGCTACTAGGTTTCTCAGAAAAGCTTTTGGGTAAAAATCGTCAACTAGCAAAAGCAGATGCCTTGCTATCATTATTCTGTAACTGTTTCAAAGACATTGGTAACCAGAAGATGTCCACAAGAAATGTGGGATTGGATGCCAGCTGTAACTGAGGCTTCCCTTGTAAATTAACAGTCTTTGTCAGGACCCCAGTTAAAGAAAAGAAATGGAAAGGTTATATTGCTAAGCACGCTGGAGAGAAGACATTGAATAGCTGGGATTCTTTAAACGTTAAGAGAGTTGTCTCACAGCACTCATAAAATACCGGATGGTGATACATGGAAATTAAAGGAAATGTGAATATAAAGTGTTTTCAGTCCTTTCACACAAGCAGCCAGAAAATTGTCCCACTTAGCAAGAAAGCAGAGGGTTACAGAGGGTGAAGACAATCACTAAGCTGGCCAAAATTAAAATTAGATGTATCTCTAAAAAATAAATATTATGAAAGAGATTAGGAGAAACATTGACAAGACAAAACTACTGTTAATAATTGATCAGTCTGTTGATTATACATCAAAATGTGGAAGACTTTCTGACAGCAGAATAAACAAGACTATTTGTTACATTACTGACAGATTTTGTAGTCTTAGCCAGGGAGTTGAAAGCCAGAATTTGTCTCAAAGAATATTAGTCTGAGACTTCTATGTAAGGTTTCATTTTTCTCAATTAACTTGCAAGGGAATGAAGTAATTTTTTATGATGAAATCTTATTCTATTCTAAACATCAGGGTTATAAAATCTTACTAATTATATGACACAGGTCAGAATTTCCTGACTCCAGTTGCCACTATTAAGGTAATAGTGTGCATAAAACTCTGAAAAAACCCACAAAAATTAGAAATCAGAGGCATTCAATATAGTTCTCTCCTTCAGTTTACTTTTAATACAAGTAAATTTTAAGGAAAACAGTCTTGCATAACTGAAAACATCTACATTTGTTATATCTAAACATCTAGCCTAAATATTTCATAAGTGGCATTTCTTTCAACGTCTCCTATTATTACCCTTGTTAGTTTCTCCTTTAATCTTTACTGTCAATGTTGTTGATGTTAAAAGTTTTCTTGGTCCCATTTTAATTATTCTGAAATCATTAAATATTATGCTTGTGACAAAACGGACTTTTCCGCAGCAGTCAACTGTGATGTCATAAAGCAAAAATGTTATGATTTTGAATAAAGAATAAATGACAGAAAAATGAAAATTCAGGTTCCCTAAATAATGTCAGCTAAGAAGAATATTAAAAAGCATTTATTTTTTTAGCTGTGATATTTTTGTTTTCTAAGTAATTTCCATTAAGTTAAATGCCAATACTGGTGGCATATTATTCACACGGTCATTTTGGGAAAAATGTGGCACAGCAGTGAGGGAGCAAATATGAGGAAGAATTTCTGTTAAGCTGTTTGTAACTAAAAGCACAAAATGTGCCAGTGCAGATGAAGAGCTGCTATTTTGTTGTTTGATTCTTATTAAGCAAAAAGTCTGACGGAGCCAATGCTTTTGCTAGAAGGCACCCACTGAAATTCTCAAAAGACCTGGCTTCAACAGAGCAGCACGTAAGAAACTCTCTCTAGTGCAACTCTTGTAAGCTACAAGTTTTGAGGTTTCATGGTTGCAAAGGCATCCCTCTGAACGTGAACTGAAAATGGGCGCCCTGTATCGTGGCATAAGGCAGCCTGCACCTTGACCTTTCTCTGCGATCTCTTCTAATCTTCCGGATTGCTCCAGGTTACAGAACACTGAGGATTAACCACAAGTGCTCCAGCAGATCTAGCTCCTCCAGGTACGTGCGTTTCTTCCTTTTAGGGTCTTGTAACCACTCACAAGGGACCCACAAACAACTTTCTTTGTTCAAAATATGACTTAATTTTAATAAGAAAAGAGGCTAACAGAAAATGGGCTTGTTGAGTTAATTTAATAATTTTTCCTTTTATTGTCAGTCAGTATTGATCTTTTACTTTAGCTATAAACTCTGTGTCTTGCATTTTATTTGTCTTACATGTTTGCTCAGTTGACCTTTTCGCACCGTCTATTAAAGGTGCTGAAATCTTGTTCTGCTGTGGTTTCTGAAGCTGGGTTAAACCAGTTTGGGTAGTTTAGCAGAATCAACATGTGTTACACCAAAGTCAATGGTCCTGAATGTTTGCTGATAGCCTGATAGTTCTGCAATCCTTCCTTCCTGTCTTCATTTCCTGATGAAACAGCAGCTGAAGGAATTCAAATGCACACGGTAAACAGCTTGGTAAAAATAAAATAGAATACATACTATTTAATTATTATAAATTATTACAAATCAGGCCTCTCTCTCTCATACAGTTGTACATGCCATCTTCTGTCATCTTCCCAAGAAACACTGTCAGAGTGAATTAACAGGATATGGTTAATTTTGCTGCTTGCATTTAATTGCTTCCTAGAAAAAGCAATCAAAATGAGGAGTTGGAACCAACTTTACAAAGCTGCTGCTTCATTAGTGGGTACCACTGGTTGGTTTGTGTGCATGGAGCAGTGAGGGGGAAGGAGGGAGTAGAGCCAGTTGTGCATTTGGGAATTCATCCTTTTGAAAATCACAGTCTGATACTGAAAATGCCAGAAGCTGAGAAGTTGTAGGAAGTAGAACTTTTCAGGAGGAATTACCTCTGACTTTGGCCATTCCTTTTTAACTCCCAGATATTTTTAACATGTATCTCTAGTTACCACTACTCTGTAACTGGTACCTTACTCAAGGCTTGTTTAGGGGTTCCTCACCTGTGTAGAGATAATGACTGCAGTCAGTCCAACCTGTTCGAGTTGTATAGATTACGTTTGTATATGAAAGGCGTGTATGACTGGTATACTGGTTGTGGCTATTTATGTGTATAAATTCAGTTCACATTATACTTGAAATTTAAGTGTAAATAATTCAATAAAACCTTGTATACAGAAGGATCCTACTGAAAAGTAGATGCTGCTTGTGACCTGAATAAGGCAACCAACATACATTTTCTTCCTCTTGGCTAGAAACCTAATAACTGAATATATAATATGCTTAGGTTTCCTCAATCCAGAAAAACCTCGAATTTCCTTGTTCAAGATTCTGGCATCGATTCTTTCCTAGTCCATAGTTATTAAACTGTTACCAGAAAATTACTGACATCAGGTAACAGCGATCTATTATCAATCATACATAACATTGATGTATCCACAGAAGGTCTTACCCCTTTTGTGTTAAACATGATATACAAACATAGCATATCAACTGCATTTTAAATGCAAGGCTGAGGCTTTACATAAACCTAATCTCATTCTGTTTCCAAAGGGTTGTAAATCCTGTTGAGGTGACTTTCAGAGAAGGCCATGGAGAAAATTTAGACCCTGACTGTCCCTTAGCATGCACCAGAGCAGTAATGTACTTGCAAGTGCCATCAAGGATCCCCCCTGTCCTTGCCCACGTGGCTCCTGAACTTTCCTGCCGTAACGGTAGATTGGATTTGTTGGTGACCTGATCTCAAGGTGCCTTTACAGAAGATGGATGCTGGTAGCTAAGCCAGAGGCACCTTACAGCAGCAATAGGGGTGTGTGTATGTGCATGTGTGTATATGTATAGAGCTGAGCTGGCAAGATGCCAGATTTTAGCCTATTTCCTCAAGATACTGTATAAATATAACATGATCCAGTGAGCTTTCAGTCCAACTTTTTGATGAGAGATGTCAGACAGACCAGGCAGGCGGTGCTGAGATAACTTCTGAGTGTGCAAGAGGGGGCCCCATGTTCTTATTTTTAGTATATTGAAAACATGACAGAGATGGATTTTAATGTCTGTGTTAAACAAAATGGTGATCTCAGTTTAGTTCCTTGTGGCCAAAGCTATCAATCAGAATGAGCACTTTTGTTTGTAATTCCAGAAGTGAAATGGAGACCTAAAAGGAAATGACACTTTGGGGATTCGAGTTAAATAACATCCGTTCGTCAGCTTGCACTTATGCTGTATGTCCTGTGGATAGCGGCTATGTACTTTTTTGGATAGAGTCCATCTAATGCAGTTAGCAAACATTAGTTCAGTGTTTGAACAATATTGTCAAAGAATAAGGATCACATATTTACCCTGGGCTAGTGCCAAAGATGTCAAGATTTGAAAGGCAGGTGTTACGGTGCACTGCACCTTTGTCTTACTAAACCTTCTACTATACCGCACTAGTTTCAAAAGGAGAGGATGAAAAGCTATGGGCCAGTTTGCTGGTGAAAGAAAAAAACGTATGTGAAATATCGTGCACTGAAGTGCAATCTATGTTGCACCAATTGCATTAACCTGTGCTCTGATGGTTTAGATGTGTTGCTTTCCCACATGGCGCCTAGCAAAGTAAGGCACTTCCCATAAACACCCCCTAGGTGCAAGGGAAACGCAGTAAAGGTAGCCAGTAACTAGCTGACAACCAGACATGTTTTCACCCTGACTCTTCTCCAGACGTTGAGGTACTAAGCAGGAAACTGTTAACATTTGAGATCTACAGTCCTCAAGAAGGGGCCAGAGAAGCAGGGCTTCACTTGCCTCTTTCTAACAGATAAGCATATCTGTTTCTGTCACTCAGGAGAAGCCTCTTCTCTTGAAAGTCTGCCTCTATACAGTAAAGCTAATGTCTACAGCACCTCCCATGGAAGGAAGAAATTTGTATGCTAACTCTTGGTCTGTGCCTAAGTTATTCCTGAAGGAAGTTTAAAGCAAAATGGTCACTGGAGTGGCTGAAAGCTGCATCTTCCTCGTCTTGGTAGCGTGCTCTAAATACCTGCCTGTGGAGCTAGGCTGCTTCTTTCTCTTCCTCACTCGACTCACGAGTCTGGAACTCCTTGTTGGTTAACAGCACAGCTTCGGCCATGGAGGTGAGGTGTGCCCCACCAACAGCAGGCAGAAGGAGACACTGTCGGAACACATACATTTTTCTCCCATCTGATTGAGGTGGTCATCTTGCTTTCTGATTCCTGAATGAATGCTTTAGCCTTCCAGCTGTTTTATCAAAGAATCGGGGAGAGGAGAAGTACTGCTGCTGCATTTGGAAAGCAAGCTGCAATAGCTGTATTCTATGGGAGCCTGAGCCTACTTGCACATTAAATAAGCTGAGAAAGCATCTACCAAATTCGGCTCTCCAGGAGACACAAGCTGTTTTCTAAATTCCAGTCAGGTTCATTTGAGAGAGGTGGAGGAACCAGGACTTGGGTAGAAACACTACATCCAAAAGCAAGATGCACCTAAGCTATTTACCCACTGCCCTACTCAGTTTAGTGCCGAGCCCCCCATTCTGTAACATGTGCTTAAAACTTGCTATGCAAAAGCTGCCTGCCACTTACTTAAGCAGCAAATTCATAAAAAACTGTAATTCATTGTCAATAGTTGGTGCATGCCACTTTGTCTTGCAGAAAACTAAGATTATTCTTGCATGCTATGGAACATGGATAACTTCTATGCTCGTACTGTAGCTACTACCCACTCCAGGTATAATTCAGCCTGCCATGCATAAAGCAAGGAAGTTGAATAATTATTGATCATACTTAGTTTAAGAATTCAAATAGACAGTGTAGGAACTATATATCACAGTGTTTCTACTAAAAACTGTATACGGTACTGGCACTTCTAGTGCTGTGTGGTTGAATAGGCAAATACAAGTGCGTATTTGAAGATAAACACCATCTCAATGCTGCTGGCGTAATTTCTGATTACAGGAGTATACACATATTATAGATGTGCATCTGGTGGGTGATACTTCATTTTCCACAGTGAAGATGTTATTTTGCCTAGCTGGGCTTTGGCTTCAGAAGAAATGAAGCACTGCATAGAGAGGTAGTGTACCTGGAAAAGACAGGGCCACATACATCTCTCCATCTCAGGCAGTTAGACTAGGAAAGTGCTTACCCACCTTTGCAGTTCTACACAGTCTCACACAGAGTAAAATTCAGCACTTTTTAGCGATGGCATTGAATCAGCTTGCTCCAGTTATGCTTTGGTGTAAGTGTCAAATTATGAGAGAAGCCAAAAAGTTCCACATTTGTCACGGTTCTTTGGAGTTAACTACAAACAATTAGTTATTCCCCACGAGTCAGTAAGTATCCTAGTGATTGTGGTTGCTGGAAAGTGGTTTCTGTAAATTCTTTGCATTCTTCTTATTGAAGAGACTGAATTACTTAGGATTTTGATTGTTGTTTCATATTTTTGACAGTTTAAAAGCTCCTCATGGAAGAAGAGTTTACTTCCCTGCAGTAGGTACACCAAATACCACGTTTCTGCTGAGCCATCTGTGAATCAAATTAAACTCTGGGCACTGCATAGTCCGAACTAGTAACCTTCACTGCTTAATCTTCATACGATCCTTGAATTCTTTGTGGCACAGAGGTTACTAAAGTGCAGGGCTACAAGTATGTTGCCCCTTTGCATGATGGCAAGTGTAAACACGTAGTACAGTCTGTCATGAAATGGATGGATATTCATTTTCTGTCTAGAGAAGTATGTGGCCTTACTGTAACAAATTTTGAAATATATTGCAGAAGAGAGCTGCTCTGCCCTCTTCCAGTCATCATGCTTTCTCATTAGCACTGTCAAAACACACAAATGACTTATTAGAGCTAAAAATTACTACTTTCATAAATATGAAGTGAGCTGAAAGACATGGACACTACAATGACCTGATCGAACAGCTCACAGCTTTTTAGTATTTCACTTGCCCCAGCTCTCTTGTCTGCCTTCTAAGCTCCTGGTTAGCTGTACTGCATTGTACAGGATGCCACATCATAGTACAACAAAAGCACCATTTATGCCAGTAAAGCTGGTGAAATGAATTACAGGAATAGAAATAAATAAAAAAACCCATGACGTTATGTTAAAAGTATACTTTTTTCAGCTTAAAACAAAGATTTTTTGGCCAAGGGTTTACCCAGAAAGCAGCCTGCTCCTCTGCCCTTGTACACAGTCTCTTTTATGCACAGCACTTATTTCTAAATTATTTAAAATCAAAGTAGCAGGAAAAAGCCCTCAGATTCTTCCTGCAGACCCAGATGTACAGATACAGACATAAAATCTTACCACTGTACTAAGCACTGAGTTGGCCAGAATGCCTCTCTCTTAGCAAGTCAGTCATGTTCATACATCACAAAAATCTGCAAACAAAGTGTTTGTCAAAACATTTTTATTGGTTACATCTGCTCATGTTGAAGAAAAATAACATAAAATTCTATGAACCTCAGTAGAAAAAGGGGCCATTTCTAAAATAATAACATTGAGCGGAGTGTCTGATTTGTGTTTGGATGTAAATAAGTTTGACTCAGAAGCCCTTGCCTGGAAAACTGTTATTACTGAAAGAAAGAGAATAGAAACTGGCAAGATTTGGGTGATAATTCTGAGTTTCTGTAGATGCAACTGTAGGACATATTTGGAAGAGACAGACAATTTAGCACTGTATGTTTCTCAAAATATGAATGGCAACTTGCTGAAAGTAGTAAATTGTTTTTTTCTTCCTCTGTGCTTGCTGCATGCAAAGAAGAGGAAAGGTGCTGCCACTGGCTAGAAATGCTGTTTTGCAAATAAATGTTTTCTGATCTGCATGCCCTAGAGAAATCCTACGTGTTAAAAAAACAAACACTGCTGAAAAATAGGTAAACTTCTTTCTCTGGATTCACTGCTGTTCATTTTAGCTAGGTCGGGTGTGCAACTGCCTTTCACTTGAGGAGGAGTTTGCCATAAATACCGTGTGGCAAGGTTCCTGTGCTAAGATCACACTTTAAAACTGAGATGTTGCTATGCAATTTTCAGTATGAAGTAACATGACAACTGTGAGCCTTCACTCTTTGTTTTCTCTTAGTCATTAGTAGTGTTAAAGTTAGTAGTGTTAAAAATACTGCGTTGGTACCACTGCAACTCCCAGCCTTTAGCTGAGCATTGCTTGGGGGGTTAGGCTATGATTTAAAGTGTTATGCACTGTCTGTTACCACTTGATCTGCCTCTAGCGTGCCTTGAGGTTGTGAAGTGCTAGCAGGAACTGCTTGTGTTCTTGCAAAGCAGCCTGCTGAAATGAGAAGCTCCATGGCTTAAGCCCGATTCTGTGATGTTAGGCTTTTATACCTTGGTTTTTGTTCTCAGCCCTTCCATGACACAAGCAGACACAGGTATCAAGATATCCTGGGCTTTTTTTATAGGACATACCTAAAGTTAACTCTGTGGGTCACTATAATTTTGCCTGAGGTTGACTAGCCACAATGAACGATAGATTAAAAACAGGTAATTGCTGGGAAGTAAATGCCTTGACATCTGCTTGAACAGATAGAAAAAAGTTGATACTTCTGAGACATCTAAGGCTTTGAAAATAAGGGGGCTCATAGCTGTGTTGCTTTCCAATGGGCTATGGATAGTTTAGATGGTGTGGTGACCGGGTGGCCAAAAAAAAAAGAGCAACAACAAGGAAATGGTCAATACATGTGGGAATTTCAGAAGATTCATCTTATTTCTGTTTTTCTTTTCCCCTTCTTCTTCTTTGTTCTGTCTCTTTTCCATTTCTTGACTCCTGTGCTACATCTGCAGTTACCTTCTTGGTACAAATGGAAACCTGGCTGACTTCTAAGCATAAAGTATTGAAATCCCTTCGACAAATGCATATATGTATGACACCCATTTGGCTTCCTACCGTGGAAACAATGCCAAAATAGACTCTTCTAAACATGAGTAAGGCAGATATGAGAGACCCAATCTGAAACATGGTCTGGCTACAGGCACTCTATCTATCTCTGCAAATTTGTACCAACATGGCCTGAAGAGATCTAGCTTCCGCAGATACAACATATCACTTAACCTCCAGGTCTCTTTCCAGTTTATGAGGAGAGCTACATCTGATCCTTGAACTCTTTTTCTAGGCTATCAGAAATGACTGGTTCCCTCACTCCCTGCTTCGCAACACTGAGACGCGTGCAGAACCTAGCAAGAAATAAACAAAGAAAGTTTGCAAACTTTATAAAGATTTATGACATATATGCATAGATTAATGTCATCGTACATATTATATGCAACATACTTACAATTCTAGTTTCTATATTTTTCCTAAAGGACTTAATATTGCAGGAAAGTTGAACTGTCCGCTCTTTTCAGTGACCATGCTAGCATCTCTTCTATCTGTCTAACATATTGCATGGAAATAGAGCCTATACCCAGGGCGGACCTCAGGTGTAATTGTGATATTAAGGCTACTGTGGGAGTTGATAGCAGTTCCCAGTTCCCAGGTCCGGGTACGTGCCCTGGCTCTGTCCCAGCTGTATGTTTGGGTGAGATCACTGTGTACACCCTTGTTTCTTCACACCCCAGAAACCTGTCATGGTTTCTGCTGGAAGGAATCCTGAGCACCTGGTCCTACAAGAAGCTGGAGTGCAGTCATCCAAGTTCACAGACTAGATAGCTGGAGAACTGAGACTCTGAACCTAACACTCAGCTTAGATGTAGTTATTTAGAAATGCAGAGGATAAATCCTGTTATTCTCTGAGGCCTTGGGACCTGACAGCCAGCCAAAGAAAGGCGTGCTTGTTTCCAGATGGCTGACTGCCTGCCAGTTCTCTCCTAGACCTAGGCACTTTAACCTTTCATTTTTAATTTTGTTTCTTTTTAAAAAAGTCCTTAGTCAACTTGGGTTCTGTGGCACAGTAAGTCATAATTTGTTTGAGATTTGTGTTTTCAAGTTGTACTATTTATTAGTGTGATATGACATTGCATACTTAGAAATCACTGGTGTAATCTATACATTTTACAGTATTCAGAACTGAATATAGTCCCAAAATATATGTTAATATTTAAATGTACATATTCTCCATAAAACATAAAGAAAGACAAAATACAAGCTTAGTGCACATTCAGATCTCTTGATTATATTTACAGGTTTTAAATATCACACTGCCTTATTTACGTAGCCAAAATAGTTTGGCAAATCAAAACGAAACAATTATTTCAAGTTGGACAAATGGTAATTGCGTCGATTTTAGTGTATTTACCCAACTACAGATCTGGATAAATACTGTGACTGTTAAATGAACATTTGTCACCTAAAAAATTATTGTTCCACTACAAGCAATTATTTCACAGATAAAAACACTGATTATGCATTGAGTGTTTTGGTTTGGGGTTTGGTTTTTTTTACAGACATACATAAATATTTTTACGAGCCTTCAGTAGTTCATGTTACTGTGAACGGCAAAGTCTGTGGCAGCAGTCATACCTACATATGTATCTCACCTCCCCAGGCTTGCCGGGACACTTGTCACAGGGGACAGAGGAGCAGTGTCACCGCTGGCCAGCCTGAGCTCCTGCCAAAATCTTCCCACAGTACCAGCCTCCCCACGCAGCCAGTGAAGGGCAGACACTTTCCATTTCTACCCACCCTCTGGTCACAGAATCACAGAATGGTAGGGGTTGGAAGGGACCTCTGGAGATCATCTCGTCCAACCCCCCTGCCAGAGCAGGGTCACCCAGAGCAGGCTGCACAGGGCTGCGTCCAGGCGGGGTTTGAATATCTCCAGAGGAGGAGACTCCCCACCCTCCCTGGGCAGCCTGTGCCAGGGCTCTGTCACCCCCACAGTGAAGACGTTTTTCCTCATGTTCAGGCGGAACTTCCTGTGTTCCAGTTTGTGCCCGTTGCCCCTTGTCCTGTCGCTGGGCACCACTGAAAAGAGTTTGGCTCCATCCACTTGACACTGGCCCTTAAGATATTTATAAGCATTGATGGGGTCCCCTCTCAGTCTTTTCCTCAGACTGAACAGCCCCAGCTCCCTCAGCCTTTCCCCAGAGCAGAGGTGCTCCAGTCCCTTAATCACCTTTGTAGCCCTCCGCTGGACTCTCTCCTGTAGTTCCTCGTCTTTCTTAAACTGGGGAGCCCGGAACTGGACACAGCACTCCCCAGTAAACTTTCTGACCTCAGTTTTCTACATGTCAGAAAAATTAAAGAATTACTTTACATTACTTGTCTTACTTTAAATTGGTATTCATTTAAGGAATTATGCTTTAGCTATACAACACTATGGTGTGTTTGCATTAACTGTGCTATGTAAAATGTAATGGTTGGTTAATAGCAGGATAAGAGAACTTATTATTTGGGTAATTTTTTCATCCAACAAATTATCATGACACAGAGTTGAGAGATATGTACATATTACCCTTTCCAAGACTTCTTCAGCTTTTATGTCATTGACAACTTTTTTTTTTTTTTTTTTTTTTTTTGACTGGATCAAGCATTTAATCGTTTGATTTGTCTGGAATCTCATTTTAGAATTCATTACTAAATCCATCAGGACCTAGAGCTGTGTTAGAGTGATTTAATATCCTTATAAAGTTCCCCTATATTTGCCAGCAGTTCTAATTATCACATTAAATGCACTGCAATGACAGAAGAAATGTAACACATCAAAATGATTATAAATGGTTTTGAAAACTTGAAAACATTCTTTTTGAAGGAAGAAAGTGTGGCTGTTGAAAGAGCCTTTTAAACTGCTATTTAAGAAGTCATCGAACCAATTTTGCTCAATTGTTGATTGCATTATTGGAAATAACTGCTTATTTTTATTTTAAAGGGATGGCTGAGACAGTTTACTCACCTTAACATCTCGTGAGTTTACTTCAGAACTTTGTGTGTTGTATGTCTACAATATTAAAAGGACTTTAAAATCACTAAATAAGCTAATTAATTTTAAATAGGTCAGAATCAAGGTTTCCTGGGTGATCGTACGCAATCAAATACATTATTACAGTATCAAAAACTAGACTCGTGTTATAGGTTACAAGTCAAGTGCTCGCTGAGGGGGTGTCTTTTTTATAATTCTTTGTATTCCCTTGCCTCATGGGTGACCTCAGGCCTGATATGCCTCATAAACCCCAGTCCTTACAATGAATATAGAATTATTAATTTTTGCCTGGTGTTTTCTGTGACATTCACTGCTGCAATACAAGAGTGCTTCGTAAATGAATTAATTTCTTATTGCAACAGTTCTGCGAGTCAAATAGATTTTATCTTTATTCAGGGTGAACAGGAGTTTCAACTTCTAGAGACACACTGATTGTATGAGCTTGGCTGAAGATGCAACAGGACAATTTTTCAAAGTGCTCGGTAAGGCTTATTTAAAAATTTCCAGTGGATTTTTCCAATTCAATTTAAACGTTTTGATTGAAATTAAACTTTGTCTTTGAGAAATAAATAAAAAAAGAAAAAGAAAGAATATCCTTACATTTCTCCAGGATATTGTCATTCAATTTTTAATTTTGCAATTATTTTGTTTCCAGGTATCTGTATAAAGCTGTATTTGAATGGTTTTGAAATACCTTCGCATAGTAATAAAGCAAAGTATAGCTTTTGATTGTTAAGCTAACACAAAGCAGTAAAGGAACACAAAGCAAAATGTATTTGTATTTTAATTGCTGCTCGGGAATTTCTGTTCTTTTCCCTCAGTGTGACTGCTGTTGTTGCCTGGCTCTGCGAGTTTTGATTAGAGAGCCTCAATGCCTGTCTCTTTTCTCTTTAGCACACTGTTTTGCGGCCCCCTTATCATTCAGGACACATTTTCCAGCCACAACTTGGAGAAGAGGCACCTGTGTCATTGTCTCATCCCCCACCTTAGTCCAGTTAATTCCTGGATTATCGTCTCACGTTGCACTGAATGGGGTCAAGTCTTTTTGAAAAGGCTGGATGTTGAACACATCCTTAAAGATCACCGTAACGCACACGCACGCTGACAGAGGCAAGCTAAGGGAAACCTCAAGTCGGTAATTCCTAAATTTGGGGTGCTTTCCTATGCAGCCACACTGCTGTCCCCTACATGTCGCATCATGGAAACTCAACCCAACCTGCCTGCCCCAAACTCTCTCTTTCTCCCTTCTCAATCTCTGTCTCAATGGCTTCTGGTTGAGCTAGTTTGCCCCGTCACCGCCAGGCTCCACAACGCAGTCTTCGCTCCCTGGAATTCACCTCGTAACTAAACCCAGCACGGCGCTGGGTGCGGGCGGCAGGGGGGTGGCACCGGGGGGCTGTGGGGACGGCCCCTGTGAGGACAGGCTGGGGTTGCCCTGTGCCGGACGTGAATGGTGGCAGCCGGCTTCATGATGGAGATGTGGCAGGATGCGGCTGACCACATCGGCACCTCTGGGAAAGGGCATTCAAGAAAGGCAGAAAACACCATATGGGCAGAGGAGGAGGGAAGAAAAAGAGTGAGAAACAGCAGAGGGGACACTGAGGTCAGAGGAGGAGGAAAGGTGTTTTAACATTTGCTTCTTTCCTCTCTGTTTCCCAGTTCCTGAATCAGTAACTAACTATTTATATTAATTGGCAATAAATTAGGTTAGATTACCCAAAGTCGGGTCTATTTTGCCCATTACAGCAATTGGCAAGTGATCTCCCTGCCTGTATTTCAACCCACGAGCTTTGTCACTCATGTTCTTGCTGTTTTCACCCCCATCCCGCTGGGGCGGGGGGGTGTGACTGGGGGGGTGCTGCCAGCTGGGACCAACCCACCGCAAGCACAAGCCTGTTACCTTTTACGTGAATGAACCACCAGCAGAGAAGAAATGCACTCCTTACACAAAGGATTCATCACAGCTCTTTTGTCTCAACCCTATCGTAAGGTTTCACCTCAGTTGTCTGACAGAAGCATGAACAGAAAGCGTGAGATTTTGGGATCACCTGCAGGTGCCAGTGCAGGTTATGCCCAAGGGGGTCTCGACTCCCCTGTTCCTGTCTCCTACGGCCTGTAGCATTTTTGGCCCCGTACTTCTCTTTCTTCTTCCCTGGGATCCTGCTCTTCCCTCTTTCCAACAGTTTCTACACATACTTATTGCACCTGCCACACTTCCACGTTCTTGCTCCGGCTGTGCTGGTTTTGGCTGGGGCAGAGTTAATTTTCTTCATAGTAGCTAGTATGGCGCTATGTTTTGGATTTGTGCTGGTAACAGTGTTGATAATACAGGGATGTTTTTGTTGAGCAGCGCTTGCACAGAGCCAAAGCCTTTTCTGCTTCTCACCCCGCCCCACCAGCGAGGAGGCTGGGGGTGCACAAGCAGTTGGGAGGGGACACAGCCGGGACAGCTGACCCCAACTGACCACAGGGATATTCCATACCATATGGCATCATGCTCAGCATATAAAGCTGGGGGAAGAAGAAGGAAGGGGGGGGACGTTCAGAGTGGTGGCGTTTTGTCTTCCCAAGTAACGGTTACACAGGATAGTGTAACGGGATGCTTTCCTGGAGATGGCTGAGCACCTGCCCGCCAATGGGAAGTAGTGAATGAATTCCTTGTTTTGCTTTGCTTGTGCGTGTGGCTTTTCCTTTATCTATTACACTGTCTTTATCTCAACCCACGAGTTTTCTCACTTTTACGCTTCCAATTCTCTCCCCCATCCCACTGTGGGGGGAGTGAGCAAGCGGCTGTGTGGTGCTTAGTTGCCAGCCGGGGTTAAACCACGACACCGACCCATCTTCTGTTCTTCTCCTTCCTGTCTCTGGTGTCTGATCTCCATTCTTCCCGTGATCCTGCTGCTTTCACTTCTCTCCAGTTTGGATCTTCATACCCTTTGCTACATGGATTCAGCAGCAAAGGCAATGGAAGCACAGGAAAGACAACGTGCAACAATTTTCAGCATTTTGAAAAGCGGTATCAGTAAAAGCCTCTCTCAGGCTTTGTGACTCTCTCTTATACATGAATGAATATCAAGTTCATTTCAGACAAAATTTTGGCAATTTATCGATTATACACAAAGATGTTTCTACTGGTCCTATACAAACTAAGATAGGTCTAGCATCAAATTAGGCTAGATTCTTATAAGGATGGTAAAATCATATCCCTGACAGCAAGGTGATCCTCCCATCAAATTTTGGTTCTGGTTCTAAAGCATAAAAGCATAGGAGCTTTTCATTGAATGGCTATGAGAATTTTATAGTGATTAAAAGGTTTATTTCTTCTGATGTATTCTTAGAAATGGCTGAATTGTTTTGGTTGAAAATTCCCAAATGGAAAAAAAAAAGAAAAGGGCAAAATAAAATAGCCACAACAATAACAGCAGGAAAAATATATGGTTGATCACAGCCTCAACTAAATTCTCGTCATAGAAAACTTCAGCTTGAATGAGTGCAATTTTGCATAATTACAAGCAGCCCAAGACAGACTCTTATGATACTGAAAGCGTTGGGTGACACTGCTACCACATTTCAGTCTGGTAGGAAAAGTGGATCATTCTTTCAATACATGTCCCTAATTTTGATATACTTCTTAAACTGTTTGTGTTGGCAAAGCTTAGGCTAGGACAGTGATTCATACAGGCAGCTTTCCTATTAATGTGTACAATCACATTTTTCAATCTGAATATTTTTACCGTACCTCTGAGGTCTGGGAATCAGTGCATCCCCTATCATACTCATTAGTTACAACAGAGAAAAGCTATCACTGGAGAAGCATAATCTCTCTACACTTAATGAATGAAGACAAGTATGCTTAAGAATTTCAAGTTTATTACATTGTTGCCATAAACAGGCTAGAAAGATGAAATGTCACATATGCAAAGATAATTTGGAGCACAAAACCCAATATTTAGAGAGACTTCTTGGAAAAGAAAAGAGAGAATAACATATTGAGAACGTGCAAATTTGCTCTGTGCTGTTGACATCAAAACTGCTGAATTATTAAATCAACTGTAGAAAACTGCATTTATACGTAAAAATCTTGCATTACTTCAAAGTACTTTATTATTATCAAAATACATTATCATTATTATTATTATTATTATTATTATTATTGTTTTCATTTTGAAGCTCCTACTCATTTTTGCCTGGGAGAAAAACTTGTTTCCTTCATACATTTGACAGTTTGGGTGGGTTTCCAGAATCTGGAATGATCTCCTTGGCTAGGAAGCCATCTGGCACTTGCCCTTAATCTTTTCCACAATTCATATTGTCCAGACGAGCAACAATGTCTATTATTTTCACAGCTAGCTGCCTAAATTAGCCCTCTACATAAAATTAACCTGGTTTCAGATTTGTAAATGGCCTTTAAGGATCCTTTGTACATGTTTAGGAATCTGACTTTAGGCATTTACTTTTTCAAGTGTTGACCACTACTTCCAATCTGGAACATAAAAATGAAACATTTGAATTTAAAACATGCATTGTCTGGATAAGTTGAGAGTTTCCTACATACCTATTAAGTGGAGTTTTTCTTTTAAACTGGCAGTTACTGGTATAAATAGCACTGAAATTTTGGCAGTAAGTGATTCTAAGAATATGGATTTGTCAACTTCAGCTCCCAAAACACTACTTTAAAATACTTATTTTTAGACCTAACTGTCCTGGTACAAAACTGCCAATCAGACAAATACAACATAGCATAAAAGTTGAAACATGTATGCTTTAGGTAATATTTCCAGCAAAGTATACCGGTGGTCACAGAATAGTACTATTGATGTAATTAGTCTATCAAGCCATAGATGAAATAAAGACCAAATTTTGATGTAGAATCCACTGAGTTTGTACTTACCTCTCATCTCATGCCATGCATAAAGCCTGGGCAAAGATATGTAAGATCTGGAGGCCAAGCATCCAGTGGAACAAGCTTCCAGTGGAGATAAAGTAAACAGAGAATTCAGTCATCTTTAGGAAACCTTCCTCTCACAGAAGTGCTTATATCATAGTGAGGATGATTGATAGTTACAACAATGAATTTACTCCCTATTCAGTCTCCCCCTGGAAATACAGAACTCAGTTTTGATATACGGTAGGACACAAATATAGTCAATGAAAAATAAGAATAATGGAATAAAGAAAACTAAATCCCTGTGTCATATGATTTTACTTCAAAAATGGGAAGTAAGCCACAAAAGAAGTAATTTTTGCTATTAAAATCTTACAGGAAAAAAAAAGTAAAGCAATACTTTGAAAAAACAAAACTGTGTCCTAATTCTGGTAGACAGAGCAAGTAAAATTTACCTTTCAAACATTCTACTTTACACATAAGGTAGATACACTAAAAACTGAATGCATATCTGCCTAGCTTTAGAGTCACGACATTTTGAGTTTGGGAGAAGATTACCCTAGTTATTAATGGGAGAGCGATCAGAACAGAGTGAAACTCAGAATATTAATCCTATTTACATGTACAACAGGGACTTAGCTTTTTCTGCGAGCAAGAGTGTCTGCACAAACAAAACTATAGCGTGTACATACTGTGGCACAATTTTTAGGGCTCCCACACAATAATTGATTTCTCAGAGAAAATCACAGCTTTTCCCCAAACACTGTGCCTGCTCTATTTAGGAACTGTGAGGCCCGGGATGAGGGCAGGCAGAGCTTGCAGAAACCTCGTGGGCTGCCTCAAACCTGTTTCTGCCTCAGTTGTTGCCATGGAGCTTTGGAGAGTTTGACAGTTCAGGGCAATCATTGGATCTCATATTCGCTCCCCATTTTCATGTTGTTTTTCCAAGAGGTTCTGGCTAACATTTGCCGAGGAGCATTTCTCTCCAGTTTTGCAGCCCATACTAACACTGTCAGCTACGGCCTTAACATTTAAGGAAAGGATGCTGTGTAGACAATTGAGGGCATCTAAACTTGTCCAGGGAAGTCCACTACCCCCCAGAGCCTGGAAAACCCAGCATTGCTCAGGGTACAGGTGTAAATTAGGTTTACTTTCTCTCTGTTGAGCTAAAGGTTAAAACATGGTTTGGGAATGCTAAAAATAGCGACCAGAATACACCACAGGATGCAGCCATGCAGGTCTAGATTATATGTAGCAGTCCATAGCCGACTACGCCTCTCAGCTAGACCGTGAGGCTGGCTACATAACCACAGCCCGGGAAGGGTCTCAGAGCTCCTCTCTATCCCACTCCACCTGCAGCTGGAGCTTCGGTTAACTCCAACTTCCATCCTGAGTCTGGACCATCTCCTTCTGTCTCTCTGTTCTTTGTAAGAGCTCGTGACTGGGCACTAGGATACCGCATGGTAACATGAGAAATTATCATCTCCTTCCTACTCCGCTGGTTACAGCACTGTGAAGGAACAGTGATAACTTTTGTTAAAATGTGTTGTGAGGAACAACATTTCTTCCAGAATTTTATATGAGAGTCATAACACTGACTTTGAATTTTTTATAAAAACCAGACCTCATAAAGCAGAATGTGAATTTGGGAACAGAGCTCTCAGAATGAGTAACCTTCCTGTTGTATGCCAGTTGGTAACAGGCCCGTGCCAAGCTCACGCTGCTCCTCCCTGCTGCCGGCGCGTCACTATACGTCCCTGATACACAGATGTTGTGAAGGTGAGGGAGAATTTGGGGAAGGCTCCTTGCTCGAGGGTTATCCATCAAGAAACCTAGCACCTCTGTCAGCAGCAAAAACTCTGCACAATGTGCTGGCAGTACACTTCTGTGTCTGAAGTCAAATCAAGACGGTATCGCTTCTACCTGTCCCTGCCAGCACACGGTGTCACAGCCTCCCTGAATCTGCCCGAAACTGAGGGCAGGGGTTTCTGATGTTTAGTCACTGCGGTGTAACCCAACAGCCATGCCTTGAGGGAGGCCTGAAAAGGAGATCGGTGGGTCACGCTGATGCTCAGTGATGTATAAAGGCCTGAAGAGGGCTGGGCAGAATTCTTGTTTTTTACCCTGAAGGTATCAGAAATGCAAATGTCAGAGTGTAAACATTTGCCAGAGGTTTCCTCTAAGCGTGATTTTCTGCAAGTCTCCTGACAGTGATTCATGCAGTGTTCATGCAGCTCCTCAAGTGCCAGTAATCAGGAAAAGTGTCTTTAGCAATTACGCTGTTTAGTCCTGATCACATCATCTCTACCTGACAAGATGGTGGCACTACTTGGACTTGATAAAGGCACCTGCAGCAGGTGGAGGCCTACACTAGCTGTTTTTCCTCCCCTGGCAGAGACACCTTACATCTGGTAACATATTCAATTAATAGATGATACGTTATATTTTTCTCAGGTTTATTACAGGTTCCACTGACTTGAATGGGATATTTCTGTTCACGTGTATACCTATTGTTGCTAGGATTTATAACGTAACATGACCAGCCTGTTAATGCCTTTTGACATGATCTGAAGCTAATCAGCATGTTCAAATGCCCTGGCTTCATGCTCTGCAAGTGCTATGGAAAGTAAATTGTGCTTCACATTTGTTGTCAAAAAAGCTCTTTAATGGTGAGAGAGAGTCTCAGAATTGATTTTCTTGGGAAGGAATGAAGTGGGTTCTGCTTACTCTGAAGTAGGAAATCCATCCTATCCTACGCTCTAAGGAGACCCTCAGAGATAAGAAGAGAGGACCTCCAAACCATGCTGTATGTTTGGTGGTGCCTGCCCCAGCCCAGAGATGAGAGTTGCCATTATGCATTGTTTTACCCACTTCCAACCTACCACTGCAGCTGGCATTAGTGGGTATTCCTGCCACTAACACCAATGGGTTGTACCCCACCAAATAAAAGCTTTTGCATTCCTGGTCTTGGATATTGATTGAGAGTGAGTGTAGAGGTAAAAATTTAAGGTGATCTTCATGGCACTGTAATATGTATTTTCAATAAATCCGGATTCCCAAGAAAAGAACTCTGATTCCAGAGTTTACTGCTAGAGCTGGGAGGAGCACTCAAACGTACAAGTTCCCGTTTCCCATTTTCTGCTCGTACTTCAGGTAGATAGCTTTTTTCCCAGAGGTAAGCCAGAAATATGAGTGAATGAACCACCTCTTACAGAAAGGAGTGCGCTAATTAAACATTTATACACCACCAGTGCAAAAGTCTGGAATTAAAAATTGAAAGGCCTATTGATATTGCAATTTGCTTTCAGGATTGGCACTAATTGGCAATGCTGTTGGCAGTCTCAACAGGGAGGGCAAGAACTGAGTAAGCATGGAGACTTACTCATCCAAAGAAGTGGTTCTTCCAGGTCAGACTTAATGCACATTTACTATGCAGAAAGGGAAGCAGAGCGCTGTTGTTGCCAGTAGTGTAACTATTATTTGGAGAGCTTTGCGTTTGCCAGGTCTGTCAGTCTTGTCTAGGGATTTTCTCAGGTGCTAACCCCACTCTATCAGTGGGTTTTGAAAACTGCATCTTGCAGATGTGACTTTTGCCTAAATATGCAGAATCAAAGGGGAGGAAGAATGTTCTAAGCAGTATAAAAAAAATGATGGAACACTGCCTAGTCCAAAAAGGCAATGATTTGAAGACAACTAATGTCATAAAACTGATCCAATAGCTACTACAAAACTCTACTTTTTGTATTTGACCCATAAAAGCTATAACATGGGACTGATGTTTGCCCTGTTGAAACCCTTGTTCCCCCTCTTTTAATTTTGTCTTGAGTCGCATACTCTTCTCATACTCTTTCTCTCTAACTTTCCTCTGGTTTATTCAATACACTGCTGCAGTGTTCACGTTCTTTGCCTGTCATTTTTACCTATTATCTGCTCCTTTGATTCCTCGCTGTCATTGCTTGATAAAGGCCCTGATCCTTATCTTCAAGGCCCAATTACAAAACCAATCATTATCTTCTTATGTGTCTTTTCATGCTGTCTCATGTATAGCTATGATTTACTGACCATTTTTCTACACCTCTTCATGCTTTTTTCCAGCGTTTTCCTCATACCTGGCGACCTTGTGCCAAACTTGTCAATAAATCTGTTGGCCAGTCATTCTTCCAGTCCTTCAAGACCACAGAGGGTGTAAGCATTTCCCAAGCATTGACAACCGGGTATATAATTAGGGAGTTTTGAGATGCATTTTATTTCTTTTCTTGTATTTTGTTTTCAATTAGCCGACATGAGAGCACCGAGTAGTGCACATAGTGAACAGCTGTACCAAACCATAGGACTATTTTCCTTAATTATAAACTACGTGCTTTACTTTCAATTTGTGCAGTGCTGACCACGACTTGTGGAGAGGAGGTATGATCCTGCTGGAAGGAAGGGGAGGAAAGGGACGTTTCCTTGCCTGAGGTGTGGAGGCAGGAGAGGGAAAGAGCAGCAGCGGGGTAGGAGCAGCCTGCCGCGGCTGTGCAGCGCAGAGTGGGTGACTGCTGTGTGTACCGGGGGAGGACAGAAAGGGAAAAAGTTGAGCAGATCAGGGGATGGGTGCTTATAAACATACAGGCAGAAAAAAGCGTGTGAATGGGTGAATGTTCCCAAAGGAGAGCCTGGCTCCTGCTGTGGCTGAGGTTGGACCACTCTGAGCTACACAGTTCTCTCCCTACTCTCCACCAAATGAATCCAATGCCTGACAAGAGGTGCTCAAAGCTTATTAAATATTGACGTCTTCTTAAAAAATGTCTTCAAAGTGAGCCTCTCAAGTCATGCCAGACATTCAGTGTTTTGCCACAAAGTACATCACCGATTCGTGACAGTGAAGTGCAAGCAACAGCGCTTTTCCCAGGATGGAAAATGATGTATACTTCTATCTTTGCTGCTTTTAGCTTTAGTTCCGCTTTAGCAACTATAGGCAGCATAGCACCTCTCTTCTGTTTGTGTAAGATAATGTTAGCAGAGCACGTGACCCGGCGTAGTCTATAGGCCGGAGCAGAACAATACTGTCACTTGTCTTCTGTAACTCTGGGGTGATATAACAGATCTTGAGTGCCTTCTCAGCTTTCAATTTATGGCATGAATTAGAGCAGTTCAGTGACTATTCTAATATATGCCTTGCTGCCCCCAGATTACAGGGGCTGTTCTGGCAGCTGATAATAACTGAAGTGTAGAAGCGCTTTGGCTAAGCTCTGTTTTTTCCAGTCTCATCTCAGGCAGTAAGAGAAAGAAAAGGAAGTGACAAAGATCTGCAGTGTTGCTTTTCACCACCTGGCAATTTTCTTACACATTGTGAATTCCCAGGTAGGAAATCAAGCCAGTTGTTCTGTTACGAGAATGACACTGAACCAGAGGCAAAATCTGACTGGAGGAGGTTTGACTTTAAAATCTGAGGACACAGGAATTATGAGTAAGTCCAGGTTTTGGAGATACAAGAGCTTGTGTGCAGAACCTGGGGTACTGAGGAGGAACTCTTTTCTCTGATTAGTTAAAATTATTATAGTTAGGTTTGAGTAGTATATGTGTATAATTCACTTAGCCAAAATTAGTTTTTCTGTTTCTGTATGTATCTCATGTTTCCTTATCATTAAAAGTCGGTATAGGCAAATTTCTGGGTCAAATTCTGTCCCTAGTGACTACTATAATCCTCTTCCCCCATAAATTAACTTCTAGGCATTTTAAGGGCCTGATCTAAGTACTGACAAGAAACCACGGAGAACTATCAGCATTGTTACAACTTAATATCCAGCTTTAATAGCTCGTTCAAAGCAGAGAAGGACTGAGATTTGGAGAATTTTATATAGTTATTTTTCCTTCCACTACTAATCTGATAATCCATATAGTCATTATAACATTTAAAAAAAAGATTTTTCCCATTTACCATCTGGGAATACTGGATAAACTAGTCAAATCACAAATCTGAAAAAGAGGAGACTTGCATTCTGGTTCCTATTTTCATTATCTAGGTACTGTGTTAATTAGAGCACATCAATAACTGGTCTGTGCTCACATTTCTTTTTCTATGAAATGGAGATGATATCTACTCTGTAGTGATGCTGTGGGACTTTATTCATTACCAAAGCGCTTAATCTGTTTTGATTCCACAATTGGATTAGCCCAGGGGACCCCAGGCTGTACACGCATAAGCAAATAAGGCTCTGGTGTATACAGGTATATATTTATATATAATACTAGTACTTTATATTAGGACCTATGTTATCATTATAGACACCTCAGGACAAAAAAAAAAGAGAATATTTTCAAGAGGATATTTTAAAAGAATATTTTAAAAATTGACAGGGCAACCAGGTTTAAAAGCCATTTAGGTCCTAAAGATGAAAGAGTTGTCTAGGAGGATTTGCAAAAGCTTTCAGGTGCCTAACTCCTGTGATCTGCTTTGGTTTCAATGCCTCTGAAAGCCTGGCCACAAATCCCAATGTCAATGCCCGTTTCAAAGTCAAACACCCAAAGGGACTTTCTTTGCTGCAAGATCATAACCAGGCGTCTGTAGCCTTTTGCGAACGATACGAAGCTGGCAAAGCCGCTGCGATAAACTGCTGATAGCTCTTTTTTGAAGGAAGAGAGGGGCGTGGAAAACCCCATTACCATATGAAGTACCTGCTCCTGCTTAACGCCGTGGCACGGCCCCGGAGCGGAGCGGAGCACGGCCCGCTGTCCCTCCGCCCCGCCCAGGCGCACCTTGCGCCCCGCCCGGCGGGCGATCCCGGCCGGCCTCGGGCTCTGGCAGACCCCGCTGCCCTCTCCGCAGCGCGGGTTGCCGCCGGCCGCCTCCCTCCACCGGGGCAGGCGGCGGGACCGGGCTGCCGGGGGCAGCGACCGCCAGCCCCGGGGTGTCGCGGCTTCGCCCCTGCCTCCCGCCTCCGCCCGCGACGAGGGGCAGCGTGAGGGATGCCCCGTCCCTCGCAGCCGCTGCTGCCCGCGGGCAGGCCCGGGCCGCTGCTGCCCGCGCCGCCCCACAACCGCTGCGCCTTCGGAGCCGCCGGGTCCCCGCGGCGGCCCCTTCCCCGCCCCGCCCCGTTACCTGCCTCCCTCCCGCCGCGCTCCGCGCCGCGCCGCGCCGGGCCCGCCCTCCCCGCGCCATTGGCTCCGCCCGGCCCGGCCCGGCCCGGCCCCGCCCCCAGGCAGCCCCCGCCGCCCGGGAGCGCGGTGGCCGGCCCGGGCCGGGGAGCGCTGCTGCCGCCGCCGCGACGCTGCGCGCTGCGGGGCGGGGGGCCGCGGCTGCCGGCGGCGGGGCATGCGGGCGGCGCGGCTCTGAGCCCCCGGCCATGGCTGAGAAAGTTTCGGCGGCTCCGGAGCGGCCGCGGGGCGCCGGCCACGTCGGCTCCTCTTGCTCCGGCTCCTCCTCCGGCTCGGAAACTCTCTCCGAGGAGGGGGAGCCCGGCGGCGGCGGCGGGGTGGCGGCGGCCCCCGGCGGGGCGGCGGCGGCGGGGCTGCTGCGGCGGCGGCCGGGCGAGGAGCAGGCGAGCCCAGACGGGCGGCCGGAGGACGACGCCTCGCTGGAGGAGCGGGATGAGGAGGTGCGCGGGGCCGGGGCGGCAGCGCTTGCTTCTCCCGCCCGGAGGCACCGGGGCGCGCCGGGAGTGCCCCCCGCGGCGGGGAGAGCGTCGTGCCCACCTGGGTGCAGCCCCTTCGCGTCACCCCCCTGCTAAGCTCGGGGCGTTCTTGTTTCTGCTCCCCCGGCTCTCGCCCCTTCTGGCTGCCGATACTGAGGGTTGGGGGTTTTTGTATGCAGGGGGTGTTTTTCTTGTTTTTTCTAGCGTGTCACCTTTGGATAGCGTTGCTCTAGAGCAAACTCTTCAATGTCAGACGGAAGCGATGGGCAAGCCCCTAAACTACACTAATCCCCTTGGGAGAGCTAATGACAGGCTGCGGATTATGGAGGAGCTCCGGGGGTGATAGATCCGTAGCGTGATACGCGGATACGAGTGTTGTGCCCTTCCCTCCCCTCGTAGTCTGGCTGCAGTACCTTCTAACGGCACTCTTAAAAACAACCCCCCGCTATGCTACAGTAAAGTGACCCTTTTGTGTCTGAGACTGATTTTTTTTTTTTCCCCCCTTGTTGTTGCATGGTTCGCACTCCGTGAAGGTATTTCTTGCCGTGACCCCCAAACCAAGCGCGTTGTTTTGTTTGGCGGCTGCTTTGCTTCACCTCTGTGCGTAGTCTCTTGTGTGGCTTAGCTGAGCGGCTGACGTGCCTTTTGTTGTGGTCAACTTTTTAATTTGCTCTTAGGTGGTATTTCTTTATTCTGTGCCCTTGTGCATCTGGATGCCCAAAGATTTTTTTGGGGGAAACCCTAGCATTTTTAAAGCAATATCTGCGAAGCACTGGCTGAAGTTATTTGTAACTAGTTAAGCTGTGGTTGCCAGGAATGTTTCCCTCCACAGTAATGGCTTGTTTATGTAGCTCCTGTTTTCCCCTTTATTCCCTGATGCCCCCTCTGTTGAATTGACACAACTGTAGGGCAACATGGTGAATTGGATCTAAATATAATTTTCTCTACCCCCCCCCCCCCCCCTTTTTTTTTTCTTTAAATCTTCAAACTTGGACCAGGTCCCTGGTCTGTTTCAACTGCATGAGCCCACAAAGGGTGGAATGTATTTACAGCCATGTGCATTTATGATAGCAGTAGAATGAACGTGGATATATCCGCGTAATTTTTTTTTGATAGAGACGTGAACTTGCTTTATTCACTGAACTGAGTAGGAGCTCTGTAGCTGCTGTTAGCATGGTGCTCACTGGGAGGTAATTAATATATCCTGCTTCTCGGCAGGTCTTGTACGTGTGGGCTGGGGGCTGTGCTTACCACAACTATGCGGTGTCTAGTTGGTTTGGTGCTCAGTTGGTAAGCCTGCGAACGGTGGTGTAGAAATACACAAAGGCTGTCTGTTCGGTTAGCTGTACTCGCAGCCGCTGGCAGAAGAGTTAACTTTGGTTAAGGCTGGTTATTTCTGTGTGTGCTTTGGAGATGAATTACAGGCACCTTTTGATTTGAAAGTATAGGGGGGGTAAGCCCCAAAAGAAGTCAACATTGCATTAATTGGAATTTGGAAAATCTACATGGCAATCTGATACCTCACCTGCAGTTAGTAATGCTAGAAGATAGCAGCATAAACTCATTTTAGTGTAGTGGGAAAGGTTGCTTAGAATATGCAGCCGTCTTCCATCACCTTTATTCCTCTCTGCCAGATTCCTTCGTTATCTGAAACCAGTCTTTTTTGTCTGTGTTTTTTGTGCTTTGGTTTTGCCTGTCCTTCCATTTTGGTGTAGTCAGTGCTTGCAGCTGAAATTCCTGCCTTCCTGCAGAGCCACCTGACAAATCCACCTGTAAAATCATCTTTTTTTTTTTTTGTGCAAGGACACCACAATGCATTAGAGTGCAGAAATAAATGAATGCATGTTAATTTAAAACTGAGAGAGCATGTATGTTACTTGCACACTGAAACCTTTAAGGGTAGTGGAGAAAGGCAAGACTAAGGTCCGAGATGAATGTACAGATGATTTCAGACTTTATGTGCTACCTGCCAAAAGTGTAACATTGAGAGAACTTCTTGAAGGTACCATTTTCACATTGACATCCCATCTAATTACTGTCAAATAATAAAAATTTTTATGTTCTCTGCAATGTTCTGTTTCTGAGTTCTTTCGGTTTTATGATCCCCAGCACTTGACCCTTCTCTTCCAGGCTTAATTTATACTCTTGCCCTGTCCTTGTTCCTGTTGCCAACATAGCGGAATTGAATGTGTTGTCATGGCTGTTCAGTATCCTTTAGACAGCAGTGAAAGAGATTGTCCTGATACCTCTCTTACTGCTACTTTAGCTGTAAGTAAATTCTTCAAAGCCATGACATAAAAAATATTTTCCAACTAAATCTATAAATGAGTAATTAGAAAACATGGATATCTTCATATACACGTTACTACTTCATGTGGTGTTCCAGTAGAACTATTTATTCTCCTGTGGCATTGTATACGACATACTTGACAACTCTGATCTTGTCTCCTCCTAGACCTTTTCTTTAGACTAAACAACCTCAGTGCCTTTAATCTTCCCTTATAGAATGTGTTTCCAGACATCTGATCGTTGTCGTTGCTGTCTTGTGGACTCTTTCCAGCTGGTCGCATCTGTTTTGAAGCATGACATCAAAAAACAGGATGCCATACTTGGATTTAGGACTTCCCAGAGCTGACTAGAACAGAAAGATTATTTTAGAGGTCTCTCAAGTGATGTTGTTATTTACGTAGCCCACACTGCTCTTTTACAGTTTGTGGCCTGTTATGAATTTTATGTCTTTTTCTGAAGAATGATGTGAACATTTCTACCCTACCGAAAAGAACAGTTCATCTCCCCAGCTCAGTGGAGGAAACTTAATGCTGTCACTTGTAGTAGGGCTGCTTCTTTTATGTCCAGAAATTAAGTAGTAGATCTGAAAGCTTGATAAGTTGTCTTCTGAGTATCCCATCTGAAAGAGTTAAGAGTTAATTCCTGGAGGTGAATGGGGAAGGAAGTGTCAAGGTGGGAAGAGAAGGTACATCACTTTTTTTTCCCCTATTATTATTATTTCATCCTACTGTTCCATAAAATTCACCTTAAAAAAAAAAAAAAAAAAAAAAAAGAAAATAACCAAAGAAAAGCAGTTTCTCATTTCATGTAAGCAAGAACAAATGATAGTTTACAAGATTATGGCCATCAGTTACTAAAGTGTTTTTGATGTCTTGCTCTAAAATCTTAGACACATGAGCATTAAACATAGCTTTAATTTCATGTGGAAAGTACTTCACTTCTGGAACATCAGTGCATTGAAGTGCTGTAGATAGCAAACACCTGAAACTCAAATGAATTCAAGCATGTTATTTGCCTATGGTCTTGTGAGGCGAGTGGCTAACTGCTGACAGAAGCAGGCAGGATGGGATTGCGTGGTGAAGGACACTCAAGGCAAACACTACATAGAGGAAGGCTTACTGCTTTCCTAACGCAGCATGGTGGTTTAGTTTTTTAAAGATTATTCTGTATTCTCTTTAGAACTCTTCTTGTTGGAAAGTCCAGACTGTCAAGGGAGGAGTTGAGGCTGGGCAACAGCATGTTTTCTGTTGTGATATGGCTGCTTCTACAGTCTGTGGGTAGTCAATACCAGAGTGGGGTTATGGGGAAAGGGATAAATGCAAAAAGCCCCCAGGAGTTTCCCATTTTCCTTTCTATGCATTTCTATCTTGTCTACACTAGTCTTCCTTTTGGCAAAAAAAAGTTACTCTGAACAGGAAACATGTTTTATGAGGTTTATTGAGGCAAATGGTGCCAAATGTCACTTGCTGCATTAGTTTCTCTTATGCAAAATGTTGTACAGTCTTTCAGACCAGCATGGGATATGCTTTTTTGATGGTGGCTTCCAAATCTTAGTGTTTTACAGGGCAGGTGAGAGCTCACTTGGGTTAATCTTCTTTCTTAAAAAGAGGATGAAGACGAGCTACAGATTCCTTGCCTACATCAGTAATCTTGAGGATCTGAAGGTTAAATTGTGTGTCTTGGAGTTGTCTGTCTTTTCCATCTCTGTCAGCTGACCTACTGAAAGAGCTTATCTTTCTACAAACCTTGTCACAGTGACTGGGAATTGCTTACCAGAGCAGAGTAGCAAGCCAGGGAGGATCAGTAGTCTTTCAGAGAGAAGAATACTTTGTCATATAGCACAGCTGTCTTGGTCTGAAATGGATCCCAAAGCTTCTGAACCTGCCAGGGTCTTCTGAATTACCATAGTGAGTCCTCTTCATTATTTTAGATGCTTTTAAAAAAAACTCAAAGAAAACCACCCACAGAAAAAAAAAAAAGGAGGGAAAATAACGGTATTTTGTTCTTGAATAATTTCAGTTCTTGCTCTGTAAATTAAATGTTTGTCACTGAAGTGGTGTCGTGGTTTAACCAAATACCACGCAGCCACTCGCTGCCCACCCCCCCCCCCCCACCCCCCCCCCCGTGGGGTGGGGAGGAGAATCAGAGAGAGAGTAAAATTCCTGGGTTGAGATAAAAGCAGTTCACCAGGACAGCAAAGGAAAAATATAAAAATATATTAATAATGATAATAATAGATATAAGGATAACAGAATATATAAAACAAACAATACACAATTTCTCACCACCCGACAAACAATACAGCCTGTCCCGAGCAGCAGTCAGGGAGCAGGGGTATCCCCCCCAGCTATCCCAGAACAGCAAGTTCCAGAGAGAGCAGTTGGTAAGAGTTGATCCTATGTTGAAAAGATGATAAGCAACGTGAAAAGACAGGATTTCTCATGAAAAATGTCCACTGACCTGTGGAGTTGATTATTCTACATTTTCTTCTACTCTCTAGTTGATGTGTATCATGTGTTAAAAAAAATACTTCCCTGCACAGAGTGAGAAGTACAAAACCTTTTTCTATTGCTTCTAACTCTTTGCCTGAATCTGCCTTCTTGCTGTTTACGTAGCAATCTGTTGTGGCTTCAGGAGGACTGTACGGTGGGAATTAATTACTGGGAAGCTAAGATTCTGTCATGAAAGTACTCATAGCAAGGTGAAGAGGTTGGTAAAGAAAGTATTGCTCTACAAGCTGCTCTTTCGCACATTTGTCCTTAAGCGTATGTCCACTAGAGAGCTACAGTACCTCCAGCATTGCAGATTGTCTGCCAGATCCCCACCCCAACAAAGCTGTAGTGTAATTTGGAGGAGGGGCGGAAATCAAAATGCTTTGGGATAAAGTAAGCAAAGAGTGTGTGAAGTGATGGCAATGTTTACATGTGCATCCATGCATAATGGAGATGGTGGTAGTTCTGCCAAAATGTCACTGTGACCTAATTAGTAGTAATGTTTCTGTTACCTTTCTCTTTGCCCTCCTGCTTGTCCTGCTGATGTACTAACCATGGGACATGCTTAGACCGTGTGGGAGATACCATGGACAATTTTGTCTTTTAATTGTTTCAGCCTTTCTCGTCTCTGACAGTGATGGATCATTCCCTGTTGTAGCACACCCTGAATGTTACAGCTACCTAAAGATGAATTGCCTAATTGCTAGAGTGTGATCCTGAGATCGTACTAAGGAATAGTAATGCAGTCATGAAATGTATACTTCTCAGGGTTAAAATGATTGCAGTGGGATTAAATAAACACTCATCTAGCCTAGAGCAGCCACAAAGCTGTTCTTGTGTCACGTGAGCCAGAGAAACAGCATTACTTTTGTTTTTTAGGTATGTTGGTGATAGGTTACCTTTAAAGTTAAATACTTTACACTTCAAGTCTGTAGGGCTGTCTCAGCAGTCATGTAAAACACTTTCTTGATTTGCTTTTAATATGAAAAAATGTATATTTGTCTGCACTTTCTGCATGCAGGATAGGCCTTTAAGGTCCATGCTGATACACAAACTTATTATCTCAGAAATACACTGGGACGAAGAGAGACACATGGTTGAGGGCTTTATCCAATAGAGCTGTGTGCTATTGCCTGAGGTTTTAGATTATCTGTACAATAGTAATGTTTGCAGCTCTTTGGAGCTTCTTTTCAAGATGTTTAGTGGGTATAAATAAGCCTATAACTAGAGCATCTCCCTTCTCACTTGGAGTAAGTGAGAGCTAAAGAAGCAGATGCATACATTGAGTTGCATATCTGTTTTCATGTGCCATGCTTAAAATCCTCCTGGAAGGAGGTGGGTGGAGGACCTGATAATCACAGTCTTCAAACCAAAATTTGAATGCATTTGCAAAAATGGTTGAGTGGGCCTTTTGCACCCTTCAAATTTTACAGGCAGGAGGACATAGTCCTGAGGCTAATCTTCAGGATCCCTTAGTATCTGTATGTTCAACTGTGAAATCAAATACAGAGAAATATCTTTTCTGAAAAGCTGCAGCTCTGTAGAGGGGGACAGCCCAAGTCCAGCATTGTCTGCTGCCTTTAACAGCATTTTGGCTAGATGTAAGCTGCTTTGAACTCAGTATCGCTAAACATAACAATGCGGTGCTACTCTTGTACTATGCAAAAAGCTCCGTATGATGGGGCTGCTCTGCTAGCAGTAACAGCTTGTGTAAAGTTGAGTTTACACAAAGGGATAAAAGAGTCCTAAGTCTTGAGGCATAAAATGCGAGCACTGTCAAGTGCAGTGCAAATGAGAAGATCCTCGAGCTAGCAAGCTGAGCAGCTAGATAGCCTTTTACTGTGACAATCCATGTAATGGGGTAACTTTCCTCTTGGTTTTGTTGCATATTATGCACTCTCTCCTCCTACCCCCAAAGCATAACTGTGATCTCAAAGATTGCTGTGCTGAAGCATTAATACATATCAATTACTTGGTTTCTGATCTTGCTATTTGGGTTACCTGGAGTTGGCAAACATTAACCAGCAATGCTCTTCTGTACAAGGCATGAGAAGAAGATATTTACCCTTATTTTAGAGGCAAAAATCTGAAATGCAGAATTTGGGGAATTACGAAAAGGGATGTGATGAATCTGAGAAGATCAGCAATGTGAACTAAGTCCTTAAAGTTTTCTATTAAAGCTTCCTTAGGCAGAATTGCTCTGACACCAGGATGAAGGTTTTTTTCATATGCTCGATATGGTGAAGCAGATGCCTGTTATTAAGAACTTCAGTGAGGCAGGCTCTGCCTGTTCTGCTGCTGGGTTGGGAAATGACCTGTTCAGGCTCTGACTCGAGAGAAATACCACTCTTTTTAATCGATTAATAAGTGAAAGAGGAAAGGATGAAGAACAAATATTCTTTGGGTTTTTTGTTTTGTTTCTGTGGGGCTTTTTTTGTTTGAACGGTACCAAGCACAGTGGCATTCTAGCTTGTGTTGGAAGCTTCTCAGTGTTACGATATCACAAGCAGTACTGTGCATGCTATTGCTAAGCCCCTTTAAAAACAGTGGTGTGGGCTTCAAATACTCTGCAGTCCACCCTCCCCCAAGTTTTTATGATTTGTTGCTTCAGCCTTCAGCTTTGTGTTTTTTCAGCTCTTCTCTTGCAGCTGTGGAGTTTAAAATTCTTTTTGAAACAAGATTTTAATAGTTGGATGGTACTGGGTTTTAAGATGTATGACAGATGAGAGACTTGGGCTTAAAATCATGAAATTCTGGTAGCTCTTTGTGCAATGATAGAGGGGAAGGAAAAAAGATGCAGGTACTTGAGGACACGCTAGCTGAAAAGGTGAAAAATGTGGGGGAGTGGTGACAAACAAACTCCTCTTTGAAATCAAGCCAGGAACTTGTCTTAGCTTTTGGTTTACCGCGGCAAGTAAAGTTTTACTTATCCTTTCCTAGCTGAAAGGGATGAAACTTCCAAGCTGAAAGTCTGTCCTGCTCCAGCCAGGGAGCAATGGGATGAATACCTTGCACTCCTGTACAAATGCAACTAAGCTCATGAATTTGTGCGGTTCAGAGGTGAATTACAAGTATGTCAAGGGTTAAAGCTCAAGGGTTCTGCTGTATAAATAGCCTGGTAGCCCTTGCCACAGGTTTCTTTACTGAGTGCCTCTACGTTTCAAGAGGGATCCAGGGATGAATGCAATACTTTTTTAACTGGTTATCACCTACAGTCTTGAACTAGAAAAAGAGAAAATTTTTTTGCTCTTCTGGTCAAACAGCTCTGGAAGCGACTTTCAGGAGAAGCAAAAAAAGAAAGAAGCCATGTGCAAGCTACAAAAACCTCTTCCTAAGTGTGGATGAAAATAACTGATGATAGGATGGCAACCTGTATAGCCAAGAAAGATGAATTCCCTGTTGCCTGGCAGAGAAACTTGTGTATTAGACATATTTTGCAGTGTTTTATTGTAGCAACTGTATATATCTCAAGATATCCTTTTAATTTTTCTTTATTTTTAATTCCTAGAGGGTAGTGCTTATATACTGAGTGACAAACATCCTTTGTCAGGCTGTGCTGCCGTGCTAGTGGGAATGTATAATTAATTGCACCTGGACTATTAATGATCCCATTGTTTTTAATAGCCTTGCAATCCTGAGAAAGAGAGCTGTGGGTGAATGGAGCAAATGAATACTGCACTAAACTGCTAATTTGATTTTCATTGTTACCTCAGGAAACTTTTACTAGAATGGAATAATGCTGTAGCTATAGCTCAGTGGATGCTTTCATTGTAAAGCTGTTATTCAGGCAATAGAACAAAAATGTCTCAGATGTCTTTCACACTGTGTTTCAGGTTTTGTGCATAGTACATGACAGGGAAGGGCAGGGCAAAATGTGCCTGATGTATTTTGTTTTGAGCTAGCTAACAGAACGGATTGTTTACAAAAAGTCACAGGGAAAACCTGTAGCTCAATTGGGTCTTTATAGTTTTGATAAGTAGATGGGCTAATGTAAACCTTCTGGATGTGTTTTAACCTGTTATCAGTGGCTCCTTCCCCTTCCTGTTTGTTCAAACACCGGTGGTGTTAACACATTGCACCGCTGGAGGACATGTTCCAAAGTTAAAGGTGCCATTGATTTCCTTGGAAGAGCTCTGCAGCAAGCAGAGTACTGCATATTGAATTGGCTGTACATCCTTTCAGAAAATGGGGGTCTAAATTACAGACCGATTAGCTGAAACAGCAAGGAGGTAAACTTGGGCATATCACTTATGGGTCATTGCAGAGCAGTGACAGTCATTGACTTTCTTGAGTTTCATTGAGTTCTTGAGTTTGCTGAACCACAGACCGTGCATTGGAATTATAGTGTGGGCTCAGGGTTGCACTGAATTCTGCTGAGAGAGCGTATATATGCTCGCACTGAGTACCTGTTCATATAGTTAGTTGCATAGTATCTGGTCTTCTCAGAAAAAAGACATGGATTAAAGAATACCTGTAGTGGTTTACAATGCTGTCACTATGCTGAGTATTACTACCTTCCCTCCAGGCACCTGTTTTTGCGGTCTCCCCTGGTTTGCTTCCATCCAAACTGAGCGTACTTAGTTTTAAATTCTCATCGGAAGTAATAACTAGTGACTGAAAACTGAAGCAACTGAAACTTTAAGGGTTACATTCAGACAGCAGTGGTCCTATAGTTAAAGTAGGAGAGTTACAGGTAGGGTAAGAGTGTGGAAGGAGGAGGAGAGAGGTTCGGTTAAGGTACAATGATGTGTAGTAGGGGAAAATCTTCTCCATAGTATTCAATAACCTTTATGCTTCTCAGTTATGTTACTGTTAGCATTGTGTTAACAGGGCCATTAGACACAAAATGAAGGAAGTAGTATGTTAAAAATATGTAAAAACTTAAAGCCACACCATCAGGTACTTTAGGTGTAAGCTTGTTTGACAGAACGAGAAGTGCCTCTGAACTTTGGTATGTTGGTAACCACTCAAACAGCTGGGAGGTGCAAACCCTGCTGTTACAGCCCTGCATTACCTCACCTGCATGCTACCTAAGAGAGCAGCTGTGCCAGGAACTGTGGCATTGTACCTTGTGCACAACAGAGGAATAGCCTCACAGCTGTATGTGCCTTGGTGACTTACAAGCAGGTAGAGACAGGTTTTATAGCTGTAGGAGCTAAAGCACTTTCATTCCAGGTCTGCTTTCCCAATATGACGCTCGTAAGTAGTGTTTTTTGGCATGGAAATTAAATTAAGAAAAAAGTAAATTGCAGAAACTGCAGATGACAAATGTAGATATATTAAGTCATAGATCTGTCACTGGAAAACAAAGACAGAATTGGAATTAGCAAACTGAACATCTCTGAGGACCTGGGCTCTAATCCATGACAAGTTGGGAACATTTTTCAAAGTAAGTGTGTGCTAGCGTCTCGCCTGTAGCTAGTTGCAGTTACTGAAATCTTGCATGCTTTTTGAATTTCTTTAAAACAAACAAAAACCCCTGCTATTGTTATAAGCAAATTACTTTAGTGCTAGTAATCTACCCGTAATTACATTAATGCTTTTCCTTTAATTCTTTCCATATGGGAGCTTTAATAGATTGTGTTGCAGAAAAGTTATTTTGACACTAAAATTTCTTGTGTGCAGCTTCTGGAAAGAGGATCTTACAGTTGTCTGATGAGCTTAATATGAAGAAAGACTTTTCATGGAAATCTCATTCCTACAAAACAAAACAAGACAGCAGAAAGAGCCTTGCCTGCATAAGCAAGGGGAACGGATTTGCAGGGGTGAAATGGCTGGTGTGGAGGACAGTGGTCACACTGTGTTTCAGGGGAACTGACCAGATCAGCTCTAGTCCTGTCCCAAGGGGCGATGACCTGGTACATTGCCAGTTGTACAGGAGCCGGGTATGCTTCAGAGCTTGTCAGAGGGTGGTAGGAGCCTTGCTGGCTTGGGCACTGATGATGTTGCCCTCAGATCAGCCCAGTTTAGCCACCTGAAGTTCTTAGTTGGTTCCTGGCCAGGTTTTTCTAGTATGTGTTGAGCTTCACGCAGCTGTTGATTCATGAACTGTTTTTTTCTGGATAAGCTTAAGTTGAGTGTGTCTGCAAGAGCTGCAGTTGCAGCTTTGGTTATACTGTAAAGATAAAATCACTTCAGTTGAAATTTCTGGCTGGGCGTGGTGTTTTTCATGATTTGTTAGTCCCTCTGTCCTCATTGATTATTGTTGAGGTAATGTGCTTTCATGAGAGAATTAACAGGTGGTTGGTGTGTTAATCCTTTCTGTTTAGATTTGAGTTTGGTAATCCACCTCCTGGATGCCTTGCCTGTCTAAGGCTGTGATTTCTGTCTGCGTTAATTTTTTTGAATAGGAACTTTCCTCCTACATGCAGTTATTCCTTGGCAGCTTCTTCCCTATGTTTAGGTATAGTCGCTTCTAAACAGATTTGCCTGTCTCCTAGGAGACAAAGCAATACCATTGTGCATGATTTTAATCCTTAAAGATTACATAAATAAACGTGGAAAAAAATACATAGTCTTCCTTATACTTTAGGGGATGTGGACAAGTAGAATGGCTTGGCCTGTTTTCATCTCTGATGGTACTGCTAACAGATGCCTCCTGCAGTTTGGTATTGATAACTGTGCAATGTCTGTACTTGTTCAGATAGGATCTAAATAAAGCCAGTTAAGCTGCTTAAATAAACCTGTGGGCAAAAGACATTCCCATACCAATAGATATTTGTTTACTCTAAATATAAAGCTAAGTCCCAAGGTTTAGGGATTCCAGTGAAACCACGCAGTTTTAGTGCGTGTATGTAGGAGATATTTGGTCTTCAGTAGGTTAATGACACTTATGTACTAGAAACGTTCGGAAAAAGCTTCTTGAATTTGTTTTTATTATTACGGAGTGTATATTGGCAGAAGTTGTATGTAAAAATGTATAGCTGTATTCATTTCCTTTAGTGTTAGGACAATTATGACTCTTCTCTTCCTGTAAGATTTTTTTATAAGCACAAACAAACACTTTTTAAAGATCCAAATATAAATAAAAGTGTGGGGGAATTAACTTTGAAGGCTTTTTCCTACAGACATAGCACTTATAATAATGCTGGTGACTGCATTTGCAGGTGATGTGGTAGAAGGCCTTCTGAAGTCTCCGAGAGGTGTCCTATACATTGTCAACTACTTTGGTGCAGTTCCTAGGTGTTTGGCGTTGTAGCACAGCACTACACAACTAACCACTAAAGCACTTGGAGAGCTTTTACAGTCAGACTCTATCAAAACTATCATTGTCCATTTTACTATATTGTACTCATCCTGCATTGCTTGAGTGTTCTTACCCAGTGGCGATTATCCTTTAAGTGTTTTTATATGGATGTGCAGACATGAAATGTAAGCCCATGTAAAATGTCATGAGGCAAAATCAGTGTTGGATATAGATAACACAGCTGAGTCAAGCTTTCATTACTTGGCTCTTGGTTACACGTAGATGTAATAATGCTGGTGTTTTTGAGGGTTCATTGAATCTGGCTGAATTTTTCAAAAGAAATCAAGTTCTGTTTTTCCTCTCCACTTCCCTGGCCTGCGCTGTTAGTGATTGAAGGGTGGCCTTGCAGAATCAGTCTTCATGGCTGCAGGCCCAGTTTGCTGAGAGCGTCTATAAGCAAAAATAAAAATCTGTGTCACCCTGCAAGATGGTGAGCTGTCTTCCTTCCTCAGCTCTCTAAAGCTGGAATCCAGGTGCTCATTAACACCTGTGTGAATCCATTGTATTTGGTGTGGTTCAGTAAGTGCGTCTTTTCTCGGCGAGGTTCTTCTCAGATGTTTTTGTTTCCCTTCAGTGAGTACGGTTGTACTGGGTGTGGGTGGCCAGGTGCTGGTGGCGGGGGGTGCAGGGGCATCCTCTGTGAGGAGAGGCCGGGGGTGCCCTGGGCAGACACAGCCGCTCCAATGGACCTGCTGCAGGGCACAGCTGAGCCCTTCAGCCGAGATGGTGGCACCTTGGAGAAAGTGTATTTAAGAAAGGGCAAAATGCTGGATGGCAGTGAGGAATGTAGAGGAAAAAAAGGGTGGGAAACAGCCTTGTGAACAGCAAGGTGGGAGAAGGAGAAGGGAGAGAAGGTGCTCCACATGCCGGAGCAGAGATTGCCCTGGAGGAGACCACACTGGAGGAGCAGATACACACCCTGCAGCCTGTGGAGGACCCTGTACTGGAGCAGGTGGGTATTTGCTGAAGGAAGCTGCAGTCCATGGAGAGCCCATGCTGGAGCAGTTTGTGAAGGACTGTGCCCTGTGGGAAGGACCCACACTGGAGCAGGGGAAAAGCGTGAGGAGGAAGGAGTGGCAGAGAGGAGCTGTTGTGGTCTGACTCCAGCCTCCATTCCCCATCCCCCTGCGCTGCTCGGGGAGGAAGAGGTAGAGGAGTTGGGAGTGAAGGAGTGAGGTTGAGCTTGGGAAAGGGAAGGGGGAAGGAGGGGTTTAATTACTCTTTGTTTCTCACTAGCCAACTCTATTTGAATTGGCAATAAAGAAAATTAATTTTCCCCAGGTTGAGCCTGTTTTGCCTGTGCTGGTAATTGGTAAGGGATCTCCCTGTCTTCATCTTGAGCCATGAGCTTTTCCATCTTATTTTCTCCCCTTCCTGTTGAGGAGATGGAGTGACAGAGCAGCTGGGTGGGTGGCTGGCAGCTGGCCAAGGCCACCACAGTCCTTAATTTATGTATATAATGCGTTTCAAAAACTTTCTAAAAGGAAATTGTCTGAAAAATAGTTGTTACATGCGTTTAGGTAGACGTAGCTCTATGCACTTTTAGCTGAACAAGCATGACTTCCTCCAAGCTTGAGAGCGGTGCATCCCCAGGAGTAAGAAATCAGGTAAGGGAGGCAGGAGACCTGCATGGATGGGCAAGGAACTACTGGCTAAACTCAAATGGAAGATGGAAGTCTATGGAATGTGGAAAAAGAGACAGGCCACTTGAGAGGAATATAGGAACGCTGTCAGGGTATGCAGGGATGCAACGAGGAAAGCTAAGGCCCACCTGGAATTTAATCTGGCAAGGGATGTCAAGGACAACAAGAAGGGCTTCTTCGAATACATTGGTAGCAAAGGGAAGACTAGGGAAAACGTGGGCCCTCTGCTGAATGAGGTGGGTGCCCTGGTGACAAAGGATACAGAGAAGGCAGAGTTCCTGAATGCATTCTTTGCTTCAGTCTTTACGGCCAAGGCTGTTCCCCAGGAACCTCAGACCCTGGAGGTAAGAGAGGAAGCCTGGAGAAAGGATGGCCTTCCTTTGGTCGAGGAGGATGGGGTTAGAGATCATTTAGGCAAACTGGACACCCACAAATCCATGGGCCCCAATGGGATGCACCCACGAGTGCTGAGGGAGCTGGCAGAAGTCATTGCCAAGCCACTCTCCATCATCTTTGAAAGGTCATGGAGAATGGGAGAGGTGCCTGAGGACTGGAGGAAAGCCAATGTCACTGCAGTCTTCAAGAAGGGCAAGAAGGAGGACCCAGGAAATTATAGGCCAGTCATCCTCACCTCCATCCCTGGAAAGGTGATGGAGCAGCTCATTCTGGAGGCCATCTCCAAGCATGTGGAGGAAAAGAAGGTGACCAGGAGTAGTCAACATGGATTCAGCAAGGGGAAATCATGCTTGACCAATCTGATAGCCTTCTATGATGCCATGACTGGCTGGGTGGATGAGGGGAGAGCGGTGGATGTTGTCTACCTGGACTTCAGCAAGGCGTTTGACACTGTCTCCCATAACATCCTCATAGGTCAGCTCAGGAAGTGTGGGTTGGATGAGTGGACAGTGAGGTGGATTGAGAACTGGCTGAATGGCAGAGCTCAGAGGGTGGTGATCAGCAGCGCAGAGTCTAGCTGGAGGCCTGTGGCTAGCGGTGTTCCCCAGGGGTCAGTACTGGGCCTAGTCCTGTTCAATTTATTCATTAGTGACCTGGATGAAGGGACAGAGTGCACCCTCAGCAAGTTTGCTGATGACATGAAACTGGGAGGACTGGCTGATACCCCAGAAGGCTGTGCTGCCATTCAGCGAGACCTGGACAGGCTGGAGTGTTGGGCAGAGAGGAACCTCATGAAGTTCAACGCGGGCAAGTGCAGGGTCCTGCACCTGGGGAGGAACAACCCCATGCACTGGTGCAGTTTGGGGTTGACCTGCGGGAAAGCAGCTCTGTGGAGAAGGACCTGGGAGTCCTGGTGGATGACAAATTCACCATGAGTCGGCAATGTGCCCTTGCGGCCAGGAAGGCCAACAGCAGCCTGGGGTGCATTAGGAAGAGTGTGGCCAGCAGGTCAAGGGAGGTTCTCCTCCCCCTCTCCTCTGCCCTAGTGAGGCCCCATCTGGAGCCCTGTGTCCAGTTCTGGTCTCCCCAGTTCAAGAAAGACGAGGAACTACAGGAGAGAGTTCAGCAGAGGGCTACAAAGGTGATTAAGGGACTGGAGCATCTCTCCTACGGGGAAAGGCTGAGGGAGCTGGGGCTGTTCTGCCTGAGGAAGAGAAGACTGAGAGGGGACCTCATCAATGCTTATAAACATCTCAAGGGCGGGTGTCAAGAGGATGGGGCCAGACTCTTTTCAGTGGTGCCCAGCGACAGGACAAGGGGCAACGGGCACAAACTGGAACACAGGAAGTTCTGTCTGAACATGAGGAAAAACTTCTTCACTGTGAGGGTGACAGAGCCCTGGCACAGGCACTGCAGAGCTGTTGGAAGTGGCTGTTGATGTTGGTTTCCAAATCAGAATATGGAATGGGCCCGTAAGTGTTGGGTTATTTGCAATAGGTGTATAGTCATGTTGCTGCTCCTTTGGGGAAGAGCTGTGCAGGATTTCTTTATGCAATAGTATTTTTAGAAGGTCACTTAAGCTATGTGTAAAATGTTTTTCTAGCTTTTTTTCCCCCTGAAGTCCCTGAAGGTGTTTAAGGAAGTGGGTACTGCTGCTGCTGAGGTCTGTAGAGCTGAACAAGAGTGGGTTCAGGTATGGAGCTTTAACAGCTATCCCTGTAGTGCTACAGAGTATGTACCTCTGTCAGTTGTCATCTCATAAGAAGAAAAATCTGTCATTTGAAAACTGGTCAGTGTAAACAGTAACATTGATACTGATTTCATAATGTAAAGAGTTACATTTGAACTGTGTGCATCCCCAGAGTGGGTTTACTGTGTGGAAAGGTAAGACTTTGATTTTATTTAGGGAGAAAATAAAACAAGTCTATGGATAAGACAGAAAATTTAAGAGAGGTTGAAAAAAAATTGATTATCTGACACGATCTACTCTCCCAGTTACTATTGCAGTCTCGCTGCTGCCTGTGTGTTCATCTAGCTAGAGGTGTAACTTTTTCTGCTAGGAGGGGACAAGATGGGAGGAGACCACGGATGAGTGGTGTTCCTCGGGGGTCAGTATTAGGACCGGCACTGTTTAACATCTTTGTTGGTGACATGGACAGTGGGATGGAGTGCACCCTCAGCAAGTTTGATGACGACACCAAGCTGTGTGGTGTGGTTGACACGCTGGAGGGAAGGGATGCCATCCAGAGGGACCTTGACAGACTTGAGAGGCAGGCCCATGTGAACCTCATGAAGTTCAACAAGACCAAGTGCGAGGTCCTGCACATGGGTCGGGGAAATCCCAAGCACAAGTACAGGCTGGGCAGAAAATGGATTGAGAGCAGCTCTGTGGAGAAGGACTTGGGGGGTTGGTTGATAAGAAGCTCAACATGACCCGGCAATGTTGGAGAGGGACTTTTTACAAGTGCATGGAGTGATAGGACAAGGGATAATGGCTTTAAACTGAAACAGGGTAGATTTAGGTTAGATTTTAGGAAGAAATTCTTCACCAGGAGGGTGGCGAGGCCCTGGAACAGGTTGCCTAGAGAAGTTGTGGATGCCCCCTCCCTGAAAGTGTTCAAGGCCAGGTTGGATGGGACTTTGAGGAACCTGGTCTAGTGAAAGGTGTCCCTGCCCATGGCAGGGGGGTTGGAACTAGCTGATCTTTAAGGTCCCTTCCAACCCAAACCATTCTATGATTCTAAGATTAGGTCAGTAAATGGAGTCAGTTGAGAAGTCTTTAAAAGTCAAATCAGTATTTATAGTGTACCCTTTTATTTCAACAAATATTTTTGTAAAAATATGTGGAATTTGTCAAAGGTGGATGTTATAAGTATCTTAAGAGTAGGAGTATGTGGCAGGGGAACACAGTATTAATTAAAACTTTTTTTTTTCAGTTTTTTTAGCTTTATGGAGAAAGATTGCCAAGAAAAAGCCTTTAATAAGGTAAAAGTTGAGGTTTTGTCTGTTCCGATGCTGGATTCACCGGTCTTCTAATTGCCAAGGTTTTAAAACCTTTCGGTCATCTTAAATCAATCAGTCTCTTTAATGAATAGTTGTGTGTGAGTTTAGGATTTGAGTTGCATGGAGGCTGGAATCATGCTGTTGTTTTATATGAAAGATTGAAAATTCCAGAACTAATTGGATTAAGGTATTTTTTCCCCTAATAGTTGTGCTCTCAGGAAAGGCACAAGAAACCCATCGTTTCTTGCATTGTTCTGTTGATTATAAAATGGGCTGTCTGCACAGGGAAGGGGCAGGTTTGAAAGAATATTGCACTGGTAAGCTACGGGACCTTCAGTGCGGGAACGGTGTTGAGGTTTTCTGTGATGGTGTGCAGCACGCTGGCCTGAGGTTTTCCAGTTTGATGGCTCGATTCCATGTTCATGTGGCGTGATGAATATAGGTGGCCATGCACCTGGAGTTGTGATTTGCTGCCTTCATTTTGTTACTGAGTGTGCCTGGCTTCAGCCTCAAGCGCTTACTAGCATGGCTGATTTATCATCTGCGTTATGGCCCTGGTATAGGTTTAAGACTGTACAGAATTGGTTTTGTAGAGATGGCTTTTTTTTTCCTCCCCTGTATTTTTAGTTTATTTTCCCCAAAGTAGTTGTTGCTACTTTTCTATGGATGGTGGTTCTTGCCTTAGTTCAGCCACCAATGTGTATTGCTTTAGAAGATTGACGTAAGATTTTTCTAAGGAATAAAATTCTTTTAACGAGGCTTCTATTCCAGACGTGTGTGTTCAGTTACATGCTAAAGTTGGATGTCTTTGTTGAAAGATATTGTACAGGTGAAGAGGTTTTGCAAGTAAACTAGGAGACAGCTTGACTACTTAAAAATGGAGAGGGGAAAGAATAGTTAGCTCATTTGCGTTGGTCTAATTTAATGATTTCCATGGAAAACTGCTACTTTATCTGCAATGTCAGTAGCAAGTTCTTACATAAATACCCATAAAATAGATCTTTGAGCAGAAAGAAACGCTAGAGCTAGCAGACATTTTGGTTTCAAACTGTTTAAGGCTCTGTGTCTGTGTGGGTGTACCAGCAACCTGAAAAAAAACAAAGCATGGGAGTCTGAAGAGGGTTGTAGGTTTTGCTTGTTTTTTGGGTTTGGGTTTTTTTCGGTTAATTTTTGGAGCTATCTTGCGCACTGTGTAATTACTTTCCAGGATGTGGATTAGCATAACACCTTTGTATTAGTCATTTCATGTGCTAAAGAGCTGCCATGCATACAAGTCTTTTCATAGTGGCGTTACACTTCTCGGGAGACCTTGTTTATTCTCCTGTAGTCTCACAGTCTGGATCAAAACACTTTCTCCTTTCTGTCTAGCAGTGGTTTTGTGGTGTGCAGACCATGGAGGAATGCATTAATTATCTATATTCACTGTGCTACAAGAGGATGATGGAATTTGAATGCAAGTCAGTCAAGTTTTAGTACTTGGTAACAATACAGATACTGAAATCTATGCTGCTATTTTTTTCCTCTGACAAGTTATGCTTTCATTGAAAACAGGGCATAGGAGAGCATGGGAAACTACTGATCAAAATTTGCTGACAGCTGATAACTATTTTTCTTCAGTTAATGCAGTTGAGGAAGGCTCCTGAGGAAGGGTCAGTTGATACTAATGTCTAAATGCAACATCCAAATTTTTTAGTGTACCAGATGGAGTAACTGTCTTGTTACTCTAAGGACATAGTGTTCTCGAGTAAGAATGACATATGGTAAAAAAGCATGTGCACCAAGAGCCCACTGCATGAATGGTGTTATGGTGAGCACAAATAGTGACATTGGTGGGCCGCTCTTGCAAGAACCTACTGAAGTAAGCTTTGCTACTGCTGAGTACCAGTACTCTGGTACTGCTTCTGTTTTGGGTTTCTGTTACTTGAAGATTATTTACTATTGTCACTGGCTTTGGACTGCAAGAGTTAAAAAGGGAAGGGGGGAAAATCTGTCCATTTTATGTGACCTAACTGCAGGAATTCCCAGAATTCTCTTGCAGAGATTGTTGGCTGGACATCCGTGTGGTGGTCTCAAGACTGTCACAAGAAAGGGAAAGTAGTTTGCACAATTTCATCTGTTCAAGATGTTTCTAGTTGAAGAGACGCTTTGGTTATTTGAGACATTGGGCGTCTGTCAAGCCAACAGCTGAACTGAAGATTTTTCCAGGAATGTCTCTTTTGCATTGCAAAGAGAATACCTGTAAAAGAAGAAGAAGAAAAGGCAGCTTATAAAATTTCTGAGTTCTCAGCTTGATTACCTTGCCAAATTTAGTCTCACCATTGGAGAAGGTATATTGATGCCCACTGACTGACTTCCAGCTTTTGCTTTTCTTCCTTGTTTGTCTATTCTCTGCCTCCCCAAATACATTAGTCGTTTTCTTTTTTAGTTGCCTTCATTCAGTATCCTCAGATTAAGACTTGCCCAGTATGTATGTCACCTGAGGTTCAGGATGGTGGTACTTGTGTCCTTATATGCACACGGAAGGGTTGTGTATGGCCGTGTGGAACGCGTGTTTCAGCATTGCCGTTTATCTAACAAATACTAAGTGTGCAAACTCAACAGTGGGGCCAAGCTGCTATATGTGCAAACTACTGCCATCTGTTCTACACCTAGTGCTAACGTCTTTTCATAAAGCACTTAGTGATGCGCCTAAGCAGATGGAACAGCTTCATGCGCGTTTATATGCGTTCATACGCACGACTGGCTAATGGAACAGTGGTGTTCCTGGAATAAAACTCTCTAATCCGTCTGCTTCTTGTGAAATGTGCAAATTTGTCTCCTGCCTCACCACAGATGAGAATTCTTAAAACGAATGAACATTTGAAGTTAAAAAGCCTTGGGACAGGTTCCTACCCTATCATTACCTGAGAGAGAACTGAGCCAAATTGCAGCATTGTGGAGTTGTCTCAATAATCAGGCCACTTTATCAGAGACGTTGTGGTTCAGACTGTCTACCCCTTGGTGAGATACTGATTGACAAGAAGATTGAAGGTGGCACTGTGTTTCCAGGGTGGACAGGGTAGCTAGATTCAGAAAAGTGAAAGAAAAAGGAATTTCTTTAATCTCTCCTGTCTTTACAACAAACCTGTTGAGAATGCTGCTTAGAAATTCAAGTTCAGGTTTTGGAGGGCTCATGAACGCACATGAAAATCCTGGAGCTTGGAAACATGCTTAATCTCTGTGTAGCATCCCACTCTCTCGTTTTAAGACTTTGCGGTGTGTAACCACTGTTAGTGGAGCCTCTCCTGTAGAGAGGAAGTTGAACTATGGGTATGGACAGCGTGTCGTTAGCGTACCCCCGACAGGAATGGTGATGGCCCAGTGTGTCCAGGCTGTGACCAGTAATTACAGCCTTAGTGGTGATAAAGTCTGTACTGGATACTCGGTTTCCCTGTGTGTTGCAGAGGTGTGTGATAAACTTGCAGGAACCTGGGCCTGCTTCCCACCAACTTCCAGGATAGCTTTCCAAATGAAGGCAGAAAATGTCTGACATGTAGCCTCATACTGATGTTGCCCATCACAGCCTGCTACAGATACAGGCATAAATTTCTGTTCACCTTTCAGGCTTCTAGCTGATTAGAGGTGCCATGATCAGAAACTTCATTCAGACTTGGTAACATCTATGTTGAGATGCAGGGATTTCAAGTCTGGATGGGAGCATCTTGATTGCATTCTTTAGATCAGGTACAGACAGATTATGCGAGTACAGGCATTAGGTTGGTATTGGATCAGTGAAGGAGAAACTGATTTTTAAATGCTGTAAGGGCTTTAAACTGGAAGACTGTAAACATGCATAGACGTGGCTGCTGAAAAGACTCGGTCCCCTGTGGCCCTATGAAGCAATTTATGCTGATAAGATTTTAAAGCCATAATTACTTTCCTTTTATATTGGGGGAGAGGAGGGTCAAGAAAGCATGGTTAGAATCCAATAATCTGGATTTTTCTAGACAAATGTTAGCAAAATAACTTCTTTAATATTTGTCTAGCTTAATTGGAATGCCATAGAAAATTGTATGATTTGCTATTCTTAGTTTTCCATGTCTGTTTTGATGATACACTACATTAGATTGCTATTAAATATTCTAAGCCATTGTACTTGTTGTCATATTGCATCTGCCTACGAGGAATTTGTTTGATCATTAAGTCACTGAGGGGGGGAAGATACAGCTCTGCGCACTTTTTTTTTTGAAGTAAATAATTCTGAAGCTGAAGTGTTTCGAGGTATGCTGCTAGTGGCAGGCTTCTCAAACATAGCAGTGACAGCATTAAAATATTCTTCTTTTAAAGCCCTAAGAGCAGGCATCAGCAAGACTTCAGTCTTGCACCTTTAATTATCTGTTTAAACCTTGAATTTCCACAAATGCAAGAAACTCAGCAGTTTTTGGCTTTTTCCCCCTTGCAATGTTGATGCTGTTGCATATTATATTGCTATAAAGTTAAAACTTAATGAGAAGGTTGCTAGGTACTTCACTTGCGGATAAGTTGCTTGGAAAAGATGATGTGTATTTTTGGGTAGGTTTTGGGCACTGAGGAATGGTTTGGTCCAGAGTCTACAGTATATGTGGAGTGATCCTGCAGGCAGTGTAACCAAATGGAAGTTAACTGGATTGCTTGCATGATGGATTACACTATATGAACAAAGGCAGGAGGTCTGGGAGTTCATGTTAACAGCAAGTATTTAAACTATACTTTTAAGATGTGCAAATTTTGAGCTGCAACACTTGAAAATTGGCTTCTCTTGATCTGACAAGTTGAAGTTTGTGCTGTGTTGGTCTCTCTGCAGCAGCACGTGACATCAGAGATGTCATGACCACTTTGTTAACACATTTATCTTCTTCAGTTAGAAAAAAACATGGATAATTCTAGTGGTGCAGCCACACAAATGAGCTCCCCTTCTTGCTGATTAATGTCAAAAGGTAAATCGGTTATACTGTTTCTCTTTGCATTGTATATGGATTCTTAATGATTTGTTAGCTATTATAGTGTTGGAATTAATGGATAAATGTGTTGCACACATGCCTGATATTTGATGTTAGAAAACGCTTGATGTATGCTTTCTATAAAACAAAGCCAAATCCACAAATAGAAAGCTGTGTGTATTCAAAGTTAGATTAGGAGATTGTTTCCTTGGTGTTGAAGGAGCATGCGGATATATGTTTTTCTTCTTTTGATGATGATTTGTTAATAATCCTTACGTGTATTTGTCATTCTAATGATGGGAGGCTTAAGAGGGGAGAGAAGACAATTAGAAAAACAACACTACTGTTAAGAAAGAAACTTACTGAAACTTCAATATGGTAAGACTCACTATCCAGGAACAAGCAGAATAAACATCAAAACACCCAGATTTTTGTAAAGTGATGCAGCTTAGTTGTATTAGTGACTTCTAATTTCTTTTCTTTAACCCACACTACTCCACAGACATCTCCCTGCTTCACTGGCCTAGTTGATGCTCTAAAGCAGTTAAATGTTATGTGCATCTTTCTGTGACTGGTTTATGAATGCACTGAAAGGTTAACCATTTAATTTTTAAGCAAGCTGCAGCTCTACCTTAACAAGCATAGAGCTGTTTTAAATTGAGACATTTCAGTACCCTAAAAAATTAATGGTTCCAAATATAGTAAAATACTCTCACTTTCTGATCTAGCAGTAGCTAGGAACAGAGGACTTTTTAAAAAATTATATCCTCTTGACCACTACCCAGGAGAAAATATGTTCACAACACAGAAATAGAGAGAATTACTGTGCATGCTTATATATTATGCTGCAAGGCAACACTGGATCAGAAACCTTACAGAAAGAGATCAAGCATAACATGCCTAGGTAGTATATAACGTAGCTTTTCACTTATAGAATTGTATGTTACAAATAAGGTAAAGATGAATGCTAGTCAAATAATTTACTTGGAACCCTTTTTGTGTGCCATGTAAAAGTTTGGTTTGTGGGTTGGTGATTTTTCTTCCAATTTTTGAAGAATCGTGTAAAAAGATAGTAGCAGAAAGCAAAATTTTTGCAGAAGTTTTTGACCTGCACTGTCTTTGCTGATCTGGCAGTGTAAATGGAAAATAAGATCTCTGAGACCTCTCGGCTTTAAATTTATGTAGTCCAACTCGATTTGATTCTCCCCCTCCCCCCAAGTGAATTTATAACAGCAGATGTTTAGCCTGGGTCTTCATAATTGAGATGTATTGTCCCGCATGCCTTGTGAGTTGTTACTGTAGTAAAAATCTACTGGCACTTGATTACAGCACTAATGAAAGTCTTTGTCAGAGAGCTTGTTTTACTTCCACTTTTTTAAAAATTTGAGTTCTCACATTGTGGAATATTTCAGTGTAAATTACTATTTTTACTATAATTTTTACAAGGCTTGCAGTCTGATCTATATTGGATTCTGCATTTAAGACACTGCTTTTGGAATAGTGTATCGATGTTGCTTTTTAGATACTTATAGCATATTCCATTAACACACTTGCATGAGTTGTTAAAGTAATTAGGAGTATCTGATTCTCTTAGCATAATACTCATGTGGTTCACACTGCTACTTGCATCAATTATAATTTGCTGTACATGTTCCATACAGATTGTTTCAAGTGTTACTTAACACCAAGCTGTTCCTTTAGTGTGTATCTTAATCCTGAAGTTCATTTTGTTCTGTACCGTTCCTCAGACTGGCTGCGCTTGGTGATCCAGGCTGCCGTGGCACTGCACTCTCAGTGCTTCGGGTGCTTTACTGACAGTGCGTAACCATCCATCTCTGCCTCCTTTGTTCTCAGTAAGGAGGTGGGAAGAGGTGGGTGAGGCTTGTGGACCTATTAGATGTTTCCAGTTTTCATCTGCTCGGTTGTGCTTGGCATTACGCGGGTTGAATGGAATGTTCTTCTTCTCTCATGGAAAGGTGTTGCTCTTGGAAGCAAGGCTGGTGCTTGTTGGTGCATGTAATTTCTTGTTATAATGCTAAACCATAAGTGACTTTATAAATGACTTCATGAATGTGTCTTCCTGTCTGTATGTATCTTTTTCCAAATGAATGCATACTAGTATCAAAATATGGTATGCTGTTTTATGTTTCTTCTAACATGTTGTCGTCCTTTTAAAAAGATAGTACTTTAAGCACTTTCTATCTTGGTAATGAACACTGAAAATAGTATTTATATGCATTAGATAAACTTCATAAACCACTGTCCACTTTAAGCCACTCAATCTTGTTTACAGAATCACTGATCAGAAGAAACCTATTCCTGTGCCTGAGGACAGCATTGTCATATTTTGGGGAAAATAATGACTGCAGTGACAGGTCAGACGCAGAAATTCATCTGCTGCATTATGCTAAGGAGGCGTAGTTATCACAAAGTTCTAACTCACTCTCTGAGGTGATACTGCACACTTACTACTTAAGTAGAAAGTTGGGCTTGTGCTTTTTGAGATGACAGTGATCCCTCTGTTTCTTTAATCATCTTTAGTAATGACAACTCCCTGCTCAAACCAGAAAACAGCAGATGATGTACAGTATAACAGCTGATTATTGAATTGTCAAAACACTGGACCTCTGTTTAGATCAACAGTCCTACTGTCTTACATTCAAAAAATCCAAACACACAAAAAGACTCATTTTGATGGCAGGGATAATCAGGGAAAGAATCAACTGGCATTTTAGTCTCTATTGCTTTCAACTAAGATATTTGACAGTGAGATCATGTGATTTAAAGATTTCTTAAATACAAAATTTACACACACACAAAAAAGCCCATCCAACCTTGGAAATACTGAAATACGAAGCTTTTGGTTGGCTGACTTTGCTAGAAGATGCCCTCTGTAAGAAGCACGTACTGTGAGCTTGCGGAGTTTCAATTAGGAATGTTGATATTGAATCTTGAACATCCTTAATGAAAGGAATGCTGGAGTAATTACTGAATTGGAGTGGACTAAATGAAAAAGGAATGATGCTAAATCCTGGCTATTATTTTGTATAGGCCCTGTTTCACCAATAAAGCCTCCATGTTCTGTTCTTGAGTCTTTTCCCAAACTGATCTGTTGAGAAATGAAGCTGAGATGTTTGCAGCAGCAGATTCTTCATAATACTATTAATGAATTTTTTTTTTCTGATTCAGGAAAGAATCTCTTCTTCCAAAAAGCATCCAATGCACCTCTGTCCGTTGTGGTAGCCGAGCGCTGGGATCGTGTGTGGTAGGGTCATGGCAGGTCTGGTTCTGCATTGCTTTTCTTTGCTTGACTCAGGCAAGAGACTGAAATCCTGGGTGTTCTGCTTGGTCCGTGGGACCATTTCCCTATGCTGGAAGAAGGAGCTGTAACTGGTTTTGTGTGTGTTTGTAGCTGTGTGTGTGCAACATCCTGCAGAGCGTTCACTAAGCCAGACAGAGACTTCACATAATCTGGTATTCTGAACCATTTTGTGCAAGCCTTGAAGGCCTTTAAATATGAAGTTCAATCTTAGTATAGTTTTTAACATGTAAACTATCAACTTAAATTATTCAGTGACTGGAAGTTTGTTGAAAAGATTGGACAGCCTGGCAGGGCTGAGGTCATTGTTTCTGAGATGAGTTTCTCTGCCGCTAGAAGGGGAGCAGTCTTTGATCAAGCTGCAAGTGAGAAATGCCACGAGGGCATTTTCTGATAATGCGAAGGGCAAGGAAATCCTCCTTCCGAAGAACCAGTATAATTTGTGGCTGTGAGGGTGCAGCGTCAAGTCAGAGCACAGGGCAATGTGGTCGTGGCAGCAGGACTGAAGGCTGTGGATCCCCACTTTGCAATGCTGCTGCTCTGGCTTCGTCATGCTGTCTTGGGTAGTAAACATTCAGAAGCTGAACCCTCAAATCTGCAGTGACTAAAAGCTGAGGTTTGTAAACTAGTACATCTGTAGTTTACCTCTGCCAATGTGCTTGGATTAATTTTTTTTTAAATTTTGTACGTGCATGGGAAGTGCTTCCCCTCTCCCCTGCTTTTGGCACATGCAAAGGCTTAGGAATGCTTTTGCTACTCTTTTTCTCCATGTTGGAATATGGTTGCTCAGTACTAAATAATTGGGGTTACTCAAAAGGTTTCAACTATATAATCTGCTAATGCCTTGTTTTGCAGGTAATTTGTATTTTATAAAAAACCCCTCAACCCTGAGTAACATTCATAAATACATTCCTTCTAGCAAGCTGAATTGATCTGTGAACATGTCTCATACCTCTTGCACAACTGAATTGTGCATGCAGCTTAAAAGCTTATATATAAAATTAACAGGTGGAATTGTTTCACCCTAGGGGTAGTTATTTTTTCTGATAATTACAGTGCAGGGCTAAACATTATCATGGTGATGCTTTAATCATGTACTGCAGCTCTTACCTAGGCACCTGTAGTTAGTTTATTGTGTAACTTGGGAAAGGCCAAAGAAACTTTTGTTTTTAAATTCTTTTTTTAAAAAGCTGAATGAAATGTAGGATCTTGTTGATGTAAACTTTAAAAAAAAAAAAAAAAAAAAAAAAAATCTTTTCCTAGCTAGGTTAACTTTCACACATCGTTAGTTCTCTCTTACGCAATTCAATTCAGTTATCTTCCTTTTTAATCAAATGTTCTGCTTTCAGGCTAAGGGGATGAGATCAAGGGATTGTCCTAGAATAGAACTGTAATCTAGTGATAAAACCTCGTCAGCATTGTGAATGAAACTGAACTTCTGGACCCACTTCATCCTGTACCTAATTTCTTGTCTCTAACTCGTTTTAATAATTTAGATGAAGGCACTCATGGGTAGAACAAGTTGTTCATTTAAAATAACTCTTGGAAAAAAATAATCTTTTTTACTTAATTCCAAGAATGAAGCTAAGGCTGTGGAGGGGAGTAATTGGCAATTTTTGTTACTGCCATCATGGGGTTTCTGGTGCTGTCGCTTCCTTGGTTTAGACAAACAACAAAAGAGGTTGTTCAGCCTGGAGAAGAGAAGGCTCCAAGGAGACCTTCTAGCAGCCTTCCAGTACCTAAAGGGGGGCCTACAGGAGAGCTGGAGAGGGACTTTTTACAAGGGCATGGAGTAATAGGACAAGGGGTAATGGCTTTAAACTGAAAGAGGGTAGACTCAGATTAGATGTAAGGAAGAAATTCTTCACTCTGAGGGTGGTGAGGTGCTGGCACAGGTTGCCCAGAGGAGTTGTGGATGCCCCATCCCTGGAAGTGTTCAGGGCCAGGTTGGATGGGGCTTTGAGGAACCTGGTCTAGTGGAAGGTGTCCCTGCCCATGGCAAGGGGTTTGGAACTACGTGATCTTTAAGGTCCCTTCCAACCCAAACTGTTCTATGATTTTAAATTAAAATTGTGTCGGGAAACCAAGCATTCAGTTCAGTTGTGTCCATCTCTTCCTTCTGTGAAAAATCCATGTAGAAACAAGTCTGATGGAGCTGGTCAGAAAATTGGTCTCTGGACATCCATTTGATCATCTACCTGTTGCTGCAGACAACCTGTATGAGCAGTCTCCAGTTAGCTTCCCTTGCCCATCATCCAGACTGGAGCAGACTAAATTTTGTGAGCTAGCTTTTCAAATTTTTCATGAAGTAGATTGTATAAAAAATCTAAATCTTAATTGTAGAGTTGTTGTATATCAAGTTTCTCAAGGAGGTAGTAAAAGCTGCCTTAAGTTATCTTTATGTTGGTATTCAGCGCATTTTCAGGGCAGTTGATGTCTCATCTATAGGACCTAATTAAAAAAACAAAGCCTACTGTGATTTAATGTTATTCTTCCCGTCACCACAATGTGCCGAAGAGTTTGCCTATGTAAAATGAGCATTACTTTCAGTTTTTTCTTGCTAGGCAGTGTTTGTCTAGTGCATGGGAGATAGGGAATGGGAGGAAGAACAGATACTTTGCTGCAATGTGATGATCTCCTGTTGCGCTTAAGGTGGAGTAAGACCAGAGAGAGCGATTTGCATTATCTAGCATTAAAGAGAAAATAAGCCCTGAAAATGTTTCGGTTTTCCTTTTAAAATGAATTCTGTCTTACTGCTAATGAAATGACGAAGATTTTGATTCCATCTCTTGGACAGGCTTGTTAAAGAAGGCGTGAAGAATTAAGTTTGTAGTAAATTCTTTTAATCTATTTATTGCTTAATGATTCTTTAAACAGACACTTACGATTAAGCATTTTGCTGGAACTGGAGAAAGTCCTGCTTTGATTCTTAAGTTTCTGATGTAGATTTTACTGAAGTTGTCATTCAGGTTAGCTCTTGGAAGCTCAACTACGCCTAGAAATTCTGGTCAAATTGTTTTGCTGTCTTTATCTGTAGTGATAAAATGGTGGTTGCTATAGTAATAAAGATGACTACTTAATACTGTGAATGTGTAAAATGGCAAGCAGCAAAGCCTGATGTATGTCACACTGAAAGGAAAGGCTGTTTTGAATGCCACCAATGGAAATACGTATGTCTGTGCAAAATATTCCATGCTCTTTTGTGGACATGTAGATGAGCAAGGGCCATGTTTTCATGAGATAGAGCTATGTGAAGGAACCATGGAAGTGTTACTACTTGTGAGGAGGTAGGCCTGGGCTGACCCTGTTAGCTTTGGCGCCTGTGGCCTCAAGGAGCTAAAACTTAGATTCAGTGACTTAAGTTTGACTTAAATATTAATATAGAACATAAAAATTTGGAAGTGCTTTGACTTTATCTTCCCAGCAGCGTTGTCTCTTGCTATTTTAATTTGTGTGTTTAGACAGTGTACATAGTTGAAGAGGAGCAGTGCATGTCCAATATTAAATTTGCGAAATGGAAAGTGTTTCTATAGGATGACTTCTGTCAGTGGGCAATTTGTAAAGTGAAGCAGTTTGTTCTGTATGAAGGTTTTAATGCTTTTCAGGACTTCTATGAATTTGAGTTATTCTGTGTTAAATACTTCAGTGTTTTATTTATTTTCATTTTATTTTTAAAGAGCAGTCTGCAATAGCAGTCTGCAATAGCAGTCTTGTTTTAGGTGAACATGGGGTGTTGGTTCTTAGGAGTTATCTACTCTTTCAGTTTTGACTGATGTTCCAGCGCTGTGTTGGTTACAGAACTGCGTGTTAACTTTAGGTATTATTTGGTTACCAGTTGTGTAACATTTGAGTTGTTGCTATGATTTTCTTCAGGTGTAGCAGATAAAAGATTTGACATGTTTTTCTGTTCAGACAAATAAAACTGAGGGGTTTGCCTGCTCTTTTGGAAGGAATATTGGTAAAATAGCTAACATCAGTCTCCTGTGTATTTAGATGACTTATGATGTATGAAGACTTGGCTGTATCCTCTCCTCCTGCCATTTTTCTAGTGTGAAAGAACCCTGAGCTAAGCAAGGATTATCTGTCGAATAATTGGATTCATCTTGTGAAAAGGGAGGGAAAGCTAAATGTACTCTTTTCTGAAACATCTTACGTGGGAGCACAAACACAGGCGTGGAGTGATTTGGAGAGCTGCTTATGTGTGACTTAAGACTCCTGTCTGGTGGGGGGAGTCTGATTTAAGTGCATGCTCTGCTTTGAATGGAGCCTCGCCTGTCGCCTGCCTCTCTCCTTAATCTTGAGATGAGGGACGGAGCTAATACTGACGGGTCGTTAAACTTCACAGAAGCGGAACGAGGAAGTGGCCTGCCTGTGTGCAAGTCCTGATGTAGTGAGGGTGAGCAGCCTTGCAGGCGTTTCTTGGGACGCTTCTCGTGAGCGGTGAGCAAAGAAGATGGTGGCGAGTGAAGAGAGGAGCGCTTTTACTGCGGTGCTGGGTGGGCAAGGGAAGAGACCAAAGCTGAAAAGTGGAAACATCGAACTTGTGCTCTGGTGGAAAAGGAGAGAAGGAAGATGAGAGAGGCCCCGAGGTTCCTAAAGTATAAATGCTGAAGAAAACTTTAGTACTGAGAGAGAGAAGCAAAGGCATGCAAATAGGGATATTTCTCTATATTCCCTATGCTGTCTAAACTGGAGAAAAAGCGAGAACTTGCTAAAAGAATTTTAAACATATGCTTCAGTGCCTGTTTAGTTGAAGGAGTAGATGGTAAACGAGATTCCTTCCTCTTTCAAATTGCAAATGTACCAACCCAATAGCCTGGTTCATCCCCCAGGTAATACTGTGCCATACTGATTTGTTATACATTTGGTTTAGTTACTGTAAGAATTTCAGAAAGTTTGGAAATCCTTTACAAAAGGCTTGATGATAGGACTTTATTTTGTGTAATTAAGATACCACTATAGGCAATGGGCATATTCTAATGCTGAGAGCTGTTGAAGTGATGCAGTAAAAAACTAATTTTTTTTTTCTTCCCCTGATCACCACTCTCTTCTCTTAGGCTACTTCTATTTAACAGAGCAATTTTGGAATATCTGTCTTTCATCTGAACATCTTCAGGTGTCTTGCAACTTGCATTTTATGGGCTCCTACGGCTGATTAATTTCTTTTGTTGCAGCCTCCTACTCCAGCACTGCCCATACTTTTTTTTTCCTTCAGTGATTGACTGAATGGATTTCTAAAACCATCATGTTTTAATATAGCTAGCAAAAAATTAGTCCAAGTTATAAGTTCATATTGAATCAAGCAAGACTATTTCTGTGATGCTTAGTTGGGCACAATTGGTGGTCACATGCCAAAATACTATTCAGTGCATACTGAGCAGCAGTTAAATGTAACCTTTTGAATTTTCAGCAGAGCTAAGTAACTTACAAGAAGTGCTTGGGGTAAATAATGCAGGATACAGAATTTCTGTAGGAAGATGAAATCACAGGATGATTATTGTGCTCAGTGAAAATATTCATCTGGTTTTTACCTGGAAGTCACAATGCTCGTTAAATTACCGGGACTGAAAAAACCAGCATGCATGTATTTGGGGTTTTCTCCATGTATCCCTCACGGCTTATAAAATTAAGACAAAAGGTACTTGAATGACCAATGCATAATCCATACATGATGATAGAGCTTCAGGAGAACATTTGGTTGCAATTTTGTAAAACGGTGATTCATGCTAGAAAATGATACACTGATTCATACATGAAGATGTAATTTTTGGCTTTAAAGTATATTTGTGTAATACTCTAAAGGATGGTTATGAGTTTTCCTGAAGTTTTGTAGTTAAAGTAAAAATTGCAAAGACCCCTTTAGAAATACTATCCTACATGAGCATTGTAAAGAGGAAAAATTGTAACTCCCCATCCCTTCTAAGTCTGGGATGTGACTGATGGTAGAAATCAGTCTGCGTAAATTCCATTCTCAGTAAAGTACTAGTGCTTGATTATAGCTGAATACAGAGTCATTTCAAAAGCTTAGATACGGGAGTTTGAAGAATTTACCCTCAAAAGACATCCTTTTTTCCCCATTCCTCAGAACTCCAGAAATCACACGGTGGATTTTTTGAATGCAGTAAGTGGGAGCAGTCTCCTGTGGTGTGGCCATGCTTTCATTATATTTCACTTCTCTTCCAAATTCAAAAATCTTCAGCAGCGTGTTTTTTTACCGTCAAATGTAATGTGACCTCTGGCTCTCTTGGATTGTAATCCAAAGATAACTGAGGTTTTCTCCTGCGCAGGAGGATGCATCTAGTCTAAAAGTTGAATGATGCTTCTCTAATTGAATTGCCAAAGTTCAGTTCGAAGTAGATGCAGTGTTAGAGTGTGGCCCTCTTCCTGAGGGCACTGCGTTGGCTCTGTCCTGTCCCTTTCCTGCCCTCCCGGGTTCATACGCTTTTGTGTTCTCCTACATCTGCACAGAAGACACATAACAGGGATTATAGTGGACAGTGAAACTTGCCGTCTTTTGGGGGGCAGGTAAACTGAGAACAGGCTGGTGGGTAAACCCTTTGAGGTGCCGTGCTTGTGGGGATGTATGTTCAGATGGTTATTTTAAATATATGTGATGGAGATGAAACAGTTCTCTCTCTTTATAAATAACACAGGAAACAGACTTTTGTTCTGACCAGCAACTGTCAAATGGATGTCTTGCATACAGCTTTTTGCGAAAAGTTCATGCCTTTCTGAACTGCATTATTTATTTTAAAACTTTCAATTAAATTGGGAGATGGGGTAGGAACAGAAACCCCTGCCTCCAAGACAGAACTGTTGGTCCCTTTTGGGAAATCGGTGGTACCTTCTCCAGGACTGACCTATAGACATATTCTGCATTTCCTCTTCCAGTCTGACAGCTGAGGCCATCTCTTGAGAACTGCAGCACGGGATCCTTGATTTATATTTGCACGGCTATGTTTGGCTGACAGTTGCAAGCGCTGCTCTGTGGATTCGCTGAAGAATTTCACACACTGTCTCAGTGCTTCTGCTTCCGAGTGCACTAGTGCATGTGTGTAGCTGTGTCCTAACCAAAGCAGAAGTAGTTTGGGCAATCTTTGTAAGACTTAGTGCACAAGAATACATTGCAGAGTCATTTTATTGTTATTTCAGTACCACAAGCAAGCTTGCTGTTTCTCTTAATGAGACACAGATGTTTTACTTGACAAATCTGTATGAAATTTTTATGAAGAAGTTTGGTTTGGCAACTTTTTTGGTATAGTTGCAGATTAAAGCATGAGAAGATGATACCACCTGACCTGCTATGTAACAGACAATACAGGGCTTTCTTGAATGGTTTTCCTTTTGAGTGACAGTGCATTTTTAAAAAAAAAAAAAGATTTACGTTTTCCAACTTAGGTGAACAATTAAAATCCTGAAAGCTGGTACTGAATTGGTGCAAAGTGGTCTTTTTTTTTTTTTTTTTGAGGGGAAAAAAAAATCAATCTTAAATAGACCACTAAACCACAGAATGGTAGGGGTTGGAAGGGACCTCTGGAGATCATCTAGTCCAACCCCCCTGCCAGAGCAGGGTCACCCAGAGCAGGCTGCACAGGGCTGCGTCCAGGCGGGGTTTGAATATCTCCAGAGAAGGAGACTCCCCACCCTCCCTGGGCAGCCTGTGCCAGGGCTCTGTCACCCCCACAGTGAAGATGTTTTTCCTCATGTTCAGGCGGAACTTCCTGTGTTCCAGTTTGTGCCCGTTGCCCCTTGTCCTGTCGCTGGGCACCACTGAAAAGAGTTTGGCTCCATCCACTTGACACTGGCCCTTAAGATATTTATAAGCATTGATGGGGTCCCCTCTCAGTCTTTTCCTCAGACTGAACAGCCCCAGCTCCCTCAGCCTTTCCCCATAGCAGAGGTGCTCCAGTCCCTCAATCACCTTTGTAGCCCTCCGCTGGACTCTCTCCAGTAGTTCCTCGTCTTTCTTAAACTGGGGAGCCCAGAACTGGATGCAGGACTCCAGATGGGGCCTCACTAGGGCAGAGGAGAGGGGGAGAAGAACCTCCCTCGACCTGCTCGCCTCACTCTTCTTAATGCACCCCAGGCTGCTGTTGGCCTTCCTGGCCGCAAGGGCACATTGCTGGCTCAGGGTGAATTTGTCATCCACCAGGACTCCCAGGTCCTTCTCCACAGAGCTGCTTTCCAGGAGGTCAATCCCCAACCTGTACCACTGCATGGGGTTGTTCCTCCCCAGGTGCAGGACCCTGCACTTGCCCCTGTTGAACCTCATGAGGTTCCTCTCCTCCCTGCACTCCAGCCTGTCCAGGTCTCGCTGAATGGCAGCACAGCCTTCTGGGGTATCAGCCAGACCTCCCAGTTGTGTGTCATCAGCAAACTTGCTGAGGGTGCACTCTGTCCCTTCATCCAGGTCATTGAATAAATTGAACAAGACTGGGCCCAGTACTGACCCCTGGGGAACACCACTAGCCACAGGCCTCCAGCTAGACTCTGCGCTGCTGATCACCACCCTCTGAGCTCTGCCATTCAGCAGATTGGTCAAGCATGATTTCCCCTTGGTGAATCCATGTTGACTACTCCTGATCACCTTCTTTTCCTCCACATGCTTGGAGATGACTTCCAGAATGAGCTGCTCCATCACCTTTCCAGGGATGGAGGTGAGGATGACTGGCCTATAATTTCCTGGGTCCTCCTTCCTGCCCTTCTTGAAGACTGCAGTGACATTGGCTTTCCTCCAGTCCTCAGGCACCTCTCCCATTCTCCATGACCTTTCAAAGATGATGGAGAGTGGCTTGGCAATGACTTCTGCCAGCTCCCTCAGCACTCGTGGGTGCATCCCATTGGGGCCCATGGATTTGTGGGTGTCCAGTTTGCGTAAATGATCTCTAACCCGATCCTCCTTGACCAAAGGAAGGCCATCCTTTCTCCTGGCTTCCTCTCTTACCTCCAGGGTCTGGGGTTCCTGGGGAACAGCCTTGGCCGTAAAGACTGAAGCAAAGAATGCATTCAGGAACTCTGCTTTCTCTGTATCCTTTGTCACCAGGGCACCCACCTCATTCAGCAGAGGGCCCACGTTTTCCCTAGTCTTCCCTTTGCTACCAATGTATTCGAAGAAGCCCTTCTTGTTGTCCTTGACATTCCTTGCCAGATTTAATTCCTGGTGGACCTCAGCCACTTCACCTGGTTAACACTGCATACCACACCACAGAAGAAGGTATGCCATTTGGTACTGGATGACAATGTAAGCACAAAGATGCCTTTTCCCATCTAGTCATAAAAAAAAATACATGAAAACAGTAGTAAAAAGACTAGTACAGAGGCAAAGCAGGCAGGGATTGCTCTATAGAGGAAGATACAGTTAATCCCTTGCAGGGAACAGCTAATGCAGAAAAATAACCTGGTTTCCCAGAGCGACTTGGGAGTGGTCATGTTAAGCTGAACCATTATGAACATGCCATGCTAAGAGTGTTGCCTGCCACAGAGGGTTCCTAATGCAGGGCTGGTCCAGCTGGGGTCCAGAGGCAGCCAGAGCAGTTGACAGCAGTCCTGGCAAACATCTGCTGCAGGGTGGCAGAAGCAACTGGACTGTGCCCAGGCAGGAGGCACAGCAAGAAATAATGCTTGACTAACACCTACCCCAGGCGCAGAAGAGATTATTCTCCATCTCTTTCATAAAAAGACTTCTCCTGATTAGGAGGAGAAAGGGAAGCATAGCCTTCCTGCGTATCAAGTGAAAACATTTTTAATTAGATAAAATGTTGGAATGGCTAAGTTCAAGATTTTAAATTGGCTTCCTATCTTGAGCAGCAAGTATCCTGTGAGGAGATTCCTCTTCCTCTCCTACTTCCTCTGAGAAAAACGTTCATCATCATCTACTTAAAGCAACAGGAAATTGTTGCATACTTAGCTACATCTTTTCTAATTATCATTTTAGTCCAGCTTGGACACAGTTTGCAGGAGTGCAGCAGTTACTGATGTCCCACCAGACAGCACTGACGTAGGGAGGTTGTGCTAGAAGAGCACTTTTTAGTCAATAAAGAAACACAGCAACTCGTTTGATTAATGAAACTGAAATCTGATTCTTCAACAATTTGTAGGAGATTTATTTCTAGAAATTGCCAGCCTGCATTTCTGCATGTCATCTCTAAGCATGTGGAGGAAAAGAAGGTGATCAGGAGTAGTCAACATGGATTCACCAAGGGGAAATCATGCTTGAACAATCTGATAGCCTTCTGTGATGGCATGACTGGCTGGGTGGACAAGGGGAGAGCGGTGGATGTTGTCTGCCTTGACTTCAGCAAGGCGTTTGACACTGTCTCCCACAACATCCTCATAGGTCAGCTCAGGAAGTGTGGGTTGGATGAGTGGACAGTGAGGTGGATTGAGAACTGGCTGAATGGCAGAGCTCAGAGGGTGGTGATCAGCAGCGCAGAGTCTAGCTGGAGGCCTGTGGCCAGTGGTGTTCCCCAGGGGTCAGTACTGGGCCCAGTCTTGTTCAATTTATTCATCAATAACCTGGATGAAGGGACAGAGTGTACCCTCAGCAAGTTTGCTGATGACACGAAACTGGGAGGTCTGGCTGATACCCCAGAAGGCTGTGCTGCCATTCAGCGAGACCTGGACAGGCTGGAGTGCAGGGAGGAGAGGAACCTCATGAAGTTCAACGCGGGCAAGTGTAGGGTCCTGCACCTGGGGAGGAACAACCCCATGCACCGGTACAGGTTAGGGGTTGACCTGGAAAGCAGCTCTGTGGAGAAGGACCTGGGAGTCCTGGTGGATGACAAACTCACCATGAGGCAGCAATGTGCCCTTGCGGCCAGGAAGGCCAACAGCAGCCTGGGGTGCATTAAGAAGAGTGAGGCGAGCAGGTCGAGGGAGGTTCTCCTCCCCCTCTCCTCTGCCCTAGTGAGGCCCCATCTGGAGTCCTGCATCCAGTTCTGGGCTCCCCAGTTTAAGAAAGACGAGGAACTACTGGAGAGAGTCCAGTGGAGGGCTATGAAGATGATTAAGGGACTGGAGCACCTCTGCTATGGGGAAAAGCTGAGGGAGCTGGGGCTGTTCAGCCTGAGGAAGAGAAGACTGAGAGGGGACTTCATCAATGCTTATAAATATCTCAAGGGCGGGTGTCAAGAGGATGGGGCCAGACTCTTTTCAGTGGTGCCCAGCGACAGGACAAGGGGCAACGGGCACAAACTGGAACACGGGAAGTTCCACCTGAACATGAGGAAAAATTTCTTTATGGTGAGGGTGACAGAGCCCTGGCATAGGCTGCCCAGGGAGGGTGTGGAGTCTCCTTCTCTGGAGATATTCAAACCCTGCCTGGACGCAGTCCTGTGCAGCCTGCTCTGGGTGACCCTGCTCTGGCAGGGGGGTTGGACGAGATGATCTCCAGAGGTCCCTTCCAACCCCTACCATTCTGTGATTCTTTAATTGCTGAGGAACCATAGTGACAGCAGCAGGCACCAACAGTGCTGGTGCTCAGGAAGGTGGATTGATGCTCCAAGGATGTGTGACTGGTGAGGAGATGAACACTTACTTGATGCGTATCCCCAGGTCTCAGGTTAAGTTTTGAATGTTCATTTCTTTGCCTGGGGGACTCTTTCCTTCCAAACAGCAGGAGAAATTCACACCTTTCTGGCAATCGGGGAAAATTCCGAGTGTTGGGGTTATGATATTGCTGGACCCGTGGAGCTATCCTTTTGCCACTAACATCCTTTTTCGCATGTTCTTCATGGACTTGTGCAATCTCAGCTGAGGTGATGCTCACCCAGCAGAGCTGAGATGCCAGCTCCTCTTATCCAGTGGACTTCAGTTTAAAAAAATAGAATTAAAAAAAATTAAATGGTACCAGATGTACCTTGGTTATTTGGCAGCTCTACAATGAACGCTGGTGTATTTCTGAAACAAGGTCTGGCAGCTGCCAAAGTAGGACGTCTTTTCATCAGCATTTTTCGGTGAATGATGAGTGGCATAAGATTTGGAATAAAATTGAGAGCTTCTAATGCTGACTGCAGTTAACGTGATTGTGCTGGTGACCGGCGTAATAACCTTGTTTAAACATAGGAAAGCTGAAAGAGCTGTAGGCATCTTAAGAACATAACATGAAAAAATGTAGGAAAATATTTGTCACTTGCTGTTCAAGGATGTGCTTATGCAGACGTACTACATGCTTCGTGCTGTTGGTGTTAAGTGGTTGTGTTCATTGGTGTGTGGCTTCTTGGCGTATCTCCAACAGGTTCTTGTCTGTCTACTGGGTTAGTGGGGAAACAGTTCTTGCCTGCACAGTTACACGTGTGAGCAGAGGTACCTTTAAAAAGTTCTTGCTTACTCTTCAGCTTCTTTAGAAGTCACAGTGCAAATTCTTGTGCCTGTAGCCCTTCTAAAAATCTTTTAACGTTTCAGAGAAGGCAAGTCCCATAATACTGTCATCCTCGAGCAGATTTCTGTAGGCTCCTTAGAGGAAACCTTCCAGCAGAACTTCAGGTAGAGGGTAATAAAAAAAAGCAGCACGGAGGGAGAATTCTACAGAGTGTCTTGAAAAATGCGAGTTTATCTTCCAGCTACATTGGAAGCCTTTTCTCTTTTTATTTTATATCCTGTTCTCAGGGATTGCTAGTTAATAATTCACATGTACTACAGTTACCAATTAAAGAAAAATTGAATTTGAAACAGCAGTAGGTTCAATTAAATGTATTTGGGAATCAGTTATTTCTTCTATTGCTCAGGAAGGGAGTTTAATTATTTAAAAAGTCCTTTCTTTATACATTTTCCTTTTATATGAGCAAAAAGTACCAATGGCTAATTACCATTCCTAAGGAATTAAACATTTTCAGGCTCTAAAACTTGGGACTTAAAACCAGAAAAAACCCAAGCCAATTCAAGATGAAATAGATGTTACTTAGTCGGTTTGAGTGCATGCATGAAGCTGATGACAGTCCTTACAAAAACGCAGCCAAACATTGTCAGAAATCACACCTTTAGCTTGAATGTGTGGTGTAGAATAGCATATTAGATTGTGTGTACAGCAAAATGAAGTCATTAGGCATAAATGGAGAGAGCTGGAATTCTGGCTCAGTCACAAAGAATGGAAAGTGAATCTGTTCCTTCTGGAGCACCTTGATTTCTGCCCCCCCTCCACCGCCCAGCAAGCACTCCTTACCACTTACATGCAAGAAAGTATGCATGAAGATGAAAAGGTCCTTCATTACATGGTACGCATATTACTGGAGTGGATTGGGTTTACTTTTTTCCTGCCAATTTGTGTTCCGTAATTGGCTGCATTACTATGCCATATTAGTCACGGTATGGCTATTTGCCATGGACTATAGGAAAAAAGATACTTGTTTCTAAATGGAAACTTGCAGAATTTCCTGTTTTGGTGAGAAGATACATCTCGTTAACATGCATTGCTGTTTCTGATAGACTTCTCCTAAAGCAATTGCTTCTTTTTCCAGAAAAGCTATACTAAGCAGGGAGTGAACAGTATTAAAAACATTTTATCTATTTGCTTTTAAAAGGAAATGAGCTTCTCACCTATGGTAATATAATACAACTAAAACACAAAGTTGTCTATGTTAAAACAGCAAAAGGAGAGATCTAAGTTAAACTATACTGATTCTTAGTGGGCTATAACAAGGTTGAGATGATTATTGTTAGCTTTTTCTCGTAAGTCTGGCTTTCCTACTAGTAGGGACCTTTGACTTCTCCTTTCATGAACACAGCTTGATGCCAGCCTCATTGCGGGGTACCTTTCTTGGCAAGAGCGATACTCTGAAGTGTTGCTGGTTGTACAGCAGTGCACAGAGTATAGCTGTCCAGCAACAGAAGTCTGCTCGTTCGTCATAGCTTCCTTTATATTTTAAATAATCTTTGATGCTTCCAGCTGAATGTTTCCTAATTGATTCCATAGGCTGGTGCAAGTAGCTTGATGGCTTGAATAAATCTGTATGTGTCTGGTATGTGCCCCTTGGCTATGATTGAACTATTTTGGTTTGCAATTAGGCTTTTGAATGCTAATACTGTATATACGGCTATCTAAATGTTCTGTTAAGTTTCAGTTGGATTGTAGGTAGCCTTCCCCTTCCACTCCCTTCCTCTGAGCTTATGGATGGTGTTAGTCTGACTTAAGGTTGATTTGCATTCTTGAGCAAATAGCTCTGGAGAAGTCCCCCAGGGCAAGTTGAGAGATTTGCTTTCAATATTTAATCATGTATAATAAACTTGCTTTTGAGGACCCAGAGTTTATGGACACTATAGTTTCATAAAATCTAACTGGGGAATACTTCCTATTTTTGGTAACTAGTGTCTTGATTAATTTGCTAGGGCTTTTTTTTGGGGGGGGAGTAAAATTTTAGAAATATGTTAGTCCTAATCCTCCTGGTAAAAAGGAGGTAAAAAAATAATTTCAGGAGATTGAGAAAATTCACATATGTAATTTTGAATATTTGAATCTTGCTGCATTAGTGGAAAGGAATACCAAAGAAATTATTGAAGTAATATTTACACTTACATTGCTGACAATTTTTTCATTAAAAAAAAAAGGAAGTTGGCCTTCTGTGTTACAGCGTTGATGGGAAGTTGCAAGAGAGATCAGGATATAACATCAGAGATTTTGGTAAAAATCCCAAAACTTTGCCCTGGAATACTGGCAGAGGACTTGTGCTTGAAATCGGTTTGACTTTCTGAATGTTATGAGAGGGCAAATTCATTTTTGACATTGTGATACTTGCATTTCCAGGCGGTTTTCCATGTAATTAAATTGTTTTGATACATGAAGGTAAAGTTGTTTTTTAAAGCGAGACTTACACTTTCTCAGGTCATTGCAGGAGGAATGAATTTCCCTGGAATACTGCCTGCATTAAGCATTTAAGGGTAACTCCAAATGTGAAAACAAATTTGTAGCTGTTTTCCCTGAAAATGAGCTAAATGTCATTCCTATCTGAACACACTTAAGAAAGGCAATCTTCTCTGCATAAGACTCTTACAGTACTCTGGTGAAAGTGTTTCTTCAGCCTAGCTCCCTAATGAATCGCCTCTGTGTGCTAGATGAAGAGTGAAGTCAGTAGTTTCATCTTGATGCGCTTTGCATCCTTTGGACAACTGCAAAATGATAGCTGTATGTTCATATCCCCATGGTAGCTGTCAGATTGTGTACTTGATTAAAAGCAAATACCAGTCGAATCACATAGTGTTGATTTGAGATCTCTCAACATAACTTTAAGTTCTGATTTTGGCACAGTTTGTTAGCAAGTTAGAGAATAGAAACTGCTCTTATGTATTATGACTGGAGCTCAAGAGACCCAGGAAGTTGCATCTGATGAAATTGCGTAATTCGTGTGACATTTCAGTAGTAAATTCAAGGAAAAGTGTAGATTCTGCTACCCAGAGATGCAGACAAGCTAGCTGTCTGTTCTGGTATGTTAATGAAGTTACCTGTATGTTTTATAGTGTGTACAAGCTGAACTTTCAGGTGTTGAAATTTAAGATTTTTTTTTTTTTTAACATGGTAGACTCGAAGTTTATTAAAGAATAAATTCACCCGTAAAAGTGCAACTGGCTTCCGATTATTTTTATCACAGTAGGTATTTTTTGTCTTGGCTGCAAACATGTCATGCTTTCTCCATTTGTTAGTTAGGCCTCGCTTTCCATCTTAGGTAACCTTGGTAACTAATATTGTAGGTTTTCTGGAGAAAGTTTTGTGTCTTCAAATAACTCAAATTAGCTGTCATTAAACATGACTGTTGATGGTTGTCTTTATGGAAAACTTTTAAATATTGCAGGAAAGGAGAAAAATGAAATTATTGAACACGGCCTATGTTATCGTTGTACCAGCTTTGCTTAATTTTTAGTGCATTAGTAAAAGGGGGCTTGCAAAGTCTTTTCCAAGTCCTAATGATTCAATGTGGGCACACTGGTGACTTGAAAAATGTATTTTTCTCGTCACTTATATTCTGCATCTCAGTGCTGTAAAATAAACAGATTACCTAAGAGTATGCAGTGGGTCACTAGCTAACATCAAAAAGTAACATTCCTTATTAGCCTGAAGCAGCTTGTTTACAAGTCGTTGATGTTTGAGTAAATAGTAGGTAACCAAAGCCTTTGGTTGGAAGGTCATGGTAGCTTTTAGTGCTTTCTTTGATCAAACTATGGAGTTTTTTCCTACTTGACATGCTGACCTTTGCTTTGTGTGTTTCTTTATTTCCCCTCCTCCCCCTGTGCCCCCTTCAAAAAAAAAAAAAAGAAAAAAAGAAAAAAAGAAAAGAAAAGCTGAGGTTATTGCAGTTACGACTTGGTTGACAAGAGCCTGCCGTGAGAGGCAAGTACCTTAACATGTTGCCATAGCTGTTTTAAAAGCCGGCTTGGTAAGAAGTTAAAAATCAGCAGTTATGAAGAAGGTGTGCTTTCAGTTTCTGACATGAGGCAAATGTTGACATTTTTAGCAGTTATTTCAGATTTGTCATGTGTATTTAGAAGAACTACTTCAACTTCTAAAACTGTCACCATAAACCAGTCAGAAATGGGGGAGCCTGCCTGGGAAGGTGCTTCTCCATGGTGTCTCCTCTCAGCTAAGCTTCAAAGCAAAGCCTTCATTTTGTGAATGCTGCAGTTTCCTGGTCACCTGCAAACTTTCCAGGATTTATTTGAACTCAGCCCAAGTCTCTGCGCGGAGCCACGCTTCCCCAGGAAGCAGGGTCTGTGACGGCTCTGTGGACAGAGAGGGGTCTCTCGATGCTCCCCAGAGCCCTGGGAAGGTGGGCAGTGGTCGGGGAGCGGGGGCTGGTGTAGTGCCCCGCCGGGCACCAGGCTTAACTCGGGGTGCGCCGCGTTGCACGCCGGAGAAATTGCCCTTGGGGAATGCTTCACATCTGCTTCAGAAATGTCTCTGCTGGGAAACGGGGCGGGCAGTTTTAGTTACGAGTCATTCTCGAGTGGAGTCTTTGAGAGCTGCCTCTGCCGAGCCGTGGTTGAGTGATGGTGGAGACCGTGGGAGCAGGAGGCTGGGCTGGATGACCCGAGAGGCACCTTCCGGACCGGTGTATTTTTTTTTCTTTGTCGTTTTATGTTTTCCTGCTGCTCCCACTGCTCTGCTGTCTTCACGCCGCATCAGCCATGCTGCCTTTGCGTTTCCTTGACACAGGCAGGAAACACAGGTTTTCTTATGAGTAATAGGAAGAGGGCAGAGCTGGGGCAAAGAAATAATCTATGCAGAAAGGTTTTGGTCACCCCCCTCCCACCCTCCTTTCCGCTTCTAAAGGTGGGGCAGGAAAAGATGATATTTTCTAATAGACTTCATAATAACTAAAGTAGGACAGTCCTCGCAATACACTAGAACACCTGATCTCCTGACCTGTAATACCTGATCGCCGTTCAGAAAATGGAAATAAATGCCTTTTAAGTAATACAGCCATCATATGTAATGAATTTTATTGATAAGAATATTAGTGTGCAACAGTAAAATGGTTCATGCTAAAGCCCGACGGTAGACGTTATTCTTTTGAAACTGTGGGAAGAAAATTGAATTTGTCCAAAAGGTGTTTATAATTGTGGTATATACAGACTTTAGGAAACTGAAACATTGTAAGTACATGTAAGGAAGACCTAATTACGTTCTTTGTAGCTGTCACTTAAAAAGTTGGATGTAATTGCAGCCCTGTTTGTTAGGTAATGATACAGGTATTTGAAAATCAACCAACAGTTTGTATAAATGATCAAAACATAGGAAAAGCAGTGCACGTTGTGCAAAACTGGATGTGCCCGTGGACATGTAAGGTGTGCTCTGCCACTCCAGGGTGTCAGTGCGTTCATGTAGGCTTGCCCTGTATTGGATGCATCTGTAAAGCAGGGTTGTGTTTCTAGGGGTTAAACTACACAAATGTATTTATCTGCTTTGGCACCACCTGTGCGTCCTTACTCACACTGACCCCCTGCTGCTTGGTACCCATTCAGATGGATTCCCGTGCTGCCTCTAGGAGAGGTGCCACCGGGATGAATATTCCTGCTTTTACTGAAGAACAGGGTCTCTGATTCCTTCCCTGTTTGCTGCTCAGCTCTTCACCCTGGTCTGCAGAAAGCCTAGTAATAGTTTAAAACAAGCTTTCTTCTCCCACAAGATTGTCTTAAAGCTATTTCCTTAGTAGCATTTATAATCTTTGTTTTTTTCTCGTACATGCTGGAGAAGACAGCCTCTATACTGCTGCTCCGTACGGCTGCTCTCTGGGGAATGAGAGGGGATGGGGAACTGCGTGGGGTTTTTTTGGTTGGTTTTTAAAGTAACTGTCTGCTGTCTAAACAAAAAGTTTCTTGTCATCCCTTCCTGTTGTATTATGTGGCTTGTGACTTGTGACCTCGTGCTGGGAAGAAGTCTGTTGTGACTGAGGATCGTCACGTGCCTTGTCAGGAGCATCTTTGGGATGTGGGAGGGCTGCTGTGAGTGCATCTCCAACCCGGACCGGTGCGCGTTCCTGTGCTGGCTGCGGGGCCGTAGCCGCGTTCCTGGAGTGCAAAGCCCCAGGACAGTGTATCGAGAGCCTTTGTGCAGTGATCCGGCGGTCTCGTGCCCTCTTTTCTTTCCCTGGGCAATGAGTGATCAAGAGGATCGATAGCTGGCAAATGACTTCTAATGCGATTCCTTTTGGTAGCGTGAAGTAGAAAAGTACCTTCTGTCATTTGCTGTTCCTGGTGTCCCTTTTGGCCTTGACTATTTTTCTGGGAGTTTCAGGATTTGCCTGGGTTCAGTCACTGCTTCTCTGCGGTTTGGTATCTCCTCAGTTAAGCCCTGCATTGGCCCAGGTTTTGGCTGTCTTTTGATCGAGAAAGTTCCTTCTTCCATGAGCCGGTGCTTTGGTTTCAAGCTGCGCCTGTGTGAGTCAACAGGGTTTGTCTCTGGAAAGTTGTTTTGGTGCTTCATCTCCTTGTTCCTTCTTAGGAGGCTCCGTTACTTCAGATCCAACTTCTTCATGGAGAAAACTAATTTTATGGACAGTAAGCTTTTATCTGGGGAAAAGGGACTTATTTATTTATTTACGGTAACAAAGAAGGGACCAGTTTATAAGAAAACAGTGAAGTCTGTTCCTTTCCTTAGCATGTGTGTGGGTGTCCAGATGATAAAATGGAAATCTCGGATCATATTTGGTAAACTCGTGTCTGGATTGATTACGTGGGCAGAAATAGAAATTGAATATGAACAGGCAAAGACAACTTCATAATAATTTGTCTGTTGTTGTGGAGCTGTTTCTTGGTAGATGTTGGTAGTGGTTTCATACTCCCCTGGTTAACCCTACTGTCATGAGTCCTGTCACTGTTGCTATTGCAGTTTTATCTTTTGGTGTATGGATTGTTTTCATAAGCAAATCTGAAAAGAGCATTACTATGGCATTTGTGTTTTTTTCCTTTCCGTGGTTACCAATCCAAGCACTGCTCCATTGGTGGATTTTTTCTCCCCCTCAGTTTATGCACACAAGATGAAATGGTTTTTAATCAAAAAACAACATGGCAAGTCGTTTTTTATTCTTCTTTTATTCTTCTGATTTCCAAGATTTCTCCCCAAAAAGGAAAAATAAAGAATAACTTCCTGTCCAGACTTGTGGTCATCCAGTGAAGTTTTTGTATTTCTCTTCTTAGAGAAACTTTTTTAGCCAGAGTATATTTGTGAATTTTCAATCTTTAGCTTTTTCTGCTGTATTGCCTTCTAGATACTGTGATCAAATCTTAAGCAGAAATAATAAATCATACATAGATTGCCCAAAAAGCAGTAAACAAACAAACAAAAAAGGCAGCTTTATAAGGTCCCCTTCCATATTTTGGCTCAGTCACAGTTTAAATCTTTCAAAAGAAATATTCAAAAATTCAGTTTACATGATGTAAATTTATATTTCCCATTCAGGAAACTGAGTTCATAGCATATTATCTGCAAAGTAGTAGATCTACTTCCAAATTAACTGTTTAAAAAAGCTACACATTTGTTAGCTTTAGGCACTTCCACTGTATTTATGCTTAGTTGCCATTTTAAAGATATTAAAGAATGCCAGTATCAAGAGCCACCAATTTTATTCAGAGCAGCCGTTCAGTTTTCCTTTCCTGTCATCATTAGCCAGTCTTAATTTGTTTGAGAAGAGGCAAAATGGTCCTTATTAATTTGGTCAGTGCTCAGGGTCATGCTTCTCAGCTGAATAAACATGAAAAGGAAAATATATTTTATCTCCTAGTGGCTTTTCTTGGAATTTGAGAGGGGATGCTGCACTCCTCATTCCAGAGCAAAATAGGTCATCTCTCTTGAAGTATCCTTTTCTTTCCCACAACTCCCATGTTACTAACAAATCACGTACCTGAAAATTGAATTAAGCACTGGATTTCCTATTAGTTGTGCAACAAGCTTAAGTCTGCAAAAATAAAATAAGCTCTGCCTTCTGAATTTGTCTTGTAATCGGGTACCACTGTTCCAGTTAATGAAAAGTTAAAATACTTCAAAGTGGTAAATTCCTGTGGCTTTTTAAATCTGATCTCAGTTGCAGAAGTAAGTAAACCAAGAGATCAAAGAGAACTGTCGTACATTGATCTTTCTTTCTGAGGCTCTGCTTTTATAAATCCATAATGTTATGGAATGGCAAATGCAAAGCAAAATGTATCCCCTAGATGCACATTAGCTTCAATTGTGCTAGCAACAGCGGTTCGAAACCTACTCTCTCTCTGTGATGCATTCTCTTATGTGATCTGTAAAGGTGTGAAATTTTTTTTTTCTTCCTCTTAACCCATGCTTGCTCAATATGTGTAGATATGTATTTGGGGTGTATACATATATAATTGAAAGCTTCCCTGCACCCCACCCTCCCCTTGTTAACAGAAGAATTAAAAAAAAAAAAAAAAAAAAAAAAGGAAAAAGAGCAGAGAAGTGAAGTCTGAACCTTCATATTTTTGGTGTGCTTGATGAATGTCTGTTTTTACCCAGCATACATATATGAAGAAGTAGGTAATGGGTGATTAACTGTAACTAGATTAATCTGCAAGTGTGGCCATCTTTTCAAATAATGAATAACTTCACTGTTTCTATGATTAAAGCTCAGAACAGAAGATGTAATAGTAAAGATGTGCTAAAGGTACTTGAACTTCATACACAAATCTAGGCCATTTTTAGGGGGGTTTATGATGTAAATGATTATTTTTCTTCAGCGTGTATGCAAATTAGCTACTTCCAGGGGCTGTGTTGCTTCTTTGACTTTGATCTGAAACAAGTAAATACTGATTAAAGTAGAAGAAAAATGTTTTATGAAACTTCTGTGCTTAGTATAATTCTGCTTTATGCTGTACATCAACAAGATGTAGTACAGATTCTTTTTGAAGACTTTTTAAAATAATAATTTCCATGCCAATCTCACTTCCATCTTTCGGTGTAAGACTTCAGAGTGTAATTTCTTGAGCAAAAGGTTGTCTTCATAATTCTGGTAGTGATGTGGGATTTTTTTGTTTGCTTGAGGCTTCAATGTCAACTGGATTTTGAGTTTAAGATTATATATTCACAAGTGTTTAGATCTGTACCAGAATCCTTTCACCTTGGGCATTTCAGGTTTTGTGCATTAGCTTTTAAAGCTTTGAAGGACTAAACTCAAATTTTGAATGGTAGTCAAAGAATGCCAGCTCTTTGCAGTGTGGAAGTAGAGGGATTTTGAAGGATGGACTTTTAAATAGAAATTTTGGGAGCTCTGTCATCTGCATGATGTGGGCTTTCCTCTCTAAGATTTTTGAGCAGGGGTTGATGTGAGCAGGTGACTTTCTGATTCACCTGGAAAGCAAACAGCTTAGGCCTGACTCATGAAAGAGCTTGCAGTTGTTAGCAAGAGAGAGCTTGCAGCTTCTCTGCTTTACCTTTTAAACAAGCTGCTATTAAAGGTAGGGTAGGAACTATTAGGGAATTCATTTTCGGTAGTGCAAAAAAGGGAGCCATGGAAACCTTCCCCAGGAAGGTTTGACTCTGATGCATAAATCTAGTGCTTCAAGACTGTAAACAAGTGATCAAATAATTACAAGGAGAAGTTGGGTCTTAGCATTTATAGTTGATCTGTAACATTTTTATGTTTGCACTTTACAAATAGCATACTGGTCTTCAGTTTTCCATGTTAGTGCCACGGTTTACCAACTATAACTTGTTCTATGCTCATATGCTAACTGACCTTTATTGCTGATTTCTGAATATGTAGGGATAAACCATTGGTACTACTTAAGCTTGTATGATAGTGGAACTAACACAAGCTCATGTTACTAGACCAGCACACTTGTTCAATATTATTTTTCTTTTCTTGAAATTGTAAAAACTCCTGAAGTCTACCGTACTTTTTGGTTATTGGTGTCCCTAACAGTAAAGCTTGGTCTGTCCAGAAAGTTGTACTTTGTGTGCCTGTCAGCAAATCTAGAATTACTAGTTGAGCTATTTCTTAATGAATGAAGCCCTGAATGTTGTGGTTTTGGAACTGATGTGAACCTAGGAGCGAGACTGACTCCAGAATATGCTGTCTAAATGCCAGGATGTTTTCAGCTAGTGTGGAAGGGAAGAGTGCGGTGGTTCCTCTTCCCGAGAGAAACTTCAGGGGAACCCTCATGGAAGTGTATTGTGGGTGGAAGGCAGGAGAAAAACACATGTAAGAATAAAGTTTAAGAAACTATTGTTTCTCCCAGCACCTTGCAAACTTTGCCTTGAGGTTTCTTTTGAGTTGGATTTAGGATTGTGGCAAAGAAAGGAATATCTTCAAGGTATGGGAAAGGAGCCTTGCTGAATTTTAAGGATCTTCTTTTCATATTCCCAAGGGTACCAAAACCCCCTCATTTATTTTGATAATATCCCTAAGTATTACCTTTCCCTTACTGTGATCTCTGGCTTTCCCTGATGCAATCTTCTGAAGACTCTTGGGGAGATATGTGATGCTGAGGTAGGACCTGACATGCCTTTTCTCTGGGAGGTATGTGGACAGGTCCCACAAAGATCTGGTGGAGCAGACTGTAATGTAGTCCAGAGCCTGGGGATGAGAATGTGCCTCTCTTGATCTGGATTTTGACAGACAGCTTACAGTGTAGAGTTCTCCTGAAGTTAAATGTTGGCTGGAAATGAGAGGAGGAAGTGAGTGGGTAGGCTGAACATTTTATCCTTTGTTTCTCTCATTCCTTCAAGTCTTTACATCTTGGGGGATGCAGCTGTCCAGTCAGCGTACTATCTGAGCTTGGTTTTCCTGCTCTGCTCTCAGAGAATTAGAAGGGAGGGAGAGGTGTGCCTTTCTTCAATAACCTCAATCCTGGTAGGCTGTTAAGTGAGTTGGTGAACATGTGCAGCCTGAGCAGCTAGTAAGATGTCACTCATGTCCAATCTAGCATTTTTCATGACTCTTGTCTTGTCTGGAGAAGCTGAAATGCTTTCCTTCTTTGGAATCAGGTGGCTTTGCAAGACAGATGCAACTGGAAGAGCATGCTGCTGTTTGAGCAGTCGTCTTTTAGATTAATCAGGCAGAGGATAACTCTGTCAACTGAGACAGTCTCAGGACTCTCAAGCTGGTGATTCAGCAAAGTGCTGAGTTTAATGCGATACCCTGATGGTCAGGCACTTTGAGATTTTCCGTCAACATATCATCTCCACAGATGATTGTTTTTCTGACTGGACCATCTGCTGACTTAGAGGATTGTTCTCTCTCTCAGTAGTGATGTTAACTCCACTTACTGCTGTTGTGAAGGCACACGTTGTCCATCTGCTGGCTGGCAGGGACCGCAGCCCCGCTGTGGTTCATGTTGAACATCTCTGGATATCTTTCAGCAGTCTGTTCCTGAATATTTCTAGAACTTTAACTAAATGAGCAGAATGGAAAAGAAATCTGAGATCAGGTTTCTATTTTGTGCTTCATTATACAAATAAGTGGTTTACAGGCTGTGCATCAGGAGCTGCATACCCTGAGGTCATTGTTCTGGAGATAAAAGATGTGACAGTGCCAGTCATCTTACGAGAGCAGTGAAGAGAAGCATATCTGCAATACAAACAAACTAGAGAATAGTGAAGACTCAAATGGTAACGTGAAAGTGGAAAAAAATGTATTGAACATTGTGAGGTTTGAATTGCTTCATTCCTGGTTCTTCTGTGCCTAACACTGGCCTCAAGCTGCTTCCTTGCTTGTACTTAGACCATTTCCAGTAAATTAATTTAATTTCTGTAGTCACAGAAAATAGCATCCTCCATGGAAGCACAGCAGGTACATGTGAAGACATGTGCCAAAGAGCTTGGATGCAATAGAAGATGCTGACAGAAGCTGGGCTGCCTGAAAAGGGAGATAAACGGGCTCGAGTCAAGCAGGCTGGTAGGGACAGAATTGCCTTTTCTGTCCCCTCGTTGCTTCCTGCCCGCTTCCTCCAGGCACCTGTGCAGTTTCGCCCCTCCCTGCTGTTTTGGGGAAGGTACGAGTATGGCAACTCTATGAACCAGGAGCCTGAGCTGCTAGGTGAAGGTGTTAGGAAGGTGAAGGTGTTAGGAACTTCTAAAGGTTACTATTTTTATGAAATGCTGTTATAGGGAAAATACTTGCATTAGTTCTGTCTTGCTGTTGAGTCAGGATTTCTGACAGTGCTGTATTTCTTAATGAGGCTATAATGTGTGTTTGCAACTACAGCATGGTAGCAGCCTGGGAGAGATTTATGTTCTTTCACGTTCTTCAGCAGTCACTCCTGGAGAGCCCATTGTTTCATGTTATTCTTGCGTGACCTCCTGGTATGCCGGCAATGTGAGATTTGAAGCTGTAGGAAAAGGCAGTTTAATTGACAGCCTTTGTATGGGGCATGAACAAATGCGGTGTGGCACTCTGGGTCTTGCCGCCTGCATACAGTTCTACACCTTTGCATCGGCAAAAATAGATGCAGCAGTAGTATCACTAGGGAGAGGATGGCTTTGGGATTCTAGGCTGCCTGACTAAATATAAAAGACAGTTTAGTGTGGTTACGTTTCTTATTAAATAGATATGCTAATTGCGATTGTTCTTATATGATTTTGTAAAACAAGAGCATGCATGCAAACTGCATTTCCTTTGTTGGAAAACCTTGCTGAGGTTCCTCGTTTTATTGTCTTTGGACAGCGTAGTGTGTACTTGTTATAGGGAAAAAATTCTGGATCCTATATTCCCTGGACGGGCATGAGCTCTAAGCACTGTGGAGGTGGTAGTCCTACAGAGTGGATCCCTAACTGAAATCTGGATTTCTTGGTTTATGGGACAGTGGGCCTTTATAAAAGGGGCCTTGAAGTGTTTGGGATGGGTTCCTTCCTGGGGAGGAATGTGCTGCAGAAACATTGCGTGGAGTTACTCTCTGCTGAGTAACTTCAGTAGGGTGTGCTGCTGATCGATTAGGTGCTGGTAGTCTTCAGGAAAACCAAATATTAAAGCTAAACTCTGCCAAGGCTTTATTCTATTGAAATTACATACTGAAACATTATTATTATTGTTTTAACATACAAAATACGGTCTTTCTTTCCCAAATGGGCCTTATCTTGGAAACCACTAACTAGTGTGTGTAAGTAAGGAAACATTTAAGTCTTAGCCAAAGGAAGCTTAGTGAATTACTGCAGTACAAATAACTGTGGGGTAGCTTTGAGATTCAAAGTTGTTTGCTCTCCTGTCCATATGCTACTTCCTGAGGCTGACCGTTACCAATCATTTTGTGAAGCTGCCAGGCAAATAAAGACGAGGTCACTAAGAAACCATTTTGTGTATCCCAGCTGCTCTGCTTTTCCTTGACGACTTTTGCTATATCTTTAATATCTTTAGTCTAAACTCCAAAAGGGGAGTGCATCTCTCTTACTGAAACAAGCAATTCTGAAGAATTATTACAGCTACTGCTTCTCTCTGTGTGTTGCAGGAGAGGACTCTGTTGGCCATTATTACTCTTTTGGAAGTTTACTGGTAAAACATACAGTACTGCTAGGGTCCTTCTGGGAAAGTATGTTCTTGAACATTGAGTGTTGAAGGAGAAACCTTTAGAAGTGTGTCCTCCTTCTGTGTTGGGAATGGTGTTTCTGAAAACCTGAATGATTTCTAGAGAAAACTCAGCAGGTAAGTTTTGGAAAAAATGATGGAAAAACCCTCTTGGTGGGCTGTGTTTGGTGTGTGTGTGGGTTTTTTTGTTGTTGTTTTTTGTTTTTGTCTTTTTTTTTTTTTTTAAATAAATATTGCTTCAGTAGCCAAATGATAAATCTAGAACCTGAATTCCCTTGTTACTAGGCTTGCCTCTTTTACTTTGTTGAGATGAAGCAAGCTTAAATACTCTCTTAATCCAAGTGAAGGGTAGGTTTCTGGAGGGATACCGTGACTTCAGTGCTGCAGAGTTTTTCTTGGGGCTTAAAGCTGGGCTTTGGCTTAAGGTGATTCAATGTTTTTCTTTTTGTGAAATAGTTTTATTAAATAACTTTTACATTCAGTATTAAAAATGTCCAGTTAATAGAGCAGTTGAACATCACTAAAAAAGTAGGTTAACTCCCACAGTGGTACATAGTCACACAAGTAATAAATTTCAAAGCTTTTAGCACCACATGTTTTTCCTTGTGGACTCCTGTTAGTATGCCTTAGCGAGATTGTTTTATTTGCAACTTAGGCTATGGCTTCCTGGATTACAGTCTGCTATCTATCAGAATAAAAGAAATCAACTAAAATGAAGTGAAATTGTACTGTAGGTGATACAGATATATCCAAACAAGATGCTATTTGTATATATGGGTGAAACTAATGAAGTGTCCCTGATTTCATATTAGATACTTCCAAACTGCTTCTCCTTATGCTTGAGAGAGACTGAAAAATGAGATTGTGTGGCTTAAGAAAGAAGTTGTCTTGGGCCTTTTTTGTACTTATGACATATGGTTGATGTCAACTATTTGAATGGAAAATGGTTGGTTTCCAGACAACATTGGCTCTGAATCTCGTTATTTTATTAGACTTCTCATCCCTTACACTGGTTTTGAGTACTTTTGAGTAAAATGTCCATTGTCAAATCTGTGCTGTTATGTCTTTTAGAGACTTTAGATTTCTATAAACCAACACATTTCTAAACCATAGAAAGGGCAGTATCTTTGCCTCCTAATAGCTATAGTTTGTTTTCAGCTTTTGAAGTGGTAAAAATACTTCTTTAATTTGAAGCTACCTGTGTGGTATTACCATAGTCCATAACCTCTGCCTGTAACTGGGCACACATAAAACGACTATGTGTGATTTAAAGTTTTCAACTTTGACTTAGACAACTTCTTTTGTTTTACGAAAGATGTGGGGTCCCACTATTTTGAATGAGAAGACGTAACCCTGAGGGAATACAGGATGTGGTATGTTGCTCACTTGAAGTGAGGGCACAAAGCTGATTTACAAGTTGATTAAAAGGTATACAATCCATGCTGCCCTACAGGCATGAGGAATCCTAGTAGACCCTGATAATGGAAGTGTGTGTGCGGTGGTTGTCCTGCTTTTGACAGCACTCCCCTTTCAACTAGTGGAAAGTGGAAAAAAGTCGAAATAAGACTCTAACACAATGTGAAACATCATGGGTAGAATGGTACTTTATTTTTTATTAAATAAGGTTACTTTAGCAAAACATTATTAGGAAACCTTTCTAATTCAGAGGTTACTGCCATGTTGCAGACATTGTAGTGCTTCAGTGCTCAGTTCTACACTCCAGACATTTTAATGAAACTTGCATTAAATTACTTACACTCATGAGATTCATAGTGATATCAAAGTAATCAACTGCTACAACTTAGTATACGACTAATCCTTGTAATTTAGAGAGTTCTAAGTCATACTGAACTTTTAAGAAAGTGTGTATAAATCTGAGGTGATATGATCTATAAATAAAACTCTAAAAGCCAAACAAGTAAATCTTCTCTTGCTGTTAATTTTAGGTTTTCTGCATGTGAATGAAGAAACCAGAGCAGCTCCAAACTGTTTGTAAAGACAAATGCACTTGTTGTTTTGATTTGGATGCTTTTTACATGCCTGTCTGTTTTGTGCTCTTCTACACGTACATACTGATGTCTGCTCTTTCAGATAGAATGTGTGATACATTCTGCTATCATTTCCCTGCCTAACAGGACTTAATATAGGATTTTTTTTAATCTAAGGAGGGATCTTTCCTTCTCCCACCCATCAGTGTCATTGTATAAATAGCTACCTGTTTAATTGAAAAAGCATGGATAAAAAGACCAGAATGGGTGAAGATAAGCCTACTTAATAACTGTAGGTTTTACAATGAGGATATTTAGAAAGTATGGGCAGTTTCTTGCTTAGATTACACAAAGAATTAAATAGAGGGGTGGAGTATTTAAAATCATCCCTTATTACCTTTCTGGTTACATTCTCACATGGTCTTCACGGTTTTTCCTAATCGTAATACTTCTTGAAGTCTTCAGGCTAAAAAAAAAAAAAAAAAAAAAAAATCTTCCTTGAGCCAGATAATGTTAATAAACACTTCTGGTAATGATAGACCTGGGTAAATTGCCCGAGACTGACAAATGGCAGCTGACAGAAGATGTGAAATGCAGTGGAGGCACTTAAAATTACGAACATGGTTCTTGATTATTGCCCTTAACTACAAATCTCTGCTAAATGCAAATTGGGTTGTGCTCCCCCCTTCCCCAGATATGCTTGCCCTTCTGATATTTTTTTTACTAATTGTGTTGGTGAGAAGCATCCCAATCTCTGAATTCTGTGTTAGACGTCTAGGGTAAAACTGTAAAGCTATCAAATGCCTTATTCTAGTTCAATTTCAAAACAGTTCAGGAAAAGGGCTTTTCATGGCAGCTATTGTTCAATAACTGCGCGTGGTATCTTTCTCAGCACCGAACGGGAAGAAAGAGATCAAAAAGCCCCTGTCTGCAAGGTCTCTTGTGGCGAGACTGCATTATTTAAAAACTTAGGAGTGTGTCAAAGGCAAACTTGGGGAAAACCTGCATATTCTGGAACTGTATGTGCTGCTTGTTACGGTTAATTAAAGAATACGAGGAGATACACCTACTGGTAATTATTACTAATTTGTGCTCACGTACACACATGCACGTCACTGGTACACTGGTCAAGTAAAGCGTTTCTTTTCTAACTCAGACTGTAAATTAACAATGCAACCCCTTCACATAAATAATCTTGCTTTCATCTTGCATTGATTTATGGATCAACTTCAGCTCCATTACATGCTGAGAACCTTTTACTCCAAGCTCCTTTCGTCATGGGTTTCTCTCTTTTGTTTTGTACCTGCCTTGCATAAATGCATTGTGATTCCCTTTGATACGTTATTCCTAATGAAAGTGATGCTGGATTTGAAGCTTTATATGGTGAAGTGGATTATTTAATATTTTAATGTTCTAAATAAGGAATAATAAATTAAGAATAATTTTTTTCTTACTGTATGTGTAAAGATTATGCCTCCCATTCTTAAAATTCAGGTACTTGTGGATTGCTGTATGTGTGGTTACACTTAACAGTGCTTCGTAGTGGTTGTTAGAAAGCTGCATTACAAATGTGTTTTCCATTAGTCAGAGGAATAAGTTAATGAGTAGGAATTCTGTAAGTTGCTGAGTAGGTCCCTCAGACGCTGCGTTATGGTCAAGAAGCTCTCGCTGCGCTTGGAGTGGTGTTTTTTCAGAGGGGCTTGTTACGGGGAGCTGGTCAGTGGAACGAGGAATGTTTCACCTTGCATTTTTGTTTTTAATTTCGCTGTAACTGAGGGAAAAGTGAGACCTAATTGAGCATGGATGGAGCAGATAGACTTGAATAAACAATTAGTTTTCTGAGGCCTCCAGTGCGACAGAATAAATGAAACCGTTATAGGTAGTCTAGGAGCTCATTGGTGAATGTGAATGGAAATAGATTTTATAAAGAACTAAACTGTTTTCACTTCATTAGTATTCATGGTATAACAATCCCCCCGCCCCCCTCTTTCCAGAGATATATATTCTCCTCTGAATTTTTTTTTTTTTTATGAGACGAATGATGATGGTGTCAACAGCTGATGAAGATGAATAGGTCTCTTTCTCATGTATTTCAATTTTTTTTTTTTCAATCAAAAGTGACTTTGAAGGTTAATTTTGCTAAATTTTCATGCTCCTAGTCAAAGAGTGAAGGAAAATCTTTCTTAAAAATCTGTGTATGAGCAGCAGCATTGGAAATGTTTGAAGTAAGGTGTGCATGTGGATGCCTGCACAGACACAGAGTATAAATACGTATTTCCATGCATTTGTCATGGCTTTCTTGTGCTGTAAAAAGGATCATTAAAATAATTAAGGGTGAAAATTCTGCCTGTGGTGTCTAGAAATATCAAAGTTCTTTTCCATTTGCTGTGTAGCTAATTTCTCTTTTCATTGAGAAATTAAAAAAATTCTCAGTGTGGCTAGTTTGATGTTTTTTCTCTACAGCAGAGCATAGTGCGTAGCATTGCTAATGCTACTAATAGCTCTGCGTATGATAGTAAGAAAACGAATATAGCCATAGAATATTAAAGAACAAAAATCTGCCAAGAAAAGAGGTTTTATGCAAGGGAAAGTAAGAAAATACTACGTCAGGTCATGTAATTTTTTTCAGTGATGCCCAATATTGATAACTTTCATTTAAACTTGTTGCCATTTGGTTCCTACTGTTCCAGCTGAAAACTTGGTTGCCTTTGTTCTCTTCCACTTCTTAGGAATAAACAAATCAGTGAAACCAAAAGAACCCCCCTGAAGCGTGTGCTTTGTGTTAGGAGGATGTGATTTTTGCAGGGCACTCCGCCGTGCCCTGCCAAGTCGTGTCTGCGAGGGGACGCAGCGGGGGTCAGCCACCGCTGCTCTTCAGCGTCCATGGACCTGCTGGAAGGAACAGGGCTGCTGGAGCACTTGTGCCGATGCCTACGCCTTAAACCTGGAGCGTCTTGTCATTCCCGAAATGTCGTCGTGTGTATGGGTGTTTTTGCTTCTTTAACACGGCAAGCATGCAGGTTTCCAATTGTTGTCCCCTTGCCCCAGCAAAGGTGTTTCCCAGGCCCCGGCAGCTGCCCACCAGGGTTGGGGGTTGGGTTGTGTCCGGAGTTTGAGCAGCTTTCTGCCGGCTTTCTGTTGCTGCTTCCCGGCTACTCACTGAGCCTTTTGCAGCAGGCAGATGTGGCAGTAGTCACCGACAGCGAATTTCAACACGGCGAAACCCTTTTTCCTGCCAAGATGGCCAGCAGGACGGGGACAGGAAGGGAGTATCCTTCCTGCTGCACAGCGGTGGCACGCACCGCGGCGCATCTGGGCACCGAAGGGTGGGTTTTCTTTTTTTATCTTCTTTTGTCAGGTCCCTTTTAAAGCTGTGGAAGCGAAGGTGGAACGTGAGCATGCTTCCTGATGCTCAGGCAGCGCTCGGAGGAGCTGTGCCCGTACAGAAAGGGGGATTTTTTTCTAGCCGGTATACTTAAAGCAGAGCTCAGCGGGTTGGACAGACCCCTCAAACCCTACTCTCTGGTTTCATGCTTTCTTGGATTAAATTGCCAAAGTTCCTTACAGAACCTGCTATGTTGAGTCTGGTCCTTCCTAGTAGGGCTGGCCTGTTGAGCTGCTGTAGGTTCACGCTGGCAAGCAGCCTCTGCGTGATGCTCTGACTTCTCTTGCCGTTTGAGAGCGTTGGCAGTTTTCCCTGGGTCAGAAATGATTTTTTTTTTTTTTTTTTTGTCAGAAGCAAAGGCCTTTGTACATCATGTGCATTCCTGAGAAGATACCTGTGTGACTGTCAGATTAAAAAGAAAGTCTTGATGCTACCAGCCAGTAAAGTGCGCTATGTGATCCCGTTTAACCACGAGTTGAGCTGTATCTATATATATTTATTTAGAACTATATTCTGGTTTTTGGCTTTTGTTGTAGGGCCTTACAAGAGATCTACAGAACCTGCTGTTTGTTAATCTTTTTCTTAATGTTCAGTAAAGCCGGGTGAGTAAATCCAAGGAGACTTAGGGCAGTCTGAGTTGTTGGAAGCCGTGTCTTCAGTACCAAATGCTGTTGCTTCCTTTGTTCCCTGGAAAGGGAGCAGTCTGTCCATCCGTGTGTACAGAGCGGGCACACAGAAGGCTTTCAAGAACTGGAGGACTCGATCATATTGTAACAAAACTGTTCCATCTTAACCAGGGTAAAGTAATAATTGGCTCAGACAGCAGTGTGCATGCATATTTATAGGCTGCTTCTTGGCCTTGTAGAATACTGTGAAGGCTGCACTTCATTTTCTGCACAATCATGTGTAAATATGTTTGTGAAAAAGCATTGGATGCAAGCTGATTTTTTTTTAACATAGCTATAGCTGATTCTTTATATTCCTCTGAGTTGTATTTATTTATTGATTTTTAATTGACCAGAGGTCAGGTTTGTTTTCAAGAAAAAATATGCAACTGTTTTAAAGGCAAATTTGCATTTCTAGAATGGATGTGAAGTGGGTAGCAAAATAATGTGGATATATCTCTATTGATCCTTAGCAGAATTCTTAAAAATATTTCTGTACTCCCTAGGATATGATAGGTAAGAATACGCTATAGAAAAGCATAATGAACTTTGTTTGCTGATTCTGTTTATTTATACATCATCACATATTCAGCATAATAAACTAGACAATTTTGCACGGTGACTTTAGTTTTAAGTATTGTGTTTGTGTGTATATGTAGGATGTAAAATCAGTAAATAAAATGGTTAGAAGTGATGCTTTGTGAACAGCAGAGCTTTACAATGAGTTTCTCCTCTTTACCTCGGTAAGGACATGTTTGCAGTGTCAGCTGCAGGTTGTGTTCATATGTAAATTGAGAGTTGCTGTATGAATGATTAGCAAATAATAATCTGACTATAAACAAGACCTTTTCAGCCTCTTACCCTTTTCCTTCAACGGGGAGCCTAGGACCTGACTTACTTTCTGTCTGTGCAGTAGCTGACGGGCTCGTGTCACTGTCCTAACAAGGAAACTGGAGGTCATGGAGGGAAGTGAGATAGTCCAAGGCCTGAAGTCTAGGACAGGAGTGACAGATGGCATTCAGCTGGAGAAATAGCGAGGTCTCTCAGCCCAAGCTGAGGGAGATCCTTCCCATGGAGGGGGGGTGGAAAGGCAATACCGAATTTAAGAAATGTGGGATGAATAGTCATCTTCCTACTTGACCTATGGCGGATGGTGGTGGGGAAAAGAAGTCTCTGCTTGTTTTTGAGGAAGTGTGATAGGAAAGGGGGCAAGAAATGGGATCTTTGCTTGTCCAGTGAAATCCGTATGGCTGCGCGAGACTGTCTCTATATCCACTCTTTGTCTTCATTATCCTTGGCTTCTTGGAAGTGGTGCTAGGTTTTGGAGAAGTGTTTCCTTTTATCTCTGTGCGGAATTAGGTTATTTGATTCTCTGTTCTGCAAAGCAGAGGCTGCTCTAAGAGCTGTGAATATTCAGAATAATTGCATAGTTCTCTAAACCCTGTTCAAAACTGAGGTGGGTTAATGTTGCTTGTGGGCAAAGGGAATGTAGAATATCCCAACCATCAGCTGATTTAATTGGAACTGCTAATGATCTTGTTCAGCTGTTGGGTTTGATGCAGGTTCATGGAGACTCCTGTGTCCCCCCAGATTGCACCCCCAATCAAGAGCTGATCTCGTTGTGACCAAAAGCAGTGGAGCTACTCTGCACAGACATGAGTTACTGCAGGATATCTGTTGGAAATTTGTTTGCACCTCTGCTTGTGATAGTACTGTACGATAGACTTCTGGGGCATCTATACTACCCCACTGTAGTGTCTCCTCTTCAAGTCTAATTTGGTTCTACTGAATTGTTGTCAAGCATCTGGAGTAACTAAAGTGCCTTTGGCACTGGGTATACGTCTCCCCCATACCCAGTTGAAGTAAGTTTGTATAGTTTGCCTCAAAAAAAGTGCTTTGCTGGGCTATTATGTTTCAGCATCTGTGCTTAAAAAGCTCGCAAAGGAGCCAGCTAGAGAGACAGCGTGCTGTGAGGAACCCGGTGTAAATAATGTGAAGACACAGATTGATTTATGTTGCTTGCAGTCTGCTTCACTACAAAGGGTCAATCGCTGTTGAACTAGCGGTGGGTCTTAACTGGCCTCAGAAGCACGCTTGCTTCTGGCACGGCTTGCGTCTGGAGATGCAAGAGACAGGAGGCGTTTGTTAGGTTTGTGAAGCCATGTTCCTCTTAAGCATTTTAGCTTTGTAAAGATGAGAGCTTTTACTGAACAACTGAATATCTTTTCACCTGAAGAACTGAGTATCTTTTCACCACCAGGTAGGCTCCTATACTTTTGTCTGTATGGGACTGGAGTGTGATGCTTTCCATTCTTGCTTCTTTAAACATCTGGATAGGTATGATGCGATTTGGCATATTTGATGACAACGTACTTATTAGTAGAATTTTATTTTGGGCCTTCTGGTTGATAATGAAAAAAACTAAGCAGTAAAAATATGCTGAATATTTTCTGCTTTTGGTGCACTATATGTGAGAGTTTTCAGGTGATACATCTCTTTTGGATTGGTGCCTGACTGGGGGAGGCTTAAAATGGGTGACAGCGCACAGCCTTTTTATGGAAACTTTAGGATTTAATGTGCATATACGATATGACCTGAGGTAGAGTGAAGTTGTGCAGTGTTCAAGAGCAAGAAATTAAAATGCATAATAGAACATCTTTGTTCATATTTTTAAGACTGAATACTTGATCTGTATTTCCCAGTTTCTGTGGGAAGTAGGAATATTGCCTATGGAGCAATTAGGGGAGGCTGGGGGTGAAGTATTTTGGACAATAAAACCATAGTGGGTGTTTCAAGAAAAGGTGGAGCTGAGCAGATGAGTTCAGTTCTCATTTCAATTTTATTTTTATTGGAAAAAACCACCCCATGTTGCAACAAATCTCAGCAGCTCAGAATAGCTTATTTTCCTTATCCTGGTGTTATCAGTGTGATTGAGTTATCTTAGCTTCATTCACCTTCTTGTACCATGGATTTCCTCTCCTGAAATCCATTATTTTCTTTCTGGCTGCCTCACACCTCATTATGTACTCCGCTCAAATTGTACTTCTAAACACTGATGCTACGTCTTATTTTGAACCAGTTGTCATGTCCTTAATTTTCATAAGGACATGTGGGCTGATGTACTTGATGTGACTACTTGATGATATAATTATCAAGCCGAGAATTCATTCTAGCTGTAGAATAAATACACAATGGTAGACAGCTGGATTTAATGCTACTGAGGTTTTTAAAAACATGAAGATAATCCTTTCTGAGTAGGTGAGCTGTTAAAAGTCTATGGCTAGTAGAGTGTGAGAATAATTTTATTTAGAGGAATGTAGCTGATTCTATTCACACAGAAAATGAATAGCTTCAAAATATGAAAAAAAAAATGGTTTGAGGACAAATTGATTCAGTCCTGATTCCCTGGAGAAAATTCCTGTATAACTGGAGGAGACTGTCACTCAAATTCCATCCATGTTTCTATAGGATCTTTAAATCTATGTGTAGAAGTCTATGGTAAGGATATTTTAATGACTCAGTTCTATGTAATTTTTAACCTGTTCTCCTCTAATGAGACTGTCTGTTCCTTTTTGTAAGGTTCATGGGAGCGAGGGGGGGAATAGCGTTTTGTGAAAGCTGTTACCTGCTAAATTTTACAGTGCTTCTGGAGAAATGCATCATACCTACAACATAAACAGGCAGATTTTTTTAATGAAATATATGGAAAAATGGATTGGAAGAAATTAATTTTGTAGAACAGTACGTTCAGCATAGCTTGGAGTTGGCCATGTGTGTTCTATCTTTCAAAGTGCCTTTGTCAGAAAGGAATTATTCAGTATTTAATGCTGGGGGAGGAAGCGTTTTTTACATAAGTTAACTATCTATGTGTTGTGAATATTAACAGCAGCGACTGGTGGTGAGATGTGTACTGATTAAAAATCCCTATCTAAGCAGCCTGTGTACACTAAATGGCTAACTTAACTCCCTTTGTATTGTAGATATAGGACAATCAAATATACTTGTTTTCATATACTTAGCTGTTACGGGTCTTTGAAGTAGTGACTTTCTGCAGTAACTTCTCAAATTCTTTTATTCCCTTGCCCTGCAATTCTATAGAGAAGTGGAAAAACTGCCCTCCGTTATCCCATTGCTCCTTAAGTCACTAACATTTCTTTAAAAAGGGTGTGGAGAGAAGTGTATGCTTGCAGCCTGAGTGCGGTAATAAGATGGTGGGCAGAGCATGTGATAGGCAAATCCTCAAAGTATAACACGAATGTCTGTCTGTTGGAAACTGCCTGCAGGGATACAGCTATTGTATTTCTTGCAATTTGCTGTCAAGCAAGTTTCACTGAAAAAAGGTACAACCAGCCAAACCCTGGTTCTCCTGTTGTGCTTGTATGCCAGCCAACATCGACACATGTCTATATAGCTAATAAGCATGAAGTAAATACTAATAGAGTGATGATTGTGGCTGGGCACAACTATTTGATGTGCTGAGTAGAAGCAGCTTCAGTAAAATTATTTAATACATCTCTGGTAGAATGTCAACAACCCTCATTCCTCAAGATACTTGCTTTGATGTTGTCTTGCAGACAGCAGTGTCCAATCTCTACCTGATAAGACACACAACCTGAACTTTCATAGTGTTCAGGTTTCCCAGAGGTCTTTGAAATAAGTATTTACAAGTTTGAATAGGTCTTGTTATTACTTACTTGTTTAAACTTGTCATAATCTTATTACTGGACGACTGTAGTGTCGTTTTGGCTGAATTAGCCACTTTGTGGGATTTGAATATGTGCCATGTTATACCTCTTCAGAATCAGCTCTGTGTTCCAAGGGAGCAGGACCTAATAAAATGATCTCTGTTGTTTTCACTTACTTGGATTGAATGCTCTGCCTGGCAGGAGGGCAAGGCTGTTTTGTTGAGGACAGAAAGCCTCTTCATCTGCTGCATAGGCTTTTGCTTGAAGTAAGGTCTGCATGGGGGCTAGAAAGCCTCTCTGGGTCAAATCGGTTCATCTAGCTGCCTATTCTTTGAGAGTAGGACAAGAAGTTACTCAGGGGGAGCTCGCAAGTCTGGCTACTTTCTGCAGTCCATTTCCCTCGTATTTCCCCAGCATCCAGACTTCTTAAGTCAAGGCTGTTAAAGGGTATATCTTTATCTACTCTTCTCGCTCTGCTACAACAGCAGTTACAGCGTACAGACTCCTTTCCAATACACGCTGTACGAGCTATATATCTTATTTTGCCCTTTAGGAAGCAGAAGTGAGCATTCAGATAGCTTCCAGAAATGCTTTGTTGATATCTGTGTATTTGTTTCCATAATGCAGGAGTTGGCCATCAGTATGAAAATGCTACATCTTGTATTTCAATATTGTTTCTTTGTAGTGCTATACCATACAATGTCTTTTGGTATAGTTGCTTCAGATGATAAGATACGGTTCTCCACATCCAGCTGACACCCAGCTTGACGGGCCTGTGTAAGTGTCGTCTACTATACTGAATTTGACTGTTCCTTTATTAAAATGAACTTCTACCCCCAAGAAACACTTAGTGAAACCTAATATTGCTGTGATATTTTCGTCCTTAATTTGTCATAGGCAAGAATGCTTATTTTTGTTTCGTTACATCCATGTAATAGAATCATGTTCTCCTTCGACAGAATCTGAATTTCATCCTGTTGTGTGTAAAAATGCAAAACTTCAGAAACTGCATTTCCTTCCTGTGTTTCTCATGTCAGAGGATTGCATGTGGACTTTCAAATTGAGAACATCATGTTGAAAAGTCTTGGTGGCAAGGATGTCTCCCCTCTTACCCCTCCCTGTCTTTCCTCCTCAGTCCTGTTCCCGAGGACCTCCACTTGTAGGACCTCAGGCACGGCCAGTTCACGTGGGTCAAAATTACTTCCCCTGGCTGGTAGCTTCTGTCCCAGTGGCCAGGACCCAGTCTCCGGCTGCGCGGGGGTCTCCTTCTCCATTTCCATGCAAGTCCTTCAAGAAGTTTGTATTGTTGAGAACTTGTGTGCCCAAAGTTGGTGCTGGAATTGTATCAAACGGAAATTTTAGTTGTGGTAGAGTCACGTAGCAACACGGAGGTACCTTTGCAAGAGAATGCTGGCAGGGCATTGCTGTTAAAACAATGAACTAATGGGGCTTGATATTTAAACTGTCTTAGCTTTCAAAAATCATACTTTTCTGAGCTGCCAGTTTTGACAGTGGAAGAGCATCTTAAATATGAATTGAGGACCTGGATGGTACTGTGCTGCTCTGTACTATAACCCCATCTTAAAGTTTCATCTGAAACCATGAAAGCTGTGGAAAAGGAGCATAGCTTAATTGGAAATAATGAATTTTGTAATCAGACTGCATGTTGTGGAATGTACAAGTCTGTTCATTGCGGGAGTGACCTGAGCAGCCATAGAGGTTATATACTTGGATGTAAGGGGAAGAGGTGACAGGGTGGAAGACACTAATTCTGTTGTGTAGACTTAAGTGCTAATGTGCAAGGAGCTTAGTGCATTTGTTGATTTTTTTTTTCTTTTTTTTCTTGTTTAAAGATTTGATGAACCTTATGCCAGGAAACAGAGATATAAAATGTGGTTGGTTACTCTGAAGTGTGAACGTGTTTTAAGAAAGTGCATGAATTTTTGCCAATAACTCACCTAAAGCCTTGATCAGATCATGTCATTGTCAGATGCTTAGAGTCATTCAGAGTGCAGCATTGAGCAATCGCTGCCGTCAGCAAAGCAGGTCAAGTATTTTCTTACAGACTTATGTGAAAGAGTCTCAAAATCATGTTTCTTAGAAGCCTTGTCAGTCATTTCTTTTTTAACTGATTTGTAAATTCACCTTGTGAGGTATCTTAGCACTTGGAAATAGAAATATCTGTGATAGGCCTGTGCTTGTAAAAGATAAATGGTAACAATAGTTAATTAAATATTCTTTGTGACCCCAAAACCTCCCAATTTAGGAAATTGCTAAAGGCATGGGCTATGAGTTCATCAGTTACTTCAGTGTCGGTCGTGAACATGAATGAGTCTTAATCTGCTGAAGAATCAGATTCAGAAACCACTGTGTTTCTTGATGCTTTAGAAGTGTGTAAGCTGCAGATTTGATTTAAAAAAACCCCCAAACACTAACTAACCTGAAATATTAAATACAAAAGAAACTCTAAACATAGGATTCTAAATGCTTTGTAGGGCATACAGTACTTTGCTTTGGGATTAACTGTAAGCAAAACCGGGCTTCACTGTGCATCTTCATCTGTGACTGTGGTGACCTTGGTGGACAGAGAGGATGAAGCAGTCGGGTCTGCAGGTGATACGTAGATTGGCTGGCTGATAAATGTCAGTACACAAACTGTAAAAATCTAAAAGACTTTGTGGTGCTTGGCTTCCTAAAAAAATGTGGTAAGAATCAGGCTTTAAATGTTACAGGAAAACATTTGAATGGTTTGCAAAATAGTGACACCATGCAACTGCACCAGTTTAAAGAGAAGGATGCTTGTAAAACTCCTTCTACTTTGCTCATTCGCATCCCTGCTCTTTCTTCCTTGCCTATATTTGCTCACTTGCTTTTTGTTTTGTCTTTGTGAATTTAATCAAATATTGAGGCATTAAACATACTGTCAAAACCAGAGGGTTTAGATGTTGTGTGGGAATGATGACAGGAACAGAATTTGAAGAATGAAGATCTGTATTTATGCTTATTTCAAAGTCAATATAAATGAATGCCTGTTTTATAAACAGGATAATTTTTTTTTTTTTTTTTTTTGCACTGGTGTTGATAAGTCTGTTTGTCAGTGTTTCCCTAGATTGGGCAGTGGTTTGCATTTTTTTGATAGTACAGTGCCATCTAGTGATCGCTCACATGAAGCTGGGGAGAAATTGCCAAGGAAAAATGTTGGCAAGAGCAGATTGCATAGGTTGCAAGCTCAGATGGTTCATAGCTGCAAAAAGACTGCTTTATGGAAGGTCGAGTAAGCTGAGTCTGATCCCTTGTGCCTTGAGATGGGACTACTACAAAAAATGCTGCTTCTGTGAGAGTGCAGTCGGAGGTGGTGTGAGCTGTACAAGAGGAGGATGGCTTTCTTACACAGCCAACCACAAATCTGGCACTTGCAAAACTTTCGGTTTCAGTTAGCAATTTAATTACCTTAAGATCTTTGTAAACACGTTTTTTTTTCCCAAACGCTGTCATAATCTTTAGGTAAAGGTAACTTAGATTTTTTTCCATGAAGGTCAGCATTTATACAGTATATATACATATTTTTTTTCTCTGTTTCTTTGCAGCTTGATCACATATTGTCACCCCCACCTATGCCTTTTCGAAAATCCAGCAGTCCTGAAGTCTCTTCTGGCCCTGGAAGGTCTTCTAAATTTAAGAGGCAGCTCAGTGAAGACGGGAGACAGCTCAGAAGAGGAAGCCTTGGAGGAGCTCTGACTGGTGAGTTTGGGGGGTGTGTAATGTCACCTGGAGATTTAGCAGCTGAGGAGCTGATGGTGCCTTGACCCCTGGCGTTGGCCTTGTGGCTGAACTCTTTGGGGGAGATGTGAGCTCCACCTGGAGTTTCCATAAAGTCTCTTCCACATGGGTTCCTCGATTGTCGGTGGGGTGGGCTCATGTTTGAGGCTCTACCTCCATGGGGTGCTGACAGGTGGCCAAGCACAGCCTGAAATCACCCATTTCTTGAAATTTTCAGGAATATGGCATTTATCTTGCTGACTTAGTTTAGCAGCATAAGGGTTGTTTGAGACGTGCTCGCATGTGTTCATCCATGGGATCACATACATCTTGTTTCCTCAAGGAGCTGAAGTGCGCAGATGGTCCCTTTAGACTTGATGTCATTAAAGAAAAAGCAATTTGGCCTCATTTATCTGGTGGAGTCCTCCCAGGGGAGGAGGGGCATTACCAGCTAGCCACTGGCTGTGGACTGCAGCATCTCCTCCCTGGAGCCATGCAGAGGTAGGAGGACACTTGAGGAGGGCTCAGGCTCTCCCTGCCCTGATAGCGGCTGTGGAAGATGCCAGATGCTGAAATTGTGTCTGGGGATTTGTATGGCTGTGGCGGTCACTGAAGAGTGGTTGTTTTTGAGTGTGGAGTGAAATGGATGTGAAAACCTTGTGATGGGTTAACTGGCACTTCCTTGGTGTATTTCAAGAAAAAGAATTTTTAAATTCACCAGAATTTGGCAATTAAATGTATTCCTGGAGCACACAATTTCTAACGGTTTGAAGAATTTGTTGTGAAGAACAGGATGTTGAGTACTTGGTGAGAGGGACAATACATTTCAGTGAATTTAGTGGAAGGGATAAATTTGAAACTCAACATCTTGTTTTATCTGTTCAAGTGATGTTGATTGGTATCAAAGTCAAACAGGTGAAATTCAGGTTAGAGAAAGTTCAAATGGCATTTACTTGAGATGCGACTGACTTCTGTCTCTAAATTCTGTACATTGTTCAGAGGCATTTTTGCTCAGGAATGAAAAATGGTGCCACCGTGGATAGAGCTGACTCTTCTGCCGTAAGTGTCTGGGAAGTGCTTTTAAAGTATTCGCTTTTCTCACTTCCTTCCCACCCCTCTCCCTGTCTTTACACTGGAAGAAGCTCCAAGAAGCTATTGTAATACTTCTCTTTGTCTGTAATCAATAGCTTAGAATCACCTACAATGCTTCTAATGAGTGACAAATAATTTTTTTTTTAACCTGAGTAATTTAAAAAATTAAGATGCCTCATACTTTACGTGGAGGAAAGACAGACACTACTACAGGAACTTCTTGTGTCACATCAGCACATAATCGTTGCTGTGATTTTTAGTGTCACTAGGGTAAGATTCCCCTTGCAACTTCATTTTTATCAAGAATTGTATTATGAAGGTTTCAGAAACAATGTAAGAGTATTTGTGATCTGTATGGGCTTTTGTGAAAGATAAGTGACTTACAGCAGGCCGAAGTGTCGATTTTGCTAACCATGTCAGTGAACTCTCCGGCTTCTCTGGAGTGTTACTCCTCTATACACTTGAAGTGTAGACCAGGCTAGTGTTTTACTGAAACTAAAAATAGCCAGCACACTACTTATTATTTCAGCAGGAGTTGGTGTGGGTTTTTAATTTTGTTTCTGTTTAACTTTAAAGTAGGGTGGTGGTCTTTAAAAATTGAACTTTCCCATATAAGCCCTGCAGATAAAGAGGGAGAAGGCAGCCTAATCAAAAACAAATGAAACAAATGTGCTCTGCTGCTGTAGTCTCTGGTCTTTATGCTTGAATTATTGCTTGAGGTCTTTATAAAGGGAAATGGATATGCTTTTTGTCTGCTTGCAATATGTTGTTCAGGGTTTCATGTCAGGATTTGGGAATATAGTGTGCAATGATGTTAAACTGCTTTATTACTAATGCACTTTAAATGAACCTGAATACCCTAAGGCTTTGGTATCTTAAAATAGTTTAAATATCTTAACAGCTTTCATGATTCTGATTAAATTAATCAAAGTCATTCTGATGACAGAAAGTTCTTAATATTCTTTCAGGATTTTTGAAAAAAAATTGATTTTAAAGAAACCGCTGCAGATAGAGAACTATTTCCTAGAATTGTTTGAAATGCTCAGTAATCTGAAGTTAATCTTTCAGTGTTACCTCAGGTTTGTGTTTACCTACCTTTTTTCACATACTTAAGTTTTGGTGTCCACCCCCCCCTCCTTTAGTGGTTAAGAGTGGCTCGCTGTTCTAGTTTGAAACTACAAGAATCACAATGTCATTAAAAAAAAAAACCAAAAAAAACCGAGGGGGATGAGAAGGCCTTCCATTAAAATGAGTGAGCTGACGTGTCCTTGGTTTGGATTTACTTCTGTGCTCACACATCCCCTCACGAATTTCTGTTTGAGTCTTAATGTTTCTGAAAAGATACTCACGGTCCATAAGGAGGAAGAAAAATATTTGGAGACCTGTCATTTGGAAAAGAGCTTGATCTTTAATGTCACTTGACACTGATTACTGTCATCCTGTATTCTTTCTTCTGTTTTGTTGCTTTTGATACTCTTTTACCTTAAATGCTACCTTAACAATGGGTCCCTTGGAAAATAGTTCAGAAAGGTCTTTTTGAAATTGTTTAAAGTACAGTCTCTACCTCTGTCATTCAAAAATGTTACCTTTGCTAAACTCCTAGAAGTACATTAAGTGGGAGTAAGTAAGCAAGAGAGAAGACTGCTAGCTTACAAATTTGCAGCATATTCCTGTGCAGATGCTTGTTGCTCACTCCAAATGTCAGAAAATAAGTGAATTGTGCTTTGTGTGTTACTTTGACTTTCCCTTTGCTGTTAAAACCACGATATTATTGAGCCACAGAGCACAAATCATGTTAACGATAAAAACAGAAATAAAAATTTAATTTGTTTATATAAAACCAGATAGTTCAAATCCTGCAGGGCTGAATACTAATAGAGGTAAATGGATAGGGTTTTTATCTCTGGGAATAGGTCCCAAATAAATGAGTTTATTGGGCTTTACAAGAGGGGATAATGTTACGCATGACAAATACGTTATTCATGAAGAATTAAAATCTATATTGTTGCAATACATTGCATGAGACTTACAAAACCTGAAGGAATAAAGTAACTGAGAACCTACTGCTCTGAATTGGCTACAGTAAATTACTGAACTCCTTATAGAGGAATATGGGAAAAATTGAGAATGATGTACAACGTCTTTCCAGCGGGAAATCAACACAAGGGAGAGAAGGTTTGGAAACTTGGGGAGGTGGGATAGAAACTTACATTCTACACAGGTTCAGGGAAACTGGAACTCAGATTTTTTTTTTTTCCTGAACTGACCAGTTTTAAGCAATCTAGCAACCACACATTTTCAGTGACAAGCAAAGAATGCTCTTTGGAGTTAAAGAAAATTAAATCAATGTTTTTTAGAATACGTCTACTATTGCTTCCTGTTGAAAATCACTAGGGAACCACTGATATTAAATAAAGTTTGACCAATAAAAGAAGTGAATACTGCTTCCTGGAGACACCATGCTATTGTATTTCAGAAAAGTCACTTCAGTCTGATTGTTGCGACAGTATTGCTTTCCTTAATCTTCATCCCCAAGGATGGGGAGGAGGAAGACTTTTGGGGAAAGAGAGACTGAATTTGGAATGAAAAGACTTTATTGGATGTGGCCTGCTGTTAGTCTAGCAAATCTACTTTTAATAGTTCTTGTTGTGAAGTGCTAGCAGTACTACTTAATAGAAAGAAAGGATGAAAAATAGTCTTTCATAATGGGAGTTGCTAAAATAAGCATTCATGAGATAAAACAACTTCAGAGTAAAAGCATTTGAAAGTAATTTATGACCAGTTCCTCTTTTAATTTAAAACGTTGTGTTTCCAAAGGGCTATAAAGTTTTGGGTAGCAAAACCACTTATAGAATAATCGGTGTTTGCCTTTCTCCTCTTCTGCTGCTTCTGCATCGTAACTCCTCTCCTGCTCCAGCTCCCCTCTTCCCTGCGTGCACGCGTTCCCGTGACAGCCCTTGCGACATCCTTTACCTGGGAAGTCAGCTGGAGCTTTCAAAGCTCCGCTTGTGCCACGGATGGTGTAAAACACGATCCCTGCGCAGGTTGTTCAGCTGCAGGATAGGCCCTGTCGCAAAGCTGAGCTGTAGCTACTCGTTTAATAGCCCCGAGGTCAAATAGAGAGGGAAAAGATCATTGCTTCAGAAGGATGCTGGTGCCCACTGGGTGCAGGAGCGTTGGCTGGACAGACTGAGAGCAAAGCGTGGTCAGGTGAGGTCAGCTCTGTTCCTCTTGGGACAACAGACTTCTGTGGGTACGTGGGTACTTAAATGCCTCTCCCCGCAGCCCTTAGATTGCCTTCTTAAGGATTCCTAACAGTGCACAGACTGGGGCTTTAGAACTTGTTTCTAATCAGGAGAAAAGATGTTTAATTAAAAAGCTGCTTTTCTGTGGTGGCTGGTTTTCTTGATCTCCACAAACTTCAAAGGGCTGTCTACAGTCAGAGGGTTTTGGGCTTAAATTGTCTACAGATTTTAGTTTGCTGTGTTCAGAGATGCTTAAATAGAATTCATGGCAGAAAGTAATGTGAAAGGCTGAGAAATTAAATGAGCTTTTACTGCGGAGGGGGTAACCTGGCAAATCACTTGGACAAGCAAATCGAATTGGCCTTGCTTTCACGTCCCATTGCTGCTCCTCAGTTTGCACCGTGGTGTGTGGTGCAGCTCTGTTCAGTCTCCTCAGCCGCTCTGGTGCAGCGTTTGGAGATTGCTATCTCCCTTTCTACTTCTGAAAGGTATGAGAGCATATTGCTGGGAAGAGTGTATTTTGCAGAGCGCTGCAGCTAGCTCAGTGGTCTCTATACTGTACTGATAAGCTCCGCAGTTAGATACAAAGAAAAAAAAAATACACTTTGTTACCTATAGTTTGAACTTCTTATCTTGTGTCCTGTTATCTCATCAATAACTGCCTGGAAACAGACTTCCTGCTGGGCTAATTGTGGTAGGACTGTTATCTTGCTAACCTTAAATTGATCTTATACAAATACTGGTAACATAACACATACAGATTTCATTTTATAGCATCTTTTAATCCAAAGATCATGATCTAGTGAAGAGCTAAAAACTAAGAAATCTTGGGACGTATGTGTTTTTCCTCTCTAATATTCCTGCTTTGATCAGCTTTCCACCTCTAAGTCATCAGTCATCCAAATCTGCTCAGCAATTATTGCTATTCCCATATAACTAATTTGTGGTTGATTTGAAATGAATTTGGGGATTCTCAGTCTGGTTTTTGCATCAGAGATTCATCACTCTACTAACACTAATTAGCAGAAGGATCAACAGCTTTATGGGCCATGAAAAACAAGCTGTTCTCTTATCCACGGGTTGGCATGTGCTCGAAGGACTTGGAAGGGGAGGTTTTCCCCGTTCACACAGGGCAGCAGTTGGCAGTGGTAGAAATCCAGAGTTTTCACAAACATTATGCTGTATAAATTTTTTTTTCATTAGTATTTTTGAAAATGCAGATTGGCTTATTAAGCCTTACAGTGTCAAATATTTGCTACAATGTGGTGGATGGGGAAAGTTGGGCATAAAATCTTGGACTTGTACTTTGAAACCTCTTTGGAAGTGGTACCTTCCCATTCTGTGCAACTGTTTAGCATAACTATGATGTGATTATTTTAGTGGAAACATTTTTAAAAGATTATTTTTGTTAATGATGGCCAATTGGCGTAGGTAAGGGGAAGTGCTCCCTATTTCCTCTGTACAATATCAAAATTGTTTACTGACTTCCAGTTACGGCACTAATTAATTATGCATGCGCCACTCCATAAAAAGCCCTGTGATTTCGTGGCTGTCTCTGGGGATACAGCCTGGTGGGCTCTGTTGGCCCGTCTCCCGCTCCAGAAGCTGGGGTGCTGTGGGATGCGGGGGAAGGATGGCCGCCAGCGCCAAAGCTCTCTCAGACGTGCCTTTTTGTAGGAAATTTTACTTCCTGCATTTTCTTCCTCTCGCGTATCAGAGCAGAAGTACGTTTCAAAATTGCTTTCGTCTTCGTGATGCATGACGGGACTGGATGTACTCAGTTTCGGAAGTCTTTTTGGCCGCAGCTGCCTGAGGGCTCTCCCTGACAGCAGCGGAGGGAGGGCAGCAGCCCAGCATGGTGCCGGCACCGCTCGGATCCTGGGTAGAAGCGGTGGGAAGGTTGAACAGCCAGGTGTGCGTGGGGACAGGCACAACACGCTTCATGCGGTAGCACTGCCTACCCAGGGCTTGTCCTGGAGCCTGTTCACTGCCTTCCTCAGAGGCTTCCTTAGAGCACCGTACCACGTGTTAAACTTCTTCCAGAATTAGTAGGAAGAGGTAGAAGCAAGCTATTCTATTATTACACACCTGAGAAAATGTTGTGTGTGGTTTTTTTTTTTTTTTTAAAGCATGCAGTATAAAGCTATCTTCTACAGATGAAGTAAATATATTCTGCTATGAAATACGCATTTTTAAATGGTTCTTGGTGCACTGGTGGTTGAGATTACATTAGGTTACGTTTGTCATTGTCCGTTACCCTCATCATTTAAGGCTTCAATCAGCCTGCATAGTTGAGTTGATTTTTACTTCCCTGTGCGCCTAGCAAGATAATTTCCATATTCTTGACATGTCTGGAGTCTGCATCATGTAATAGTCTGGAATGAGAACAGAAGATATTGTATTCCTGTCTCATTATTTTACCTTTAACTCCTCGATTGCTGCTTAATTGTGCTTGTATCATCACAACATGAGAAGTTGATTGTTGTTGAGATCAAAGCAAACTGTAGCAGTAGAGTGCCTAATTAGCAGATAAATTTGCAAGTTGCCTGTTTTGAAGGGTGGAGAAATAAGAGCTTAACCCTCTTTGGGACGCTTATAAAAGCAGCTTGGAAGTTGTGAAGAGTCATTTGTCATAGTGGAAAAAAAAATGTGGAGAAAATGGATATGCATATTAAATTTCTGAAGTTTGAGTTGTAGCTCCTTAAGAAATACCCTAAGAGCTGTTGAATTATCTGGCTCAAGCATGCTTAGCAGTGTAACTGTAGGAGCACACGTGAAAGCACTTACCTGGACTTAGTTAAAAGCTTGGGTTTAATCAGCTGATTACTTAAATCTGAGGTCTGTGAGGCTGCAGTCCTATTGTAGCTAGTACCTGAGCTCGTTAGTGCAAAACTGTCTCTGCAGTGTCTTTATAAATAAATTATTACTGCTCATCAAGACTGCATTATCTGTACTCCTGGAGGCTTAAGTCTTCCTTTTTCACCTCGAGTGGATGTTGTGGTCTGACCACACGTGGAGGGAAGTTGTTACCTGCTTGCTCCAAGGTGAATGCTTTAACATAAGTTGAATGTACAGCTTGAGAAATGTTTGAGAAGAGGGAAAAACACTTTCTTGTGCTTAATCCTTAGAATGAAGGTTGAAGGCTTGAATGGAAAAGTTCACAGATGTTTTCCAGTGAAAGCAGGGGCAGGCTTTTCTATTAGGAAAAAGAGTGGAAGGGAAGCAGGAATATCTGTGTATTAGGGTTGTGTTGTAGAACGGACCAGCAGTCTGTAAGTGTTAGAGCTGTACGTTGGAAGCATTGGGAAAAGGCTCTATTTGTTGGTAAGATAAAGAAAAGGAAGCAGCAGAATGTGCCCGCTCTGAGCTCACTGATAAATAAGGTCTCTCCAACTAGTTATTTCAACAGAGTAGGGAGGTGGGGAAGTAGGGTTGTAAATGATAACTTGAGGCTGTAGGGTTTCTTTTTTTTTTTAATCATGTAGATATTGGTGTCACTGGCTGGCTAACACTGCTATTGCAGTAGGCATTTTTGGTATGGAAAACTTAACACCCCCTCACCCCCAACCAAACAAACCCCAAAACCTAAAAACCAAACAATGCCCTCACCCCTGAAATCTAAATAAAACTAGAGAGATTTGCTGGTGGTCCCAAATGCCTTTCAAATATTTTATTGCTGTCACAGTACTTCAGTAATAGATTGCAAATTGTCAAAATATAAATGTAACTTCAGTGACTATCTGTTAGCAGAGGAACTTTGAGTAATTTCCATATGACCAAAATTCTGTATTGTCTTTTAAGTGTCTTTCAGTGAGAGAAATTCGTTCCAAGCATGGAAATGGTATTTATTTCTGGGAGGAAAGCTAACTGTATGTGACAACCTATTCTTGGTAATGGACTTATAAACAGTCTTGATTCTGAATCCCTTTGTAGTTAGTGGAGGCTTGGGTATTTTTTGTGAGTTTTGTTTTGTTTTGTTTTGTTTTTTTAAATCTATTTTGCATACAGATGTAAACCGGCATCCTACTGGTTTCTGGTCCAAAACTGGATGTGTCCTTTTCCAGTTCCAGTTTTGCCAATATTGATGAAATTTTAAGACAGGTCTATTGCTTTTATTAAAGATCATAATCTCACCCCAAAGTTTTGCCTTTGGTGGGCCACATTTATTTCATGCATGACCAGATACCACTTCTTCATCTAATTTTAGAAAGTGAAACCAAGATAGAGCATTTTAAGGAGATTTTGTAGTGTATCAAAAAGTGAAAAATCGGTAATGAGTGAAACAGGATTTTTTAAAAGGGCTTCTTGTACAGTAACAGAAGACGCTATAATTGAGTCAGTTGTAATTATAGGCTTAACTGGGTAATGTTATGTTTAGTGGACAGATCGGTTGAAAGAAAAATTTCACCTCCTGCATCAGGCTGGGAAATGGGCATTGTCCATTAACTTCAACCATGTGCAGCTAAGTAATATGCAAAATGTGCTAATTTTTTTAAGTTGTGGGCAATAAATGAGGCATGAATAAAACGGTAACTCTTTTTGCCTGCTGGTAGTCATTTGAAATGTAAGTAAAGTTTGCTGATGCAGCCACAGTAAAATAAGGCAAAATATTTTAAAGTTTCCTAATGATGGCTTTAAATCCATCCACTATTCTTTTACTTTCAAATTACTGCTAATGGGAATTACGGGCTTTAATTGCCCCCCCATGTGAGAAGGGACCCTAAAATTTACAGCCTCCACGTCATTTCCTACAGCTGGGCTGTCTGCAACAGTTACGTTTGAAGCAATAAAGCAGAGTGCCCTAACCTGATTGTAAAATACTAATGTGGGAGGCTCTTCGCTTTTCACCTGGCAGGTTTCTGAAGCTGTAGTGAGGCTTCACGCATCTGTTGGAGGGAAAGCGACGATGCATTGCCTCCAGCTTTGGTTTCCATTTCCCACTGCCCCCGCTGCCCAGGCCGCTTGTGCGTGGCTGTGGCTGCTGCTGGGGAGCCGAGGTGGCCGGGGGGTGGCTTCAGTCTCTCCTCCATTCGCAGTGAGACCTGTCAAAGAACTGTTCTGTCTGTTTTTTGGGGAGAAAAGCAGAAGGAGTAGGAAGAGGGAGAAGTACCCGACTCTGTTTCCTTTCAGTGCATTGCTATGACCCAGAGCGATCTGCAGTAGCGTCCAGTTTTGTCTTCCGCTATGGCTTGTTCCTCTTGCTCTGAGGTAGCTTGGGCTCATAAGGCTCCTCAAAGAGAGGTGCAGAGTGAGCAGCCCACTTGAAACCGTGCTTGGCAAATCTGACTTGACCACAGAAGTCAGTTCTTGAGATAAGATCCGTTATTTTTTTACTTCAAAGTAGTGAGGGAGAAGAATGTAGCTTTCTGAATTGTTTTTAAATAATCTGCACTTATGTGATAAATATGTGTAACTGAGTTATCAAAACAATTAAGTGAAATAAGTATTTCTCGGCCCTTACCTTAAAGATATCAGGATGGCAAGTGTCTGTTTCGAAGGCTGGTATTTCATAGCAGCTGACACAAACACATTGATGCTTGCTTGCCTTCAGTCTGTGGTACACTGTAATCATATGCGCAGCTTCTGCTTTGGACTAATTGTGTCCATAGTTACTGTCAGCCCAAATCCAGATGCTTCCATTTTAGCAAAGTACATACCTGTCTTCCATTTACAGTTGTGTAATGGAGAACCACTTCTAATATTTTCATTAAAAAAAAATTTCTATCAAAAACTTTCAAGATGCTTCCTCTGTATTTATCTTTACATTTTGACTAATTACAAAACAGACTTTCCAGCAGTGCAATCTACACTGTTCTAAGTACTTTTGTAAAGGCAAAAACTTATTTGGATGCCAGAAGGTTTTCTTGCTCATATGCAATAGACTGCTGAAGGTTTGAGACAAGTAATTTCTAAATTATAACTGAAAATGGGAGATCTGTAGGTATTAGATTTAAGCTCATTTACTAATTCTCAACCATCCCATTGGGATATGGATTTGAGAGGGACAGAGGCAGGAGAGTAATACTTTAGCAGTAGGAGAGATTTTTATCATTGGAATAAAGCAAAGCCCACCTTCTGTGACTGATCCTTGAGGAAGTGTATGTGGATTTTTAGTCTCTTTTGGCCTTATACAGTAAGGATAACACACACTTTGGATGCAACAGAAGTAAGAAGTAACAAAGATTCCATTTGGACTTTCTACAAATATCCATTATAAACGAAGCTAGACATACGAGAGCTAAGTTCAAGGGGAAGATGACACTCTGAACTCCAGTGATGTATTCCCTATGTCCACCAACAATTATGTAATGCCATTAAATAATGCTAAGTTATTACCATTACGTAATCAAATTAAGTCACCTTTCATTGAAATGTGTTTTGATAAACGTGCGGGACTAACAAGGATTGCATTCGGATGAGGGAAGAGCTGCCATTGGTTACAGCGTTGTGACTTTAGGCTGTCTTGGTAGTTTCAGGCACAGGAAGGGTAGCAGAGATGCCAGCAAAGCCTCCGCAGAAGGCAAGGGAGGACATCAAAGGCCATCTGGGATTGAATGGGACAAGCAGCTGGGGACCTGTATCAGTAGATGACTCATCTGTATCAATAGCTGATGAAAGTAATAGGAAAAGTACTACCCGTGTGGCAATGGTCTGTTGCTAGATGGAGATCACCCTGACACTGGCAGTGTTTATGTACTGTGTATGGGCTAAAATGTCAAATTAAAATGGAAGGGATGAGGTGGAGGTGAGGTGAAGTCTTCCTCTCTGTCTCCCACGAGGCAGTTCACTCAAAAAAGAAAGTAGCTGCTTGGAGCATTAAACTTGAAGGCAGAAATGATGGAGTGTGAAAATCAATAATGCATTTCATCTCAAGTTTTATATGTAATACTGATTTAAATCACTTAACAGTGAGGAAAAGTGTGGATATGGGTAAATTCAAGGGGTTATAAAAGAAAATATAAAAGGGGGAAAATACATACAATTATGAATGAAACTGTAGCAGGAGAAAGTGTAGGAGTACTATAAGGGCAAGAAGAAGTGGAGAGTTTGAGGGGATTATTGAATTTTTCTTTTTAAATGGAGGAATCCAGGGAGAGTTGCTGACTAACTCATTGTGGGCAGGGACTGTTTTATTGTGTGGTGGTTTAATGCAGTGGCACCCTAATCCCTCAAAGAAAGCTGACTGAGTTTTGGAAGAATTTTTTTTTCTGTAAGAAATGTTGATGTTCCGTTTGCTTCTGGAAGTGGAAAAGCCTCATTGCATTCCTGTAAAGTCTGTCCCAACTTTTTTTACTTTAAGAAGCACAGTATTAAACGTACAGTTGTTATTTTCCAGATGTTTTGTTCCAGTTGGCATTCTTATTGGTAACTGCTAATCTTCTGGTAGTATCTCTCTGCATAAAGATTAGTGTTATTCCCGTATAAGAGATTCATCTGTTACCATTGTTTTGCATAAGCCATGGCTATTTTTGCTTCTATAAAAAGCATATGTATTATATGCCATTTCTGTTATTAAAAGCATATATGGATGTACTATGAAAAGAAGAACCGGAGCTCTAGACAGTCTGCTACACTTGCCTTAATTTCAGTATGTTGTGAAATCTGTGGTGCCCTCAAGGCTCCTGTTTGGGGTAAGGATGGGAGGAGAGATCATTCCAGCATCACACATGCTCATGGTTTCATTGGCAATTTTGATCGTGTCGACCTCCACAGGCTGCTCCACAGGCCCTCCAACGTTATTTTAATATTTCTTAGAGGTTAATCATGCAAGAAGAAATAATGGAATATTACATGAATTCGTACAGTGCAGGCACTGGCCCTGATGCTGAGTTAATCTACTCTGCTTTCTTGTCAGTCAGGCAAAATCTTACAGTTGAAGGAAGGGCTTAGTACAAGAGTTTGTCGTCGTAAAGAATAGGATTCCCTCTCCTCTACTCTAGCCTCTGTACCAAAATATCTTAGACTTTCTTTCGGATGTTTGAGCAAGATAAAAACTGAATAAAATGTAGATGCCTGTAAAGGACAAAGAATACAGGTGGCTTGAGAGATGTTCTGTGTCAGCATAGCCCTGCACCTGCTAAGGTACAGAATGCTCTGAGTGACTGACGTGAATAGGAATCATAATATTAGCTCTCCATGTTTTGGGTCTGGCTCCCATTTAAAACAAAAAGTAAGTACAAGCATTAATAATAGCACCTATTTCTCATATGCCTTTCTCCTCCTGGACTTCATTGGCTTGTTATTTAAACCTTTTTGGCTTGGAATCCAAACCTAAACAAAACTAGATTAATTTGTGGACAAAATACAAATGATTGCCTTCAATTTTTTTTTTTCTTGGGAAGCTCAGTGGGATTAATCTGAAATGAAAATCAGTGCAGACTGGGAAAGGCCTTGTGTCTGACAATGGATTTTGAGAGTAATTTCAAACCCCTACTAGAAAGTGCATTGGTTAACCAAAGAGTGATATGCTTCCCCAGTTTTAGAACCAGCTTTATTAAAACAGACCTATTTCTTGCTTGCATTCTCCTTTGTTCTAAAGATCAGAGGAAAACTCTGTCGCTTTTCAAGTATTGATTCCTATGATGATAAAATGCACTAAGAGTGTGCTACAGAGATCAAGTTGCAAATTGTTTAACATAATTTTCCTGGTGGCTTCTAGAGTGAGTTAATAGTTTCTAAGAGGGATTTGTGTAACGTGTGCCTACTTGACAAAATAGGTGTTGCCATCAGTAATACGATGTCTTGTTTGGCACTGTCTTGACTTTGCGGGAATTTTAGGAGCCGCCTTGCAGAGTTTCATTAGTGTTTCTAGTCTGCATTCTAGTCTGAGAGACTTTTGTAACTGGGGACCCAGCACTAGGAAGTGTCTGGTTTCACCCCAACAACCTCCTCTTAACCATTGAGTCTCAGGAGACGAGTGAAAAAACAAGTAAAGAAAAGGCATAGACCTCTTTTAGTGTGGAAGGCATTAAAGAAATAAAACATACCTGTTTAAATGCAAAGTATGTATAACTTAGTTTTTTCCACTCACTTTTGAATTCTCTTTTTTCCTGCTTGTATGAGAAGGAATTAACCTTTTGAGGTGATAGATACAAGCTGTAACTGACTGTATATGTCAGTGGCATATTCCAGGATTGACATCAATGGAAGATCAAAGATGTGGACGTTGCAATCAATGCCTTAAGCTTATTATGGCATCCTTTTAGTTGAGGATGATGGGAGCCCATGTAAAAAGGTAACCAGAATTTGATGGAAATGGGCAGAGAGAGCAGATGGGAAATTAATTCTGTTTTTCCAGTTCTGGAAAATGTTATCCTGGATAACTGGGCAAGAAACCACAGCTTTGTTGTACATTTTTCTTCTAGTCTTGGGCAAGCTGTTAGCAAATTGGGTAAAAAATGTCTATAGGTTCCTCTTTACCAGTATAACAAAGGACAGTAGCACATTTTGAAGACTAATTGGGAAGCATTAAAAAGTGCTGCTGCTTCTTGGGTACTCTCTAGCTTTCAAGACACTCTGTTTCCAGAGACGTCTCTGTGGATCTGCTGTTAAAAATAAGGTTATAAAGCTGAGGCGTTTGATTTCCTGGCAAACCTGTGCTCATCTACCAGGGTACAAATCCTGTGTCGATGGTCGTGCACATACCCACTCCGTAGTTCTCTGAGGTGACAAGACTAATGAGGTGGGAATTAGTGATTTCAGGAAACAAATGTTTAGGATGTGTGGTTTGGAAGATGGTTTTCATTTGAGCTGTTCAATCAAAATCTTGCATTGTGTTTTTGAACCTAGATTTGATTTCAAAAAAAAAATCTTTTGAATTGTTGCTTTGCATTGGCTTGTTGGTCTTCTAAGAGAAGTCAGTTGCTTTAGTAGTGTGATGGTCTCACTTTTGCATAGCTTGCAGAGATAACTAAGAACTTGAGGTGGAGATATTTGTTAAGACCAGTATATAGCCTCTTGTCCTGTTTCTTGACAGTGGCTGAAAGTAAGCAGAAAGGAACAGTGTCACTACATGCTTGTCCTCTTAACAGAATTCCCTGAATATTCTCCCTGCTGCTGGTTTGCAGCTCAGGGGCTTCCTGAGCCGGGGATGCTTTCTGCCTAATGAGTAGCTGTGGGGAGACAATCCAGGCCGAGCGGCAGAGCTTTGGTCGGGGGTCTGACCTTCGTTTGCGCTGGGCCCGAGCTTGCCCGGCCACAGCGCAACGACTCGGCTCGGCGGTGAGCACAGCAACCACCGAGGAGGGGTGTATTGCCCGCTCCACGAGAGCGCGACGCGCGCGCGCGCGCTCCTGAGGGATGGCTGGCCTGCCCCTTGCTGATCTCCCCTGACTTGGGACGCCGGGTAAGGATACTTTCTCGGGGACTGAGTGATACCCATTGGGTAGATTATAAGGAATTTTGGAATAGAAGTAGAATAGTCCCCACTCACAGGGTGGTGTAATTGTTATGCCCGTAATAAGTGCCTTATTCTAGTAAACCTCACTTTGTACCTTGGACTTGGAACCTTATTCCTTCAAGGGGTAGATAGCGGCATATTTTAATTTTATTTTTATTTTTTTAATTTTTAATTTTTTTATTTTTAATTTTTAACTTTTTTTTTCAATTTTGTGGGTTTTTTTTTTTAATTTTTATTTTTGGCTAGCCTTCAGAATTTAGATTTCTTTGGTTCAGACCCACCATTCTGGATGTTTGCATCTTTTGTTCCATTAGTTGTGTTTCTAGGCAGGAAAAAGGTACAGTTGTGAGAATACTGAAAAAAGGAATTTGCCTAAGAGAAATGTAGCTTGTGAAAGGGTGTCGTGAAGGGCTAGCAAGTGAATAGTAGGAATTCTGTTTTGATGGAATCCCCTCTGGTCAAGGCTATAGAGAAAGAAACATGTTTTAGAATGGTAAGAACATTATCTTATAGTAACCTCTGTCCATTGCATTGCCTCATCTGCAACACCTAATATTTTAACACGCTCTTTCTTAACTTGACAGGCAAGTATCTGCTTCCCAATGCAACTGGACAGCAGCTGTGCCAACATGCAGAAACCTCTAATCTTGTTCGCATGCGCTACCAAGCTCTTGGGCAGTCAGCACCTTCACTTACTGCTAGTTTGGTGAGTAATTTTTTTCAAAGCTAGGAGTGTGCAAAAACCCCTATTGCATCCCTCTATCTATTGGTGGGGGGATGGGGATCAAAGCAGAGTTTATTTCCAGATCAACCTCTCCTCCTTAAGCCCTGTTTTTAAAGTAGCTAATACATTCCTGCATACGACATTACTTAATGTGTTGAGTGCAGCTGAATAATGTTTATGGTAGCAGTAACTCTGAATTGGGTTACTGAATTTTGCATAAAGTCTGAGCTGAATGTTGCTTTAATACAGCTGTTTGCATTTAAATGGTTTCTTTCCTAAAAACAAACACACACACACAAAACCCCATGCTTTTTAAGACAGCAATAGAAGGTAACTGTCCTTTCTCCTGAGCATTCTTTTCTATCAGTGTCTTTGTTTGCACTTTCTGCAGGACTCTGTCCTCAGGAGAACATGGGTGTATGAAGCATGAGCTTAATTAAGACTTTTGGATAAAATGATAACAGAAGAGCAAGGGGAAGAGAGGCCCCATACACTTGAACTTTCAGCTTTTTGTTTTCAAGCATCCATTACGCTGCTTTGTGCTTCTGTATATAAAGATCTTAAGAAGTGTTGACATTTAATGCAGGACCCTGTATACTAGCTTATGCTTTTCTTCAAAAAATTACTTTAATGAATATATTTCATGTTGTATAAAAAAGCAGAAAAGTTTTATTAATGTCTGTGTGTCCCCGTCCCCTCCCCCCTTCTGCCTTTTGGCTGGTTATTAAAACTTGGCCGATCCACATCTACTTTTTAGGGGAAACTTGCTTTTTTTTTTCTTTTTTTTTTTTTTTTACACAATGTTCAGGTTAAAGAAGGCTATGGTCAGACAATGTTGAACCGATACCACCATGCCAGTTTTTCATATCATATTGGTATGTAAATGGCTGGTTTCTCCATGAATCTGTCTGAAATATTATTTCACTTCAAGTGCAATGAATCTGCACTTACAAATGTAACCATGGTTTCTGCTTAGTGGTGGTGTTAATTGTTTGTGGCTCTTTGGGGCAGATGTGGTTTATTGGACTCCACGCTTACTACGAACACTTGATTCTATTGGAAGTTCTATGCTTTGAGCCCTAACGTTTTCCAGGGAACTAAGTATCAACCTATGTATTTTTGTTTCCTAGTTTGTGAGGAGAAACATGTTTCATTGTGAAGGAAGTATCCTGATTATGTATAGTTGAAATGAAAAGGAAAGTAGATGAATGGTCAGAAATCAATTTGAATTACATCAAAATTGTACATTTTTTCCTTCTTTTCTGTAGTTGGGAATTAAAAAAAATAATTTCTTCTAATGATCTAAATTAACTAAATTTAAAAAGTGCTGTGTTGCTATTTGATTCTCTGTTTCTGTTTGCACAACTACTAGGTGTCACGCTACTAGAAACGGTGTGCTTTCTTTAGGTGTAATGCTTAAACTATAGGAAGAGGAAGATTCAGCAGCATTTTGACAAAAAGTATTTTAAATGGTCATAAAACAACAGGCTAATGAAAAATTCAGTGAGCCGTGCTTCCTTAAGGGCCTTTCGCTCATCACCTATTGAGTTTTATGGCATATTTGTCTGCCACAGACTTCTTCCTTCCTGTCTCTCCACATCTTTTATCTGTGCCTGCCTGCAGCTTCTTTCATGCCAGTGCAAAAGCAGGCGAGAGCCTTCTACGCAGATGCGAGCAGATTGTGCACGGGTTCCTCGGAAGTATTCATTTCTTATCTGGAACTGCCGATCAGACTTGCCTCCTAAGGAGGTTGATGTTACGTTGCCACGTGGACAGAGCTCTTCTCAAGCCTCCTCTGACAAATACTTTGCTGTCAGACTTCTGAAAGACTCTGGCCTTTGCTTAAAAGGGGCCATAAGATAGGGGTCACTCCCCCTCCACCTCCCTTTTTTGGTCTTGGTTCTGTGCTTTGATAGAGTTGAGTTTGGGAGGCCTATTGTTAGTTCTAGTAATAGGAGCTTTTAATTATATTTAGGAAAGAGTTTGACCTTATGTAGAAGAGATTTGTATGAAGAATTTCCATGTAGCTGTTCACAGTCTGAGTTGAAATGACTTTAAATGTAATATCTCACTCATCTGAAAAATTACTAGCCCGTTATTAGTTACTAGGACTGATCATTCTCTTTGGGGTTGATACCCAGCTGATGTGGACCTGACTGTGAGCAGTGATTATGTGCCAGTGTAGACAAGAATCACAAGCGAGCAGCTCAAAGATACATCATAGTGTTTAGTGGAATTGCAAACAGGGTACAAAAGACTTACTTTTCCCTTCTTCTGTCAATAATTTGTAAAAACTTCCCTAGATGACTTACTATGTCACAGATGTAAATCCTTTCTGTGGGAAATTAGAGATTGAGTGAGTTACGGAATACTGATTGAAAATGGGCTGCAGGTGTTGCTTTTGATTGAGTTCAGTAGCTATGCATGATTCACTCCTGTAATACAGGCTACAAATTAAAAATAGTTTCTGTATAGAACCATACAAGTGGGTTAAAAACGTGGATGGGGAAGGCTGATTTTCAGCTGAATGGGCAGTGTATTGGTTTTGCTGGGGGCTCTTAATTCAGAGGTAGCTAAGTAACAGTCTTGTTACTCTTTGACTTCTGGCAGGAGCATATTGAGCCATCCACGACAGACAGATTCTGTGGTGGTCACGCAGATGATGGGAGTCTGTGGAGAGTATCAACGTGGACTTAGAAACATTAAGAAAATGGTACAGAATGTCTTCAACACTAAATAGAAAGGTGAAGCTGAGGCGTGGAAGCAGTTTTGCTTTAGGATATTCTCGCAGGTCAAGTGTTGGTCTGGTCAGTCTCTTCCTCTCTATGGTCAGTGGAGAATAATTCATGCTCCTGGAAGGCAATTCAGGGCGTGTGTCTCAGTGCCGAGTTTTGCAGGAGTGTAGGGAAACTGTGGTAGAGCTAGTGTGTCTGACTCTCCTTGCCTTATAGGCTGACAGTCATCTTGCCTGATTTCAGGCATCTATTTCAGGGTAGGATGAATCAGCCCCTGAAAAGGCTTCTTTTCTACTGAAGTGGTTTGGGAGTTAAATTAGAGTTGCCGCCTCATTCAGTGCCCAAAGTTTGGGAGTAATTCTCCTGTCCTCTCCCAGCCCCCTTGCCACTCCACAGGTGTTTACAAATACCATTGCTACTTACTGTTTTGACTTGTCCATTTTTATTAATGCTAGCAGAATTTTGCAAAAATAGTTCAAAATAAACTGAAATAAAGCCATTTTTGTTAATATGTCATTGTAATAAGCTGATGTGCTTAAAGTAACGATAATGAGTCTGAAACTGTCTGAGCAATTACTTACCATTTTATAGGCAGAGAGATATTTTGTCTCTGAGTGGCACGGATTGAGTGAAGTTCCCAATTTAAACTTTTTCTGGATAGGTGCATACATAAAAACAGTAGAGACCTGAACATACGGTGCCTTTATGATACATGATGATAAATGTTTAGATGAAAGGAAAAGAATTTGTCCAAATTAGTTGGGTAAAACTTCTGTAGATTTGCTTTGTCTTCACCGTGGATTAATATCAAACTCCTCTTCTGTTTGGTTTTTTTTGTGGTTTTTTTTCTTTTGTGTTTTTTTAAAATAAAAAAGTAATTACTTCAAGGAGCCTGAAGTCTTTCATTTTGTTTATCTGTTTTATATAAATTAAAAAACCAAACAAAACCACAACAAAGACTTCTCACAGTCCAGAGAGCTTTTTAATGCAGCATATTTCATGATTACTGAATGGAAACTTGCTCTTTGAAGTATCCACATAATAAAAACACACTATAAACAAGATCCTCAAATGAAATGTATGTTGTAATACACTTGGCTTTTAAATTCAGCCAAGACTGGTTGTGTAACTTCAGCTTTATGGAAAGTACTGACATAGGTTGGCTGTCCCTTCCGTTGTGGAAGATGAATCTTCATGGTATGAAGTAAAGCAGACTCTGAAAGGTGTGTGGTTTCTTCTTGGAAACTTGGAAGATGTCAGTGAAATGACTAAATTTTTACTTGGTTTAATAATGGAACATCTTTGACTACTTGTAAATAGTATCTAGTAAGTTATCAAAACTGGAAAAAGGGAAGAGCAAGCCTTTATGAATGGCTTATGCCCTTTCCTAGTAAGCAGTGAAGGGATGTTTCGTCTAGGTATGACTAGAAGCATTTGCTACTTTTTAGCATACTATTTACCTCTTTAGTTTTTTCAAGATTTACGTCTTGAGTTCTTTTTACCAACTCCCCGCCCCCCAGCTGCCAAAATAGTGTTGCCTTCCCCAAAACAACAGAAGACTGAATTTGCAAGCATCTCTACTTTGGTATACTTGCTTTTTATTGCCACTTTATCAGTGTTAATTTGTAAGAATAGTCTTATGGAAGCTGGAGGGTGGTAATTACATAAAGTGCTGTTTTATAAGATGGATTGCTGAAAGGAAACAAAATAAAAAATGTTCAGTGTCTATGAAAAGCAGTTTTACTTCTTCAGAAAGGGCTTTGCCTCCTCCTTTCTTTTGAATAGTCTAATACTGAAAATGAGTGTGTCTTTGTTAAATATGTGATTAACTTCAGCTATATTGACATAATGTTGACAGTTATTATGAGAACTGTTTCAAAACTAATTATGCTAATTAGAATGTAACTATCAGTAATTGCACATATTCAAACAGCACACCAACACCCTTTTGTGTGTTTTATTCCCCAGATGCAAGACAGCCATTTGTTGCCTGAGAAGCTGCAAAATTACAGCTTAGATAATAAATGATTGCAAACAAATAAAATGCATTCTTTAGAAACACTAATTGGTTAGATAAGTGAATGACAGTATCAATTGTGCTTGGGCAAACCACATAATTAAAAAAAAAAGGCCTTTATTTAAATGTTTTATTTTGGAATTGTTGGGAATTTTTCAAATAATTAATTGTCTGTATTCAGTTTTATCTAATGAGTATCAGGCGTAGCTGAATTTATTTTTAAATAAACTTACTAGAGAGCAAGAGAAACATGCATCTGAAACCCGGGTTGCTTTAAATTCTAGCTCCTTCTGTCCAGGAATTCAGGTCTTCAATGCCCAAGATTCTTGGTTGTGTCTGTAAGCAGCTACTTAATACTCTGCAAGTTAATGAGCATGTACAAGGATGGAACTTGTGAGAAACATGAAGAAGATATAACAGAAATTGCCTAAGTAGCTAATCTTGGGTCTGTCTCTAAAATCTCCCCAAAATAGTTAGCTAGATCTCAGAAATACTGAGTCTGAACTGAGGAAGTTATTTGAATGCTAAGCCACTGTATAGATTTGAATGACATATTCTTGTTTGACTTAAAACCAGCTCCACACATAAGACTAATCACTGAGAACCTTTTTAAAATGGAAAGTATTTATTCCTATGAAATGCTAAAATAGCCAAGTAATGGTAGCCAGTTTTCCGTGCTTCAATTGCTTCTATCTTTTAAGACTAGAGAGTTGTTCTCCCTTGTGTATTTTTTCAGTAACTCCTTACCATGAATATGTATTTGCATTCATATTTCTTTGTCTGTATTTGCCTTCTAACAAATTCTTAATTGCGGTTCTAATTCAGTAGGTAGTTCTAATTTAGTAGTAGAGAGAGGGAAATGAACTTCCATCTTCATAAGCACTCCTTTATACTCAGTATTTATACACAGCAAAAGGCTGGAGTAGACCTGGTCCAGAGCCATGAAACTGTAAGACTTTCTGACAAACTGATGCAAGAAGTTGATGACTGGGCACTCTGTTTCACAAATATAGGCATATCTCTATTTGTCTATATCATTATTTTTAAAATAGTCACTGCACATTTGTGTTTAAAACACATTTGTAGATTCAATTGCTTGATAGAGTTCTAGACGTTTGACTCCTTTCCTAAACTGACTGATTAAAACTAATGGCTTTATTAATTCTGATGCTTTTCTTCCTCATTCTTGGTGGATGAAACAGAGAAGTGGTGATAGCCAGGGTTAACTCTCCTCCCATAGAGAGCTTTCGGTTTCTCAGAATTGAGAACAGATCTCATGCTGCAGAATACCATTAGGTAAAGAATAATGGGAAAAGTAGGTAAAATAATAATCTGTCATAGAAGACTGACCTAGGTTAAAAAGTCTTGCAAGCATATCCAGCATATCACAGAATCACAGAATGGTAGGGGTTGGAAGGGACCTCTGGAGATCACCTAGTCCAACCCCCCTGCCAGAGCAGGGTCACCCAGAGCAGGCTGCACAGGGCTGCGTCCAGGCGGGGTTTGAATATCTCCAGAGAAGGAGACTCCACACCCACCCACCCTGGGCAGCCTGTGCCAGGGCTCTGTCACCCTCACAGTGAAGTTTTTCCTCACATTTAGACGGAACGTCCCGTGTTCCAGTTTGTGCCCGTTGCCCCTTGTCTTGTCGCTGGGCACCACTGAAAAGAGTCTGGCCCCATCCTCTTGACACCCACCGTTGATATATTTATGTATCTTCCAAACATACCCACTTCGTGGTGAGGTAGGTCTCCTCCTGTCAGCCTCAGTTAGCTTCTGGCTGACAGGATGTATTTGAGCATATTCTAGAACTGAAAGGAGATGTTACTCTAAGTACTTTACACAGTTAGAGCCGAATGCAGGTATAATCGTCTTCTGTATGCTATTACCGGTACAAAACCAGTAGAGCTCAAATGTGTGCAGGAGCTAGCAATACACATGAACACCACGCTTCTATTTTCCAGGCATCCCATATAACAATCTTCCTCCCTCATGAACAGGCTTTCCCCAAACAGTGAAAAGGCTCACTAGGACCAGTTTCTACCTCTAGATAATGAAGAAGCTAGGGCTGTTAAAATTACCTTCCTGAGCCTGTGTTGTCAGCTGAGCATGCCTTATTCGTTCAGATTTTCATTTGGTCTGCAGGACCCGCCTGGTCGAGATCAGTAAGCTAGGTTAAATGCAGTGCTTCACCCCTAGAACGGAAGCTTCTGACTCTACGTTAGTAGTGACTCTGAATAAGGGCTTATTCCGCTGGCCTGCTGTGATGTCTGAGTTCTCTGTGTGTGGTGTTAGCGATAGTTAGCTTAAAATGTCATCTAGAATTGTGTTGGCGGTATCTCTTAAAAAGAAAAAAGTGGAAAAAGTGGAAAGTGTTACAAAGGTGAGGCCACGAACTTTCATGCTTGTAAAATTAGCCACATGAGAAACAAGGGAGTAACGGTAGTTTGGCAATGAACTATACAACCAGAAGAAATCGATGTGTAATCATATATAGTGTTTGAAGTTTAGATGCCTTTCTGGGAATACAAGCTTTCTCAGCTTGTTGTTGGACTTTGCTTAGAGGATAACTGGATAAAATGTTATAATCTGTGATTAACAAGGAATAAGACTCAGGAATATAGTGATGGACTTTTCTGGCCTTAGATCAAAAACTTCAGCAACCCCTTAAAGGATTTATAGAGGTGGAAATGGGAGGGGCATAAAGAGGGTAAAAAGGACGTGGAGAGCAGGAAGAGAAAAGACTGGAAAAATGACTGGCACGGGGATGGGTTTAGGAAAATTTAGCTATAATGCTGTCTCCTGGTCCCCATCACAAAAAACAGAAGAAAACTGACTACTGTGATTTCATTGTCTAGCCAGCTAACGTGTTAATTCAAACACTGATTCGTCTATAGTTTTTAAATTTTAATGAGAAAATACTGAATAACAAGTTGCAAGGAGGTTCTCCTTTGCTTGAGGAGTGTGTGCTGATGTACAAACCTGCTTGTTGATGGTCTGATTTCCACTCTCGGAAGTATGTCATAAAATTTTAAACTAATGTAACTCACAGCTCTGACTTTAAAATAAATGAGATCAAGTAGGCATGGGGTAGTACCATTATAAGTGTAGGAAAATCGTTGTATATGCTTCTTCTGTCTGCATTCAGGATCTGAAGGCATAGTAAGAGGTGTTGATAACCTTAGTGGGTGCTCCCTGTGTTGCTGAGGTGGGTAGCAGGAGGTTAGGGCATTATTTGGAGTTCTTATGGGGTGGTTACAACCTCTCTGACTGTTCTTAGCAGTCTTAGGAATTTGGTACCTATGCATAATTAGGATGAGATGATTAATTAAAAAAAAATGCTGTGGAGGATAAGGTACTGCTCCACTGATCTGAATTTTAATAGTGAAACTATATAATGTCAAGAAACTTAATCTTGAGCATTGTGGAAGTTTTTTTCCTGATGCTGCTTGAGAGTAATTATCAGTGTAGAAAACTTGATTTCTGCTGTGGCAGTTTCAGTTAACAGAAATGCAAATTCTGAAACTCTTCGAACTTTCTAGTGAAATTTTGCCTAAAATGGTGGACTTTGCTTGGAAACTGATATTTTCCCTTCTGCTCACTTTTTTGCTGTGGGGCAGTATCCTTATATTAAGGGATAGATACATAGGGCACGCTTTTAAATTGCTGAAGTAACATTTTTGTTTTCCTCTCTCTATGTCAATGTGTTCTTATACTTATGGTACTTGCAAAGTGATTGTAATGTAGCAGAGGATGGAAGCAGACAGCGTAGGAACAATAACTCTCATCCCTCAAGCTGAAGTACTCCCATGGTTCTGATGATGGCTATAACTCTCAAAACAAAAAGACTCAAACTGAGTTGAATGACACTGCTGACTTACAGGCACTGGAGCAGGGAGGGGAAATGTTTATCCAGATCTCTCTGGTGGGAATGGAAGTTCTTCCCCTCTGATTTTTCTTAATCCCAAACAAGCAAAGGTGTATAGCAAGGATTTTTCTGCAGGCGTTTTTCAATTTGAGAACATACTGCAGAGCCTACTTTTGCGTTGGATGATGTACCCCTACCTCTAATCTCTTATGTTTCTAGGTTTAAAAGCAGATGCAGTTTTACTGACTTAAAACTTTAAGTGAGTTGACTGCCACAGTTTGGCCTTGGCACACGCTGCTGGGTACTTGTACCTCTGGGTTTTAGTCAGACTTTCTCGTACATTCATGTGGAATCAGATGTCTTACTGTAAATTGTGCTTCTGTCCTGTGGGAGCAGGTGGAAATGTGGACTTAAATATTTTTTACCTTACATTACTTACTGATATTTCTGCAAGCCCTTCCTTGGGCTGATACAACAGCAATTTAAATTGTTTTGACTTCACTGGTGAGACGCAGTCACCATGTTTGTTCCACTCTTCCGTACACTGTCACAGTGGACCAATGATTTCTAGCATCAACTCTATTTTCATCTCAGTAAAGCTAGAAAAGGTTCTACTTGCTTTTTTCTTTTATCACAATATGCCCTATTGTGGTGCATATGTCTATATCCAGTTCCACCATATTTTTAGTAAAGCAACAGTACAGTAAGATCATTGCATCTATTAAGAATTTTCTTTCATCATGTTGTGGAGATTAGTAGATAAGTGCTCAAGTCAACCTAGTGTCACTTGAGTAAAAGATGTAATAATCGGGAGTAGATTGGTTAACTGCTACTCTCTCATGAACACATTTAACCTCTTAATCTTTGCTGAATATCTGCAATTACGTGGTGCAGTGGAAGATACTCAGTATGTGGTCAGTTAAATTCAGAAATTATGATTGGCTTTCTAATGCACGGAATAACTTGATAGTAATAAACACTCAGCTGATCACGGCTTCCCAATTCTCTGTGTTAGGTTATCTGTTCAAAAAAGGATGAAAGTTGGTAGTAAGAAACAAAATTGAATTATGAGACTGCCTGCTTTAAATAAGGGAGGGAAGAGAGTGAGCTCAAGTTAACTAATAAAACTAACCTACAGCTAAAGTGGAGTTGGATCTCAGTGTATTTCATTAATTATGTGGCCAGTAAAAGCATATCCTGAACAAACTTCCTTAGCATGATGCTGCTTTTCCAGAAACCTGTAACTGTGAATAAATGTTTTTGGTATGCTGGTTATACATGCGCTTCTTATCAAATATGGGACAAATTAAAACTAGCGATCAGTAGGAGAGTATTCCCTTTTATTCCAGACTTCCATAGTTTATCTGGTTTGTAATGCGTCTTAAGTCCATGGGGAGTCAAGACGTTGGCAAGGTGAACTACCTTGTGAATTAATTTGAATGTTGAAAAGCTTAACGGCTACTCTCTAATGAAGGAGGGTGCTCTTGTGAAGAAGAATGACCACGTAGTGGGAAGTGTTGAATCTTGCAGTGGAAGGAACAGCCAAAACACATTAAGAAGAATTACACATCTTTAAGGGAAAGTACAATTAACATGTTATCTCATTGAGAAAATATTGCATTATTGCAAGTGTTGAGATTAAATGCTTCTAAAAAGGAAAATGGGGCATCAAAATAAAGGAGACTAGATGCATCATTGTTCAGAGTGTTTTAAAAATAAAACAATAACTTAAACACTTCCAAAGGTTAATAATTGTGGTTGGAAGGCAGCTTGCCTATTATAAGAACCCAGCTTCTAAGTATCTAGGGGGGATTATTCAGAATGTAATTGTTATTAATTGTTATTGTTTTGCCATGAGGATTTTTTAAGAATTTGCTTTCTCTTCCATATACAGAGTCTCAAATACTCTGTTGAGCTGATTGTTAGAAAATGCCTCAACCCAGAGGATTCTTTTGGTTTGTTCTCTGAAAACATAGCTAGGTGTGTGGAACTGCAAACTTTCAGATTTAAAATGGCATAACTCCTGGATGTTTGTTGTTTGGCATTCCTCAGGAAAATACTGAGACAAGTAGTTCAGCAACTTTTTTAAAAAGGAAGAACATTTTGATACGTATGTAGTTTCTCAGTCCTTGTTGAGAAGAGATCTGTGAGAGAAACAGACTGTACTCATGATGTGCCTGTGATTTCAGAAATTAATGTCTTTTATGCTATTGTATAATTATGGAAAACTTGGAAAATTGGAGGGCTTGCTATCTTGGTTGGATTGGTGATTCGTTTATGCTTTTTGCTGCAATAAGGAACATAATATTTGATGGAAAAGGCAAAATCACTGAAGTTGAAATGTCTGCTGTAACCAACGTTCTCCTATATGTTCTGTCATTGAAAGGGAGGTTGATTACGTATTTAAAACTTATTTTAAAAATAAATTTGCTTCTGCAACGATTATTTTTCTTCTGATGTTTTCATGACTGATTTATTACCTTTCTAAGCCTTCTGAATGGCTAAACCAGAAATGGGTTGGTGCAAATAGGATTTTGTCCGGCAGGTGGCATGAAAACACAGTGTGTATGTATGCTGTCCATGGAATGTGTGTCCTTTTCTCACAGCTCCTCTTACATGTATAATTGAGACTGTTGGAGAGGTAGATGTACTTTAGTAAGAAAAAGCAGTTCGTTTTCAAGAACTTTAAGATATAATCAGAAAACCAATTGTATTTTCTTTTTTCAAGAAACAACCACAGTCTACTGTACTTCTGTATGCGTAAGAAATTGTTGCACCCCTACACTGACCTGTGGCTTGCCACTTCTGTAGATTTATCAGCTCTAGAAGAAGAGAATCAGAGTTTTGCTAACTAAGGAATCTTGAATTTCTCCCCGCTTGTGATGTGTATTCTGAGTAACATACAGTGCTCAGAATAGTAAACTCTCTCTTAACGCATTGCTGGACCTAATAGCTGCAGTGCTCTCTTGGATACACAGCAAGCCCGCCTGGCTTATCTGGACGTGGTTTTGTGTAATGTGGTGAAGGGGAACACAAATTGAATAGCACTCTATCAACCCATGCAGTGTATATCACCTGGAAGCCTTTGCTTCTGAAATACAAAAGAGATGTAAAAGGGGCAACGTGATTTGCTTTGTGTGTGGGGGTAGGACTGTTACACTGAAGGGGGATATAGGAAAATACTGCTAAGAGCTCACAGTTTTGTTGTCAGCCAGCAATGCCTTCTCAGTGCTGTAGCTGGGGACTCATAGGAAGCGGTGTCTTGAAAAGATGCGGCTGGTGAAGCATGTCTGTTTTCTTTTCCTGAGGGGTACTGGTGATCATGTTGAGCCCTGGAAAGAAGCTGTTGGTTTCACAGGGAACATTTATTCCATACTTTTTCTAAGCCCTTAAAAGGGACATTAGGCAAATGTATACAGGGGCATAAATGGCTATGTAGATGAAATACTGTAACTTTTACACTTTGAATATTAAAATATGTATTGTTTACAGTGTCTAAATTTGTATATAAATTATTATGCCTTATTAGTAGTTAATGACAGTGTTATGGATGTTACTTGATTCTGTTAAATGAATTAGTTTCTCAGAATTGCAATGCATGTTAATAGTTATTAATGAATTGTCTTTATCAATCTCATAATTTTAAACAAGGCACCTTTAGCTCCTAACACTCTAAAACAGGAGAATTGCTTTCCTTGTTTCCTGAAGTAATGTGCAAGTTCATATGATATCACTGCATAGCTTCTATGGGTAAATGAGATCTTGAAAAATAAATAATGAAAACCAAGTGGCGGATTTTCACTACCCCGTTCAGATAATTTGTGATAAAGCTGGCCTATATTCCTTCACTGATTCAGTATCTTAAATATGCTTTCCTGCTAATACTGAAACAAACAAGCTTTCCTGTTGTTGTATAAGAGGACATTCTTGCTGTAGATATTGTAGAGCTACAGTTCTGTCTGCTAGTCTGTACGTACAGACTAAAAAGGTATTGGCTTCTTTGGGTGGATTACAGCTGCCCTTATCTCATTGACATCCTAAGTGTGGGGGTCTCAATTTTGGCTGCTAATTTTGATGAAACGTCTCACTTCCAATGCTGTTGTGGATTTCAGTGACACTTCACAGAGCAACAGAGCTTTCAGAACTTGAAGGAACAAGAGGCAGATGGATAGTGTGTCTCCATAGTCTTTTTTCCTCAGAAAACATTAAAAGCATTGCATTAAAGAAAACTCTTGGGGAATGTAACAGTAGGTAGTGATACTGTAAGTTTCTGATTTATGTAAGATGGCTAGGTGTTGATCTGGATAAAATTCTTTAAAAATTATCTTCATTTTGATTCACTTCCACAATGAGTTTTCAAACTGATGTAAGAAATATGTGCACATCTTCCAGCTCCCAATATCATACATGGCTTTGGCTTTCATGCTTCTGTAACTTCATCTGATGATGATCTGGTGTTCATTATGATTTCTAATCAAATCCCTTTGTCCCACAGCATCGCATAGTGACAGTGTGGAAGATTTGGTGTGGATATATATGTACAAGAGGGTGGAAAAGTTTCGGGTGGTATAGTTGTTTTTACAGATTTTTTTGTGTGTGTGTGTGGAATAGACAAAAATGTGCCTGCATAGGGTATTTGAAATTCAATGTAAAACACTGTGGGTGACTTCCTTTAGGAATTGAAACTTTTCAGAATGCTACAGAACAGAAATGTTATCTCTGTGTTATGATTTCTTACTCGTATGCAGAGTATGATTATTTTGGTCTGGCACGTAAAGGTGGCTCAATTTCTCTTATGACCGTTCAGAAAGATAACCTTGGGCTCCTTTGTGGAATTGTAATGTCATCTTCCCTTGACAGTTTATGCTCTAATCTATCCTTAAAAGTAACTTCAAAAGGCTTCAATATCCAGTTTTTGTGTTTGAAAACTTTGAGGTCTATGATGTGTCTTCAGAAGAAATAATCAAAGTGGGCTCCACTTCTGGGAGATGGTCAAAGATGTTGCCCGAATTTGATTCACATTTCATTCATAGTGGATAGGAAGCTACACTACCATAGGCTCTGAAAGGCTTTAGGGTCAGCTCTGAAGTATCATTCCTAGAAGACCTGATATTCTTCTGGTTTTCCAAGTCTCTGTGGTTGCATGGATGAAATAAATCTCCTTTGTGATCAAGAACATACATGTGACAAACTTTTTTTGTTTGGGATGAGGTTTCTGTGTGTTTTCTGTTTTGTTTTAAAGCTGATGTTTGCCTTTAGATTGCAAGGAGAAAGAGACACTATTTCTTTGGATAGTGAGCAGGTTATAGTGAATACTACTTGAATGTATTTCTTGGAGCTACAGTCTGAACCACCACTTGCAGCACCAAATACCCCTGTAGAATAGAAAGCTTTTAGTTATTCCTGTGTGCCGTGAGGCAGATGAACTATTGGGCTACTGAAGCTTAGATATAGGGAATTTCTGCTACTTTTATGTGAGCCTTTGCATTTGTGATGAGACAGGAACACTGTATTTTGAATGGTCCATCATTGCTATACATTTTATAAACTGTGTTAAGAATCTGTTAGGATGTTTGTGCTACACTCTGAGATCAGATTAAAAGTCTTTTGCTAAGAAGACAAGTTCATTGAACTTGGAAGGCTCTAGGTAGACTTGAACTTGATGGAGCCTGGGGATTTCAGTTTTAAAATAAAAAGCCTTTTTGCCATATGCCAGTATAGTTCATACTCTGTTTCAGTTTTCCTTTTGTTAAATTCTGTAGCTAGCCTTGTGCAGTTTTCCTTTGCAACTTTTTTAACATGTTCATACTTTGCCTGATTAGGTTAAGCTTGTTGCACTGAAAAACTTGAAAAAGGGAGGCATGCAAATGTATGCAAAGTAAATGTTGAAGAAGCATTTCTAAGTTAGAAAAATTGTCTTATTTAAGCTTTTTCATTCTAGGATCCAAAGTCGTCTTAAAAGGTATGAAAGCTTTGAAATTTGAAACAAGAATAAACAAGGACCGTGCAGTGTTGCTGAGAGAAACAGTAGTTTGTTACGTAAACTGAAATTAAGCCTTCTACAACAGTAACCCTTAACACCCAGTAAAGCAGCTGAGCTGGTAGCTGCTGTTTGGCAAAGTAAGCAACAAACAAGTATGTATTGGCAATTGTTTGGCTGTTTTGGTGGTGTAGCAATATAGTTGCTTCCTGGGAGTTGGCAGGATACCAGTTACAACAAATATACATTTATTTACTCTGATTTGGTCTCCTCTTCAGGTAGGGTTTTTTTGGGGGGTGTGGGGGTGAAGTTGAAGAGAGAACCACATTTTTCTCCCACCTTTCTTCAGTGCTGTACCTCAGTTACAACTTTTTTAAAAGCTATCTCCTGTATCTTCTTTTTCTATTAGTTGTGTATTAGCCTTAGACAGCATCATGTGTTGCCACAATTCTGCTGGCAGGAGACCTATAGAAATTGACATCTGGTTCTTAAAGCTTGAACTTGAACGATTAGAATGACAAAATAGTAATTGTGAATTGACTTGCAGTGATGTGAAGACAATATATGGAAAAGATGTGAGTGAAGATCTTTAACTTGGCTACAGAGGTCTGGTTTGATGCGTGAATGTGTGTGTGTGCTGCATGCACATACCTGTGGTTGGCAAGTTAACGTGCACTGCCTCTGTTTGCCATTTTCCCACATGCAAAAGCAGTGTTTGCATGAGTTTGTTTCAAAACCATTGTAACTACAACATCCAACAGGACACACTTTGGTGTGCTCTAGTTGATTCTCTCTTCTCTAATGTGCTTAGAGAAAGGGTGCGTAGGAACTAGTGTTAAACACTTCCATATTTTTCCATTCCTGTACTTGTAAAAACAGGTATCTGTAGTTACAGTGTGTCCACTTACCTGGAGTTCTGAAAATATGGCACTTACAATATTTTAATTTTTCTACTAACAGTCACTTGAATAGCTTATCAGTGGACAAAAATACAATTAAAAGCTCCCTTTCTACCAGTGCTGGGAAAAAACAGTTCCTATTCTTTTGGATTGCAAGTTATCAGAATGTAAGGCAATTATTGCATTGCTTGTTATCTATTCTAAGTATTAGAATTTTCACATTTGGGAAGAAAAGAATTATTTTAAAAACTCAATGATGGTGACTTGATGCTGTAGAGTATTTAGGTATAGGAAATAGCCCTGACAGAGATAGATTTAGAGGGCAGAGTACAAGTGAGCTGTTCCATGGTGCATAATAAATATGATTTATCATATGCTGCCACCATGTGTAGTATGAAGGTGGCAGCCACACATGGGATATCTGTATACATAAAATTAAAATTAAATTAAATTTGCACTGTAAACCTGTAGTTACATATTCATATATATTTTCACATGCTCAGGTTTTATCTTTTAATTGGGTAATTTCAGTAATCACAGTAATTTCTAAATTCTCTTAAAAAAGAATACGAACTGACAGAACTAAGTGAAGCAATATGATTAATGCAAAAAAATAACAGTTGAATGAGGAAATAAGCTTTCTAAATTTGTGTAATTGTCCTGAGAACTATCTGCTACCATGTTTCTTTTCAGCTTTAAATAAACATGTACTAGGGGGGTACATATCTAAATTAATTTCAAAACATCCTTTACATTTAATCAGGTCAAATACTGCATTTATAGGGGAGAAAGATTTTTGGAAGAAGTTGAGGTTATTTATTGTCTGTGTTAAAATATTTTTGCCTTCCCTGACGGGGGAAAAGAATGACGTTTCCTTCATATTCTGTATACGTGTGCTATTTTGTGGTACATGTACAACTGAAGTGTGCCTTTCTGCTACAAGTGATGTGAAGGAATCTGTGAGGCAGTTTGCCGTGTTTCATATGTCTATAAGGATAGTGTTGTTAAAGTGTTCCACAGAACATATTTATACTTCATGATTTTCCTTCTAAAACACAACTTTTTCAATACCATGATCTTGTCTGCCGTGGTTTTGATAGTTAATATTACTGAAGTAGTAAACTGAAAAGTAATGAAAGCCTCCAGACAAAAATAGCAGGCTTTATGCTATTTTAAACACATAGATGCACTTTTAGTAATATCTAAGAAGATTCACAGATTGGGAGAAAATTCAGTTGACGCTTGCCTCGTGTTAGTTGGAAATATCTGCCTTTCAGTACCCTGTGATATGCCTTTATAAATTAGAGTGTAAGCTTAGGAAAATGCCGGTTTTAGAATTGGCAGTGAATGTACTTTTCATTGAAAGGTAGTTTTGTACTTTTCTACTTGGGATTAATCTCATCTTCCACTGGAAGGCAGTCTTCTCTTTGTTTCATTCTCCTGCCTTCCAGTATTATTTAGGTAGCTATACCAATGATCTCTAGCTTCTTGCAAAACAAAGTAATACTTGTACCCTGTTTGTCTGTAGTTGGAAAGTTTCTTCATGCAGGTGACATCTTTGCTTTGCTTGCTTATAATTCTTTCTGTAAATTGTCCATGTACACAATTATAACTTCTGTGATACTTGAAGTGGTTTGTTAGGTTGTGGACCTTTTGCATCTGTGCCTGTCAGTGATTCATTACTTGGTGATATGACTTTTTTGTGCTGCTGTTGTTCAAGTAATGAATTCATAGAATTTTTCATGCCTTACAGGCCTCTCAGCTAGATGGGGTAGAACACTTCTAATTCATACATCTACGTTAGTCAGTTATGTTTAGTTAGATATGCTAAAGTTATTGTTGGAACAAAACCAACTGCACTTCAGTAGTATTGACTTTTAAAGGAACTGATAAATTGTGCATCGGGAGATTTTGTGTTTCAGTGATTAAAATAAAACTTGTGTAAATATGTATTTAGATTGGGTATATAAATGCAAACAGCCTTGCTGCTGAAACCTGTGGTGTGTCATGAGAGACAAATGGTAAGGTTTTGCCTCTCACCCTTGAAATTTGACAGTCTTTGGCTATTGCCTCAAATTCATTTTTGCTGTCCCTAGTGGAAACATAACAGCAGCATTTAAATTGTGATTCATTTGCCTGTGTTGTCTTTGGAAACAGAAATACAGAAAAGATAGGATGTGAGGGCACATGGATGTGAATGACTGGGAGAAAGTTTTAAAGTGTTAATGAAGATGAAAGAAAAGATGACGTTTTTAAGTGGAAATTGGGAGATACCTGTATATCCTTATGTATATTGGGAGGAACACAAAGGAGATACCTGTGTATCCTTAATGAAACGCCATTTTCTCTTTGTTTCACAGAGGTGAGGGATCTAGTCACTTTTCAGTTGGATTCTGTAAAGTGAAAAAGTTTTCACCAGGTTCAGCATGCTGTTTAAACAGGTGTTATACTGCAAAAATAAATTAATTCGTGAGAGTTGAATAGCCTTTGTTACAGAGGAGGTCAGACTTGAGGTCGCAACGCTCCCTTCTGGCCTACAAATCTATAAATCTATCAATGTATTTGATTTTCTTGTCTCCCTCTTGTGGTACTGGAGTTTTGGTCAGTATGAGCTTCTCCTTTCTTTCTGAACTGAAATACAGCTCTGATCCTGTAACTGAAATCAGTAACGGCTAAGTTTAAGCCATTGACCTGATGTTATGGATGCATTTGGAGCTGGAGACACAGAGAGGGGGGAAACATGCCCAATTAATGTCACTGTGTAACTCTGATACAAAGTTGTCTGTTTTTAAAAATAGTATAGTTGGAGGTCTCAGAGAAATGTAGCTTAGCACGAGTGCTGAAATTTTCTTTTTCTTTTGTTGTAAAAAGTGTAAAACAGTAATATTAATGCATTTCAGTCATATGAAGAAAAGCAGTGAGGGGGAGGCAAATAGCAGCCCTTTCTTTCTCTGTTCTTCAGATAAGCTGTTACTGCTCAGCATTATCCTTTCAGCAATCCTTCATTTTTTGTTCTAAATGCTTTTGCCCCTAGCAGGTATTACTACTATGGAATGTACATGGACCAGTTCTCAAAATGATGCAATCTGACAGGAAATCAATATTTTTTTCACACTAGATTTGAGGGTGTGATTGTCATAATCCTCATCTTGGACTGTTAATAGATGAATACTAACCTTGATTTTTATCTCAATTTATATCCTTTGGTAAGAAATGTACCCTTCTCTTTCCTCCTGCTTGCTGCTCTCTAGAAGTGGTTTGAGGTGCATTGTTTTCAGTGGAAAAAGAACACATATATATTAGAATTGGCTATCTGCAGGTATACCGCTATTTTTTAAGTAAAGCACGGATATTCGTACAGATGGATTCTGCTGTTATGTGTTGTGGTGAATTCCATAGAATTAGACTTTTGAAACTGAAAAATTCCTTAAAGCCGTCTAATCAGGATGTTAGCTGTAGGTGAAGCAACCGCTCTGTTGTTGAAGTAATAAGTTTAATTATGCAAAGAACAGCTGAAATGGAATTAGTGCTATTTCTTAAATGTTCACAGTAGGAATACTAGTCCTCTTTGTGTTCAAATTTTGTTTACAGTTTCTGACAGCCTGTTTTGGTTTTTATGCTTTTGGTTTTGTAAAGAGGGAAGCATGCTTTGCCTTCAAATTTTGTAGTCTGACGACGTCCTAATTTTAAGTAAAATAAGATGAGGATTCCTAGCTGGAAAATATATAGGCATATTTATGGGGCTGTTTTTCATGATATTTAGCGTTTGACAAGACTTCCCCTTGTAAATCTACAGATGTATGCAGTGATTGCTTTTGAACATAAAATGCAATCAATTTTACTCAGTTACTGGGTTCTTAAATCTCGAAAGATATTTTTAATGACATAGCCTAATCACTTGATACCATGGCTAATAGTGTGATGACAGCTTTTGGGAAAAAATCAATGATTTGTTTAACCAGCAGCTTAGCTGATAAGGAAAGTCCAATACCTTGTTCCTCCTTAGAATCTGTGCTTTCAGACGTAACCTTTTCGGATTCAGCCTGTAGTTTTTGAAGGAGAGGAGTTTTCCTTGCTTCAGTCGGGTCAGCTGAGCTGATGCGAGGCGCTTGGGTGACATGCCCAAGGTCACAGCCCGACCGGGTGGGTGGCTGCGGTTTTCTGCACCCCGGAGGCAGGCAGTCCTCTCTCCGCGGTTTCTCAGCTGCTTCAAACGGGAAATCCTGTAGGGGTAATTTCTTATAAAGTGCTATTATAGTGTGTCATTACTGTCGCATTTTGCAAGTAAACGAAAACTTACTATTCATCTCTTGCCTGCCTTGAATTGAAAGAAAATGAGAGGGAGCAAGGTAAACAAGCTGAAACAGACTGTGAAATTACACATGACGGGAATGCTATTTTCTGACTGCTTATCTTAACGCCGTGGGTTAACACTCCACCTAATGACTGCATTTAAGCAATTTTTACCTCAGCGTGTTTTGATCCGGTGCTAATAGCGCCGTGAGTGACACCGGCCTGCGACGCGGTGCTCCGGGCCGGGCTGACAGCCTGGCGGTGCCGGTGAGCGGGCCGAGCCCGCTGGCGGCGGGAAGCGGGGGCGGCGCGCTCCGTCCTTTTCCCCCCAGGGACGGGACGGACCTGGCTGCGCCACGGGGCGACCGGCGGCCCCGGCGCGCCCCCGGCCGAGGTGGGGCTGGGGCACCTCGGCCTCACAGGGTGCGCGGGGCTGGACGAGGGCTGGGGGGGTGTCGCAGCGGACCGGACCGGACCGGACCGGTTCCGTCGTGCCGTCCTGGCCCCGGCCCCGGCCCTGCGCGCGGGGCTGCCCCGTCGGCGCGCGCCGAAGTTGCCGGGGTGCACAACTCGCCCGGTCACGTGCCCCGGCGGCGCCAATCGGCGCAGCCGTGATGTCAGCGTTCAGCAGCTGCGGGGATGCGGAGCGGCGCGCGGGGTCCGGGTAGTCCGGCATGGCCAGGCGCCGCGCGGCGTGAGGGCGGCGGAGCGGCGCCATGGACGAGCCGGGCATCCTGCGGAGACGGGGGCTGCAGGTAGGGGCGGGCGGGCGGTGCCCGCGGGGGCGGCCCCCGCCTCCCCTCAGTTTCGAAGTTGCCCTCACCTGCCGTGAGGCGCAGAGGCGTGCCGGCGGGCCCGGCGGCGGGGGGACACCTGTGGGCGGGAGGGGCGCGGCGGCGTCTGGGCTTCGAAACGGCGCGACCGTTGGCCCCTACGGGCAGGCGGCCGGGGCGCGGCGGCGGTGGCCGCCGCCGCTGAGGAGTTCTCCGCTGCGCCGGCGGCGCAGCCCGCGCCCGGGCGCTTCCCGGGGAGCCGGCGAGGCGGGAGCAGCGGTAGCGGTGCGGGCTTGTTCTCCCCGTTAGCAGGGCTCTAAAGATGGGGAGAGACGGCCATTACCTGGGGGAGAAAGTTTCGCCTGCTTACGGCTTTCTGGGCGTTTGCGGCATACTTTGGAGAACGGCGAGACGGGAGCGTTGCCGTTTTCAGTCAGCTTTTGGCTGACTTTTCCGCTGGCGTTCATAAACTCAAGAAAATGACGTATCCCAAATGGAGTGTGGGTTATGGCAAAATGTTGGTACCATATGCTGTTTGAACTCAAGACTCGAGCAGTATACTCTTTTTTGGATAATGTGTTAAACGCTTTTTTTTTTTTCGGAAAGTGTATTAATAAAGAGCATGTCACCACAATCGAGTATAGGGTGTAGTTACTTCTTTACTATTTCACCAAAATGGAGCACCACCTCAAACTACATCATTCTGGCCCATTGTTTAGAAAGACCCTTTGCTCAAGTCGCTCTCAGCGATGAATGTACTTCCTTTCTTTTGTTTTCCTTTACATCCGCAATGTTTCAATGGGAGGAGGGTGAAGAGGAAAGCCTCCTTACATTTGGGATCGTTATTCCTAAGTAATGTAAAACCGCTTCTGATGCTTAAAATGCACTGAACTTGCACAGTTCTGAACTTTTCAGAAAGATGCTCTTTCTGATCAGTGCTTTCAACTTGGTGCTGATCAAGTGTGACAATTGCTATTAGATGGATGAAGACAAGTAGAATCTATAGCCCATGTTGTTACATAGCATAGAGAAGTCCTGAAACTCTCTGGGGCCTCTTAGTCTTTTCAGAATTCATTAGCTTTTCTTTAACTTTTTGTGTGGTAGCATTTGCCTGTGGAAAGTGAATAACTTTCATAAACAGATTCTGAGATTTTATTTAGTCCTTAAATCCTAAATCTTTCCTGTTAGTTGATTGTAAAGTGGGAAGGAGAATCTCTGCTGCAGGTTAGGACTGTTGATGACAGCTTTTAAAGGAGAGGATTTAAAAGTTTCAAGAGGTAGATCTTCACAGCGAACCGGATTTCCTCCTGCTAAACCTGTTGTAATCAATTGAGTAGTGTAAACCGGATTTCTGCCTTTTGACAAGAATTGAACAGCAGTCTGTTCTGATTAAGCGGTAAATTAAACCTTAATGTGAAAGCCTATTGTTGAGTTCTGCAAACATTATTTTTGAGGGTTTTTTTTTTGTTGTTGTTGTTTTATCTTCTGTAACTTTAACAAAGTAATTTTGAATGAATACCAAGAATATTTCACAGAATACTTGCTTACTCCTGTATATGCTTACGTGGTCACTTAAGAGTATTAAAAGCTATGTAGTGAATAATCCCAGTATCAGAAAGAGCAATTCACACTTACAGTGCATGCACTAATAAGTTGGTTTTAAAGATGTGTACCTCATAACTGTCATTAGAATCTGGTCCTAGGGTGGAGAAAAATAGCCAATGGTCAAAAGTGTTCAAGTTGACATGCTATCATCTAGAGAAGGATGGAGGGGGAGAAATCCTATTTACACTCAAGTTGTATTCATTAGACCCTTAACTGAATCTGTCTTCATATTGTCCTCTCGCTCCCTTGTTGTCCATGCAACTAGCCTAGAGACTAGTATGATGAATTTGTGAGCTGGAAAGCAGATAATATGACATGTGACAAGCACTGTAGCCCTTGCTTAATTCTCGTTAGTAAATACTGATTAGATGAAGTCTCTTGAGTTGTCTGCTTGGCTGACATTTGCTTTTTATAGTACATCCCAAAGTAATGAGTTGGTTATTTTATAGCAGTAGTGTATGTTCTTACCGTTAAAAAAATCCTAAATAATTCTTCTGCTGTTACACTGTTCTGTGGGAGTAATCCATGTGTCTTTTGTCCTCTCTTCTTTTTCATATGTTATTGATACTTTCCTTTAAAGGCTATTAAGAATATTCCAAAAGGGATTTAGAAAAAAAAAAAGGAAGGGTTCTGGGTTAAGACTGTACTGAGATACCTGTGATCTTCAATGAAAGGTCAGCTAACTTTACTTCATATGACTTTGTCAGTCCTTTTGATTAGAAGTAGAAATGATAAAAGCAGGTGAATCTGCTTAAAAGCTGTGTGCTTTCTTAGGTGAAGGTGCATTTAAATTAAACCAGTCATATAATGGGAAACAGCACACGCTTAAATTAAAAGCCAAATTGGTGCAACTGCTGTTTTTTTCTGTTTGTGCACAATTTGCTTCAAAGCTTGATTTACAGGACACACAAACCATTTCCTTTTAGACGAGAACCTGATGTAGTTGTGTTTAATGCCATGTACCATCATGCTGTGTTTAAAAAAAGTCAGGAAGCACCTTGAATTGAATCTCAAAATATAAGCCTTAAGTAAATATGTAGGCTTGGATAAATCTTGTTTTGGGTTGATATGCGGAAGGTTTTTCTGGTGCTCAGGCTTCTAAGAGAGAAACCGAGCCTTTAATTTGTTGCATCCTGGATACATACACCTATTTCATCTTACTACAACCTCTTCCTTTTTGTCCAGTTACTTATATTGGTTGTATTCATAGAAAAATAAAAGCTTCTGAGTCTGTAGTATGTGCTTCTTTTCGGTGAGCAGATTCTGAAGCTTTAATTACAAAGAACACATTTTATTTGTAAGAAACATCAGGAGAAAATTGACCATTTCTTTCAACTTCTAAAAATGCTAAGTATAGTTTAGTGTGGATTGAAATAGATATCTCTTGAAAATAAGTTAAAAAAAATGAAAACAGCTATTTCTTGCATATTCTTCATCACAGTTCTTGATTGCATTCTGCTAACAGCCTATGTTTCATCTTTCTTCCATTAACTTATCTAGTAGGTGTTCATCCGAGCAGTGTGTTTTATACTGCCTTAAACCAAAGACTCCAAACCCACGTGGTGGTGGGTACAGGTAACATATATTTCCTTCAATGTGTAAGAAGGATATGGGAATGTGGGAGAAATCTTACTGCCAGATGCAGCCAGCTTCAGTCATGCTTCCAGAGCTGATGAAGCTTTCTCTTTGTCGAACAGATGTGCTGGATGCTTTGGGCCTTCCCTTTTCCTTTTGCTAATTTCAGTTCGCCTCTAAGTGGCTGGTAAGCAGTGTCTTGTAAATCTTGGGGTAATTACATCAGCTTTTTAAATTAGACTTGCAGAGAAATTGACCAACAGCAGAGAAATCAGCTATATGTGAAACCTCCCAAATGTCAAAGAAAATGCTGGGTTTATTTGTTTTCTTGTCTGTAGGTATATTTTTTTCTAAATGCTGGAAAGTTTCACAGGGATCTAAGGCTTCTTTAAATTCAGGATGACTGCATTGCATTAAGTTTGCAGAGCTATGATTATAGCCAACATGGAATATTCCAGTTGAAAATCTTCTGTACTGAACGCGTTGTTTGGGGGGGGGGATGAGGTAAAAAGAATTTAATTGCAAAATTCAGACTCCCTGCTGTGGTAACGGAAACGGGCAGTGTAAATGAAAATGTGGTGTAAATGAAGTGTTGCTATTTTGGTGGAACTGAGGAGTTGGTTTATACTAATTCCATATATTTCTAGAAAAGATGGCAAGGGGCACAGTCATTATGTAGCCTTGGCTACTCCTTTCCTCCACCTGCAGTACAGGAAAATTGTTGACTTTTGTAGGCAAACGTTTTGAAATTTAGTAGACAAAGTGTCCAGGCCTTTGCAAAAAGGTCAAACCTTTCAGACTTTTCCAAGTCCTTGCTTATTGGCTCACCTAAACATGTGTTTTGAGACAAGAAAGGAAATAATTTCTGAGGAAAAATGGCCTCGTTTGTGGCTCCTGAACAGGTGCAATTTCTTTGAGGTAGGAGGCTTCACGAAAATAATTCTTTCTGAAATACTGAAAATTGATGTGTGAAGTAGAAGGGTCAGCTGGGAAGTCACACTCTATAGGAGAGGAAGGGAAATAGGGAGACTGTAGCTGTCTCTTCTGTGGATGCAGTTCATGCTTGGGAATGTGTTCTTGGGGTGGTCTGCTGAGGAAAAAGTTATGATAAAAGCTGGATTAATTAGACTTTGGCATCTGTTGCAAACTGAAGAGAAAGGGTGGAAAAGTCAATCTTACAGATGTGGTTCTGGAAAGGTTCTCCCTCCCACTAGGCAAGAGGGACCTGATCCATTTTCTCTGCTGGTATTTCTGTGCTGGTGGCAATGGATTTACAGCATGAAAGACGAGTTGTGTAGTTGTGAATCAGGTCTGATATGTGTCTCTGCCTCTTGATGGGTGTGTGGAAGAAAGTCTCTGGAAGGCGTGGAACCAGAGAAGGTTACAATTTGAAGTTTCCAGTAGATGCAGATTAATCAATTGAGGAGACAACGGGATACACGTCTTCCAGTGTTGTGTGGGAATAGCTGTGTGACTGCATGCTGCATTCATCCTCTGCTTATTAGTTATGTCCAGTCCTGTCTAATACATTATTTCTTCAGAGGCTGCATCTGCAAAGTAATGCTCAGAACTCCTTAAAATGTCACACTTGCTCTTTCATTTTATGAGGTGTTTGCATGAGCAGTATACATAGAAGTAAAATGTAAAAAAAAATTGAATTTTATATATTCTTGATAAATTATTTAATTTTTTCCTGATACAGCCATCTTTATTTTTAAGTCATTCTAGGAAAGGAACTGTTATAGGAGACAGGGCATTTTAAATCTATTTTTGTTGTAGGGGGAGGGATGTGCAGGTTAGAATAGATGTTTTCTGTGCTTAAATAATGATAGGCAGTGATAGCTGCCTTCAGAAAGCAAAGGACCAGCCTTCTGAGAGAAGAGACACTGATGTAAAGAACACTTTTCCTCTCCTCATTAGCTGTCACTTCTGCAGGCCTAATAGAGTGTACAGTCTCCTGATCAGTTAATTCACCTCTATTTTCCAGACATTCATACATTGTTACACGTTTGTCAGGTCCTCTAAAAGGCTTTGTGTCAGACATATATTTTGCTATTATTTGAGCTGTGAAAGCTTTTCTGAAAGGGTTAACCTTTTCTTCTGTGTTTGTGTCTCTTGGTGTTATGGTCACTTTATTTCAGGGTCTAAAATCAAAAATGAGAGGGAAAAAAAAGCACTCCCTGCTGTGTTCAGCGCTAAAGTATTTGGCACAGGGCCAAACTTGGTGTCTGTAGCCCGTATCACACTTCTCACTAATGCCTTCTGATAATTGCAGTAACGTTTCTTGATAACGTGTACAATATATCACCAAGCTGACTGGCTGTTTTGTATTAGGTTTGGAAGGCAAAGCAGAAACTTGATGTTCCTTCATGTCAAATCCTTCAGTGAGCTCAGTGGTGGAATCTGTAATGATTTGAACTGAGCTGGGTTGTGTTCTAAGAGTCATAAAGAAAATCACCTTTGGAGTCCTCTGTGCAGTTGTTAGCTCCTGTTTCTGAGTCACTTCACTTACCCCTAAAATCTGTTTGTGTGGTTTGGTTTTGTTTTGTTTTGTTTTTTCCCCTGCTTAGGTAGTAATAATAGGAGCAGTATCTGCATGAAGGATAGTAACTTCTGATTGAAACAGGTGTGGTGTTTTTTTTTTTTTTTTTTTCCAACTTCCATGGGTAGTTCTTGGTTTGACATATGGTTTTGTTAGCATTGTTTTTTACTCATTTTGTCACAACTAATTTAACTACTAGTTTTCTATGTTTTCTTTTAGAAATGTTTTGTAAGCTACTTCATTTGAATTTGATGCAGTTTTGTCTGTGATGCTGCTTCATGTGTCATGTTTAACATAATGATTTGACATTTGTTTTCACCTCCTGACACACTACATTTGCTTTAAAAGTCTTAAGTTTTCCATTTCTTAAGTTAGGGATTATGTCAAAATTGCCCACAGGCTTTAAGATGGTATTAATTACTTTTCCTATTGGGTTGAAGTAATAAACTTTTTTGCTTATAGCAGTGCCAATTATCCCTCTGAACATTAAAAATCCATAAAAATCCATAAATGATTGTTACACTTACAAAGCAAAACACTCAAAACTGCAGTTTCATAATTGTTTTAATTTTGTTTTCTTGGCTTTACTTTTTCCACTTTACATATAGCACAAACTTCTTCTACAAACCTAACTCTATACCATCCTTGCTTCATCTGATGTAAACGAAAACAACATTTTTTCCTGTCAACAACTCATGTCCTCTTTAATCTTATTCAATTACTTGGTCTCAGCTTCTGCTCTTGTGTTCCTCTTGGATCCCCCCTGCCTCTTTATTCAAGTCACCCTTGATTTTAGTTCTAAAGTTCAGCACTCCACAGTGGCATGCACCAACTGGGATTAGTGATAGAAAGGATAATTGCAGTCGGTGTGCGTGCCCTTGAGAAGAAGCAAGCTCTTCAGACACTTTAGGTGCTAAACTCCAAGTTTCTACAGAGCACGTTACATTTGGAGTACTTTGTCCTTTTTGAAATTCCTTAGTTTTTTATAGGTAGTTGGCTTAGTTTCATAGGAATATTAAATAACACTTCCCTGCACCTGGGTATCCTCTCGAACCAAGACACTGTGTAAAAGCAAGGGAACAATTGCATTGAAAAGTATTAAGTTTTTTAAGCTTTACTGTCAGAAATAGGAGATCCAGTTTAGCAGCACTATACCAAAAATTCCTCATTGTGTAGGTGCTATAAAAGAAAAAAATTCAAGTGATCAAATTTCAAGAACATGATTCAGCAATCAAACCCACAATCTTAAAGAAACGAATAGGTGGCCCTTAGTTAAAAGATGGGGCTTGCAGCATTATTGGTAACCAGTAGTTCCTGTTACCAAACAATTTGTTTTCCTGAGTTTCATTCTCAGCTATCTGGAGCCTGGTAGTTTTTTAGAATACCTAGCTTGTACAGTGCATTAAAATGCATATGTTGTGTGGAGATAAATGTCATGTTACAATTCTTCTGATAGTATTTTAGCCCTAGAAAGCTAGAACTTCAAGCATGCATATGTTTTTACATATATTTTGTGTATTTGAATATTCTTCATGTTCTCTTCAGATAAATGATGCTGTATCAAATACAGAAATGTATCTGAAGATGCTTTTCAGCTGATGCAGATTCCTCTCCTGTCCCACAATGTAACTTTCTCTTTTGTGCTGGTTTTGGCTGGGATAGAGTTAATGTGAAAAGCAAGGAAGATGTGGTAAAAAGTGTATAAAGGGTGTACTTGCATTAGCTTCTGTTTTGAGTTCTTTTGATGTGAAAGGTTTTTTAATGTATTTTATCTCTTTGCTTTAGATTATGCCACAAGAAGGATGCCATTTCAGTTGCTCTAAAAAAGCCTAGTTGTACACAAGTTCTGCAGGTACATTGGGGAATTTAGCAGTCAGAATTTGTGTGCAGAAGAACCTGAAAATAATCCCTATCCTCTTACATTTTCCGCATACAACACTCACAAGTACAGCTGGAAAATTTAGGTTATGAGTGGAAAATTGATTTTAGGACTCCAGTGCCCCTTGTGAACAGAGTTTCCTAGTTTTAAATTACTTCCAATTTTTCAAGATTTTAGTAAATGTAGAGAAGTGCAAGAAAGGAAGGAGTAATATAAATGAAAAATTAGGAAGAGCAAATGTTCATGATCAGGGTAAAAGCTATATTTTATGGTACTCTGATTCTTTATTAGTTAGTGTGCAGTTCCTTTTTCAGTTCTTCAAGACACAGCAGTGTGTATGTTTAAACATAAAAGATTATTGGAGTTTATTTGGTGTAAGCTGAGTAGTGATCAAGCATGTTGTGTTATTAAACTGTATCTGTGACTGTTTGGCAATGATAAATAGCAGATTTTAACATTCAAGAATGAAGCTGAATAGCACTTTCTTATTTTGTCACTTTTACCCTGAATATTTGCTCTTGTCTGTGAGCTACAGTTCAAAATTGTTCTTAGGACAAGGTGGCCAAGGTCTACAATTTTCCTGGATTGGTGGGCAACAGAAGAGAAGATCTAATGTAAAGCATGTCGTGTTTATGACTAGGTAGGGAGTGTTGCTGTGTTTGCATGCTTTGCTTTGCAGTAGTGATAAGAGATTTAACTCTAACAAAGCTATTTGTATGAGGTGGCTGCAGAGACCTCATTGCGTTTTTCCCTGATCTTCTGAAGATAGCAGTCTCTACCTTAGTTCAAGAATGTGCCTACTAAACTGGTGTAGCATCTTGATTGACTATTAACTTGGTTAAGTTTCATTTCTCAAATAGAACCTGGGTGACTTTCTTGTCAATGCTCTTAGGACCCTGCATAGATCTTCATCTTTCAGCATAGATTTCTTTCACGAGTCTTTGGATTTCGGTTTATGTTGCTTGCTATTTACTCTGCTAGTAATGCCAGCTTTGTTGCTCTGCTGTTTGTCTTTTGTTTCTCTTACATTCTAATTAAGCTCACAGCAAAACCCTATTCTTATTGAGATTGCAGCTGAGGACTTGCTTTTTGAGGTTTTAAAATAGACTTATGACAAAAGAACCACCTTTTTTGTGTGTGAATTTTATTTTCTCTCCTTCAGTTCCTGTGTATTTATTTGTGTGTGTTTAGGACTGATGTCTTTTTAATGGTTTCTGTAGCACCTTATGCTCCTTGCTTTGTATTAAACAGTAAGAATGGAACGTTCCAGTTAGTTCTTTAGCACTGCTGCAAAACATAGTGTATGCTTTTTGATTGCCTGTTTCCCCCTCAAGACACCTTCAATTATTTCAATATCATTTCTTTCTGATGTGGAGTCTATCTGACAAATCAATACTAAGCTCTTCTGATGCTGAACCCAGTAAAGCTGGTTGGGCTTCTAGGTATGTGAAGCTTCTGTTCCTGTGTTCAGGCTCTGAGGAGATGGCAGGGAGAAGATTCGGGCACTTTTAAATTGATCCATTTCTGCAAAGGAGCTACTCTAGAAAAAAGATTATATTTAAAGGAACTATTTTTCATGCGTATTCTTTCTAGCATCACTGAGGAAATGCAGTAATGAATGAGAATCCTGTCAGATATTAATTCTTGCCTTTTTCTCCTTCAAAATGCCCTGATGTTCTCACTTCAAATACTGTAATGATTACCTGTGTTCGACAGGATGCAGTCAGGGAGAAGGGGGCAGTGCCATAACTAGCAGTGCTAATGGGAGCGTATCCAACACATTAATGTGTTAGACTGCCAAGCAATTTGAGCAGACCTGTTAGTTACATGTTTTTGTTATGCGAAATTTAACATCTATGGCTGTGTTGCAAGAATGGGATACAGAAAATTACCTCAGATTAATTTTTCCTTTGCCAGTAGTTTCTGTTGCTGGACAGATTAATTGGTGCAAGACACAGTACTGGCCTTTGATTTCTGTTCTCTTTGGGAGATAGCTTTCAAGGGTTTGTTTTCTTACTGTTTAAAGTTGAAGCTACACATGTACATTTTTATTGACTTGATTTCTGGCCTTGTCTGTAAGGATTGCCAGGCATACCATAACGTGATGTTCTTTGTCAAATAACTGACAACACATTACTTTTTTCTTTTGTTTAAAGATTATATATATCTAGATAGAAATCTTTCTTACTTATTATACTTCGGGTGTGCTGTGAGATGGCTCTCTAACAGAAAGAGTTTTCCTGGTCAGCCTGTAGAGCTTGGCACAGAGTATTACATTGAAGATCTAATTAAGGCAGTGGAGCTCAGCAAGAAATGAACATCTTACTAGTTAAAAAACCCCAGACCAACCAACCTCTCCCCCCAATAAACCCCCAAACATTTTACACTTGCTTGAATCTAAAGGTGGGAGGGAAGAACTGTGTGTTAGAATTTGTGACTTGATCCTGCCTCCACACTAGGCACACTGAAGTGCCTCCTGTCTGAAGATCTTGGTCTGTTGTTTTATAGCAATAAGTGATTTGAATTCATAGTACTTTGAAATCATGGAGACTACTATCAGAGAAGATACTATATTGTTACCTCTCACACAAGTGCAAGGCTTGCATACGTTTTTGTCTTATACCATATTGTCAGAATGGTAAGTTCCAAGCTTCTGAACCTCTGCTAATGTTGTCTGGCTCCGCCTAAATTAATCCTCTTAGTTTTGTCATCAATCTGTTACATTCTTGCATGTCACCTTGAGTAATTTGATTTTTCCACACTGTATATCCTTTAAGTGTTGGTGAGTTTTCAGTGTCATTTCATGTAAGCAGAGTATGTTTTGCTGTCTCTTTTTTTTTTTTTTTTTTTTTAAATTTAAATCAGTGTTGTTGTGATGGTTTTCATTCTTCCTTCTAGTTTTGTGAATTTTTTTTGGAAATAGAATGCATGCAGTCTCCCTCTCTTCCTCCCTCCCTGCACATCCTAGGTACCTCTTTCTGGCTGTGTAGAACCAAATTGTTTTAATGCCTTAAACTAAGCTTTATGGGAAACGGGCTTCCAGTGCCTCTAAAGGCAATACTCCATTTCCCTTTTTCATAGTAATGAAAAGCTGATTAACCAATCTGCAGCTGTAACACTGAAAACTTGAAACTAATTTACCTTTTGACTCTCCCTAGATCTTTCTGTTTTCCTCCTCCCCAGTGTCTTGTTGTTACTGAAACAAGGATAGTATTTCATTTTCTCTTTGGTAAGTTGAGGCACAGAGGAATTTATTTGTTCCAAGACTGCAAGGCTACTGGTGACCTTGAATTTCCTGGTTGTCTCTCACTAACCATGAGCTCATAAACTTAGAGCAGGCTGTTTTGTTTCATATTAGCTATAACATAACACAGAGATGTCAAAGTTTTATCTTCTAATGCAGTTCAAGAACTTACAGTGCTAAGTATGAAATGACTGTAATACCTAGACAGACCTTATCTAAGCACCAATCGTCTTAATCAAACATCTGTCTGATAGAGGTGGTCTTGGTAGTGTTCAGAGATCTGTTCAACAGGTAACCAATGCCAGGAAGCTGTGTGTATGAGAAATGTTATTGCTTATGTAGTATGCTGACTTTCTGAATTGTGTCATGTAATTAATAAAATCATAACTGGATAATATGAATTTGTGTTGCAATGATACTGTTTAAGTTTTTAGTAATGTGGAATGACTGGGCTCTGTATCCCTTCCACAATATTTACTGCTTCCTTTGCTACATCCTATAACTTTCAAGCTATCAGAAGTTGAATGGTGTCCTTTGATTATGGTGTCTTAGCTCCTGGGAGGCAATAGGGGGAAAAATCAGACGAAACATATCACATTCTAAAACAAGATTTTTGTTTCTAGATTTCTTATTTGCTTTGTCTCTTTGTTGTATTTTCTCTGTACTCTCACAGCTATGTTTATGCAGCTCTCCTAAAAAGATGAATGATGACAGAGTGGAAATTTAACTTTGTGAAGGACTTTGTCTTTTGACTTTTTATTACATCGGAGTAAAAGGAAAAAGTTTATGACTCTTTGGAGCATTTAGAAATTATGTAATGTTGTGGTTTGATTTTTTTTTTCTTCCTTTTGTATATTTTGTTTCACTAGACCTTTGTCTTTTTAAATATTATTTGTGTGTTAGCACAGTCCCCTGCTTCACTTAGAAAATGTTGAATGTTTTTCTTCATGATTTTTTGGAACTGTTTTGAGATAAAATTCTGGTAAAATTGACTAATTTCACAACCCATTTTTATTTTGATAGACTGACATATTCCATCAGCATGCTATTTCAAAACGTTTCTGACTAGTTATTTTTAGCATGAATAATGAAGAACAACAAATCTTATCAGAGAGGGAAAAGGGGGAAAGTCTTTGTATTCACTAATTATCTTGGAAAAATAAGACCTATGTTGTCATATAGTATCAAAGGGAAAGGCTTTCCCTTAAACTTGATTTTTTGAGGAATATTTGGGCAATTCTGCGTCACTGCTAAGTGCTAAGCTGAACTTTCTTTGTGAAATGCTGTTATGATTCCATATCTGTCTTTGATTTATTCATGAAGTGTGTTCCCTTTACAGGACCACTGTAGCTAGCTAGAGTATCAGCATGGGTAACCACTTCCCAGGGCAGCCTGTTGTAATGCTTCACAACCCTTTCAGTGAAGAAATTTTTCCTAGTATCCAATCTAAACCTCCCCTGGTGCAGCTTGGGGCTGTTTCGTCTTGTCCTATCACTTGTTACTTGGGAGAAGAGACCGACTCCCATCTCTCTACAACCTCCTTTCAGGTAGCTGTAGAGAGCAATAAGGTCTCCCCGGAGCCTCCTTTTCTCCAGGCTAAACAACCCCAGTTCCCTCAGCCGCTCCTCACAGGACTTGTGCTCTAGACCCTTCACCAGCTTTGTTATCCTTCTCTGGACATGCTCCAGCACCTCAATGTCTTTCTTGTAGTGAGGGGCCCAGAACTGAACACAGCACTCAAGGTGCAACCTCACCAGTGCCGAGTAGAGGGGGACGATCACTCCCCTAGTCCTGCTGGCCACACTATTTCTGATACAAGCCAGGATGCCGTTGGCCTTCTTGGCCACCTGGGCACACTGCTGGCTCATATTCAGCTGGCTGTCGACCAACACCCCCAGGTCCTTTTCTGCCAGGCAGCTTTCCAGCCACTCCCCCCCAAGCCTGTAGCGTTGCCTGGGGTTGTTGGGACCCAAGTGCAGGACCCGGCACTTGGCCTTGTTGAACCTCATGCCATTGGCCTTGGCCCATTTATCCAGCCTGTCCAGATCCTGCTGTAGCGCCTGCCTACCCTCCAGCAGATCAACACTCCCTCCCAACTTGGTGTCATCTGCAAACTTACTGAGGGTGCACTCGATCCCCTTGTCCAGATCACTGACAAAGATATTAAACGGAACTGGCCCCAGTACTGAGCCCTGGGGAACACCACTTGTGACCAGCCACCAACTGGATTTAACTCCATTCACCACAACTCTTTGGGCCCAGCCATTCAGCCAGTTTCCTACCCAGCGCAGAATATGCCCGTCCAAGCCATGGGTAGCCAGTTTGTCCAGGAGGATGCTGTGAGAGACGGTGTCAAAGGCTTTACTAAAGTCTAGGTACACAACGTCCACAGCCTTTCCCCCATCCACTAAGCGCGGGTCACCATGTCGTAGAAGGAGATCAGGTTGGTCAGGCAGGACCTGCCTTTCATACACCCATGGTGACTGGGCCTGATCACCTGGTTGTGGTGCACGTGCTGCGTGATGGCACTCAAGATGACCTGGTCCATAACCTTCTGTGGCATCAAGGTCAGACTGTGAGGCCTGTAGTTCCCCAGATCCTCCTTCCGGCTCTTCTTGTAGATACCATGACTGCTACTACAAAGTACCTAAATATACTGATCAAGAGCACTGTTTCCACTCTGAAGTGTTCATGTGTGGTTTTTTTTTTTTGAGAACTATGGGTCATGGAGGGGGATAGTGAAAGGACAGAGGCTCAAACTTCCAGAATAGAATACTTTTTTTCACATTTTTTTTGCCTTACTGTCCAATTCAGTAGAATTATAAAGATTTTTAGATCTTTATGTATTTATTTATTTTGTGAATATATGTAAAAATGAAAATGCTAAGTCACCTTGATCTGTTCTGGTCATTATCATCAACAGAGCCAGAAATTCTACTTTGGGAAGAAAAAAGGTGAACTACTTCAGCTTGTGTTTCCAATCTTCTTTTACCTGTTTATCTGATGTGCCTCTAACGCACTTAGATAATAGAGAGAAGGGACTTATTTCGTGACCTGTGCTTTGAAATTAAGACTTCAAGTGCAGGTGCACAGCACTGTGTTATGCTGTTATATGCTGTATGCAGCATAGCACCGTGACATTGCGCTCCGAGCACAGTTGGTTGGGTAATTAAGTGGAACAGCTGCATCTAGTATGAGACACTATAGAGCAGGAGGTACATCACGGTGTGTAAAAATGTTCCAGATATGGTCTTAACAGTGACCAGCAGGCCTTGGCCATGAGCTTTGCTGCAGCTTTTGCTAGATGTAAATGCTGAGATGCTCAGGCTGGAGTGTCGGGCACTGAAGGATGTGACAGGGACTTAAGTCTTGGGTGCAGATACATCTTGAGGAGATAGCACAGGGCTAGTCTTGGAGGAGGAAGCATGCTTAAAGATCATGGTTTGGGGATATGTGAGGAGGTGTTCTTCAGTATGACACTTAATAACCTAAAAACATTGAAATAGACCTGCTGGCATTAGGATTTGTTCAGCTTGATGTGGATGGAGCTGTTGCTGTGAATTTTTTTTCTTCAGTGCTAAGCACTTGTAAAGCTGTCAGGGGCCAGCTGTGGTGTTTGTTGGTGAATTCGTCTCCTCTGTGTGGAACTACTGCCACTGTTGCTTCTGATCTTGGTCTGGCAGCTAATAAAAACAGAGAAAAAAAGAGAGGACAGTGGCTGCCTCAATTTCAAGGTAGAAATCTCTTCAGATAAAAGCACATGCTTGTGTCACTTGATAGTCTCACTTGCTTGTCTCTTGATACTGCTCTTGATATTGCTGTTTTTACGAGAAGGACTATATTGTCAGTGGTAACTACTCTTACATGGAAACTACAGGAATCAAGCCTGTATGTTGTTGAATTAACTACCAGCCTGTGCAGCCAAAAACATGTTTTCTCCTCACAACTGCTTTCAGGCTTCTGTGCCTGCAGAAATAAACTATGTAACATGTTCAGTACCTGATGCTCCTTATCTCTGTGTTTTGTTGGGGTTTATTTATTTATTTATTTTCTTCTTTAGAGATGTCTGTTTTCCACAAGGTTGTTTCTTGGACTACTCACCTGGGAAATGAAATAAGTCTCTGACCCTTTCTGCTTCCTGGCCAGTTTTCTGCATGCCATCTGCCTAAACTACCTTGCCATAGATGGGAATTATTTAGGACCCTTCTGTTTTTCCTTCAGCTGTCCTTGTTGATGTGAATCATGTTGGCCTTTGCAAGGAGCTAGTTTTCTGACTGTTCCTTTATTATGTGAACTGATAATTGCAACTGACCTATTCCTCTGGAAAGAACATTCATCCTGTGAGGGTATCGTGGATCCACCACATGTGCTTTGATGTTAATAACTGCAGTTTCTCTGAATGCATAGCCTTTCAGTGTGTAGGGTTTTTTTTCCTCCTTTTCTTTTCTATTTTCTTTGTAAATGAAAGATACCTCTGCCTCTGAGACACTAATCCTGATCCTAGCCTTTTCTTTTTCTGTGGTTTGTCTGCCCTTATGAGACAGTCCTGTCTGGAAGAGTAACATACAGCTGATGTTTGCAGAAGGTTTTATCAGCTGGAATGTAATACTAAGGGGCATAAGGTTATGATGTAATGAAAAAGCTGTATGCATAAAGTCTAATGTCTTTGCATACGTCAAGTGCTCTATGTTGAATGGGCTTCTCTTCATTTTTATCTCTAATTCCGGTTATGTTTTTTGCATGCACTGTCCCACCAGCTTTTGTTAATCTCTTGCTGATCTCAGTTGCACCTTCAACATAGCTCTCTTTGTATGTTAGCACATCCCGATGATAAACTTTCATGCCTACTTGGATTTGCCTACTAGGCTTTGCTGGCAGTTCTGTCATAAAGAGCTTTAGCAACAGGGTGGCATAGAGAGTTTCCAGTCTAGCTATTCTCTTCAATGATCAATTTCTCAGCAGCCCAGCTCTGAGTTCATCAGAAAGGCTGACACTAGACTGGCTATGACCCTTCTGCTCCCACAGGAGCTATGTTTAACCTGGATCGTTTCAGTGATGGGGTTTACAGAACAGAACCAGACACAGTTGGACAGGTACAATAGAGGCAGTAATGAACTCTGGCTTCAGGGCAGGAACGAACTGGTGGGAGAGCTGGGGAGAGGAGCTCCTGAATCTGGTTACTGCTGAAGTCTTCATGGTAGGAAGCCATGGCATGACTCATGTCCAGACTTGTTCCTTATCCAAGCAAGGAGGTGAACCCTCTGTTACCAAGTGACTAGCAGCACAAAAGTAAGTGGAATGTATTTATGATTAAAAATAGAACTAAAAATGTAACTGAACCTTTGTTGTCTGCACAGGCGATAATGAATCTGGTAGCTGTCTTGAATTTTACTATCTGTTAGTATCAAAACTACTACGTGTTCTCTGCAATCCAGCAGTAGATCATGTATCTGCTGATGTTACCCCTGCCAAAAGACGGTATTGCATCAAGTCTACCCATCTGATTATTTTGTGCTAATAAAATAAACTGTTAATATATTCTGATTCAGAATGTTATACTGGTGTACCAGCATCTCTGGTGCCATTGGAGGCACAGCCTACATAAGCATTTTAATAGTCTGAAGATCCTTTCCTTTGTTATAGGAACAGTCACATCAATTTGGGTATACTTTTGTGCTTCTGAAATGGTGTCTATGCTGTATTGAGATTTTTCCAGGTGTAAACTGTGTCTGTCACAGCTCTTAACTGCTCCAGAAATGCATTCTGAAGGGGAGACAGGAATGAAAAAAAAAAAACCCACAGAATAATTCCCAGCTTCTTAGTTTGGTACAGGATCTCATGTTACATGGGTTAATAACCTTAATAAGAGAGAATGTAGGGCCTCTGAAGATCAGCACCCTTGCTAGCTAATGTCAGCATTAAGTTGACCCTACCATGGTTCCAAGCTGTGATAAAAAGGATACCTTTTTCAAGCATCCATTTTTTAACTATATTAAAGTTTATGTTAAATGATAGTGGGAAGGGCATTGAGAAATTTAAAAAGAAATTATTAAAGGTTTTAAGAGTATCTCCCAAAAGGACAGCTGATAAGGTCACCTCGCCCAGTATTTACTGCTAATTTTAGTCAGTTACACCAGTGATTTAGTGGAGCGTTATCAAAGGACATTACCATCATCAGAAAAGCCTTCTGCAATTGTAACCAAATGTTTATGCAAGTGTTAGATGACTACTTTTTCTGTAATGCTGATTCTATTAATTAGGGTTGCACTGACTCCTACTGTCTTTGATTTGGTGAATATGATGTAATCTTCCCAAGGTGGCTGTAATACTTGATTATTTCCACCAGATCTTTTTAAGTTACAGAGCTGGGTCTGCGTGATGTCTTGTTGAGAGTGGAAGCCTTTTTGTTAAGGAGGTGTAAAAACTACTTTTTGAAAAGCAGAGTCTTGAGATCTTGAGAAATATTTGCCAAGTGAGTAGAATTGTATTTTTGGTGAAAGAACCCTGTGGATATCTTTTCACAAGTACGAGCAAGTCTATCTTGCATTTGTAAAATATTCTGATTTCTTTCAGAGAAGTCTCCTAGAAGGAATTATGTACTGGTTCTGAAAGCGAGAAAGGAAGGGAAATAGTCTCATCAATTTTCGTCCTCTGCCTCATGTGATTTGGAGCAGGCTCTTGACCCATAATCTTCTCCCCATACTTTAAATAGCAGACTGTAGAGTTCATACTTGCTACAGCAGTGAGGGGCTGTACAGATTGGAATGTTTATGGAGAGATTGAGACAGAATATTTAAAGTATCTTGGGGAAGAAACTAAATGTAGGTTTTCTGTCTCCTTGGATGTTCAGCAGGTAGAGGATTTTGAAACAGTATCTCTCATATCCTGGAAAAATCTTTAACTGTTGTGTCGTGTGGGATATGGACAGCATTGGGTAAATACCTTTTGTCTTCTTTTCTTCCTGATTTCAGTAACAGTGCTCATGTTCCATATTAATTAAAACTTTGCTTTTCTCTATATATACTTAAAAAGTGGTGAAGAGAGCACAAAGCCAAAAAAGAAACTCTTCAGGTTAATTCAAGTGCTCTGACCAGAAAGAGCACTGTATTTTAAAACTAGCTTAAAAAAAATGCAGTTACAGGCAAACCCAAGATTAACTCCAGTTTTGGCTGATTGGCACAATTATTCAGACAAGTTAGTGTTTTGAGACTTCTTCCTGCACTACCTTGTTTTTTTGTGTGTGTATGTTAGTAGAAAATGCTGTCTTTGAATTCTAGCAGAAGCAGTGGTGTGTAGAAGTGTTCCTGTTTATCTGGTTATCACCTGTTAAAGTATAAGTAGTTCTTAAGATTTTATGGCACTGATGGAAGAATTGGAGGCTTTTTTTCTGGGGTGTTCTGTTCTTTGCTCTGACATATTTTAATATTAATTATTATGCATGTTCTCCCTTCCTCCCAAGACTTTTAACAATCTGCTTAAACCATCCTTGTTTCCTGTCTTAATAGTACTTCTGTACTACTGTCCAAAAGTAACACTGGCAAAAATAACCCATCTTAAATGATCAATCTGTGATTTGATAGTCTTTTGTGATCTGAGAAACAGACAATGTTCAAAATGTCTGTTATTCCACATTCTATGCAAATAAACATGCATATTTGGTCACAGGCCAGTTTAATTTTTGTTCAACACGTATCATTACATTTAGTAGAGTGAGTATGTTGGAAGAAGTGATCAAGTTGTTCAGTAGCAGAATATGTGACTTTCAGTACTGACCATAATTTTCTGCAAAAGCTGTTAATGAAGAATTTAAATGCTAAAGACTCCATATTTCAATCTGTGCATCTGAAGTTGGCTTTTAAAAACGGGCTCTTGAGTTGAAGAAAGGAAAGTGTTCACTGTTTAAGGCTTTTCACAGGCAGTGAAAAGCCTGTGTTGGGAAGTACTTGGCTATGTATGCTGAAGTCAGCAGAGCTGTGTGGATGGTTTTGCATGTGCTTAAGTGGCTTCCATGACTGTGGCCGTTCTGCATAACTTCTTCTGGATGTATTTATTCTCCAGAAGAGTTAACAAATAAGTAATTTTTTGACAGGGTTCTTTCTCCAGGGGCTGCTTCAGGGCATTCCACAGGTTGAGTACAGTTCTGTAAAGTTAATTTCAGAAAGCCATTTAAGTGTCATTAAGCAGGCTAAGATGAGGTATTTAAATGATTAATTCCCACAGGTCTGTTGCTATAAGACAGCAGCATGAGGTGAAATTATTCACAGCAAGCATGATGGAGGAGCGCTTTATTGCCAAAGACACCATAATAGTTCTGATTGGACACTGAGTGTGCACATATGATTCAGTCAAACCTAGATGATGCTCTGTCAGTATCTGTCTTAGCCCCTTTTCTTGATTTTTGTTTCGTTACTGTTGCTCAGCAAAACCAGTAATGCTCTCGTGACCACCTGCACTTCTCTTAGTACATTGGTAGGAACTGCAGCTAATGGTCTATTGAGTGTATAGGAATGAGTTTCTAGAAACTAGTGTCAGAAAAAACAAAGCATTTCTTCACTGGCAGCCCTCCTAGCTGGCGTTCTGACTGATTCACAGAATCACAGCATGGTAGGGGTTGGAAGGGACCTCTGGAGATCATCTAGTCCAACCCCCCTGCCAGAGCAGGGTCACCTAGAGCAGGCTGCACAGGGCTGCGTCCAGGCGGGGTTTGAATATCTCCAGAGAAGGAGACTCCGTTATTCACTGCTTGGTTCTTCCTGCTGTTTCACTTAGTGGCTTGCAATGTTCGTGCTCCTTTTTTTTCTGCTAGATACAGCTGCTTATTCACATGGAAAAATGTATCTCCTGGAGGCAGTCTTCTGTTCATAGTTCATTGCATCCTATAGATTTTTCCAGCAACCTGCCTCTCTTTACAAAGCCTCTAAGTGATGGTGATGGGCCTTTATCCTGTTGCCGGAAAGGAATGAGGCCACCAGTCATATTCCAGCAATGTTACTAATCATAAAGAAGCAGATTATTGAAGTTGCTAGGCATTTTGTTATTGTTTTTTGCATATTAAGATATTAATGTTTTATAATGCTAAAAGTTTGGTAAGGTCAGATAATGATTTGTGTTTAGGCTGAATTTTGAAACATAGTGGAGACTTCATTGTAAGGGGTGTTTATTTTTGATAAAAGTACTGTTTGTGAAGTTAATGAGCATGTTAATTCTTGTGGTTGCCCCAGAGTTTCTAGAAATGATAGAGTAGATGCTTAATCTTCAGTCCTGTTTGTGACAAATTATCTCCTGAAAATTCAGATGCCGTACTTGGTAGAAGTCATACAGAAAATTAACTTAGGAGTTTTCTTAATTTTGAAAGCAAACAGAGCAAGTGCTACTGTTTCAGGTGTTTAAAACATTGCAAGGCTGTTTAATTGAAAGTACGTAATTAGGCTGTCAAGAAGTAGGGAGTAAATGGAATCCATTTCCAGAAAAGCTGTTCACTCTAATACCTTAATTCAGAATATTTCTTAGATGTGTTAGAGTAGCACCTCTTCAAATATGACTTTGTGATGTCTGAAGAGTATCAAGATAATTTCAGTAAAGGGGCAAGTGCGAATATGAAAGAGAAACAAAACTTCTCCAGTAATGATCTGCTGAAAGCCTGAGGGGCAGGAAGACCAGCAAAAGAAATAGAAATCTATATTATTCTTTCCTTTCATTGTGGGAAAAGGAGATACAAATACTAAGTTTTTCCTCTGTGAAATTTAAGATTATACAGTATAGTTATTCAAAGTACATATTTTTTCTCAGACTTTATATTTATTTCTAGTTTCAGGTTTTTTTGGTACTTTAGGAGTTTGAGTATGTGGACATAATTTTTTTTTCTTGAAAGGTGAGCAGCTCCTTTCATGTAGGAAAAGTTTAGGGACAGGCTACTCCCTGTTATAGAGGTTGTTCGGTACCAATTTTAATTGATGAGAGGAACCACAAGAAGTAGCAAGAATAGACAACAAAACGGCGCACTGTTCGAAGACTAGGAGGCAGTCCTCCTTTTGCAGCTCCAGCAAATCCCCGGGTAGTTTTAAGACTGGCTGCAGTGAGGTATTGTCCTAAATAACTTTGCACATGTGATGAAGACTATTGTGCTTCTATTTGTTTGGTTGAATGCTCTTACACGTTTCTCTTTCTAAGCGAAAATTGCCTATCCTTTACATGTGTGAGCCTGCTGTTTCTCAGGTTTTCTCAGGAAAAGGTATTAGTCTCTGCTAGGTAAAAATCTCTAAAACATAAGGTGGTTGATCATCTGTTGAAGCTCTGGATGGAGAATGTGAATCTAAAAAGTCATGTTTTATTAGAGGAGATGCTGGTGTTTGGGTTACAGTGTGAATCCAACTGGGTGGGATGGCTAGTGGGTTGGGTTCTTTTGTGTGTAACTTCTTAAATTGATACAGAAAATGTAAGATAATGTATACACTTGGGAAGAGTGAAATGAATGGCTTTTTAACTTTAATGTGTGTATCTAGAAATGAAGTAGGCATGTGTACATGTGTGTGTATATGTGCATTTATAGTAGACAGCGTCATTAAATGCATACGAATAATACATATATAAAAGCCTTATGAGGCTGCTTCTAGCAAAAGCTTCATTTTCTTTCTGATATTTGTACAGTGGTATTATTGAAATGGATTTAATAAAGCTTTTACAAAGTTAGTGAAAATACAGCTCAGTTAAATACTCTCCCTCTCCCTTCTCCAACATCCTCCATTCCATCCCCTCCACGATCCATTTCCTCCCTTTTCTCTGTTCTTCTTCCTCCCCTTTCTCCATTCCCTGTCAGGAAGGGGCGCCTCAGAAGAGTCATTTCAGCTCAGCACGCCACCGTCAGAGACTAGTGGAACCAACAGCTACAAAAGTGAGTGCCTATATTGAAGGACCATTTTTAAAATGGGATGTTGTGTCAGCAGAGTATTTGTTACTAAGGAGCAGCTCTTCTATGTGCTTTGTGGGAGATTTAGTTAGTTTTACTCATCTGCAAGTGATACCATCACTCTGTCTCTAAAGGTGAGCTTGAGCACTGGAGAGATTCATATTCAAGTGCAGCTGTTGTACTTTCTTTAAAAAGTTGGGATGAGATTTTTTTTGTATCTGCAAAGTGAAATAGAAATTGTATGAAATGTTCTACTTTGGTTTTATTACTTTGCGTGATGTCTGTTTTCTTAAACACGTGTGCAATTCATTTGTCTCATTCTTAAACAAAAGGCTTTCACTGAATAAAAAAATTGGCAAGGATATGGAAAATAATCAAATAGTCTGTTATCAAGCTGTGATATGAAGTTTCAGAGTAAAAAAAAAAGACTTTGGCATCAAAAGATGATACTAGCAGTAGTGGTTAGTTCATAAGATTGTTCTACCTTTTTAGAGATACGCTTTTTGTTAACAGTACACAAAAAAGCTTGAGATATTCAGTGAGCATGATGTTATTATGGAACTTCTATTCTCTAGGCTAGTAAAATGTACTATAATGCATATTTTAGAGCATCAGTAACTGTTCAACTGTATCTATTTTTTGCTACTTTCTGTGAGAGTCCAGCAAAAATGAAACTGTGTATCCATTACTACCATCTCCCAGCAATCCCATTTTCCACTTTCCTTTAGATTTAGATACTTGCAGAATTGATCACAATATTTACATACAACCTTTGATACAGGTTGAAGTAGATCAATGGTAGTAGTCCTGGTCTTGAAAGAAAAGCCCTGGGTTTATGAAAGAAAAAAAAGTGGACACGTGTTGTCTTGTCTTGCATTCTAAATTATGACTCCAATCACTGTTGTCAAACTGATTCTTTCTGTTGCTAAATGTGTTGACTCATTAAATATTAGTTGTGTTGACTTTTACTGTTGATAGCTTGTATTATTTATTCCTTTTAGCTTGTAACAACATGGTCAATACTAAGCTATCCTGTTGGGGGTCTGTGGAAGCTTGGGGGTTACAGATGCAAAAGTGAAGTATGTATTTTTTTTAAAAAAAGGATTAGTTAAGTAAGAGCAGAAATTAATTTTGAGTGAGTTTGTACTGTCTCATAAGGAGCCCATTCTCTTGACGAGCCACTTTCTGTGTGCATTAATGTACACTGGAATCACTCCAGGTAATCCCCTCAATGTGGAAAGCCAAAGGAAAAACGTATACTGAAGTGCAGTTCTGTGGACATAAGCTGTGCCAGCTTTTGCTCCCTCCTCTTACCTAGTTTTCTAGCAGTTTTCGACCATACCCCAGTGCCCTACTGTACCCCTGGATGCAGCTTGTTGAAGGTAGGTGTGCTGTCAAAACCTCAGTCTGGTAGCTACAGAGCAACCTTCTCCATATTTGCACTTTTCTTTTGTTTGGGACAGAAGGACCAGAAAGGGTCTTGACTGGTGTTTCCAGGGCCCTTAGCCACTGCCCTTCAGTCAGTGTCTTTGCTGCTGGGAGGACATCCTGATGCACTGGGAGCACGTCAGTTGGCAGCTCAGCGCTGCTGGGTACCACCCCAGCATCCGGAGGGGGGCTGTTACCACACACTGCATCGTCCTCCACCTCTCCCCCTACAACCATTGTCAGCAGCTTCAGAATGACCATCTGCTTGAAGAAGACTCGTCAGCACACAGTAGGAACATAGGTCTGGTTGAGTGTTTTGTTTTGATTAAAATGTGTCTGTAGGGAAGAGAAAGGTGGCAAACAAGAAGCAATGCTTCATTGCCAATCCTGTGTGACAGAAGAGAAAAATTGCAAGTTCATAGTTCCCAGGGGCATGGACCAGTCTGCAGATCACCTGCCTGATCTCTTTTCTCACTCACCATGCAAGAGAATGGTGAAAACCTGGAACAATACTTTTCTGAGTCCTGTTCTTTGAGAGCCTTTCATTAAGTGGGTAGTATTTCCACATGGTAATTCAATAAAATTAATTCTGACAGGCACCTGCACCCATCAAGTGCTGACAGCCACCCCTCCCCTTCCTTCTCTCTGATACACACTTCTCAGTGAAGAATAGCTGCCATGCTTTATGCCCTAGATACATATGCCTTTTTTTCTCACCCGCCACCCTTGCTATGTTCTTGGAATCAACTGCTATAGCTGAAAGGACTGTACTTTCCTGGTCTGATTGAGGTTACCTGAGATAATAACTTCTGCATGTTTCCCACTCCTTCCTATGTGCCTTTCCCCTCTTTTGTGCCTGGATCAAACTCAGGGGCTTGGATTATGTGCTTTTGCCTCATACTTCTCTAGGTCTCAAGTCTGGGAGATGTCATGTTTACCCATCATCAGACCACACTCAGGCTGACACAGCTGATGGAAGGTAGGATCTGGAATAGGCCTTGGCAGCTCAACAGCTGCCCTTCAGCAGGAAGTTTTGGAGTAGGCATATTGACTTGTGATTCTGGGACAAGGGGGGCTGCTGAGTTTGCTGCTTTGCACGGAACAGGCCCTGGAAGCGGACATGAGAGCAGTGAGAGGGCTGTGTTCAACACCTTTTGCTCAGGACTGTTGGGGCTGTACTGGATTACTATTCCACTATCCTACTATGGACTGAGACTGCTCAAGAGAAGGGATGAAGACAAACCTGTCCTGCAGCAGGTGCTACAGCTAGTTGTCTGGTGGTGGGAGGAGTAGCCCAAGGTTACTTGAGCAGATTTGGCTGGGGAGAAGTGTGGCACATGGTGCTGCGTAACAAGCAAGGGTGATATAGTGTGTTCTTCAAAGGCTCATCTATGTTCCAAGGGCATACTTGAGGCAGTGTGAGATTCTCAGTATTTGCCATTTAGATGACTATGAAAGCAGAGTAGGGAAGTGCCCTTACCACAGAGCCCCTGAGAGACACACTCTGTCTTTCCCATGTGCTCCTGCTTGCACTTTCTGAACTGCCGTTTTCTGGCAGACTTACCTGCAGACAGCTGCAAGTCAGTGGGAGTATCATCAGAGTCCTGTCACCCTTCTTCCTTCCTGTTGTGTGGCATTAGAGACCCTTACCAGTAGTTGCTGTGACAACCTGACCAGCACTCTGCTTGAAGGAATCCATTTGCAATGCAGCTGATGAAGAAAGCTCACAACTTTGTCTTACAAAGTTGTGAATCCAGCTGAGAAAGTTGGACGCCAGTCATCTCAAAAGGCAACAGCAGTGCAGCCTGCCTCCATGCCCTACCAAAGACTTAACCTGCATACTCTGTGTACCTCTGCAGACACACCTGCTGCAGTGCCCTCTTGGCAGCTTACTCCAACACTTGGGCCCGCAGGGCATTGATCATCCATTCTTGGGGCTATGAGGACCAGGGAAGCTCTCCTGATCCAGACTAGGACAGGGGTGAGAATCAGCTGTGCAGGTAATTCCAGAAGTAGGAAGCTGTTGAAAGGCACAGGACTGGCAGAGCTTCTCCAGCAGCTTGTTTTATCACACTCCTTGGTCTGAATTTGTTGCCTTGGGAACAGCTGCCAGTTGCTCCTGGTGCTAGGGGTAGGTGCACAGAAGCCACCAATCTCACGGTCTTGTTGCCATCCTAAAGCAAGAGCTACTTTGCCTGCTGCTTTTAGACTGAAGATGGCAAATTGCCATCAACAAAGCTGACATGCCTTTCTTTAAGCTTGTTAATTCAGCTCTTTCTATAAAAAAACAGAACACAACAAAACAACCCCAAAGAAAAAAGAACCCAAACCAAACAAACTCGTTACTTTGAAATGGTATGTTGTCTCCCACTGTGACTGGTGGGATCCCTTTTATTCCTTTTGCGTTCCTGTGCAGCAGCTGTTTGCCCAGGTGGCAGGATGTTGTGGAAGCCCAGGCTGCACAGCTTGCAGAGACTTGCCTGTGTCAGGGACACTGTTTGGGGGTGGGGGAAGACCCATCAAAGACCGGTGAAGGAATACTGGTTTTGTGCCTAGCAAACCATCCTGTTGGGCTTGTAGGGGTGTTTTGTTCTACGTGTCTGGTCCCTAGGTTTCCTGCATCTGGCTCCTAATCTCATGTGTATGGGAGAACAACTGGATTTGGGAGACTTGGAAACAAGGCAGTCGTGAAAGCAGCAGCAATGATTCAGAGGACGCTGAGGTACAGCTTGGCCAGAAGATTCTCCACCTATGGTCTGCTGACTACAGGTGATTCACCTGCATCTCGGCAAGCATTCTGCAGATCGTCGTGGACCTAGATGAAGTGCATTTTTGGGTTACTGGTTTGGGTGACTCAAAGCAGCAAGGGACATGCTGTGTTGACTTCTGATGTGGAGACTAATATTTCCTGACGGGAGAGGATCTTGGCCTGTCCTGGCAAAAGATAGTAGACTTGTAAAGATACAGTGCTGTGAACTTGGCCAACTATGAGCTCGTGTCCAACCTTACCATTGGTTGGTTGATTTGACGCAAGTCAGGGAAAGCTGGGCTTCAAACAATGATGACGAGCCTCTTCAGTGTAGATTTCTCTTTGGATCTCAATTTTAGGGCCTACAGCTGGTGGTGGTTCTAGGTTCCTAGGTTCCATCTGTAAAACCTCGTATCTTCAGTCTTTTTTGTGTCAAGCTTGGAAGTGGTTGAGACTGATACCTGCATCTGAGAGAGGAAGTAATGAAAAGGTTTTGAGAGACAGGATTCTGTTTTCTCCAGGTGTTGGAGGAAGTACTTCCTTCATCCATTCAGTACTGATTTGCCTTGGGTCATGTTTTGGGTCTGAAAGTGACCATTTGACAGCAGAATGAGGAGCAACAGGCAGTGGCAAGAGTATATAGTATGCTTACCTAACTAGTACTAAACAGCTACTGAAGGTATGAATAGGATGTTTATATATTTGTTGGTATAATCACAGGGTGTGCAGAAAGTAGGTAAAATCAAAGAGCATAGCCAGTAAGTTCAGGCAGGTGATTATTCCCCTCTAATTGACATTTAAGGGATGCACCTGAAATAACTGCATCCAGATTTGGGCCCCTGGTACAAGAAAGATGCTGGAGTTCATGATGTACAGGGAAGGGCTGAGGAGCTAGGTTTATTTAGCGTTGCTCCTTGAGCAACCTGATCTCACTTTGAAGTTAGCCCTGCTTGGAGTGGAGAGTTGGACCAGATGGCCTCCAGAAGTCCTTTCCAGCCGGAGTTACTCTGTGATCGAAGGGTGTGGTACTTCCTGCATGCTAGCCTCTGCCTGCTCTGTGGTGAGGCAAAGCTCCCAAGTGGCCTTTTCAGCATAGCATCTTCTAGCTGATAAGCAATATAGATGGTACAAAAGATTCTGAAACATTGTGGATTCTAACTAGTCCACTTTGACCCACAGAGCGGGGTTCGTTCTCAGACATGCACAAAACCAGTACAGATGTAGTCTCTACATGCCTTTTGCTGTATCTATTACAATACTTGGTGGTGCCTTGAAACAGAAGCTTAATTTAAAGGGTTGCTGGGTAATTTGTTTGCTAGAACTTCTTTGTGGGTAAGAAATATGAACACAGGTAGACAGTGTTAAAGAAAAGTGCTGCGGGAGTAATGATCTGAAGGATGAAATAAAAAACTCATTTGTAAAGCTGGGAAAGGTAACAGTCAAATAAAAATCAATTTGATATGGGAGCATGGAGGTTGGGAAGGAGTTACAAGGGAAAGCATTCAGACTATTTTCAAACTCTTATTGTGTTTCAATACATAATAAGAATATAACTGTACTCCAGGCAGGCTGCCAGTATAAGTTGGGAACACTTGTAGGTAACAGTTATGAAGATTACTTTGAATTTTGCTAGCTTGGAAAAAACACTGATAGTAGAATGAATGAAATTAAAAACTCCAAGCTGGTTGTGAAGAGAGAGGACATTTCAGCAGAGACAGAGTTTGTCTGTTTTTAAGTCATTCTGGTGTGAGTACCGTATCGATTAGTTACAGAGCATGGTAATCTTTCCTCAACTCATACTGAACAATTTCTGCAGCATCTGTAAATAAAGATTTAAAAAAACCCAGACTTTCTTGCTTGTGAAGTAATTTCTGGAGTTACAGTAGTCACTATTGCACATATTCTACTTTCTAAGCTGGTAAAAATTTTTTAGAACTATTTTCACAGAATCACAGAATCTCAGTGACTACTTTTTCTTCTCTGTCTACCTCAGTGACTCATGACTTAACAATTGCAAAGAATCACAGAATGGTAGGGGGGTGCATTCAGGTGGGTTTTGAATATCTCCAGAGAAGGAGACCACACAACCTCCCTGGGCAGCCTGTTCCAGTGCTCTGTCACCCTCACCGTAAAGAAGTTTTTCCTCATGTTCAGGCGGAACTTCCTGTGTTCCAGTTTGTGCCCGTTGCCCCTTGTCCTGTCGCTGGGCACCACTGAAAAGAGTTTGGTCCCATCCTCTTGACACCCACCCTTCAGATACTTATAAGCATTGATGAGGTCCCCTCTCAGTCTTCTCTTCCTCAGGCTGAACAGCCCCAGCTCCCTCAGCCTTTCCCCAGAGCAGAGGTGCTCCAGTCCCTTAATCACCTTTGTAGCCCTCTGCTGGACTCTCTCCAGTAGTTCCTCGTCTTTCTTAAACTGGGGAGCCTGGAACTGGATGCAGGGCTCCAGATGGGGCCTCACTAGGGCAGAGGAGAGGGGGAGGAGAACCTCCCTCGACCTGCTGGCCACGCTCTTCTTAATGCACCCCAGGCTGCTGTTGGCCTTCCTGGCTGCAAGGGCACATTGCTGCCTCATGGTGGATTTGTCATCCACCAGGACTCCCAGGTCCTTCTCCAAAGAGCTGCTTTCCAGGAGGTCAACCCCCAAACTGCACCAGTGCATGGGGTTGTTCCTCCCCAGGTGCAGGACCCTGCACTTGCCCGCGTTGAACTTCATGAGGTTCCTCTCTGCCCAACACTCCTGCCTGTCCAGGTCTCGCTGAATGGCAGCACAGCCTTCTGGTGTATCAGCCAGACCTCCCAGTTTTGTATCCTCAGCAAACTTGCTGAGGGTGCACTCTGTCCCTTCATCCAGGTCATGGACAAATAAATTGAACAAGACTGGGCCTAGTACTGACCCCTGGGGAACACCACTAGCCACAGGCCTCCAGCTAGACTCTGTGCTGCTGATCACCACCCTCTGAGCTCTGCCATCCAGCCAGTTCTCAATCCACCTCACTGTCCACTCACGCTTCCTGAGCTGACCTATGAGGATGATATGGGAGACAGTGTCAAAAGCTTTGCTGAAGTCCAGGTAGGCAACATCCACCGCTCTCCCCTCGTCCACCCAGCCAATCATGCCATCACAGAAGGCTATCAGATTGTTCAAGCATGATTTCCCCTTGGTGAATCCATGTTGACTACTCCTGATCACCTTCTTTTTCTCCACATGCTTAGAGATGGCCTCCAGAATGAGCTGCTCCATCACCTTTCCAGGGATGGAGGTGAGGCTGACTGACCTGTAGTTTCCTGGGTCCTCCTTCTTGAAGACTGCAGTGACATTGACTTTCCTCCAGTCCTCAGGCACCTCTCCTGTTCTCCAAGACCTTTCAAAGATGATGGAGAGTGGCTTGGCAATGACATCTGCCAGCCCCCTTGGCACATGTGGGTGCATCCCATCAGGGCCCATGGATTTGTGGGTGTCCAGTTTGCCTAAATGATCTCTAACCCCATCCTCCTCGACCAAGGGAAGGGAAAGAAATAATTTGCTGTTGAGAACCATGTCTCCACCTGCTAAACCTAGACTGAAGGCCTTAAATAGGTGAGAAGCCTCAGTAAAAATAATTATTTACTTAACGGGTATCAATAATAAATGGCTAGATGGATCAGATGCTATTGTATATCTTGCTAGGCTACATCTGAATTATGTTTTAAACTCCCATGCATTCTTAGAATTTTACTGCTTTTTGCTGTAAAGTCAACACAAATTGAAGAGTCTGCTCCAAGAGTCAGGTATTACTGTAACAAGTTCATCACAGGATCTGCTCATTTAAAAAGAAATCAGCCAGTAGGCAGGGGAAGTGCAGAGAAAGAAGTAATATTCCCTAACACTCCTCTGTGGCAACAGCTGGTAGAAGTTTGATTTGATGGCCAATTGATTGCTATGAAGTTATGTTTACCAAAGGTTAGAGAGTGTGGCAGATGTATAAATAGAATCAGAAGATAGTTTGCAGTCAGATATTACAAGTGGATTCTTTCTTTGGCGAGTTAAGGTTGTCTTCCATATAAAATTAAACTCCTAAACAAGTCAGTCTGTCAGTAGTGTAATAGTTATGGTACTAGGTAAGTTTTATAACCTTCTACCCCAAAACAGAAACAAAATAAATCCTCAGTACTCCCCTTTTCTCCTTACTAAAACTTTAGTTTTGTAGAAGGTAATACCAAGTTATAATTAGATGTTTGCAGCTGTTACTTCAAATGTGTGGCCTCCATCCCAATGGTGCTTGCATGCCTCCCAATTGATTAAAAATAGAAATAGCTGTGGTAGAAATAGTATTAGAAATTGTTTGACTAGCATAAATGCTAGTATGTATGCAAAAGAATATTGCAGAAATGTAAAGTTAGTCTTAAAATATGGTTAAATTAGTGGACATACATCCTCATTTAGGTGTGCGATGTCTGCATAGTGTGGACACAAAAAAGGGGTGGAGTGAGACTGAATTGTGGGCTAGAATTTGAAATGTTTACCAAGAACTGGGGCGAGGGAACTGAGGGACACCAGTATTGGGAGGTATTTGAACCATACTGAGATAAGATTTGTGTCATCAAAAAGACAGAGTTCCGCCCCCCCCGCCCCCCCCGGGAACTATTTTATTTTGCATGTACTTATCTTCAGTAATAAAATTACCATGGAAAATACACTGGTGTGTTCCTTTACTCGAATATCTTGGTGGCGTGACTGCAGGAAAGGTGAAAGCTGCTGGACTTAGCCTGCCAGATGGCTTATGTAGATCAGTATAGGAACTAGGAGGAATTTGTTATAGTGTTCCCTATTGCAGACTCTATTTAGGATTGGGTTGCCTCCTGCTGGCTTAAAAACAGCTAGAAAGTGTAGAGAAGAAACTATGGTTGACTACTCTTTAACTTTTTTTTCGTGTTGAATAGATGCATAACTGAAGGTGTTTGTCCTAATCCTTTTTTTTTATATATATATATTTTGGAGGGTCTTTGAGACTAGTCGCACAAGAAACCTCTGTGCCTTTGGAAAGTTCTTTTCATTAGTTAATAGATATTTCATGACAAAAACTTGCAGACAAACATACAAGATAGAGGTATAAATTCGAATAACCTTCACTTATCCTGTTAGACCTTATTAAGACAGTATAAATAGGATTATCAGTCAAAGGTAAAAAGAAATTTAAAAAATGTAATGCTTGCACCAACTTAATATAGTTGCTGATGTGATTTACTGTAGTTTGACTTGGAACAATCCATCTGCCACATTGGACAAGGAGGGGGATGAAATTGGCTATAAAATGGCAATAAACCAAAAGATTATCTGGGTGCTAATCTCATCTTACCTAGAATGTTAGTAGTCCAAACAAAAACTATAAAATATACCTGACTTTATTGCTAGCAGATACGGAGAGACCAAGTAATGATATAAATTGTGGAAAAGGATTTATCACTGTTACATTTTTGCTGTCTGTAGGTAAGAAGGATTGTCTGTCCGCTGTGGTTTTTAGCTGAAAACCTTGCCTAGGCTGAAACAGTGATTTATTTCATGTCAAGAGTTCACAAATTCTTATACACAGTGGTCCAGCACTGGTCTAGTAGTTTGCAATGTTTTGTCAAGGATTTTTCCAGTGAAATTGTCAGTATTAAGAAGCTGGGGTTGTGCCTCAAGGTAGTCTTTGCTAGACATCAGCTTCCTGCCCGCATCAGAGTTTTTCGACCAGTGATTGATGGAGCAGATGTATCTATTGTTGCACACATTTTGAGACTTGCAAATGAAGATAAAAACAGCAGACTGCTAATGTTTGTGTTACCCCTTTCTGATAAGGAAAAGAATACTTAAAAAGAGCATTCAAATCTCCAGTGAAAAATTACCTTTCTCCTTCTTGTCTTCCCTGCAGTGGATACTCAAAATTGAGATTGCAGCTAATTAGAGAACCTGGATAACATCAGCAGGGACAGTAGTGTAGTATCAATAAGGATCATGGGATTTTTGCCATATTGTCTTTGGAGAGGTTGAAATCAATTTTTCTTGCTTTGGAGTGTTGACTAGTAATTGAAGATTTGTGCAGCAGCTGGGGGGGGGGGGGTCCTCTTGCCTACTGTACAGAAAGAGGAGTAGTGGCACTAGCCTTTTGAAATTCAGCAGTGAGTGTGGCAAACAAGCAGGAGACAAGGTAGGAAGCGTGTTGAGAAGACCCATGAAGAGCAATGTTTAGGTTTATAATAGTGGCAAAGACAAAAGTTCATGAGAATGTGGCTCCCTAAGCTAGAATGGTCTCTCCTTTGGGAGTGGCAGACACTAGTGTGGATCTTTCAAATTTTTCAGGTCATTTAAAGCCTTGTAGGAAATAATCAAATTTCAGCTTGTTGAAAGAAACATGCAACTACGGTTTTGAAGTGAAAAAGTAAAGCATTCATTTTGACTCAGCTGTTTTCACGAATGGTGTTAATATTTACCTTGCTGGTCTCCAGACAGACTCAATTTTTCCAGTGTGACCCTTGCCCTAGAACTTGAATCTTTCTTCCACATCAGTGGAGTATATTACCAGTAAGCTGTAGGGTCAGCCGAACTGATCAAAGTTGAATTTATAAATACTGATTAAAATGTCAACATTAAGCAAAATCTCTAATTTTGAGACCTTTAATTGCATAAGGGGCAGAAGATCTGGAGTCATTAACAGAGCAAATATAAATGAGCCTTTTTCTGCAAAAGAGATATTTCTGTTGTCTGCTGAAAGCAAAGAAGTAGTGTTTCGCCACTGCTGTTCCCTGTGGTTTTTTTTGGGGGGGGGGAAGTGAGTTATTTGTGCCCTTTGCTCCTGGCCTGCCCGAAATTTTCTCTTTACCCTTGTGCGTGAAGAGCAGCTGCAGAGCTCAGCTCTATGGGTCCTAGAGTGGGCACTATGGACAGAAGAGTGCCTTGGCAAGACTCTTGTGACTCAATTCCTCTGATTAACATGGCTTAAAACTTAGTTCCAGGGTACTTTTCCCTTTCAGCATACATGGTCTCTTTCAGCTGATGATTGTGAATGTATCAAGGTAGAGCAAGGCCTGTGTTTTGCTAGTGGTAATCAGTCCTGGAAAAAGAATAAACGTGTTTGGACCTTTTTTTAGCCACTTCTGTCCTGTGCAAAATGACTAACAAAAACTGTTGCAATCAAAGCCTAAATGTAGGCAAGTCTCTTTAATGCTGAAGGCAGGTTTAATCATTTTGTCTTCTAGTTACTGATTTCAACAAAGTTTAGCAGCGGCTGCTGAACATACTCATTGTCTAATACAAAACATTGTCTAATACAAAACATGATCCGCAGCTGGGAAAAGGAACGGAACAAAATTCTTGTGGGCGTAATGGTCTCCAGAACTGTATGGTCAAGAAGTGCCGAAGCTGGCTGCTGCGTGCTGTCGTGTTGCTTTTTTCTTTTGCTTTTTAATAGTAGGCAAAATCCTGTGTAGGTATGCCCATATAAAAAAGACTGCTTTCTGTTTGATGAAAGAACCTAGAGGCTCAAACAGAACCTAGAGAAATCCTTGGCTTTAGTCAAAGTGGCTTCAGGATTTTCCAATTCTGGTAAACTGTATCATGGTTTATATTTGTTCAGCTTAACAGTTGTACCAACAGCTGGCTTTTTTTCCCCTTCTCCTTTTCCCTTAATGTATGGTAGCACTCTTAAACTCAAAAGATGGGAATATACCTGTGAACTTGGTAGATGGAATCTGTTTAGTGTTGATGTTTCAAACACTTCGCAGTCCATGCGTTTTCTCCATTAGTCATGTGGTGATGTGGTACTTTGCCAAGGGGTGAGATAGACTGTGCGACAGCAGGTCAAAATGGAGCATGGATTTTCTAACACTGTGTTAGATGAAATAATTTTGTGTACTTTGAGGTGGAAAGTTCATTCAGAATTTTCACGCTTTTTTTGTTAAACATGGTTATTTATTGATTTTTAAAAAGTTGAGCCAAGAATGCAGCATGGTGGGCAAAAAACAAAACCCGAAGTAATATTTTTCTACTATATTTTACTAGGAAATATTTGAAAAAAGTAAAGATCAGACCACTAGAAAATGAGTACAAAGATGTACTGAGTTAATGTTGACAACAGTCAAGTTGCTCTCTTTCAAAAGGGTTTGTGCTTCTCATTAAATGGAGTTTTCACCTTTTATTAATTACAGTAGCTACTCTCCAAATAAGCTACACTGCATTATTGTTGTAAGAAGTGGAGTTGATATGTTCTGCCACTGCTGCTTTTGGCTGAAAACTTGAGATACGGCAGAGATAATCATAGAATCATAGAATCACAGAATTGTTCTGGTTGGAAGAGACCTCCAAGATCATTGGGTCCAACCGTTAACCTATCACTACCAAGTCCACCACTAAATCATATCCCTTAGTGCCACATCTAAACGTCTTCTGAATACCCCCAGAGATGATGACACCAGCACTTCCCTGGGCAGCCTGTTCCAATGCCCGACAACCCTTTCTGTGAAGAAATTTTTCCTAATATCCAATCTAAACCTCCCCTAGCGCAACTTGGGGCTGTTTCCTCTTGTCCTATCACTTGTTACGTGGGAGAAGAGACCGACTCCCGTCTCTCTACAACCTCCTTTCAGGTAGTTGTAGAGAGCAATAAGGTCTCCCCGGAGCCTCCTTTTCTCCAGGCTAAACAACCCCAGTTCCCTCAGCCGCCCCTCATAGGACTTGTGTTCCAGACCCTTCACCAGCCTCATTGCCCGTCTCTGGACATGCTCCAGCACCTCAATGTCTTTCTTGTAGTGAGGGGCCCAGAACTGAACACAGTACTCGAGGTGCGGCCTCACCAGTGCCGAGTAGAGGGGGACGATCACTCCCCTAGTCCTGCTGGCCACACTATTTCTGATACAAGCCAGGATGCCATTGGCCTTCTTGGCCACCTGGGCACACTGCTGGCTCATATTCAGCCGGCTGTCGACCAACACCCCCAGGTCCTTTTCCAGCGGGCAGCTTTCCAGCCACTCCTCCCCAAGCCTGTAGCGTTGCCTGGGGTTGTTGGGACCCAAGTGCAGGACCCGGCACTTGGCCTTGTTGAACCTCATACAATTGGCCTCGGCCCATCGATCCAGCCTGTCCAGATCCTGCTGTAGCGCCTGCCTACCCTCCAGCAGATCAACACTCCCTCCCAACTTGGTGTCATCTGCAAATTTACTGAGGGTGCACTCGATCCCCTTGTCCAGATCATTGATAAAGATATTGAACAGAACTGGCCCCAGTACTGAGCCCTGGGGAACACCACTTGTGACCGGCCGCCAACCGGATTTAACTCCATTCACCACAACTCTTTGGGCCCGGCCATCCAGACAGTTTCCTACCCAGCGCAGAATATGCCCATCCAAGCCATGGGTAGCCAGTTTGTCCAGGAGGATGCTGTGAGAGACGGTGTCAAAGGCTTTACTAAAGTCTAGGTACACAACGTCCACAGCCTTTCCCTCATCCACTAAGCGCGGGTCACCGTGTCGTAGAAGGAGATCAGGTTGGTCAGGCAGGACCTGCCTTTCATACACCCATGGTGACTGGGCCTGTTCACCTGGTTGTGGTGCACGTGCTGCGTGATGGCACTCAAGATGACCTGGTCCATAACCTTCTGTGGCATCAAGGTCAGACTGTGAGGCCTGTAGTTCCCCAGATCCTCCTTCCCGCCCTTCTTGTAGATGTTATTAAGCATAGTCTGAATAATTCTTCACGGCGTTACTGTTTCTTATTTGACCAGTACGTTACTGATACAGGGTTTGGGTTTTTTTTTTTTTTTTTTGGTTGATTTGGTATGTCCCTGAAGCATTGAGTATTTATGGATTCAGTTGGTGTAAATTACACATGCCAATAAGCACTTTTTTTTAAATTGACATTTCTCCCCCTCATTTTCTGTGTTGATGAATCTTATTCCCATAAAGGGTATGTTTGTAGCGCTTTTTTTTTTTCTTTCTTTCTTTCTTTTTTTCTGGCCAAATCAATTTGATTATCATTTTTTTCTCTTTCCAAGGTAAATAAAGAGATTATACTGAAAACTTTTTCCAATGAATGACTCCTGTAGTATCTTCTCTTTTCAGAGAATATATTTGATTACCAGACATTAATTTAGATTCTTGCTACTGTCTCTGAAGAAACCATTGTGGTACTTTGTCTACTTTAAGGAAAAAAAAAAGCTAATTACAGCCTATGCATTCTGGTGTAGGAGTTGTTCTTTGATTTCTGTTAATTTATTTCAAAATTTAGTTGAGAGTATCATTTGTATTGTATCTCTTAAATGTCATAATTCTTTCTGACCAAGTCCATTTAGTTGCTAAATGTTATTACTGATCCCATAATTGGAAAGACTTCGGACTATAGTGTACTTCATAGGAAGATCCTTACTGTTAATGCATGGAATCATTCTGAAATGTTTCACCTTCTTCCATGGGGATCAGTGTTTTTTAATGCCGTAAGCGAGTTGGTAGAAGAATACTATGCAAAGCAAAACATGTTTAACTGCTGTTTATTTACTTAAGTCTAGTCCGTTACAAATCTTAATGTTGTATCTGGTTCATCTATAGGAAAATACAAATAGATTGTTTAAATTGCTTCTGTATTGTACATGATAAAGGAATTGATTTCTTTTTATTGTATGTTTTTTATATGTAGCCTGTTTGGTATTCTTTGTGATCCAGTTAATTTGCATTTAAATCGATAATGCCCAGCTTTAAGTAGGCACCTGGGTATTCCTCCTACATCACATTTCAGAACCCGTTGAGCTGACACACAGAGATGCTTCTGTTTTGAAAGATACAGTCAGCAATGCCTGTAACAAAAGCAGGGAAGTTAACTGAGGAGATAAAAATGAATTGTATAGAACACAGAATGCTGAGTTAGACTAAATGTGATCTTTTCTGGTTAAATCTGAGCTTAAGTACCTCTTTGCTTTTACAGCATATCCCCTGTTAAAATCTGCGGTAGTTGTTGCTAATTTGTGACTTCAAGTTCATTGTTTGCAAGGCTTTTTTAGTGTTTGGGGATGTGAGGGGGGTAAGTTACCATGCAGAGTAATATCTTTGTATGTTGAGATACACAGTTAAAAATATTTAAAATAAGCCTTCTGTTCTGTGCCAAGGCGTGTTCTGGAGGTGACACAGGAGAACTGTGAATGGAGTCTTCCCTGAGTAACTTACCTTAACTACCTTCCAGAGCTTGCCAATGCAGAAGTGGCAGTTTTCGTTCCTGAAAATGCTTGTGAAGAGATGACTTTTAATTTAATTGGTGAGGGTACACAGTAAGCAAAAACCCTGGTAAACTGGTGGCAGTGTCTGGATGACTAGAAAGAATATGAAAGCCTTCAGCTGAAAGGCAGAACGTCAGACTTTACCGTAAGGCATTAATAATGCCTAGCTCCTTGGCAGCCAGTGTGGAAAGGGAAAGACAGTGATCTTGACTGGGACTTATGTTACCAGTGAAGATGGTATCGGTACAGTTTTTCTGAGAACGGTGAATATAGAATTGCATCTTGGACAAGCCGGTTCAGATGAGGATTGCAGAGGAAGAGGTGGTGCAAACATGAACTCAGTTGGGTCATCTGGAAGGGAGAACAATTTTATGGTTGTACCTGTTTTGTAAGAAATCAGGTCTGAGCGAGAACACCTTGACTGACAAAGAAAGAGCTGAACACCTTTCTACACCTTTCTGAAAATCAATTAATCCTGTCTTGAACTGGAAATTTTTACGTCAGTAGCCACTCCTAAAATTCAACCCTACTGTTAATAGGAGACCATTTCTGAAGTTCCACTATTCTTGGAGCCAGGAAACATTGTAAGTTGTCATAAGAGAAAAGGACAGCTTTGACAGAGGAATAAAATTACAGCAGGAGAGGTGTTTGGTGTGAGACACTAACACTCGGCATTTGAGGTGGTTGATCTCTCTCCACACTGAGCCGCTTGGTAGTGTACTCTGTGAATCTGAAGAACTGAATGTTGACAAATTGGAAGCAATCACATAAAAAGCATAACCTGCCGCTGCCTTGCTTAGAAGGTATTTAGAATGGATTAATACAATGGCTTGATATATTAATCTTATAAAGAGGTCAAGATTGGCTTGTAAAAAGCTCTTGCACAGTGCAACCCCATTCCCTGATAGATCAAAAAAACTGTATAGCATGTTACTTGCCCTGCTTTTTCTCCTTATTCCAACATCCAAATGCAAGATCTGCTGTCGTCTCCCAACTTTTCTTCAGCATAAACATAGTGATTGCTTAAGAAGAAAATTCATCCCTCAAAGCAGTAACTCTTGTTGTCAGTGATTATGATAAGAAGATGAATTGTGTGCCATTGCTGATTCTTTTTTCCTCCTACTGTTATTAATGCAGTGTTAATGTTACAAAGTTAACCTATTCTTAATGCAGTGTATTAAGATCTAACACGTTACCAGAAAGCCCTCAGATGCTTACAATCTATGACAAATGGGTAGAACAACAGCGTAAAAAACCCCTCCTATTAATCTTATCACACTTAACACCTCCCTAGCTGAAGAATCCATTACTGAAATTTGTTTTGAAAAGGTTCATTTTTTTCAGGTTACTTCATGGACAACTGAAAACTCTGAAAGATAAGACTTTTTGAGTATTTGAACATTGCAATTGTTGGAAGATGAAGCAAATTTACTGTGGTTCTAAAATCAACCTGTATTGACAGCATTAGCTGCGTCTTTAGCAGCTTATGAATGTATCAACTTTTTATTAATTCTTTAAAATTGAACCCAGCAACAACCAATAAGTTAATGGCATCTTTTTTTTCCTCCCATATAGGGGAGGAAATTCAGTAGTTTAAGTTTTCTGTAATCTGCTGGTAATATTTACAAGAAATGAGATGAAGTTAGTGTTTTCTAAGTCACCTCTGTTATTTAAACCTTTTTATATAGTTCTGTTACTTAAACCGTGTTTCTAGTTAGTGGGGTGAAGACTTTGACCTAGAATAAAGTTCAATGTGCTTTATTTGGTCAGTGTGTTTTTTTTATAAGGCTGGATATCTGCACTCTGGTGTGTTAACTGAACTTGTCCATATTGAAGTATCTTATAGATGTGTAGGACCAGAGGACGAATCATAATTACTGAAATAATCAAAAAGCATCTGTGCTTGTAAACCCATGTTATTGATAGTAAAATGCAGAGTGTGGCGTTTGAACTGCTTAATGATAGCTGCGATTAAATTCAGTACACATGGGTCCTAATGCAACATCACAGCAATTTGGCACAGCTTGCACAGATCTCTTAAACCTGCGGCAAGGTTTATTATGTTTTCTGACCACGGTTTTTGAGACACAAAGGGCCTCAAGGGCAAGAGTCTCTGGTCCATTAAGTCTGCTTTGTGTTACTGCAGTGGAATAGAACAGCCCTAAAGCCAGCCCAACTCGAACTGACCAGAGGAGGATTCCACGTAGGGTAAGGGCAAAAGAGCATAGTGCTGTCCTTGGGGGCAGAGCCGGTGCCTGAGAGCCGTGCAGAGTGGTAGTGAAGGCATCTCTTTCTCTTTTTCATACTCCAGGGGCTTGCCTGCTAAGTACGTGATCTGAAGGTCTTGACACCACTCAGTTTTTACTTCTAGCAGTCTGTATGTGTTGGATGCTGTGCAGTGGAACTAGGACAGCCAGTCTTCTGAGTCTATTTTATTGAGACTTTCAGAAAGGAAAGGAAACAGTGTAATGCCAGAAAACTGTGAAGTCGTTACAGGTCATTTGCAATATAACTGGGCTGGAGTGTTGCAAGCCTGAAGAAATTGAGTGATTTTCTGTATGGTATCATTCAGTGCTTCCCTGTTTTCAGTGGCTGTGAGTAAAACAACTGGGAGAAACGGAGTAAAAATAGCATCTATAGCTTTTGAATGGTACGGATGGTTTTTATGTACCTAGGAAATAAATGATTTCTCTAATCTAAGTTGTAGTCTAGCCCCATGTAGAGCATGTTTACACTTTTCCCACCTGCTTTGTGTAGACCCAGCTGTGGAGCTCTGCTGGACTGTTACAAAGCTAGTGGGATGTTGGGGAGCTTTGTCTGGAGTAAGAAAGTCTGTACTGACACAGCTGATAATCTGATGATTTCTTCAGGCTGTGCAAAAATCTTTGGGGTAGGTGAGTCCAAAGTGACACTAAAAAATCATGTAGGAGCTGTAAAAGTTCAACCTCATCTGAGACAGAAAAACAAGCTTCAGTTTACTGTGTTTTTGTGGTGTTTTTTTTTTTTTTGTCTTGGACATACTCAAGCTGAAGAAACATGAGAGAAGTGACCTTGCATTTTAAGATCAAAGCTGTCATACATAGGAAAAATGAGGATATAGATATTATCCAGAAAGGACATTTGTTTTATTTCATTCCTTGTTTTGTTTTTTTATGTGTACACTCTATGTGTATACTGTTTTAAAATCCAGACTTACAAATGCTTTATTTGCAATGCTTTGTAAATCTTCCTGTATGAATTGCATACCCGAGGGTTTTTTTGGTTTTTTTTTTTTTTTACTGTGTATGGGGAGATCTTGGCAGTTCTTAACGTCTTTACCAGCAAGTTGTTACAGTGAATCACCTCTTACAGAAACTTATTCTGTAGTCAAAAGTAGTGCTTCAGGATGGCATGCATGAGAATGGGCCAAGAGATTAATGTGACTTCACGTGTCTACAGAAGGCAGTGTCTGTCATTTGCTGTGCTGTTATAATGATAAACTATAACCAAAACACTATGATTTGGGGGGGGGGGGGGGGGGGAGATCTGAATCATAAGAAACAAATTTAAAGTACATGTTGCAACTCTGTTAAATGGGATGCAAACCCAAGTATGATTCTTGCTCATACATTTTGGCAGTTTTTCCATAAGTATTGTCTGTTACAGTATGACAGTGCCTAGAATTACAAGTAAAGTTTTACATTAGAAATAGAACACAATGGCATTGTAAATATTAAAGAAAAAAAAACATACAAAGGGAAGTACGTGGGTTCTAAATTGCAGTTACATTTTGTTCATGATGAATGTGACATTTTAAATTTAGGGGAATTACTCAGCTTCATAATGCAATATTGTACGCAGGTGTAACTGTTCTTTTGTATGTAAGCACATGTTATGCTAAAAGATGTTGTTTTAAATTGCAAATTCTGAACAGTTGCTGGAACTTCCTAGGAAGTGCCAGAATTTGTTATGAAGGCCCCTAATTCTGCTCTCCTATGCCTTTGCGTTATGATGTCTAATTACATTGTTTCACACTATTTTTTCCTGCCTCATTCAGTGAACAGGATGGGCGGTGCTCAGGAATTGAGCAGCTACTTGATATTTTAATCCTTATCGTTCAGTTAGCAGCCTGGGCTTTATTTACTGCACACCATTTAAAAGTCTCCAAAGAATACGTAATTATTCATTCCCTTACGGGTTTTTCTAAGGTGCCTGGCGGAACTATTTTTATCCACTCAATTGTATTTTCATGTGCATTTTCTGGTCAATACCTATAACTTACGTGCTGTGTGAAATAAACACATGTGGGCACACATGCACAGCATGCATATATATATATTTACTTTTGAAAGAGAATTTTGTGATTGTTCCCTTTGATAACTTCTAGAATGGAAACTGAGTGTCTGTTACATACTTAAAACAGCCTTTTGTGAGGATATTGAAAGTAAACATAAAATAATGCAATTGAACGACTAAAGACATCCATCCACATAACTTGAATCATTCTCATATGCAACTTTGTCTTTCATGATTCTCTTCAACTTTAAATTTATCTATCTGTGTATCCTCTAGGACAAACAAGTTGTCCCTTTGTTTAAAGGCAGATGGTACTCCCTGCTGGACAAGATTGCAAAGAAGACTTAAGTAATGTAGCATTCAGAATATAAGTTCATGTGAGAAATGGAAAAAAGTGAGGGTAGGTCAACACTGGAACAGATTGCCCAGGGAGGTTGTGGAGTCTCCATCTTTGCAGATGTTGCAAACCGAACTGGATGCGGTCTTGAATAACCTGCTGTAATTGGCCCTGCTTTGAGCAAGTTGGACCAGAGGATCTCCAGAGGTCCCTTCCAGCCTCAGCTATTCTGTGATTTATACAATACAAGATAATCTACTTGTGCATATATATATATTTTTTGATGGGCAAAACTTCATGGATCTTGTGGCTTTCTTCTACACTAAAATGCTAGTAAAATGTTTGTCTGCAATTTCCATTTGGCTAGCAGGCTATCTTGTCAGTCTCATAAACAGTAGTTTAACTGTCCTCAGCAAAAGTTGTAGAAATGTTTGTACAACAGCAATTCTGTTGTTATGCTAGTACTTTGTGGAAGATTGTAATAAATTATAATGATTTATAATTGACCAAACTGTTATGTACTTCATCTTTTTTGGGTTAAAGAATGTAGTGTAGAAAGCTTGGTGGTGATGGTCACCTGTTTAGGTCTTGATCCTGTTGTTAACAACTTTTGTAAATGATGGATGCTGGAAAGAACTTAGTGTGTCTTTGTCACTGACTCTTGCAAATTTTAGTACTGTTATCAGTGCATCATAGCTCTGACTGTAAGGCTTTTCTATAACATCTGTCTTATTTTTTGAAATATTTTAATGCTGCTAGAAAAAGGCCTAGACTTTTCCCATTGCTAATGTTAATATTTCAAATAAGAATGGAAGGCAACAAGTAAAAGATGGTGTGTGTAAAATCTGTATTGTCTTTTACTGTAGTCCAAATATACCACTTCTATCTGTCTGCTACTGGTAGGATGGGAGGATTACAGTACTTGTCTTAAGAAGGCCACTTCTGATTAAAATAAGTTTTATTCCTAATACAGTGTAACTTTTTTTCTGTTGCAGAAGGAGTTGAGCCTTCCAAGAAGAGGAAGTTTGTAAGTATATGAAGGTTTTTTCTATTGTGCTCACAGTATACTATGTAGTTTTGTCAGTTTTTGAGTAGGCTCGTCTTCAGGGTAGTTAAAATGAAGGTTAAATGTGGCGGCTGATCTGCCTTAAAGTACATATAAAGAAATTAAGATTGTAAATGAAAACCTATGGGTTGTGCAGTGACCTTTTTTATGCCCATCCTCCTCTTCCAGAGGAGCTATTGTGAAGGATTTCCAAAGTGACAAAAAGGTCTTATGTTGAAGCTTTTGTTTTGTATTGAAAATTTCTTTTGTTAAAAATCAAGGAAGAAATTTGGTTTCTTTGTGAATGATGTGAATGAAACTTGACATGTAAGTAAAACTGTTTCCTAATGAAATTCTGTGATCAGGCCTGTGGATGAAAAGGCAGGAACAAAGAATAGAGGAGTTCTACTAAATATATAGGGTTCTTAAGCTACTATTTTGATTAGTGAAAGTAAAGATTGTATATTCTTGTATAAACTGTTACTGAGTTAGAATAACATGAACTCAGATACTGTGGTTTCGTTGTGCTTTGCTCGGATTTTTGTGCCTTGGCCATGTTTTTCTAGTGTTTTTGAGCTGTTTGGTTTTGAAGCTTGTATTTTTATTTGTATCTATTTTATTTCTTGTTCTTCACTAGTAATTTATTGAGAAAGTATTGGGATAGGAACATAGCAAAATGTCTTAAGAAACAAACTCTGTTCACTTACTACTTTCTTTCAAAAAATACCTTAGGACTATAAGGCTATCACTGTACTTGAATAGGCTTGTATTAATGTGACAACATGTTGTAAATAAAACCTTAAGCCCTTGCACAAAAGGCCAGTTATTTGTTTTTATTTTTCCGTACTTGTTTTCAACTTGATAGCGCTATGTAGCTTTTGGTGATAGTAAGGTTAGGTATGTGAATAACTGAAACTGTAATTGCTTCGAAAGTGCAGTTAAGTGCTCTGTTGTTGTGATTTAAATGGCATACCGGAAGTCTGTACTTTGTAGGACATCTGCTGACTTGGGAAAGACTTCCTTGTTTTAGGTTCTGACACATGAAAAGTGTTACAGTAAATAGTAAGCAAACCCATTATTTAAGAAAAGCCAAGAAAATATAAAACTGATTCCACGTCAAGTATTTGATTATTGCAATGATAGAGAGAAAAACAGTTAAGGAAAATTATTTTTGGTGCCTTCTTTTGCTGCCTTTGGTGCTTTATATTAACCTGAAACTGTCGTGTGGGCAAAAGACTGCTGCTGTTGAAGTTAATGGCTAAACTCCTGTTGACTTCAGCCAGAGCAGAAAGTGGCTCTTGAGGCTATTTTTTTATCTGTAGCCATGACCTTGCTTACTCTTGCTATGATGTTTGACATCGAAAGTTATTAGATATTTTTCTCCAAGTTTGAAAAACGGCTGCAAAGCAATCACCCCAATTGCATTCATATACGTATTTTTATAGCTGATGGCTGAGATGTAAGTACACGTTCTGTAATGTTGCTGAGACTTTAATAAAGTATAGTAAAGGAATAGCCCCTTGTCAGCATAATCATATCTAGTTATTAAAGTGCTTAGCATTCTGCAGATGGTATTTTAAAATATCTTTAATACTGCCATCTTAGTTAACAGGGCTCATAGTGCTGAGGTTAGCAAGGGCTGTAGCATCAGGGGTTGTGTGTATGGGCCATGTTGGCTGCTCTGTTTGAGTGTTACATGCACGTTGACATGAAGACTGAGTTTCAGAATGTGAGAGGTCCTATGTTTTGATTGCGATAGGCATCTGGAGGTCCTAAATGGCTCCAGGTAGGCATATCACTTTGTCTTCTGGAGCTTCAGAGCCAATGGCATGCCAAGGACACAGCTTTAAGCAGGACAGGGAGAGCCGGTTCAGGGGTGATGTTGTGGTTTAACCCCAAATTGTAACCCAATACCCCGCAGCCGCTTGCTCACTCCCCCCCTCCCCGCTGGGGTGAGGAGGAGAATCAGAGAGAAAGGAAAACTCGCGGGTTGAGATAAAAACAGTTCACCAGGACAGCAAAGGAAAAATATAAAAATATACTAATAATGATAATAATGATAATATATATAAGGATAATAGAATATATAAAACAAACAATACACAATTTCTCACCACCTGACGACTGATACAGCCCATCCCGAGCAGCAGTCAGGGAGCAGGGGTATCCCCCCCCAGCTCTCCCAGAACAGCAAGTTCCAGAGAGGGCAGACGAGGGAACGAACAGCCGAATGAACGAACGAAAAACAAAAAGGAAAAATAGGGAAACAAAAAGCAACCTGAAGGGAAGCTTAAGAACTAAGGCAAGTTAAGGGTGTATAAAACTAGTGGCCCACCGGCTGACCCTCACTTATACTGGGCGTGACGTCTATGGTATGGAATACTCTCTTTGGCCAGTTTGGATCAACTATTCTGGCTCTGCCCCTCCCAAGTTTTTGCACCTGCACATTGGCAAAACCTGGGAATCTGCAAAATGTCCTTGGTCGTTTAGCAGCAACCAGCAACGTCAGTGTACTATCACCATTCTTCACACACTAAATCCAAACCACAGGAGCTGCTGAAGACGAAACTAGCTCCGTCCTGGCCTAAACCAGGACAGGTTATCCAAGTAGAGAAGCTTGGAAAATGAGATTTAGGTTGATGAATGACTGGTACTAATTCTGCACCGTTCCCCCCCCCCCCCCATGTTTCCATATAAAGGCATATAATTATTAAATACATTTTCTATGACAACATAAAGGAGGCTGCTGATTCTAAGTCTCAGTGGGATGGGATATGGTGTATGTAACATGGTTACATGGGAAGGTGAGTATTTGTCAGGAAGCATACTAGGTAACAAATCATTTGAAAAGAAGTGGTATTTGACTGATACAGAGTACCAGCCTTTCCCTGCCTATTTTGCTGAACCAACCAGAGCTCTTGGAGTTATTTAGCTATGTGCTCAACTTGATGCCAGAAGTGGTACTTGGGTTTCTTTTATTAAGTTGATCAGCTACGCAGTGAAAGAGGGCGATGCTGACTTACTGCCAGCAAAACCATAACCAGAGGAGTCTACCTGTGCAGTAGCTGTTATTCCGAGTTCATTAGCTGCGGCATGCATTCCAACACATTGTGTTACCTCCTGCAAGGCGCAATGCTTGTTTACTTGTTGAACCTCATCTGCCATTCATCTGCCAGGGTACCCTAATTGTGCCACTGGGCACATACGTTCTTGCCATGTGTGGAGTTATTCCACCTAGTAGTTGACCTTTTTTCCTAGCTCCGTGGCTGTCAACCTACAAGCCCAGCTGGCTTTGGTTAAAACACATGCTCTCTGTTTTCACTGACCTGTTTGTGTTACCCTTGCTCAGTGCAAATACGGAGACTTCTCTGGAAACCAACAGCTTCCCTGCTTTTTGTTACACAAGGTTCAGCTGATGTAAGGGCAGGGTAGTATGAAACTCTGCCTCCTGGTTTTGAAAGAGAAGACTAAAGGTTAAGGGCATGGCAGTGGCAGAAGTCAAGAAAGAATCTAGAGGGATTGGAAAAGGAGGCATGGGTGAATGCAGTGTGCTTTAGGGGGAAATGTGAGAGGGGGTTGAGAACATAAAGTGAAGGAAACTTGGAGAGGGAGAGGGCTTAACTTTTCCACTCTTCCCCAGATTGTCTGTGGCTGTGAGGCCTCATTTTGGATCTCATGAATAAGTTAAGCTTTCTGTGGGCCTCCTACAATTAAAACCAATTCTGATTTTACATAGTTGTTATACAGCAACTCCTAAAGAAAGAGTTGGAGACAAAAACACGTTAAAAGGTTAAAGTTAACTTTAGCATAGTTGGCATAAACTGCGATAAGGGGTGCTGGTTGAGAAAGAAGTGAGCTTTTCCATCCTCAGAGCACCCCCTGGGTGTGCTGGCACAAGTGCCTGTGTGGACACAGGCAGAACTGATCCAGGTTGTAACTAGCTTCATGCAGGTTCTTCAGCGTGTTTGACTATCCAGCTGCACAAATGCCTTGCTGGCGGCAGGGTGTAGTGACATGGAGGCAGAATGAATGGCTGGGAGTTTGCTCTAGGGCTGTCTCCAGCAGCAAAACTGGCTTTATATAAGCTTAAGATGATTGCAGACCTGCATGGCTGTTACTATGCCACTTTGCAACTCTATCAGAAAATTACATTGAAGTGTATTTTTGCACACTGCCACTACAGGGGTGTATTGTTTATATGTTGTTACGATATTTTTATTCATTTGTTTATTTTCACCAAACACTTCCGAATGTCAAGGGAGACATTTGTGCTCAATGTTAAGCCAGACCCAGAAATACAGATTTAATTTGATCAGAGTTAAGTGCGGCTAAAGTCTGTGTATGAAGCATGCAGATCATCTGATGAACCAGAGAATGCCTGATTGCATCTAAAAATCGCTATCCTTTACACATTAAGAGTGTATCCAGCTGGAGTAGGTAGCCGGGGAAGATCTCTCAGTATCTGTTGTGCATTAACCAGGTGAGTTTCCATCACTGAATTTAAGGCATCAATGTCCTTATCCTCTTTTGTTTCTTTCCCATACCCACAGAGTACAGCAAAATGAGAACTGCAGAGAGACAGGGCATGAACTCAGAGGTTGTAGCACAAAAATTACCCTCAGCTCTAAGTAGGTATGTTCTGGTTTAAAATGCCCTTCTCCTAAAAATGAATTAACAGTGGGCTTCTGTGAGGTGGAGAGGAGCCTTCTGAAACGGTAATACTTAAAAAGAAGTAAGTGAGTAGGTAAAGGAGGTTCCTCCTTTCTTTAGAGCTTCAGTGGTTAAAGCACCTGCTGTAAAAGTAAAATACCTGACTTTTCCAGACTAAATCAGTTCTCTTTCCTTTTTCTTGTTTAATCTGTCAATTTCAGTTTAATTCAGAGCTAGATAACTTTTATGTATTTGTTTTTGCTGCATCTGTCCTCTTGACATTTTTGAAACTAATTTCAGTAATTATAAAATATGGACTCTAGTTCAGTAGCAGCAATTACATAATCTACTTGCACCTGTGGAAATGTCGAAGTTGATCACAGAATTTTCATAAAATTAATTTATGCATTACAGTGAAGCAATGGATATCCTTGGATAACAGCAACGTAGAAGTGTGACCAGCTAAGAATTCAAGACTAGTTAAAACCACTGCCGGCTTAGGGGCTTGATTAAATAAGTTTCAAGAAAGTTAATAACAGTTTTCTAAGAAAGTTTTTATCAATGACAAATGTGGACTATCAGTTAACCTCAGGGAAAAAGTGGGAATGAGAAATTGAGTGGAATGGAATTATGAAATCATGCCAACCATATGTTAAAAAAAAAAAAAGCTCTTGAGGCAAGTGTCATGTAGGTGGGCAAAACTGGAATTTGATTGACAGTTTCTGTGTGCATGTATATATGTATGCTTACAGATAGATATATCTATAAAAAAATTGTCTATGTATATAGGTGACCTGTGATAAGGAAAAGTGGTTAAATCGGATGCCAGAGCACCCAAGGGAAACCTCAAAAGTGAAATACATGGATTGTACAAGCCTAATTCTCTCCCAACAGCTGCCTCTGAGTTTTATCTCCGTAATTGCATGGGCTTCTTTGTGGCTTGAAGGAAACAACTGTCAAAGACAGTCAAGGAAATTAATTTTGGGTAACTGTGTAGAATTGAAAAATAACACAAACAAAACCTTCCAAGCACCCCAAAACATGTAAGAAAGATTGCTACTTCCTTTGTCTTATGTATGTATGTTTCAGGACCTGTGTGTATGCTTATGCATGCAGCTTTGCAGCTTTTTTGACTGAATGTATTTTTGCAGAAGGGCACTATTGTGCTGAAAGTGCTCGTGTTGTGGTACATCATTTGCAAAGCACAGAAATTAAAATTTGATTCATTATAGCTGAAGACAGAAACTTGATTTACATTCTGGAAAATAGTGATTAGTTTTGGAAAATATTATCTAAACAATTTTAGACAGATCACTATGAATAATACTAGATTTTGGAGAAATAAAATATTTTCCATGTTAATTATAAAAGCTATTCAAAATGCAGTCTTGAGATACTCAAGTTACTGAAAATTTGTATTCCTAATTAAAATACAAACTCTCTGTTTCTCTGTTTATGAAAGTTTTGGGGCATGTTTGGATTTTTTTCTCTGAAAGTGCACAGCCTCTGCAATCTGGTGTTCATTGACAGAAACTGAGTGCCTTAAGTTACAATAACGTGCAGTGTCCCATTAAAATTATTACAGGAGAAAAACTAATACTTTGAGAGAACTTTCTGCAGAGTACATATCAACAGTTACACCTAAATCTGAGCAGTGAGTTCCTCATGCTGTGACACAGTGTTGAACTGGAAATTTGTATTGCTGTAGCTCTCTTCTGTATATACTTTGCTGCTACTGTTGGTTATATTTGTGTAGAGGTGAAGTAAACAAGTTGATCTGAAGTGAGTGTTTTGATAAGTACCATTGTTACACTACGAGTACAGAGATACAGATCACTTTGTTCTTTGAAGTGTCTGCCTCTATAGCTGTGGCTCACATGTCTTCTGTTGGCAGGAATTTTTACTGCAAATTAGTGTGTGCTGGTAGAAGACCGTCTGACGGCAGCTTAAGGAATTCGATGTGCCTGGACGAGGGATGTGGGGCAAGGTTGCCCTCGGGAAAGTCCTTGTGGCACGTCTCTGTAATGTGTTGACCTTTGGCAGGAAGTGGAGGGGGCAAAATAGGTAAGCAAGAAGGCTTGTGAGCCAGGACTGGCAGGAGCTAGCCCTTTTTTTTTCTCCACACTTGGATAGCTTGGGTGGTGCAGCCTGTACTGTGGGTACAGCTTATGCTTAGCTATGAATCCAGCAATTCATAAAGTTCCACTTCCATTACATATGCATCAGATGCTTTTATCACTCTTTGCCTATGTGTAGAGCAATAGACTTAGTTTGCTGATCTAAATTATATCTAAAAAAGAGTAACTTTCTTCTGTTGGGTTAGTTACATCCATGTTTAGGGTTTTTCAGGCATAGTAACAAAAAAAAAAAAGGCTTTTTTTGATATCAGCAAATAACACACTACTGCTAAACTGTATGTCAAAGACAGAGAACTTTTCTGGAAGGAGTGGAAGCTGTGGGTAGAGTTGAGAAGGTCTTACACTTTAGAGCCCTGAAAGTAGAACCAGCTATTTTTTTTTTCTTCCATTTAATTTTCATTTCCATTTTATCCACTTGTATCTTGAGTTTCATCCGAGTTTAAAGTAAGCTGAAACTCCGCTTTGGACTTTCAAATGATTGTGTCCAGTATATTCATCTTGTACCTTTGTGATAAACAGCAAAGTGTTAGTCATGAAAAGGACACTAGTCACTTTTTCATCTTAAATTATTTGGGAGATTACCATTATCTTAAATTTGGAAAGTGGAGTAGGATTAATTATTGTTGCCAGGTAATGAATCTCTCAATTATAATATGGATAGTCTGTGCTCAGATGGATACTCTCCATAGCCCACATTTGATTCTTAATATGCGTATGCTTTAGTCTTAAGTGTTACTAGCACTATTTCTGTATGCGCTTCTGTGTTAAATGAGAACATGCTCATTTATCTGGTTTTCTCCCTGGTCGCAGTATACTGTAGCTGTTGTACTGTATGGTGCTCTATAACCACATTTCTTTCTTTCTGACAAACTAAGTAGATTCAAGTCCTTAACTTTCAGGGTTTTTCTACTGCTGTCATTGAGAGGATTTTTTTTTTTTTCCTGCAAGTCTAATTTTGTGATGTTTTGCTCATGCTACAGCTAGATATAAAAATCCTATCTCCCTTTTATAGCTGTGTATTACTGTTTCTATCAGCACCTTTTGTCACAGCAACACACTGGGAGAACAATGTCTTCTAAGCACCCTTATGTTATTTTTTCTTAGTGGTGGCTTCCTAAGTGCAGTGGACACTCTTAAGTTTTTAGATGCTTAACATTGCATTTGTCATTAAAATGCATTTTTGTTTAAAGGAGCACAGATTACCAAGAGATCCAGATCGCTTCGTATGTGACAACCTTGTCATCCTCAATATCTATCTTTTCTTCAATGTTTCACCTTTGAACTTTCAGCAGGGGCTTTAAATATAATTTCCTTATCACTGATGAAAATGCCGAATTGCATCAAGCCAGACAATTAAATTTAATGAACTTGTAAAAAATAATCTCCTTTGTACAAAGGAGATTCCTCCACTGACAACTTTTTTTGGGATCTGTTAATGAACTCTATTTAATGTATACTTCATTGAGATTTTGATGCAAGTTCTGAATGAGGAATTCAAACACTTCACGAAGCCTACATGTCTGGGCAGGTCACTTGCGTCTGACATGGGGGACAAGGGCCACCAGCTGTTGAATTCTCATCGCATGTCTTGGGTTCATTGTGATTGACAATGAAAAACTCATTTTTGGACACGTTTTTTGTACGCATTAGGAGCCAACAGTTACCGTAGCATGATCCTTTTCCCTCACAATCTTGCTTACTTCAGCCTCCATAAATTTTATGCAAGTCTGCTGCCCATTGTCTGTGTTTCCTTGTTTTAAAGTTGTGTTGGGCTAACGGGAAGAGTATTGGCATGTGCAGTGTGCTGTAGCCTTGTTGCCATTTTCCTGTTGTCAGCACAGGGTCTTCTGCGGACGAGCCCTTTATGCTGTGGAGAGCACAGGCCTGATTCTGATGTAAACAACACATCCCTTGGTATTATATTGCCGTTAGTTGTGTCCTTGGCTATCAGTATAGGCCATTCTCTTTAATCTTGTTCCATTGTTTCTTCTGGTGCTTTCACACGCACATTTGTATCCCTGCTTCATTTGTACCAATATCAATATTATTATGTATCTCTGCATGTTGTCTCTTGACTGATGTTTTACTTGTGTATGTGTGGGTTTTATACAGTGACGTCCTCTCTTTATGATTTATCACATTACATGTTAGAGAAGGCAACTATCTGTTTTAATGTAATTCATCATGTCCCTTTTCAGTGAAAGATGTACACACCGCTTGAGGATATTTTAAAGCTTTGTGAAACCTTGTTACGGGTAAATTCACGCTCATCTGTTTGTGTGTGTGCATGCACACAATCTTTACGTATACATGAAAAAAAAGGTCAGGTAGTGATGACTTTTTTATGTATTTTAAAACTATTCTTTGTTGTATTAATGGGACATATGTTCATACAGCATTGTCCATTGTATTCTTTAATCACATAGATATCTTTACAAGGCCCAGAACATCACAAAATTTATTGAAATAACATGGCTACCTGGAGGATTGATGTCCAGAAAATGAGGTATTCAGGTTTTAAAGCTTAATTGTGTAATGTGATATTTATCTACTGTTGTTCTGTGAGTGCTGTGGTGTCTAAGTAATGTACATTATCACCCGAGCCATGCTTGACCAGGTACCATGCTTCTCCATGGTGCTCTGGGTTGCTCTGGGTGTGCTGTGCCCTGTTGGAAGTTTGTTTTGGCTACTTAGGCAAGGACAGGACAGGGTCAAGAATGAAGAATAATCTTAAGTAATTCTTTATCAAAATTGTGATCAGATTAAGCCACAGGGAAAAAGTAAAATGAAATCAGCCTCTAGGGTCAGATCATGGTCCTGTAGGAATGTTGCAGAATTTCAGGAATGTTCAGAATTTCTTGGAGGCAGCAAAGAAAAGCAAGTATCTGGGTGCCTCCATGCTTTGCCTAAATTAAAAAATGTTTTTTGCAGTAGAATAGTTTATATGAAATTTTAAATATTTAAAATACTTGTATACATGCAAATAATTCTTTTAGCGTGCATGAGGTTCAATGTAGATGTTTGAGGGCCAGATCTCATGGCTAATGGATTGCTGGTGATGTGAAGGCAGGTGCCGAGATGCTAAAATAATTGAATTTCTACAAAGAAGTAGCAGTAGAAAAGACCTTACCAGTTCACTACTAAAACTTGAATAGTGAACCTGACAAAATGAGGCAAAAAAGAGTAATGGGATGGAGGTCTGACAAATTGGCTAACCTGCTGGTTTTGCTCTTCCCATGTGACAGCCCGCTCCCCTAAGCAGCCTTTTCAGCTTGTGGCCTCTTTCACTGGACTGCTCTGTTTCTGTGGATTCTGCCCTTGTATTCTGCATTACCTGTTGAACCGGCAGTTTGTGGTGTTTGCAGTGTTTCTGTGTGCATAAAAACAGCAAAGCATATAGCAAGAGCAGAGGGAAAATGCTAGGGGAATTCAATGGCTGGAAATGTGAGCTGCTGAGGCAAGGGAGTAGTCATCTCTGAGCAGCAGGTTGAGGTCCAGGGGTAACTTAGTTTGTGAGCTCAATAATTTTGTGATTAAATTCTGACTTTCAGTGGCAAATGTGATAAATGCATATTGAATAACAAAAATATTTAGAAAGATACTGCCTCTAAGTATTTTTAAATTAGCATTGGCTGTGTCCTTGTTTGTTCTGTGAACAGAAGTTGCATTGTGAGTAAAATTATTTCTCTCTGATATGTGTTCTAGTAAAACTTCAAACTTGTACAGCATACCCAAAAAGAACAAATGACCGTATAACCACGTGTTTTATTCTGCTGCCTGAGAAAGTACTTCCCCAGTGAGAAAACTGGCAGAATATCATATGGGTAATCACTGCTAGACAGTGCAGCTTGAATGTCAAATAGTAAACCTCAAAAATCTGACATACTGAAACAGCTTCTTGTTCATTGTTTGTTTTTTCCCAGTGGCGTTAGTTTTGGGAAGTCTAGTTTTCTTCAGTTAAGGAAAATTTGAAGTTTGTCAAAAAGAATTGTTTGTCACCAAGGAGTTGTAATGTCCTCATGAATTGCATGATCCAGGCTGCTGTATGCTGTATTGATGAATTGATTTTTTTTTGGCGCTGATGCTACAAAGATTTGAATAATCTCTTAACCCACAGAGAGAGCTTTGTGAGGCTGTACAATTTCTATCTTGCACACATTTAGCCTCTGTAGGATTGGGGTCATGGTGGGGCTGTGGAGAGATTACATGATTGTTTGATGAACCTGCGCTCTGCTTAAAGAATTCTAATGACAGATTTTTTTTTTTCCTTTTTTTTTTTTTTTTTTTAAAATTTTGTGGAGATTAAAGGTGAGGTATAACCTACAAATAAATGTTTGGTTTTATTTAAAGGAAAAAAGCACTCAGGTTTCTGCACAATATATTTGTTCCTCTGGTAGCAATAATATCACCTGTATTCTGAATATCTGCTCTCAGGTAAAAGAGGCAGTTGCTGAACAGCAGGGATCTGCCTGCCTTGCATCTTCTGGCAGGCATTCTGGCATTACAGATTTTCCTCTTGAAATTTTCAGTATTATTGCCATTCCATTATGTAAAGTATAGGCTGGCTTTCTAGAGATGTCAGGATCATGAAATCGCAATGAGCTGCTTCTGTTTTGTCTTAGAGGAGGAGGGAAGTCTTTTTTTCTCTCCCTCTTTCCTATGAAATGCAAATTTGAACATTTTTTATTACTATCAGTATTCTAAACTAGTACTGTTGCTTATCATAAAGGATATTCATGTATTTGTTATCTGCAGTTTCTTTGTCATTCAGCTGGACTACTACAATGTTACATGCCTTGGCATAAAGCATTTGGGAAACTCTTGTTTATGCAGAATGCTTCAGTATCTTCTGAGGAGCAAATGAAACTTGCTGTCATGTGCTGGCTTCCCCCAGAACTCCAAGTCAAGATCTTCATCCTAGTTGCTGCATAGCTTGGGATAAAAATATTGGAAAGAGCACCCAAGAAAGTAGCTGTGTAGATACTTTCTAATATTAGCCTCTTAGTCTGAAGTAGTGTACTCCTACATTTTCTTATACTGTAATGTTCTGTTATGTGCACCCTAGAGATTTATTTTGGATGAAGCCAAATGGGAAGATCCTCTGCAGGCTGTTAATCTGAGGTAATCCTGCCCCTAATGGGGAAGTAAGGGACCAAACAATGAGTGTGTACAGAGCACATGCGTACTAGGAAAATGCTTTTGGACCACTGAGCTCATGTAATGTCCTCACATGCTTGCTTTGCTATGTCAAGAGCTGGATGGCATCTGTGCCTTCATATTGGCTGTTGTCTTTCTTGGCCCTCACCTTCCTCTTTCACTAAGCTTTCATATCTGCTAGTCTTTTTTATAACCAACCGACTGTGTCAGTCTCTCCCTGATGGGCCCCTTCCTGAACCTCATGATTATCTCCCTTTCTTTCCCCCTTTTTTTTTGCAACTATCCTTCCAGCAATCCTTTAGCCTCCTAAAAATGCCCGCCTGGGGCCCTGAGGAATGGATTCTGCTCGTTAACCTGTGCCATGAGAAGAGTAAAAGCTACTTCAGTGTCAGTATTAGGAGGTTGCATGTCGTGGTTTGACCCTGGCTGGATGCCAGGTGCTCACCAAAGCTGCTCTATCACTCTCTTCCTCAGCTGGACAGGGGAGAGAAAATACAACAAAAGTGTCATGGGTCGAGATAACGACAGGGAGATCACTCAACAATTACCGTCACGGGCAAAACATGGGCAAAAATTAATTTAATTTATTGCCAATCAAGTCAGAGCAGGATAATGAGAAACAAAACCAAATCTTAAAGACACCTTTTCCCCACCCCTCCCTTTTTCCTGGGCTCAAATTCACTCTCAATTTCTCTACCTTCCCCCGAGTGGCGCAGGGGGATGGAGAATGGGGGTTGTGGTCAGTTCATCACAGGTTGTCTCTGCCGCTCCTTCCTCCTCAGGGGGAGAACTCCTCACTTTCTTCCCCTGCTCCAGTGTGGGGTCCCTCTCATGGGAGACAGTCCTCCACGGACTTCTCCAACGTGGGTGCAGTCCCTCAGGAACAGACTGCTCCAGTGTGGGTCCCCCCCAGGGTCACAAGTCCTGCCAGCAAACCTGCTCCAGCGTGGGCTCCTCTCTCCACGGGGCCACAGGTCCTGCCAGGAGCCTGCTCCAGTGCGGGCTTCCCATGGGTTCATGGCCTCCTTTGGGCATCCACCTGCCCCGGCATGGGGTCCTCAATGGGCTGCAGGTGGGTATCTGCTCCACTGTGGACCTCCATGGGCTGCAGGGGGACAGCCTGCCTCACCATGGTCTTCACCACGGGCTGCAGGGGAATCTCTGCTCCGGCGCCTGGAGCACCTCCTCCCCCTCCTTCTTCACTGACCTTGGTGTCTGCAGGGTTGTTGCTCTCATATCTTCTCACTCCTCTCTCTGCTGCTATATTCCTGCAGCAGGGTTTTTTCCCCTTCTTAACTATGTTATCCCAGAGGCGCTACCACTGTCACTGATGCGCTCGGCCTTCGCCAGTGGCAGGTCTGGGAGCCGGCTGGCGTTGGCTCTGTTGGACATGGGGGAAGTTTCTAGCAGCTTCTCACAGAAGGGACCCCTGTAGCCCCCCCCCCCGCAAAACCTTGCCACGCAAACCCGGTACAATGCAAGAGGGACTGGCAGTCAGATAAAATTTCAGAAGATGAATGCTTCCTTCTGGAGGACCAGGGACAACAGCTGGATCTTGGGGAGGCAGCAAAGCAGACATGTCCTCAGTGGCAGAGATCTTGAACAAACTGGGAAATGCTAACAATCCTGATGCCTCTTCCTCTGAAGGCTTTACATAATGCTCCTGGGCAGCAATGGGTGAGACAGCTGCAGGAAGAGTTGGAGGATGAGGAAGGCTGGTTTGATCTTGGGGAGGAATGTGTGTCCATGGTCTGTAGACAGACTTTTAAGTTTTAAAGCAGCCAGAGTACAGCGTGGCAGGAGGAGGCACGTTGTGCTGACTGCCAGGGCTTCCGTTGTCCGTGGCTAGGAGTGGTGCCTGTTCTATAGTTAGGTCACATTGGCTGTTTCTTATTCGTTAGTCCCTTGTGAACATACTGCATAATGTTTGTGGCTGTGGCCATTTTTGCATCTACCACCACTTCTGTCTCTGCCTAAAACTTCTGGGCCCTGTTGATTTCCCTCCATCCTAGTATCTGCCTCCTTCTCCCCATGGGAGTTATGGGTCACGTTTACTCTCTTACACAGTTTTGTTGACTGAATGCGTTCTTGACACATTTTTGTTTTGCTGGAGGCTTTCCATCTCTTTGTATTTTCAGCCTTTGCCTAAAGCCAAGCACCTTCCTTGCAGGTGTGTTCTCTGGGACAGAGCAGTGGAGAGCTGGGGCAGGGATCCTGAGCCAGGTTTAGGGTTGCAGGACTCGCTCTGTGAATGTAGTTTTCATATGGGGATAGGCATGCCGAGAACCTGGTTCCCAAGGCCTTTGTGTATGGGAGGATGAGTGATGGCACCTGGGACAAAAATGAGGGGCAGGGAGCATGAGCAGTGCTTGGGGAGGGGTTGGTGGCTCACTGTGAGACTGGAGGTTGCAGAAACCGACTAAGTTGCTTCAGCCAAAAGCGTGAGCAGCAGGAAGGTGGGTGGCTTCTGTGGCAGGTTGAAAAGGAAAGGGGGGGATGGATGGCAGCAGGACAGAGCTCTTCTCTTGTGGCACTGGATAAGGAAAATGCTGCTTTGGCAGGATTTTCTGTTCTGCAAGGGCTAATCAGCCAGTTCTGCCTCTTCAGTCTTTAACAAGTCTTTACTCCCTGAGTTGTGGCAGCAGGTAACCTGGCATTAGCATACTTTCCTGCCATCCATGTGCTCTTCTTCTCTGCCATCTCCATCCTCTTGTCCTTTCTCCCAGATGTTGTAGTGTTTCCGCTTCTCTGTCACGTTCTTTCCTAGCAAGCCAGTCAAGCTCAGACCTGTGAGGTTTACTGAGGTGTGTTGTGACAGCTCTCACAGGCATGTGAAAAGAGTACTGGGGATAAGTGAATCCATAATATTGCCATGCTTGCCTGAAAGGGATGGCAGGTAACTGCCACAGGGGGAGCAAGTGACAGTCTAAAAGGCTGACACAGATTTTTGGAGTCTCTTACTTTATATTCATTGTGCGTTGGTTGCCACAGTGCAAAAGGCAGTGTAATTGCATATAATCACATTTCCTCATATCCCAGTGGCTTCACTCATGAATGTTTAGTGTGGTCATGCCCCTAGGCAGTGAAGGCAAGCATTGCATTTGAGGCAAACATGCTATCCCAGGTGTCCCTAACATGGGGCTGAGTATGCCACTGGAAACGAACAAGTTCTTGCTGGTTTAGCCTGAATGGAAAAGCTCACCTGTGCCTTTGTAAAGGTTGTGCAAGGAACACAGACGTTGGGAATGCTTTTTTCCCCCCTCTGTTACATGGTACTATTTTGCAGTCAGGCGACTAGACACACATCCCACTTCAACACAGCATTGATGGAAATGGAACTAATCCAGGCACGTTCTACACCCATGTGTGGGTATGGCCTTGAGACCCAGCCTCAACTATTCTGTGGTTCTTCTTAGTATCATTGAGATGCTGCTGAAGATGAGGTTTTATAGATCATTGTCATACTTTGTGGATGTTTCTCTCCTAGATTCCACTAGGAGACGCTTAAAATGTTTTCTTTTACATTTAAAAATATGGCTGTTTTCATGGTTGAAATGAGTCTGTCAGAAGTTCCAAGAATATATATCTCTGAATCCAGAAAGCTTTTAGATTATTGCTCTATAAATCTGAACTTTGTTCTGTTTTTTTAAGACAAGTTTTACCAATAAGCCATACCAGCAAATCTGTCTTGGGGGAGGGAGGGTGTGGGGTGGGGATATTGATTTGAGAACCTTTTGCTATATTGCATGTAGGGTAGAAACACTAAGCAGGAAATTACACTGGGCTGCAGGTGTAAGAAACCTGGATGACTGGCTTTAGTCATTATTTTTCATTAGTGACCTAGATGATGGAATAGATGGTATTTATTAAGTTTGCAGTAGACAAGCAGCTGGGAAGAATGCAAGAATATTGAAGAACAGTATGGGGTTTCAAAATCATTCTGACAACCTGGCGAAAATATACCAAGTAAACTAGGACAAGCTGGAGACTTCTTACTTCAGCAGAAAATACTCAGCTTTTCAGATGCAAGATAATTGGATAGGCATCAGTTTGCAGAAGAGGATCTGAGAGATATAATGATTCCAGAATGTGGTGCTGTTGGAGGGGGAAAAGATGGGGGGAGAGGGTACATCATTCAGGGAAGCTGATGTTTTGAGCTGCAAGGCATGCAGCATTATTCTACCCCACACAGAACTTAGAAGGCCTTATGCTGGAGTGCTGCATTTAGGTTTGACTGCTGTGTGTTGAGATGGATCAGCTGCAGAACAAATGACAACTGTCAGCTGCTTTGAAAACTTGACATGGTCTATGGAAAAATATTTACCAAGCTGGGGTTATTTATTCTAGAGAAGGGAAGGCTGAGGGGTGATCGTGAAAGTCTTCAAGTGTGTGAAACACCTGCCATGAGTAGGAAATAAAAATGTTTTCTATGTTACTGAGGTGTGAAGCAAGACAATGTGTTTCAACTGGGACAAGGGGGATTCAGCTTAGACACCGTTGAAACATTCACTGTCTCTATGGGTAGTGAAGCAGAGGAGTGGCATACTTGGGAGTGTTGTAGAATCGGTATCCACTTTTAAAAACAGATGAGACAAACAGCTGGCTGGAGTGATAGGGGTAATATAGGTATAATGGACCTCTCTTGGGGAAGGAGAAGATGATCTCTTGACTTCCTTCTAGCTCTCTTTAGAATGTATCATTACTTTCATGGGATTAATTGCCAAAACTTTCTGCTGAAACTTGATGCCGTATTTTAAGAATCTGCTGTCATGGAAGAAAATACTGTCTCTCAACAGACAACGTTATTCCTTTGTGCTTGTCTGTAATGACAGAATTCCCTGTGGAAAGGTGTATAAGGCTTTATGTAAGCACAAGACAGATTAAAAAAAGACAACGAACTTCAAACTTTTTGAGTTATTTTGTGAAAGACTGACTGCTCTATTACTGCTGCTTGCCTCCATTCGGAGTGCTTGCCTACCCCTCTTTGTCTAATGACTATCTAGAGAGAAGCAGGAGGTGAATTTTCAAAAAAAATTCAGGCATGCAGTGGTAGCCTTACAAAGCTGTTGGGGAGTGGCTTCTGCAGGTGTTTATGTATTTGTGTGCATGACTAGGCCTTAGTAAGGAATCAGTTATCAATCAATCGGCCAAAGCAGAGCTTAATAACTCTCTAGGTACATATTAGTTGTTCGTAGGTGAAGGGTGTTGGGAGAAGGGCTGCAGGCTGGATTATAGAATAATGAAATTTCTTATTTGTGCTTTAACTTTTTGAAGGAGATACTCAGATACAATAATGATCTTACAAAACTATTCAATAGAAGATTTTTTGTTTTCCATGTATTTCTTTTGATGGAAAAATAAATACAGGAAAGTTAAATGGCATCAATTAGCACTGACATATAGCTTAAATAAAGATCAGATAAACAAATGCTCATTAAGAGCCTGAGTTTGGGTTATCCCTGCATAACAAGGCTCTTGAATTTAAAAAGAACAACTGTTTCAACCCTATGTAATGTAGAACTCTTCAAGAAGTAGATCTATTTTTGCCTCTAATTTTTTTAATGCTGTTTCTTTTGTATTGAAAGGCAGTGCAGATTGAGACCATAATTATTATTAAAGCCTGATTTCTCAAGCTTTTTACAGTTTTGATATTCACTTGATGTCTGTTGACAAGAGACTTTATTAGTTGAGCTATTTTTATTACTTTCTAATTTCAGATTAGGATTTTTTTTTTTCATTCTTATAGTATGTGAAATAATGTAGGAGGTTGTCTAAATCTGAAGTAGCTACTCTGGGAGTTTTCCAGAAGAAAAAAATTTGACAAAAGGTTCACCATTGTGTTGGTTGAGCTTTCAATTTTGTATGGAATGTTATTTTGGAGCTTTCACAGGCAGATGCAAAATCATGCTGCCTAATAAAGGGAGATGGGAGACTGGTGGCATATGAAGAAGGCTACATAAATGCATTGCATTAGATGGCACCTCTTGCTGTTTATTTGTTGTTGTCTATAATAATGGTCAAAATGATACTTAGTCAAAGAGTAGAGAGCTTCTCTCTTTCACTTTTTGGCCAGATACCTTCATTATTTTTATGTGTCTTCTGAGCTTTCAGTGTTGCAGGACCAGGTAGCATCAGCCTCACTTTAGCTTCTGGTCATCTGCTCCTGTGTACAAGGAGGCTGTTCTGGCTGCAGGGAAAATTTCAGAACTATCTGTTGAAAGTCACTGTGGAGGAGTGGGAGTGAGTGAGGTTGCGGAAAGATTTTGCCAGATCTTGGCTGGTGCACCTTATTCATTCCTTTTGTCTGCAGTGTTTTAGGATCAGTGTTTTTAGTTAAGATGTTTAATGTGACAACCAGTTGCTGGGTTAACTTATCAGAGTCTACACAGCAGTTCTGTTATTTTTAATGGTTAATTAACATTGCTAATAAACATGTCCTTTTGATCTGTTCCTTTGTTTAGTAATAAAAGCAATACCATAGAGCTATGAGCAAAATATGCAACTCATTTATAAAAACTTATTAAAATACATTTGAGTTTAATAGAGTGCTTTCTAAAACTATAATTTAAAAAACAAATCCCTTGCAGAATAGTAAGAATTACAGCTCTAAATAGACTCTGGCAAAGTGTTTTCTAAGACCACCTGGGCTTTTTTACCGTGTACTCCAGTGACACATTAATAAAATGCATTATTGTAAATTGCTTACGGGTGTCAGATTTATAGGTATGCTTGTAAATGTCAATAGATCCATGATGTTGAGACTTACAGAACTAAAGGCTAGAAGGGGTCATCTAGTATGTCTTTCTGTCATGGGGTACCAAACAATCATCCCTCTACCCTGTGAGTTTATAATGCTATGGGCTGACATATATTGAACACAGATAACCCAGGAATGTGCAGGTTCTGCCCAAGTCTAACCACTGCCCTGCAGTGACAAGGAATTTATTTCAGCATGCCATGGTGAGCCTGTTGGGCAAACTGAGCTCCCGGGTACGGGCAAATGCAAACACCTTCCATTGTCCTCATCCTCTTCTCCTCCCTTCCCCAGGGAAACAATCAGAAGACAGTCCCTCTCCTCTTCCTCATATAATCTGACCAAGATGAAAAATTCCTTGCCACTGCAAATTGGGCAATTATTTTGAGTCTGAGCGTATGAGCAAGACAATACCAGACAGGGATCTAAGAAAAAGGATTCCTTTCACCATCTGGTATTGCTTCCTTAGCTGTGGCCTATCTGAAATACTTCTAGAGAAAGTGCATGGTAAGTAACAAAACAACCCGGAATAAACTGGCCAGTCACACATCAATAAGAAAAATACTTCTTGACCCATTCTGGCAGATAGCTGAAGCATGAGATTTATTTTATATACATTGCATTGGTCAGTCTGTTGACTTCAGCCAGAGGTAACAAACTGGTAGATTCATATTTCAGACTTCTTTTGTGGCTACTTAATAATATCCCCAGACATGCTATTTTGGAAAGAATGCAAAAAAGAGGTTGGACTTGTTTTTTCACTCTATTTCTTTAGTGCTGTGTTTTGCTTCTCAGCGATGCCAAGAAGCAGTGTTGCACTCAACTGATTCTGCATTGCTCCTGCTAGAACTTCTTCAGAAACTACAGTGCTACCAACGAAGCAGCTGTTAGGATCTTGAATATTCTCAGATGTATAACTTTGCTTTCCACCTGCTAGAGAATTCTGCAGTGTCTCAGGTTTGAATGTTCAATCTGATGGTAAAATTACTTACCTGCTCATCTGAGAGAATTTCACAAAGCTAAGTTTTGAATATAGCAGGGACAGAAGACAGACAGTTGAGCAAGCAGGGATACTAGAAGCTGATCTGTTGAGAGAGCTGCTGTGGCGTCATGGTGAACTGGTGTTTATTTAACAGTAGATCCTGAGATCTTAAATTTTCCCATTGACATGAGAGGATGCAAAGTTATCACATGCTGGAGACAGCGCTGCTAAAAATAAATAAATAAATAAATACACACATACAGAGATGCATGTTATATATATGTAATACGTATGTATATGTACACATACGTTGCTAATGTTTTCTTATCCTTACAGGTTGTGCAGTACAACACTAAACTGAAGAAAAAATTGTCCTTGAGTTAACACTTCTCAGTTACAAATCTGTAACTCTCATGCAGTGACTTGAATACCCAGTCACTTAGTGCATGCAGCTGACTTTCACAGATGAGTGTTGCTAGTAATTGTGACACAGGTGCATTTCACTTAGAGATAACTTTATTGGGACTATGATTGCAGTTCAGAAGTACTAATCACAAGCGCTTGTCTGATAGACCCTCTGGGAGGATGCACACTGGATAGATGGTCACGGGGATAGAATTCAAGGCACTCTTGAAAACTGGCAAATAAAATTTTCAACTTCTCTTTTTAAGTGTAAGAAAACAGCAACTTGGCTTACATAGAAAATGTGGACAAAAGCATTTGTTTCTGTCATTGTGACTTTTTGAAGCTATTCTTAGGCCTCTCAATCGCTTGTGGAATTACAGACTGCAGTATGAAGGCTGCAGTGAACAAAATTAATTCTTTCTCTAAGGTGTACTCATTTTTCTCCTCATGAGGAAGAAGGAACCAGAGATCAAGTAGTAACTCTGAGTGCCAGGATGATGAAGGCACCATGATTTCCATTTTCAAAACCATGTTGTAAGAGTTTTACCATCTAATAATTGGAAAAATAAGTCAAGATAAAATACACTAAATGAATTGTCATACTGAAAATGTTTAGCTCATGCTAAAATTTGAAATCTGTTTAAAAAGTAGTAGTAAATTGAGGCCTTTTCACTGCTTATTATCTCCAAAGCATGGTATACAGCTAAATCTCATAATGTCCCCATAAGGTAGGTAGGTGGTGTCCTTAACTTGCAGGTTGAGGAAGCCTGACCAACAGAAAATAAGGGACAAATCATGTCGCTTTATGCTGGTATTACAATTTTGGTATTCTTGTAGTCTTGTATTCACTGGATTCTGATGACTATTTTTAAAGCAAGGCACATTTTTTTTGTGTTACGATTTCAAAACAGAATTCCTGTTTGAAACAGGAAAAAAATGAATGCTGTGTGTCTACGTAATTGTTGCTAAACAGATTGTGTTTGCTGGAAGTGCATAAATGTCTGAACTGGTACGCTAAGCAGATTAGATGATAGAAATTCAGATTAAACGATCTTTGGTTTAAGGACTGTCACAGAAAGATGTCCATTGTCATTGTTCTTTGGAGTTGATTACTAACTCTTGAGTACCTTTGGAAAATATTAGCTCAGAGTGCATGCAGAACCAAAGGATGCTCTGACTTGCTTATTATTTCAGTGTACTTGCTGTTAAATGTTGAAGATGAATGAAAGCCAGAAGCACCTGCACCATTATTGTGTGTTACCTTCATTTAAGGGACAAAGCAAGCATAGTCAACAACTGCAGAAGAAGGGGGCCTTGAAAGCATAGAATATTAAACTGCTTAACTGTGGTATGGAAGAAAAGTCTTTTAGGTTTGTGTTTCAAGGAAATGAAACATTCCACTGTGCTTTTCTGGTTTTGCTTGGTTTTAACCAGATATCTGAGATTACTAAACCAGAGAGACCTCAGTAAGTATTTAAATGACTAAATTGAGCCATGTATTCTTGTATTTCACTTTTTAAATTTGACTTTCATCTCTGGAACTATCTAAGAGGAGACCAGGGGGATTGGCATGTCTTGAGGGTGGGGAAAAAAACAGATGTTCAGGAAGTTTAAGTCCTGCTTGATCTAACTAGTTTTTCTCATGGAATAACATTTTCCTTGTTTTGTTGTCCTCTTCAGCAGTGTATAGTGTTACTTTGCTTTGCCCGATACTTCAGTACCTCATAGTGTTAGAAGAATGTGATGTACAAACCTGAAATAGCTGCTGGGTTTTTTTTTGTTGTTGTTGGTTGGGGTTTTTTTTCAATTTTATGTACCAAAACCTTCTGTTATATCTAGTACCAAGACTGCATGTTTCTGGTCTCTGTCACATTGCTAGCAGAGATACCCTTTTGGTGAAACAAAGCTACTTTTTAACAGGAAAGATTGGAATTTCTTCCAGTAGCTGTAATACAATAGAGTCCTGAGGTGAACATCCAAGCATTTTAGCTTGCAGGTTGCTGCAGATTTCAACTTAAAATCTCATAAGTGATAAATTAAACTTTTTACTTCCCACAGATATTGCAGTATTTGTGGTAATTTAATCTTTTACGGTAATAATGCTGTGTTAAACTAATGGAATTGATTTTATCAATAAAGCAGCACTCATGACACCTGTTTTAGGGGTGACACCAAAGATGAAGAAAACGCTTAAATCACTGCCTTTGAGACAGTGACCTTACTGTAGCCTTTGCAAGTATAATGAATGTTATTTATCCTACGAATAAACTACAGTTACTTTAAGTGAATGAATGGGATTTATCTTTCGTGGTACAATGAGCCTCCATTTTAACTTCCACTTGCTTCCTCAGCTATATGTTGGTGGGATGATATCCAAGCGGTCTGAAATTAAGAGCAAACAATTGTTTTGATCAAATTGAAGTCAGTTTTCACTTGGCAGGCTTCATCTAATTAAATTGCTGCTATTTTTTACCCCCAGATATGTGAAGCAGTTCCCATTTACTCCTGCAAAAACTGTAAGACTCTTAATGGTGGGCAGAATTTGATCTCCTGCTGTGTATTCATCTCTCCTTTTCAGTAAATCATGATTTTCCAAACTTCTGTCTGGATCAGGCAAAATACATAGAAGAATTTTCAAAGTCAACCTATAGCTCCAGCTCAGCTTAGAATAATTTACCATTAATGTGACGTGAAATGCCTACATGAATTAGCTCAGGAAAGAGGTTGATTTACCATGGTCTCAAAATAGCCCTTACATGCAGTTGCTTATGTTTAAGCTGCTGTGCCCGATTGCCAGTCCAACTCATTCTCCTTCAGACAAGACAAGCTGGCGGTCTTGTCCTCCTGCAGGTAAAATGCACCTACGGCCTAATCATAATGTTTCACGCTAAAGCAGTGTTTCATGATAGACTATTATTTTGCATGTTTTTCGTCATTGCACTGCTTCAAGAACAGTGGAAAAAAACCCACCTTGATTGTGGACTTGTCTCTTCTGTTCACCCCAGTATTAAAACTGGCCTTACGGGACTAACGTGTAAAATTTGTATTGTGCTTTCGAAGGAAGCACACCTCCTCCTTCCAAGCTAGTCCTTTTGCTGGTTTATGTATAGAAATATTTGTGATACTGTCCTGATTCAGCGGAGCTGGCTGTCGTCCTAGGAGTTTTACGCTGTCTCCTACTCTCTGTGCCTTCAGTGAAAATTTAACAGCTTTATACAACAAAAATTAAGTACTTTGGTGTTACATGCGTGTGCATATATGTACATAGATAACGGGATGAAGTACCTAACAAAGTTAGTATGCAGAAAGTTAAGCCCTTTGAACATTATATGAGGCTTACATAAATGTGTACATGTGTGGTGTGCAGGCAGTCACAGTTTACCTGTTGAAATTTTCTGTCTCCATCAGAAACAGGACTTCTCAGTGCCTGCAGAAGTCTTATGAACAAAAGACATTTTATCAGAGGAGAATTTCCAGGGAGCAGAGCTTGGTTGGAGAGGCATTGAGCGATGGGAATAGGGAGCTGCCTGTTCTTGGCAGCTAGAGGAGAGCCAGGGACCTGTGGCTGTAGTTACACCTCGCACTCTGCTTCTCTCTTGTTAAATTTCTATTCCTAAATGGTTGTCTCCAAACTCAATCATGAAAAAACTTGTAGGCATGGGCAGCTTCACCTGCCAGTTTCAGTGTCAGAGCTGTTTGAGTGTTAGACAGTTGGTTCTTGTACTATTTTTTTCAAATTTGAGAATATCTTCAAAAAATTGATGTTTTACTGTGTTCTGAACGTGTTTTGAAAGTACCAGTCAGAGTGGGGCACCTAGCTGCTCTGTGTGCCCTTGCAAATCTGTGAATTCACCCATTTCGGTTTGTGATCTTGAATTTAACCCCCTAGATCCAGTTCTTTTTCTTTCGGGGGGCAGGAGAATTTAGAACTTCCTTAGAAAGATTATTTACAGGATGCTTGGCTTAATAATGCTTGCTGAGGCCTCAGCTTAGTAATCAGAATCCAGATGTCTGTTGTGTTTTAGCAATTCAAATGCATAGTTCTGTGTATCCTTCAGTTTTGTTTTCAATGTCTGTAAATGAAGGCTCCAGGTAATGCACTACCTAAATTTAAACTAGTTACCGAGAGAAATATGTAGGAGAAAGAAAAGAGATAATTTAATGCTTATTTTCTACTGTGTGGTTGAAAGAGCGATCTAGTTCACCAAATCCAGTTCAGTAGTTTCCCTAACCAGGAGATTTCCCCCTGTCTCTGAAACCCACGCTCTGTACCTGTGAACTCAGTAATTTCTTCCAAAAATGAGCCAGGGACACGAAAAGCAGCAGCTTCATTTGGTGCTGTGCTTTGACTAGTCTGTAGAAGTTGTCTGTGCCCAGAGCTGGGCCAGAGCTCTGGCAAAAAATAAGGTCATGTGGTTGACATTATCGCATTGTGCAAGAGGTACAAATTAAGAATTGCACAGGAAAACTATGCGGGTGAGATAAAATATTCTAGCTCTTCAATTACTAAAAATAAGTACTTGCATAGTGCCTTTGCTTTTCGTGGTGTTTTATAGAGCCTTAAAAAAAATGCTAGTCCTCATGGAACAATTCACGATATTTATTTATTAAAAGGATAACCTCAGACTAAGAGAGAGTACATAACAAAGGAATATAATTAAAACCAGCATCCTACACAGTGGCACTGATCTAAAACTGTCTTTAAAAACTGTTGTATACTGGTTTACTTTTAAGTGAGGTCACCTTTAAACCTGAAATTGGTACGCTTTTCTGCAATTTCTGTATCTAGCTCTCACCCTTAATAAAAATTCTAGATTATTTCCCTTAAAATTCAAGTGCAATCATGTCAGAAGAGAATGATAACTTTTCCTTTTGTATTGACCCCAGTGTTACAAGAGTATATTTTTTCTCCAGATGCCTTGGCAATTAATTTTCCTTGTTAAAGGAGAAGAGCCTGTTTTTCATTCAGCGGTTTGCTGTTCTATTACTGCAGAAACTGCCTGTCTGTTTACCAAGGAAGGGGATAATGTGTCTTAAACAAGATGGCTAAATCCTATTCGGCAGGATCAGAGGGGGTGGTGAATGTTTGACATTTGCCGAGAGGAACTGTCTGAAGCATAGAGGCTTTTTTTGCGCTGTGGGCTGGCGTAGCGAGGGGGACCTCTCCTTCCTCCGAGGTGCAACGTGTGTGTGCGTCTGTGTGTCGGCGCGGCGGCTGCCGCTGCGGAATACCGGGGATGAATTACTTGAGGTGCACAACCGAAGGCGCCGTTCGCTTCACAAAATCGGCGCGGCACGCGCTGCTGCTAACCCGAGAGAGGCAGCCGGCAGCTCTTCGTGACAGCTAGAGGTGGAAGGACCCAAACTTGCGGTCCTCCCCCCGCCCCCAAGAGATCGTTAGTCCATTCCTTTATAGTGGTTCATTTTGGCTCTCTGTCATCGCCAGAATGCTGCCAGTGAATGTGTGTCATGGTTACAATAGAGTGTGGTAACACATAACAGCAATGAAAGCCCAGCGGGAAAGGCTACAAATTCCAGGGCTGACCTTGGAGTAAGTATTGTCTGTCTTTAATATTTTAATGGTTTGTGCATGATGCCGGCTTTCGTGCAACCAGGAGCTGTTTAACGTACGTTTGTGCTGACAGTCTGGGAGCACTGCAGCTCCAGGTTGAAGGAACACGGTTTAAATGCATTGCAGTTGGTTTCAGAAAATGTGCAAGCCCGGAGCCGGGATATTGCAGTACATTTGGAAAGAAAGCATTTCTGCATATTTAAAGTTACTGAATCTCAGTGCATGGAGCATCCTGTCAGCTCATAGGGGAAGAATCTGTCAGTAGGCCATGGTGTCTGTCTTTCTCTCCAGCTCTGTTACTGTTTGTTTATCCCGGTGCTGCCTTTTAGAAAGGCCTCTATCTCTGCTGAATAATAGAGAGCACTGCGAGAGATTAAAGCATTATAGAAACGCTGTTCGTGAAAATCCATCAGGAACCAGCCGTATTTTACATATGTAACTACACTAATGAACTGTATTGACATTCTGGAGGATTCCTGATAGTCTCTGCAGTAAGTATGTTTACCTAATTTAGCTGTATGTTTACTTGGTACTCGCTTAAGACTGATTAACTCATTTGCGTGCTTTCAGCTATTTAGAGGGTAACTACATGAAAATACGTAATTTTAATGTATAGTGATAGTAAGTATAGTTTTTTATTCGTAAGTGTCAGCATATGTTTACCCAGATTTGTTAGTCAAAGCCAAATACTTACTTCTATACATACATACCTACAGTCTACATTGACATGTCAGGCATGTATGTATGCATGTTGCAGTCACCATGAGAACTTGCTAATTTTATCTAGGTAAATAGATATGGTTACGTCAGATCCTTTAGTATTCCCTGGGACTTCCCCATTCTTGCTGGAGAAAAAAGCCCTGAATGCTGCAGATGCCTGCGGTAAAGTTATTTAGCTATCAAAGGTATTATCTCTGACATCTGCCATGTTTTAAAGAGAAGGCTATAGGTAAGTGTGCAGTGTAGCAAATAATTTATTCTAATAATCACATGAAGGTGACAGAGCACTTTATTCCAAGGAACAAGTGTAGATGTTTTATTGGGTTCCCCAGAACTACGTTTGTGAAATGTCAGAGAGACATTCTGCATTTCAATCTGGCATCTTCTTCTGAGAGCAGTGTGTGTTAGCTGTGAGCAGACTAAGCTCTAGATATTTTTCTGAAAAAAACAGCATTGCTGATTTCTCAGGAGTTTTGGAGGAGGGGTCTTATCAGGGAGCTCATTAAAATGGTTTCCATGAATAATTGATAATTACACTCCTTTTGAGATGTGGCAATTAAAACATTTTTAAATCAATCTTCACTGAATTATGTAATCATCATATGAGAATAACATCACTAACTGCAAAGGACGAAAAATGATTCATGTTACTGATTTTTCAACATTTGTATGTGTTTTTGTAATATCAGGTAATCATTTACTGCTTCCTCCTTTTTCATGGTAACCTGACATAATTACACTTGCTTTGCCATATTTTGACAATATTTAATACTGATAAAATTAATAATTATATTTTAAATTCAGCATTGATCATTGTTTTTTGCTAAAACATTGTCTAGATATATTTAATTTTTTCATATATTAGACTTTATTTTGCCATCACACTTGCTACTTTCTAAACTTAATTTACTTGTAGAGAAAAGAAGGTATCATATTTTGGTTGCTGGCACTTAATGATTCCCATAAAGTCGTCGTCTCATGATTTGTCAGAGTTGAGTCAATGCAGACTTAAGTCATGTCTCCCAAATTCTTATTTTCAAAACTCTATAAAAGCACCTATCTGGGGGGAAAAAAATCCAACTTATTCCTTGAAACATTCTTTGCACACTGATTCTCATGAATTTTCTTTCAATAAGTTTAAATGTTGGGACTAGAATTACGTTGTCTCTCTGAGAAATTAGTACAGTCTGTCTACTTTATATTCATTACTTGCAGAAAGCTCTTTCAAAGAATATTAAGGATCCAAAATGAAGCATTCCAAATTTAGTAGATGTAAGAATTAAGGCTGCCTGTCAGCCTTGTGCATATGCACTGTGATAATTTTTTTTAACAGGTTTTTGCATGTAATTTGTAGGTCTTAAAAAAGCAAAGCTGAAAAGCAAGTTCTATAGAAGAGCTGGAGTGACACTCCAGTGTCATCACTTGGTGGGAATTTATAGATGCATAGTACAAGCACATCTGATATTGAATGCCCTGAGAGTCTGCTCCACGACTGAGACTACGATGTGTCACAGCAATGAAAATGAGGAAGCCTGTGAGTGACTACTAGCAGGTGTAGGGCTTCCACCTGCTCTGTATATGCCAGCCACTAGAGGGAGGGAGATGTGCTTTGCCACTGCGTGTCACTGGGATTTGTTCACAGCAAAGTGATTTAGGACTCTCTTCTGGGGAGTGAAGTTAATATATTCTTCTCATTCAGTGCCAGACCTGTTTTTTTGCTCTCCTTTTCGCTACTCTGGCTTTAGTAGGTTCCTTGCCCCACTCATTACTCCATGGCAGTCCCCGTGCTCTTTCCCTGCCACAGCCCCGTGCCTTTGGGCCAGCTGGTGCCAGTTCTTCTCCCTCTACCTGGATTCTCTTTTGATCAGCATCAGCTCCCCTCCCTGCTTCTGATCCTGCTGGAGGTTGGCTGCTGCCTGCATCAGCTGCCCTTGTCTCTTCCCTTGCTGGGCACCCCAGAACAGCAGTGTGAGCACTGATGGTATAGCACAGGAGAGTTTCCCAGCCTATAGTCAGCGAGGGCCACACCGACAGACAAAGGGGCGATGCACAAGCAAACAAGGGCGGACGAACTGCCGGCTCTGCTGCAGCAGACCTGCAGTGGAGAATACAAGACAGTGCAGGTAGAACTTAGAAGTACGAAAAAACTTTTTACAAGCCTGTACTGATCATACGCAGAGACCTTTCCAGTGCATGTTGCAGCAGGTCAGTGCAGTGCAACAGAGTGCCCCAGTGAAACAGCAGAAATCTGAGTCGGTTAATCCACACCTTTCTCCGCACGCCTGCACAGGCTGACGGATGTGAGCCTGGGTTCAGTTTAGCCATTTTCAGAGTGATAGATTGAGCCGTTGGCTCTTAATGGAGCTTATTAGCTCAGACATACCGTTGTGCTACCAAAGCTAGTCTGCAACTGAAATCAAGCTAGCTCATAGCCAGCTGCTGCGATGTGTTGGCAGGGTGCTCTTTTGTGCACCTAGTTCACGGATTATGCAGGCACAGCCAGCAGCCAGAGGAACTTGCCCTAACACAGTAGCCTTGTCAGAAAGTAACAGCAGGCCCACCCTTGACTCAGTGTGCATGTCCCTGCCAAACTTTTGTGTCCTTTCCAAAGCATCTCAAGAAGGAAAGGTTGCAAGAATGTACAATGTCAAAAAAGTGTCATCCCTAATCTGTTTTAGAAGCAGTAGTACTATTCCTGCTGGAACGTTCAGAAAAAAAAAGAAGCAAGTATCCACCTTGAAGGGTTTTGATGGGAACGTTTTAAAATCTGGCAAGTTGTCATGCAACTGAAAACAAGAGTTTAGAGTTGGAGCTAGCTGTGCTTAGCATATTGGCCATCTGTGTCTCCACTGGGGACAGGACAGGAGTGCTAGCGTTGGCTGGCTGCAAGGGTCTGGCCTGTAGCAGAACAAATGTTCATGAAGGTGATCTGGAAAAAGTTCCCTGTAAGCTTCTGTCTTCACTCAGTCTGCCCAGAAGGCAGAGCTGTGTGTTTTTTTGGACAGATAACTTCAGCTAATTTCAACAAGAGGCGTGCTATTAAACATGCTTTAAAAAAAAAAGCTTTCTTGCAAGTTTTATGAGGACAAATGCATGTGACTGCATGAGTATATTTTAAAAGAGCATCTGTGAAATCTGTCAGTGGCCTACTGTTTTATTGAGAGACCTTTTGAATGGAGATGCACTTGAGCCAACTTGTTGAAGGCACCTTTGAAGCCAAATGCTCAAGTATGTTTTTTTCAGACGAGTTGTTTGAATCCATATTTGATTACCTACATAAAGGACTTGATATTTGTGAGGGAACATTTCATAGTGAAATTGATGGAAATTGATGCTACCTAGCGAGGGCACTTTTAATTTTTAGTAAGTGCACAAATTTTAGGCTCTCAAATTGGAAATCTTGTATGATTTTCTTATTGCTGATGAAAGCTCATAATCAATTTTAGTTTTACTTTTGTTTTTAATAAATCTGATTTGCATATCCAAAGACTTAAAAAAAACCCTAAGATTTTTTAAAAGAAAAAAATGTCCCAGTTACATATCCTGTTTCATACAGAATGCTTAGAAGTCTGAAACAAGTTACCATTTTTTTCCCCCTCTCTGTGAACTTTGTAGACAAGTATTATTCCCGGAGGGAGTCTAACATAGTCAAATACATGCACCAGCACCAGATTTCATCTTTGTTTTTGTTTAAATCAATTTCATCTTAAGTCAAAAACTGTGTGGCTACTGTCAATCACTTCATTCAGGAGGACGGTATTGTTTTGGTTCTAACCGAAACTCCTTTCGTAACTCCTACACTGAAACATGTGACTCTTGCTAAACCTTCTGTTCACTGGAGATGACATTATTTTAACTTGCAGTCTCACCCCAAGGAGCCTGAGCCCAACCCCAACAAGCCCCTGCAGTCCATGCAGTCCTCTGTTCGCTTTTCATTTTTGGAGGTAAGCGAGTAAACTTCCATTGTTGATGTTTTCTTCTGCATCCAAAACCTGACAATCAAAACATATTGCAAAGGGAAAACTGAAGAAAATGAGATATGTCTCTGCAATCTGAAATATGTTTTGCTTGACCAGCTGTTGTTCTGAAGTTAAGTATTTTATGGAACAAACATAGGGTAATCCATATTTTGAGACCTAATACAGAGATTCAAGACACTGATCCATAATCCTGTGTTGCTCTGACTGTTTGCTTAGGAATGTATCTGCTGTTGAAATTTTATAGTTTACTTCCTGTGATCATACCTCAAATTGTATTTTATTATGTCAAGAGTTTAAGGTGAGTTCAGAAATGAGGGTGATTCATGAAACACATGGTTATTTTTTGGTTACCTGAGAGGTAGTAGTATGCTTGGTGATGTCAGATGCAAAGAGAGTTGAGTATCCAAGATGCACATCCATTTAGAAGAACATAAAGTCATGTATAGTACATCGGTAGGACTCTTTCTTCTTCAGGATTAGGAGGATTTTGAGCCTTATTTCTAATACAGTAATGTTTTAGATGAGCCCTAAGCAGCCACATACAACATCCTTCTCACTCTCTTCTTTCTCCTACTCCCAAGTTCATTCACAAGAATCATTTCTTTGGTACTTGTCAGAAAGGTAGTTATTTTTATGAGATAAGAAAATCATTAATTGATTAAAGATACAATGTTACACTTGTTATTATGGTAAAATTATCATAATAATCATTGAAGAATGTTTCTGATATGGAAAAATGTTTTTTACCTTCTTTATTTTCTTTTTAATGCAGAAAATTAAATTGCAAGCCAGGGATCACATAAGCATGAGTTACTGAGGTTCTGCTCCACAGGGAAAGTAGTTTTTAAAATGACTTACTAATGAGTTATCGATGCTTCATGGATTACAAAAAACCTTTTAATTTTGATCTAAGGTCTCACTTGATACTGTGAGGATGAAGGACTCTTAGAGAACTACCACCTTGTTAAATGACATAATAAGGTGCATTTGTGCCTGTTTGGTACCACCTCTTGAACATAGCGTGGCAGAGGGGAGAGTTGCTTAGATGTGTTAATTTGCTTGAACATACTTTAAAGTTAAAAACAAACTGATACTTAAGAGACCTTCTGTCGAGGCTTCATGTGACACTGAAAAATGGAGTAATAACTTTGTGACTTGGTATGTGTTTCCGAAGAAATACTGTAATTTTTTTATATATACTGTTTTGTTAGGGAAGAGATGGGATGAGAATCCCTCATTTGTGCATTTTTAGTATGATTTAAATAAACATACTTTTTTTTCCTTCGTTAAAACACTTTTGTGATGTTTGTTTAATGAATTATCAGCAAAATCAGTATATTCTGTGGAGTTTATCTTGCTGGTAGGGAATGCTTGGGAAAAACTAGATTTTCTAATCAGGTCTTTATTTTATACACCCAGAACAAATTACTTTCCTTTGTGGGGGAGGAATTGCTCTTTTTCAAAATGCCTATTTTGTGGAATCCAAAAGCTGTGTACCAAGTTGTTAATTTGTGTAACCTGCTGAACTACATCTCCAGATGTGCGGAGTGCTGCCTTGCAAACTGCGCTATGAACACAGCCCTCAGTGTTTTCAAGGTCTTTGGAACCAGGACCCTCGAGGCTTTTGTTTCCCCTTGCTGGGGGCGGAGGCTCCCAACAACACCGAGTTTGAGCTTTCCGTCCTATGATGGAGAATGCTAGGAGCAGACTTTTCAGATGCTTTTTGAAGAAATGGAGTGGAAAGTATTGATACTACTTAATGTAAAGACTCCTCCCCAGATTTTGCTGAAAGATGTCAAAATTCTTAGGGATTTTTCTTGGGTTGTTTTGTCCTGAAACGTATTTAAAGCTCTACCGGAATGGTTGATTTTTCCCTGGACTGGAAATTTAAAAGGTTTGATTCATTCTCAATCTTTGTGCTGGAAGTAGCTATAGCTGTACAGGACTGCTGGTGTATTGAACAGCAAATGTTTTAGTTATTAGTTACTGTTCAAGCTTGACCTAGGTTAACAGGGAAGAATGTATGTGTTGGTTTTTAGGGTATATAAGTAATTAGCATTTCCTGTTCTGTCAGCTCAGAGTACTCCCATATGTGGGAGGAGAGGAATTATTTTAGTGTGACTACTTTTGCTCATATTCGGAAGTGTTAGCAGCATGGCAGCCTTACCAGAGTGAACGGATAGGATTTTCCTGTGGTATCATCTCTCTCTAACGTGCTGGCTCATCTCCCTCGTGGCCTTTGACTTGCACAGCTGCTCCTTAGGCGGTTGTTTTTGTTGAAGTTCTGCTTGTAGCAGTTGTCGCATACAGTAGTAGTTGAAAGGGAACCTTTTGCCAGCTAGATAATGAAGATCTTTTCAAAATAAACAGTACCATCCTGTGAAGAGAAGTACCTGTGGTAGCAAAGCCTGCTGGTACAGGGTGAAGCTATTCATATTTTATTTATACTTCTTGGAGAGGATGGGGGATGGAGAGGTTTTTCAAATTTCAGGCAGCTAGGCACAAATTTCCCATCAACTTTTTATCTGCTGTTTGGGTCATCTGAAAACTTTCAACTTCTATGAGGGGAAAAAGTATGTACTATTTTAGTACTAATTAATGTAAGCAGCAGATTAGCAAGGAAATAGAGAAGTGAAGATAACGTAAACAGCTGAGCACAGCTACTGAGAGATTTAAGATACTCATGCTTCTAACATAATTTTAGAGTGTGCTTTTCTTTGATCTGGTTAATTTGATGTCCTTTGTGATAGTAATGGGGAATGAAGTGGTGAAAGTACTGGAAGAAGACTAGAAGGAAACACTAAGTGTGAGAAATTGTAGTAGCTTCTAATAAAAAGGATAAAGGAGGTGGAAACAGTAAATTAAAAAATGTAGAACACCATGCATTTGAGCTTGATTAGTAGAGATGGTGATTGTCAACAAAAGAAATTTTTTGCTCAACCTTTTGTTTTACTGATGCCACTGATACCGGACTGGGGAAAAAGAAGTCTGTAAGACTCGGACACGTAATAATGATAGCAGTTTCTGCTGCTGTCTATGTGGAATGGAGGTCCCAGGGGAGAATTTGCATTTGCTGCCTTTGAGTGCCCTAGTTCTTCTTCACGACCAATATAGGATGCATACTGGCTGATGTTTTCTCTTTGAGTTGTGCATGGTATGTTGGTTTAGTTTGTGAGTCTTTCCTGCCTTTGGACATTTACAAGAATGTAAAGGAATTTAATGCTCGTAGGCAGGATCAGAAAAAAGTCCTTCATACAGAGAGCTAATTTGAACTTCCGATCATCCTCATTCTCAGGCCAAAAGTTTCAGCTGATACAAAGATCTTCGTTTCTCAAAAAAAAAAAAAAAAAATTTGTGGTGAAGTTTCCAGAAAGCCTTGGCTGAGGAGCATGAGGATTGTGTGACTGTCACATGCCGTGCAGACACAAGTGTCACTGACCTTACCAGCCTGGCGAGGGGATTGAAAGGATTCATTCTGAAGCCTTGAAAAAGAAGGTGGCAAGTAAAAAGTGCCCAAGCTTGTACTTCTATTTTTTTATGGTTTTAATTTATTTTTATAGACAGTCCTATTTCTTTAGGATAATCAAGTTCAGCTCACCGTATCTGAAACTGTGAGTTGGCAGGAAGGTAAATAAGGATTATTGACTACACCTTTTGGTAATGTAGTTTGTTCTCTTGGAAAGCTTGTGGAGGTGCCATGTTAAACGGTGCATTTTACATGGGGTCATGTTGTCAGCTGATTACATGTGTGTTACCAAGAGCAGCAATTAGAAGTATAACTGGCACTGAATTGAAAGAAAAAAAATATGTCAGTGTCACAGATAGCTTGGACCTCTTAGCCACTTGGTGGTATTCAGTATTGGGTTTTTATATCTGGAAATTGCCAAAAAAGGTTGACACATTTTCATTAAATGTAACCTGAATATATAATATGAATGAGTAACCATTACAAGCCCAAGGAAGAATTAATATCAGATATTTTATAATTTTATAAAAATAGAAATTCAAATATTTAATTTTATCTGACTCTATATTTAAGCTGTTTAAATTCATATACCAAATTGTTGAATACAGAAATCAAAACCTAGTCGATGTCCTTCTGTTCTTCCACTTTCTCTGCCTGCATGTCTTCCCCCCCCCCCCCCTCCCCCGCCCATGACATTCCTGCATCCGGGAATCAGATAAAGACAGAAAGCTTAAAATAGCTACTTTCTAACAACTGTATTGGTCTGTTTCATGAAACCTTCAATGAAATGGATAGACCTCATAGAAAAATGAGCAGGAAAGTTTCTAATAGTTTTTTATTGTTGTTGTTCTGAAAGTGAGCATGTTTAAAGAGCTTTTAAATATTTTCTAGCTTTGTATGATGCTGTGTGCTTGTAAGCATATGCACCCATGTGAAAATAAAATGGACAGTGGGAATTTAGTTTGCTCTTTGGCTTTTACATTACAGAAGGCAATCGTACTGTTTTTAAATGATACAGCACTGCCCTGGAGCTCCGATAGCTACCCGCTCAGACCTGAGCCAAGGTGACAGCTGTTGTACATGCTGGTTAATGGTTAAATCTGGTGTAAGCGTATAGTCTGGATAGACCAGACAGTGAATACTGTAGGAAAGGAAGTACGGGTATTCCGTCTGTGATGGGGAGAGACTTGTGCAGAGGCATGATACGGTCCTCTCAAGGTAGAGCAAAATTCTTGTAGAAGAGTTAGCAATTAAATTCGGACCTTTCTGGTCTCAGAGTGGTTTCTTTATTTCTGTGTAATCTACTGTAGAACTGCTACTTCTCGGATTCATAAAGTGTTATAAAAGACACAGGAGGTGTGTGTCAGAGGATGCCTCCTTTCCCTGTGTCTCAGTGCCACAGCTGCCCTACCCAGGGATGCTCAAGCAAACATTTTTCTTTAAGATTTATTCCCACTTTGCTTTCTGAGATGAGTACAAAGTACATTGACCTTAAGTTTATGCTGAAAGATGAAGTTGTTCATCTGTTATCCTGAAACGGGAAGGTCATGACAAGGGCTGATGTGGAAGAGGTAAGGAATCACTTGGCTCCATTTCTTTCCCAAATTATTCATTTTTGTTTAAAATGAGGAAAACCTGCTGTTTCATCTCTCAGACTAATCTGATTAGCATTCATGAACACCTACCGCAAAGCACGAGTTTCTCCAGGTGGCATAAATTAATCTTTGGCTTTCTCCTCCGTAAGTAGTTTGTCTGCTCTGAAGTTGTTGTTATGTCCTTGCTCTTCTTTTAATTCTTTCTAGGAGCATTTATTTAACTGTACAAAACACATTTTCCTCAGCTGTTTCCCATACTCTCCCATATTAAGACCTGTGATCAGGTCAAAGGGAGAGCTGTTTCCATTGGGACTTCAGAAAATGGAAAATGAGAAACAACTTCATTGCATGTGTAAGATTTTTGTGGTGTAGAACTGGGGTTTGAGGAGTGATTAAGTAAAAGCAGCCCCTTACTCAGCAGGTTTGATCTCTTGTGTACTTAAATGCGCTATACCAACTTCAGTTTTTGAAATACTTTCAAAGCTTTTAAGTTTTCTGAGCGCTGTGGAGTCACAGCAGAGGAGAAGATTTTGTTTCTATTTTTGCTTGTGAATCATCAGTATTTTATTGAGCAACAGTCAGTTACATCTGTATAAGCCTATTAGTGTCTTAATGGGGTTGCACTGGTGTAAATGAGGATCCAGTTGAGAACTGCAGGAGCTGCACAGCTGTGATCTGTGAGCATGGGTCCCCTGGAGGAGCTCTGCTGTGGGTTTGCCACCCAAGAGGGAGATGGGGATGTGAATTTCTGATCTCATGTGGGATTTTTGGGCTGGCACTAAAGAAAGCAGTTTTACTTGCTGCACACTGATGCGGAATCAGAGAGGCTAAGCCCGTGTTGTTACAGTGATGTTTGTACAGCTTCTGGAGTAGAATAAAACTTAATTTGCTGATATCATAAAGATTCGGTTTTAAGTACATTTTTAAAAGCTCCTGGGAGAAAACTGCATTCTTGTATATGTCTTTGAAAAAGTTATGTGGTATATGGCAATTTGATTTGTGACTTGTGCTACTTGATGTTGTTCAGAAGAAAGATTTATTTATATATATATTTTCAGATCAAGTAAAGCAAGAACAGCAGCCCCTTCTCCCTGCAGCATATTCCAACTTAGAGAGATAGATAACATAATTTTAGAGAGCTTAGCAGAAATACAGTTCTTTACTGCAGTGCTGTCTTTTTCTTTCTTTTTTTTTTTTCCCTTTATGTGTAAGATGCATCTTAGGAAATCAAGGAAAGTTCTTGTGACAGTTATTTCCTGTGCTAGTGTGAAAGCTACTTTTTTCATTTGCGGTAGAGAGCTCATCTGAATCATTTTAAATGCCAATTTGTTGATCTCCTCTCCCTGAACTCTCATAAAAATCCTCCCAAAGCAGTTGTGTGCTAGTCTTATTAAATCTTTTGGCCTTTTGGGTTGTATTTTGTATGTGCTGTTGAATTTTAAATTTTGAAGTTAGTAGGTTCGGCTTTCTAAGCATTTTGAGGAGGTAATATGAATTTGAGTTTGCAAATTACAGTAATTGTGGAGTGGTGCTGTAACATGGGAACACTGGATCTGGAGACTGTAAATAGTTTTTATTTTTTATTCACAATATTGTTTGAAAAAATGTCTTTCTAACATCTTTGAAGGCTGCAAAGTCATAGGAATTACCTGAACTGAGATTTCTTGAACTGCTTTACTACTTTCTAAAGCAGAGAATGAAAGTATTCCAGAAGTATTTTCCAACAAGATATACCCTCATAATGTTCATTTTTACCGTAATTTGATATGCTGCTCAGATTACTTAGTTTTGAAGCCTAGAATGTTTAAGTGTTCACTGGCTAATCTCTGAACATTTTTGCCATACAGCTCATAAAGACAAATGACCTGGTATGATCCCCCTTGGAAACCAAAACCTGGCATTACTTTTTGGGCAGATTTTTGTTTACCTTTGAGTCAAATTTTGGTTTCTCTTGACTGTTACAGGTGATACCATAATAAAGAGCTGGTCCAAGCCTTTAATCCCATTCCCTATGTCTTGTTTGAAAGATGAAAGAGTGAAATGAAAGCAAGATGTGGAGAGAGGAGCTCTGTAGAAATTTTTTTCCCAAGTTTTCAATTAAAAAAAACCCCAAACAACAACATACAGTGAAAGTTTATAATATTTACAAAAAATATGCCATACCTAAATCAGAAATTGGAGGAAGGAAGGGAGGACGGCATGGAGCTCTGCTTGTGGCGACATAGAGAGTAGGTGCGTTGAGTACTCTATGCATGGTGTTAAGAAATCACTCCAAGCCCAGGAGGTAGTTAAAATTTGAATAACTGATCCATATTGTATATGTGAACATAACTCTAGACAGGTCTTGAAATATACTTGAAAATGGACAGTCTGGTCTCTTCCTAAGCTGTCATACCACAGTTTCACACACATGCAAATTACCTGCTAACAGCAATCATTAGTCACTGCGGTGACTGTACCTGTTGACCTAGAGGCTTTGCTTGTCAGACAGTGACATATCTATTAGTAATGACTGTAAATGTCCTGAGGCTCAGTTGTCTCCACGTGCATGTAAAATTCAGATTTCTGTAGTATGGCTTCATAATTGGCTTCATCTGATTTAATAGGAAAGCATTTAAAACATCTTGAATTTAAGGTCCATTTATTGTCCAAAATGTGACTACTGTCTGTAGTCTGTTGCAAATCAATTCTTGCAGATATGGAGAAACTGCTAGGTTAGCCTGCCAGTTGTCCTTTACTTTTCTTTGAAAGTTTGATCTGATAGGGGTGTCAGTGGCTCTTTTCTTCCAGGAGAGGTATTTCCTGAGGTAATTCCACTCCTGTTATCCCAAATTCAGAAATTCTGCAGTCTTTGTGTAGCACAGTGAACAATTTCAGCTGGTCCTTGTATAAGTTGCCAGAGAAACAATGCTGCGGCTGAATTCTTGAGATGGAAATTCTCAACCTTGCTCTGTGCCAACGCTGCAGCATTATGTTGCATCTGCATCATTTTATCGCACCTTGATAAAAATAGATGCAGAAGAGAAACTAGCGCTGCATGCATCAGCCTTCCCTACAACACACAATTCCAGCATAAGAAATGCTTTGAGACTCTCAAAGCTTTAAGTGAGGAATGCAGAAGAACGAGGTCTGTATCGGAAAGGCACTGCTGTCCTTGCGGTGGCCTTTTTTGAGGGCTTCATTATTTCTGCTGTGCACAACACAACTTGTTTCCACTGCCGTGCAGGCTGAATTGCTTTGCAATGGAAGTTTGTGATCCCTTAGGGAAAGTATCTTGCTTTCGTATTAGCTTATTCTTGAATACTATTAAAGTGATAACTTCACAGCTGCAAGTTCTAAAAAAATCTTTAAAAATTAACGTTTTGGAAACAAGGTGGTAAATAGGAATGAAGAAGCATGAGACCCAGCCCTCCCATAAGTAGAAATCTTCTCAGTCCTTTTGTTTTTCAGATACCTTGTGGCTCCTTTTGCTTGCCACTAACCATTTCAGAAGAAAAGCACGTGTGTAGGTTCCTAGAGGCAGTGCCTTGCAGCTGTAGAAAACTGAAGAATGTCACCAAACTGCTGTATTTGAGACTTAGCAGCCCTTTCCCTGGTGCCAGTTTTGGCTAGTTTGTCATCTTGATCCACGGGATGTGTTAGTGGTTAGAGCAGGGATGGCCAGCGCTCCTGATCTGAAGAGCTATTCAGCAAAATAGACTCTTGGCTTTAAACAGGAGAGCAGTTCCCCTGCATGTTGGAGGGGAAGGACAGCTTGTGGCATGATTTGGGCACAAATTGATCAGCTCTCCCAATGACTCCATCCTCTGTTTTGAGATGAGATGTGACTGGCCTGTTGTAAATGTGCAGCGTGGTCCCAGAGCCAATGTAGTGAGCGTAGTCCTGAGCAGCTCTGAGGGAGTGATTCCACCTACTGCTGGGACACCAGTTTTCGTAGGTGGTCTTGGAAGCTAGTCCTGGGCTAGAGCATAGCACTGGGAAGCAGGAGGTATTGAGGAGCCTGATGTTGAAATGACACCAACTCGAGTGTGTCCCTGTCTCCATCTCCTGGTAACCCTACTTTCAAACACTAGTGTGTTTGTCAGTATGTGGTAAGCATTCCCTGTGGGTGCATGACAACCACGTCAGTATTGATGTGATACTGTGTTGTCTTGTGTGTGTGTTGTGATGTCTGGCTTTGATAAGCAATTATGACTTTCTGAGCTCATACTAGAGCACTCAGGTGCTCATATCCACAGGGCGCTCTGCGGCAGACTGACAGCTTTGCAGACTGTGGGAGGGAATCGCAGTAAGAAAGCTGCTGTCCTAGAGCAAAAGCATGGCTCATCCTCTCTTTAGGCCAGGAGTGATGGAGGCTTCTTTTTCTGCTCTTCAGGACCTGCTGCTAGGAGAGATCAGCAAGGCCCCCTTTAGGCTAGAAAAGAGGAGGTGGTTTGCAGTTAGCTGCTCAAGCACAGCAACACTTCAGCAGAGCAAAGCCGATGGGAGTTTAGAGCCTCAGGGCTACCTAGCAAAAAGTTAGTGTGGCTTACAGCCAAAACATGTACCTCGAAGCAATTGAGAGGGGGATTGCTCCAAGAGGGATTCTCAGATGGGAGAAGACATGATGCTACTTGGCCAGGAAGGCAAATTTGCAATTTGATAGAGAAGTAAACAGTGACTAGAAATGGGCCTAAAACATTCACACAACAAAAAGGCTACAAAAGACATGTCTGTGGGGCCCCAAAGTACAGCCACAACGGTCTGGAGGGAGTTCTTATCGTATTTTAGAAGTTGTAGTCTGAGTGCTGTACTTCTGTTGGCAAGTATATTGGAAAATAGGCTGTTGAGTTTGGGAAGGCGGTTAATGCTCTGTGACCTCCCAGGCTGATAAAACCTGGAAATATCTCTAATCATTGCTGTAGTACCTGAGAGGAGGGAATCATGACAAGTGCTGGTGTAGGTATGTATCAGCTGAAGCCAGTCTCTTTCATTATGAACAGTCTAGTATGTTCCTCCTTCACCTCCATACTGCTGTTTCTTTGCCAGGAGAATATTTAGGCTCTCCATGTGCTCTCTGCCACTGGACTGATGAAATCTTCTCTTGTACATCTGTAGAAATGTGCACATGTGGGTGTTGAAGAAGAGCAGGATAGAGAATAGGCTATATGCCTTTGGTGGAATATGTTGGGATAATCCTTTGTCAATATTAAGCGTGGTTTCTTGTAAATTTTGCAGAATTGAAGTATTGCATAGTGTTTGAAAGAACCAATCCCTCTACAAAAAAAATTCAAATACTGAGCTAAATGAGTATGCTGATTTGAGAGAAACAAACAGATAATTTACACGCAACACTTCTGCAGGCTCATTAAAATTCATGGTAAGCAATGTCCAGACGTGACTGGAGATGGTCAAAGGAGAGGTTGATTTAATGGTGAAGGGGTTTTGAGATTGGTTTTGTTTTTTTTTTACTGCTGGCATATGAAGAATGTATATTTGCAGTGATAAATGTTTTTAAGTCCCTTTTGTATCAGGATATTGATATTTCCATAAACTGACATCCTCTGCAATTACATGAATGGAATCATCAGGTTGTCTGATATCAGTGAAATTAGGACTCTTGGACAGCAGTTCGAGCTACTTGAAAGCTAAGCAGTTAATTCCCTCATTTCCACTATGACTGATGCGAGTTTTCTAGGATGCTGGAGGTATAAACAGCTAGCGCGGGTTGTGCTGATCTTGCACTCTTGTTTTTACATGGTTTTGACAGAGTGTTGGTGATGATTGAGGTGCCAAACGTAGTTTGTATGTGACAGAATGCTGACAGGTACTCTTGGTCCTACAAAGCTAAAATGAAATGTGTCTGCCTGTCTTTGGGGGTGGAAGGTGGAAGTCTGTGAGTTGTCACATCGTCCTCACTGATTCTTGTCATTCTCCCTGATAAGCGTGAGAGATTTAACACTTCCTTAACTCATCTGAGTCCCTCTCAACTTCTGTTTGTACAATCTTTGCCTATCGGGAGAAGAGGATTGTAGAAATCATTCAGTACTGCTGAATCCGTAGAGTGGTCAGCCTGAAGAAGATCTCCCTGCTATTGTCTACTCCTTTTCTTTCCTCCTTTTTTAGTATCTGAGCATTTAATGCAAATGTTTCTGGAATTATCTTCACTGTACTCCGAAGAAGCAGTAGGGCATTATTATCTTTACTTCACAGGTGGAGAACTGAAGCACAAAGATTAAATGACTAGATAACACTAGGTCTTAGATCCTGAGGCACCTTAGCCATGAGATCATTTTTAGTATTTTGTCCTTCATTTTGAGGGTTTTCTGTCATGTTTTGACAAACACAACTAACTAAAATAATCTTTAGCACTCTCGTATTTCTAGATGCTCAGTTTCTGTTTTGCTTCTGTAAAATTACCTTCTTTCTATGTAGTTAATTCTACTGCTTCCAGTGAAGCTCTGTTCGGCAACCTTATCATCTACACGTACAGTTTGGATTATTTGGCCGCAGCACCGTCCGAGGGACAGGGTAGTTAGCTGTTCAGAAAACCCCACAGACATAAGACTATGAGCTGCATGTAATTAGGGTTATTCAGAAATTCAGATTTAAACTGTGGGGTGTGCGCTGGAACAGAACTATTATTATTTATTATTTAGCCTTTTGAGCAGGAGAGCATTAAGGGCAACATGTAAAGAGATTTAAGGATGTTATCAATTTGCAGTGCTGTGTGCTCAGCTCATTGTTTGAAACACCAAGGGTAATGTTAATGGGCAGTCCACATAATATTCTTTCAAGCATAATGTTTCCTCTTTTCACTTCCTATGTCCCCGAGTTCCAATTTGCTGGCTTGCACTGCACGGGGTGCTCCATCTCACACCATTTTGCTGACAACAGATCCATCACACAGATCAGCTGAAGCCTGAAGCCAGATGAGTGCAGGGAAAAGCTCAGGAAATCTAACTACTTGGGTGTATATATACTGCAAAGCTCTGAATTCTTAGCACCTGATTTTTATTCACTGTGATTTAAGTCAGGATTTGAAAATAAATTGTGTGTTCAAAATACCTGAAAGAAACACAGTACTTGCCAATGTTGGGGAGGAGCATTTAATTTCCTTTCTCTGACAGAGACCTGTAATGGATCTGTAGCCATCAGTCTTGTGCTGATCGAGTGATTAATTTAGGATATTCAGTGTGTAAGTATTCCAGCTGATGAAGTTTTCTGTCTCACTGAAGACAGCATTTATACTGAATAACTGCTTTTAAATTCGGTATCACTGTAATCGATCTATTTAGACTTTGATTGACAGGCTTGAGTGCCTCACTGTGTTGACCTCCATTAAACCTCCCCTCCACCCCAAAAGGTGTTTTAAAAATGAGAAAAGTTACAACTCATGATGACAGCTTTCGCAAACCTATCAGGGCTGGATACTATCAAACAGGAATTGTGCTTGATTTCTTTCCCTAGTTCGTTTGACTTTTGCATAGATTATCCCTTAAGTCTGTTACTCTGATTGGCAGTACGGCAGTGGGGTGGCCGGGGGCAGAGCTGAACACGAGGAGGTGGCTCTGTATGAAAAGCAGTAGTCCTTTTGTAGGAGTATGTTTGGGATTCTCCAAACCAGATGCTGGGGGGGCATGACGAAATGTTCCACGTAACTGTCCTTCCCTCTGGAGGCAGTGGGTTTTGGATTTTCTTTTCCATATGTTAACAAGTTATTAAAATAAAACCACACAAAACTTACAAATGCTGAACAGTCTTTTTTTACAGATGTATTTCAAACTCTTTTTTAAACAATATGTTTTCTCTAGTAAAAAAAACTCTGATATGAATATTTTCATATTAAAAAGGTACAGAAAGATTATATGCTGTATGTAATGTTTATACAGTCTACCAGCATTATTTGGTTCTAAAGAACACAATTTTAAGTTTACAGTTTAAAACCCCAGAAACTTCTGTTTAAAAAAAAAAGTTTTTCTACAATTGAAATAAGAATTTTTTCTCACAAAATGTGGCTTAGTTGACTGCAGCTGTGATGCAGAATGTATAACAATAGCTAAGTACATATTGGTTTAGAAGAATGATTGTACCTACATTTTCTTAAGAAATTAGGAATTTCTTCACCTTGACCCTTAAAGATAATGCTGTTTGCCGTATAGGCTATGGCTGTTGATGTTAAAAGATGCATGGTAAAATATGGCTGGATGTGTGAAGTCAGGAGAAGGTCTAATTCGCAGAGTGGCCTGAGCCAGTGCAATGACATAAGTCTCTGAAGTGTATGATTGCTTCACATGAATGCCCCAAACTGTGGAAGACCTCATTACGGCTCTTTACATATCTGTTGGACAACACATCTACCTTCACATCTATACCAGTGGTACTGCAGCCACAAAAATGGTTAATTACTGATTTGAAAAAATGGTATGATCCTTTAGGATGCTGCTAAGTGCTGGCAAAAAGGCACTTGAAGAAGAACAAAGCAGGATAGGTTAATACTAGCTAGGTAATACAGTATCCCCCCCCGCATTTGTGATAATGAAGTCAAGGTCCAAGCACCACGGTATCTGGAAAATGATGACATTTTTATCAGATGTTTTCTGTTTTCTCTCCCTTTCTGGACTTGCTTACCACATAAAGTAGCACTTCTGAACTGTAGTAATGCTTTCTCTACTTGCCACGATAAATGTAAATTCAGTGATAAAAATGGGAAATGGCTCTTTTATACTTTCTCGTTAGTCTACCTGCTTGCTAAATTAGCTCAGAAGGAGAAGCTAATCTCTGGGACCGGAGCAAACAGGTAGCATAGCTGTTAGCGTGGTTGGCTCACTCCACTACAGATAGCAAAATGTTGGATTAAAAATAGTGTTGCCTGGTGCGAATTTCGATGCCTGATGCAGATGGTTACACAGTATATTTAACTTTCAATTAATATTGTGCATCTATTTAGAGCCTTTCAGAAATGGGAAGAGATGCTGGGACCATTGCTTTTCCTATATGTGTTTATATTAAATGAACTATAATAAGCCAGAGCAGTGGGAGGTTAATTTGAATTTTGCATGTTACTTCAGAACTGGTTAGAGCAGTAGTGTTTACATGTATTTATAAACAATTCAAAGTAAACTTAGAAATCTGGCAAATATACATTGTACACCCACAAAATACTTCTTTCCTTTCTTTGATTTTTTCAGCTTATTTTTACACTGTACATCCCACAGTGAAAATCATGAAGTCAGTAGGGGAAGGTACCAAACATCAACATCAACCGCTAGAGGGAGTAAGATTTCAATTATTGTAATTAAGATTAATATAAAAATAATTATTAATTAGTACATTTTAAGGACTGAATAGACCAATAAGATCTTGTAGTTTGACTTCCTTTATAAAATAGGCTGTAGAACCTTGTCTATTATTTTTTTTTATCCCTCCTCTAAGTCTTGTTTGAAGTGTGATTATTTTTTTAGGTAGAAAGGCACATAACATACAACATTTACAGTGATGGGAAACCCACTGTGTTAAAATGTCTAAGTTAAAACTGCTTTTTCATCTGACTCCTGCAGTTTGAACCCCTAACTCTACCATGTGTGAGGGAGGGCAAGGATGGAGTTCGCTATTCTTACAACACATCTCTTCCCAAAAATCTTTTCCTGCTGTGTATACACATACTGAATGACCAAGTGCTCCTTTAGCCTTGGCTAAATTGAATAAATTAAGCTTTTCAAGCTACACACTATAGGTCAGATTTCATTACTTTCTTTTTTTCCTCTTGAACTCCTCCTGACTTTTCTGCAACCTTTGGGAAGTGCCACAACTGACTATACTTTAGCCCCTCAGTGCTCAGTTGTATCATCTCCTTACTCCTATGAGAGATTTTCCTGCTTGTAGATCTGAGGGATGTTTATTCTGTTAGCTATACCATCATGTTAAGAGCTCCTATTTAGCTGTTTATCTATGACAGTACCTAAATTCTTTGCATTATTCCTGCCTTCCAGAATCTTGCTGTATAGTATGTCTGTGGGGTTTTTTGGTGCTTTGATATGACTTGATGTCTAGCAAGACTAGAATGCATGTTGTTCAAACAAGGGTGCTTTATCGCAATGATAAACTGTCTTGTTCCCATTGCTATTTACCTCTTTTGTGTTGTTTGATAGAAAGGGTATCATTTTTTTCCCAGTTCACGGATAGCAGTATTGAATTGTATTAAACAACCCTGTATGATCCACTAGAAATATTTAATGTGCAGTTACTTTTTCAGATCTGTTGGTGAGTTTTAATGTTTTCTGTATCATGCATAAATTCTTGTATTGTGCTAGTTCAGTTATTAAACCATTGTGAAGAAACAGGTTGAATGTTTTACAGATGTCTCAATGTATTGTCAACTCAGATGTTTATTGACCAGACTTGAAATCTCATTTGAAACAAGATCTGTTTGGGCAGACTGTTTTATGTGTAAAACTCTGTTTAGTGACACTAAGTATGTTACCATACCTGAATTCATTCTTGATGGCAGCTAGTATCCTGTTTGTCCTTTTAAAGGAGTGCTATGGCATGACAGCTTAGTTTCCCTGTTGTAGAACTTCTCGATACTCCAAGACACTTTGAAAATAGCAGTAATTGAATGAGCAGCTTAGCCAGTTCCTTTGTTACTCTTTGGATAATAATTATCTGACTGAAAAGGCTCAACTAAACAAAACCAAACTCCTTTCAGCCCATCTGCAAACTCAGTTCTAATCTAACATCCTTCCAAGATATTGATGGAATGAGAAGCATTTCTTGGTTGCTATAAGATGTGATTACATAATCTTCCTTTCCCATGAAAATAAAAAGATGCATTAGGGCAACGTTTTCTCTTTCATAGTTTACCAATTTACCATCCTTATTCAATATGTGGCCTCTGTTATTAGGATTTTACTAGTCTTAGCACCTTTAAGAAACTCTCTATTATCTGCACTTTTGCTGGTGAACTGCATTCAGTATATACCTTGCTATAAAATTGGTAAGACTCGAGCAGTCTGTAATGCTTTCAGACAATGACTCCAGGACATTTTCATATATGTTTTGAAAAATTCCAATGAGTATTAATGTAATTATCAGTGTGAAGAAGGTAGGTTAGGTAACTTTTGCATTGGAATACTATGTGCAAAATAGTGATTCAGTATTGGTATTGCATTTTGGTTTTAAATACTGTTCAACTTTCGAAGTATTTCACGGTGGTACTTAAAATCAGGAATCAGTGTTATATAATTAAAATGTTTCTGGGGAAGAATTTTTATTGTTGTTAGATACTGGAAGTAAATGTTGACATTTTGAAATCTTTTTTTGCTTGTGTATTGAATGAGACTCTTCTAAGGATGCTTTTTATAAGTTTGCTTTTGGAAATGTAATTTTCTTCAAAGCAAGGGTAGATTAGTCACTTTTTCTGACTTGAGTGATGTTTTTATCTCCAAGTGAATATAAAAGGGAAAACTTAATGATCCTTATCACTTGTTTTGTTATGTGCTACCTTATGTAATGCTTTGTGATAAATAAAACTCATCATCCAAGTTACATAGTAAACCATCTCCTAATTGATGAAGCTGCCTGAAGTGCTTGTTGTTTTGGGAGTGGCTGTATAGCTGAAAACGTAAGCAATATATGCTGTTAAGGACATGCTTGCAGTTTCTTAACTGTTGAATTTTATTTATTTATTTCTGACAAGTACAGAATTCAGTGTTTTTAACTGCATACTGAGGGAGAGTTATTTACAGTTGCTGAACATACAAATAACATTTTCTTGCAGGGAAATATATCTAATTGTCAAGTATACATTTACCAGTATGTCATAGATCTGGTCATAGTAGTTTTGGGTTTACATATTTTGGAACACTGTATCATCTGCATTGCTCTATTGTTTTGTCCAGTTCTACATGGCAGAGGTGAGTAAATTGGGCTGGCTTACAAAACAAGACAAATTCTGGCTGTTGAGCCTGCATTTGCGGAGGATAAGCAGCACTATCAGTATTGATAGTGAGAGAGGCTCTAATTTAAGGGATAGCCGCTGCCAGAGAAGTGGTCCTGCTGCCCTGCCTCTCTGCCTGACCATTCGCTCTGTCTGCTTCCCTTGTACGGGGTCTGGTCGTGGGCTGTCCCTCACTGAGCTGATTCCGCTCACTAAATTGGGAGAGAAGGTGGCCCCTTAGCAGCCGTACAGTACCGGCTTAATTAGCTGGTAAAACCTCACTCTCCCTTGAGATGTTTGCTTTGAAATCAGGCATTTCTGTGGCATGGAAAGTCACAAACGGCAGGCACCACTTTGGAAGCTATGTTGTTTACTGACAGGCATTACAAAGTCTTCACCATCATTTACATGTGCTTTTAAGGATAAGGCCTATGTTTCCCTTTGTGAAGCACATGAATTCATATAAGGTTGTTGTGAGAAGTCCAGTGTAGTCCCACAACTCCTCCCTTCATTTCCATGCCTTTGTCAAAGTCTCTGTCGTGCCTTAATATGTGTATGTCCACCAAGAACTTCAGAAAAATCATTACTCAAGTCTCCTTGCTTTCGAGCCCATGTTAGAAACAGCCTGACTAGTTAGCAGGACTGTGGGTGCATCTAATTGTGTGCAGAAAGCCAAGGTGAAGCTATGTTTGAATCCACAGGTCATGTAACTCAGGAGCTATTGCTTGTGAATAGTCTGTACTGGGTCTAGAGATGGAATTGGAAGGAGTCTGACCATGAGAAGCCACAGTTTGAAGTGAACGATGTTCAGCATTGAATGTAGAATGACAGTCTGATGTGATGTGATTACGATACCCTCTGTTGCTATATAAATGGACAGAAACTTTAACCTAGAATTTCTTCATTCCTTTCTGCTTTTGCAAAAACCCAACTTGCCAGATCGTGAAATGTCTATTGCAGTAGCCAGGTCTGTATAATGGCTTTTGGTATATTCATCCTCTTATTGTACATAGAAGGATTAAACTTCCTTTCCATCAGAATTTGTCTACTTGCAAGCAGCCATCATCTTTTTTTCAGGTGGGTCTTTGCCCACAGCATGATAGACTAAGCGTGCTTCATTTTTGAAAGTTTTTAGGGTATGTTTCAGAATTGGATGCTTCACACATTATTGTTGATAAAGTGGTAGAGACTTTCACAAAGAAATTGTGAGTTGATTTACAGCCTGGCCTTGCAGGAGAAAAGATTGCTAACTTTTGGCCTTGGTGTGAAATGAGTTTTGACCTCCATGTTCCATGATCACCCCACACATGATGCCCTTGGCTGAGTTACGAAAGCTGAAGTGCTTTTGTTACTCGGAGAGGGAAGGTACTCCTTTAACTGCCTCTTAGGAAGGGTGAGGGGAGGGAAGAGCTTGCAGGGTGATGGGGACACTGAAACTTTTCCTGCATGATAGGTGGAAGACTTTGATGTTATTTTTTAGCCAGTGTTGTTCACCACATCAGATAAGTAAAATTCCCCGGTTTCATGATTATGTATGGTTATTTCTCCAAACATGTCAATTACAGGCAAAAACTTGCGTACATAGCAAAGAAGATGAGGTAGTGGATTACGTGAAGGAGGAGATGTTTCTCATTGCTTATGTAGAGATTTGGGAATTTTCTTCTTAAGTTTTAAGAAAGGAGGGTTGCCAGCCATGCTTGCCTTCACGTGAACCTTTAAAACGTCACACTCAGTATGGGCAAGCAAAAAGAAATGGATGTGACATTTTCTGTTACTGACTTCAGCGGACGTGAATACTGCTTCTCTGTCCTAATGGAGGGGTCTAAAAAGAGCAGGCACACAGGCTGGCTGGGAAGTGCCCTCCTGCTGAGCCCTCCTGAGGGGCACAGGCAGAGATTGGCCCGAGTGCCAGCTTCTGCAGCCGTTCCAGACTTACTTGTGCAAGAAAATCTGACCTGAGACCAAAATGGGGCTGTTTTCCCTTCTTCTTATATGGAACTGGTCTATTCTAAAATTAAGACATCTTTAGAGAAGCGTAAGATGATTCTTTTTGTGTTTGATCAGTGTTGAACTGGCTTGTTTACAGTGGTGCGTCAGCAAATGGTGTCTGCTGGGGATTTGTACTAAGGTCTTCGGTGGTAACTGCTGTGTGAACACCTTATTAAATGCCTGTCTAAACCCATTTCCTGAATAAGATAAAGTTTGTACCTGTGACTTGTAAAACTATCCCAAGAAAATGTTCCTCTGCACCCCCGAAATTAACATGTTTTAGTTTGTTAGAGGACACTAGTGCCTTCTTTGCAATGTGTATTTCTGGAGGCTTTTCAAAATGAGGGCTAGGATTGCGATGCTGTGTTACACGCCAAGCTGGTATCCTGAGAGCTGTCTCATCCCGAGTGTCATGTGAGCCCTTCCAGCTCTGCTCTGCAGCATTCTGCGCCACGAGTTTCCATTCACCCCAGCGATAGACTAGTCTGTATTTACATCGGGTTTCTCTTTGTTTCCCATGATTTTCCTCCCACTATTGCGGACAACCTTGAGTGATCTAACCACAGTGCCACATAATTTCTCTCACGGTGCAGTGGTGCCAGCTATCACAGTAGTTAGTGTTTTTCTAAGATACAGCTCCTGCAAGGTTGAGATTATGCAGGAATCTTGCTTTCAGTAAAATAAGTAAACAGTCTCAGCACAAAACTTACAGCGTTCTTTCCATAACCGTAAATGTGACTGAGTGATGTGTCCTGACTGAGTAAGGGTCCCTTAAATGTGACCCTTAGAGAAACAAAAAGGCAAATGGAAATTTTAAGCATGTTAGAACAAACCTCGTAATTTTTTGAAGCCACAGTAACTGTTTTTCTATACCTGACCACCATTGCTTCTGACAGCTCGAGTTTGGCATTACTGAATGACAATGCAGTATAGTAGTAATTTTAGAAACACTTTTATTTGTGTACTGCAGAGATGTGAGGAAAAATACTAGTCTAGACAGAGCAGTGGAGGGAGAGAGGAGAAGGTTTGGGGTTGATGCTGGAATTAGGAGTGAAAAGACTGAGGACAGCAGCCAGCATGCGTGGGGCGTAAGAAGTAAAGAGAAGTGAAAAGTGAAGAAGAGAATGAGAAGTAAAGTGAAGGTGGAATGATGGGGGGGGAGGGGGCAGTGGTGGAAGTCGGGAATGCAAACCAGGTGAGCTGGGAGGGAGTTGGGGAACGGCAGAGAGAAGCAAAGGAAGAAAGTTGGGAGGAGGAAGAGGAGGAAATGACTCAAAGTACCTGAGGGATTAGGTCACTGTTTTGAGTGGAAAAGGTACTCCAAGCCTTTCTGTACCCTTCTTTTGCCAGCCTGTGTTTGTTTCAGGGTAGCTTTCTCAAAAAGAGATAGCTGGTAATGGAGGCAGGTGTCCCAGCTTTGTGTGGCAAAAGCGTAGCGTCTGGAGTGGCAGGTAGCCAATGTGAAAAATAGTAATTAAGTACCTGTACTGTCAGTTCTCCTGGGATGGGCACGAAGCCATAGTAATGACATGTGTACACGGTGCATTTAAACAGAATGTCAGTGGTCTTCACTTGCTGTTCCCAGCAGGGTAGAGCGTGCCAGCTCAGCGTAGCGGGTGGCTCTGCCGTGGGCAGTTTCACAGCGAGTTTCACTGCTGCCTGAGCCTTCTGCGTTTTGCACCTCTGCGTTTCTCCGTGCGGGGCACTGCCCCTGTCTGCCGTCACTCCGAAGCGGGCCAGGCGCGGCGGCTGCGCGGGGCTGGGCCTGCGGCGCTCGCACCTGCGCCGCCGGTGGAGGGAGGCGGCAGCTGCCGGCCCGGCGGCGGCTCCGGGGGCGGCCGCTTCGCCCACCGCCGGGCGGGAGGGGGAGGCCCGCCCCGCCAGCTGCTCCACCAGCCGCCGCCGGGCGGGGGGCGGGCGGGCAGGAAGCGCGGGAGCCGCTGGCGGCGGCGAGCGGAGGAGAGAAAGAGGCTCTCGCGGCGCGACCCCTGCGCGGGCGCGAATGGTCGCTGCCGGGGCGGGGCGGGGCCGGGCGGGGCGGAGCAGCCGCACGGGAAAGTTGCCGTGGGTCCGGCGGCAGTTGCCTCTCTCTTCTCCCCCGGCCCCGCGGCGCGCTCCGGTCTCCCGGGAGCGGTCGGGGGCGCTTTCCTTTCCTTTCTTTCCTTTCCTCCTCCTTGTATCATGGCACTGAGTTTTTAGGGATTCGGACGCAGGGAAATGGATATGTCGGACCCGAATTTTTGGACGGTGCTTTCCAACTTCACGCTGCCCCACCTGAGGAGCGGCACCCGCCTCCGCCGGACGCAGAGGTAAGGCGGGCTGCGGGGGGCGGCGGAGGGACGGGCTGCCGCCCGCTGCCAGGTGAGCGGCGCTGGCCCGGGCCGCGGACTTCCTGGTCCCCGGGCGGGCTGCGCGGGCGGCGGCTGACCCCCGGCGGGGCGCCGGCACTCTCGGCCTCTTGGCTGCTCCCGGTCTTGCGCTGCTGCGGGAGCCGCGGGGCTCTCCTGGCCAGTCCGGTGGGGGTCTTCTACTTTGGTGGGTTTTTAACCAAACGCTGCGTGTTGCTCTGCCTCCTTTTATAAGATGTTGTGTTGTTTTCTCCTGCCCTTCCACCCTCTCCCCCCCTTTTTTTTCCTTAAAGACACTTTCAGCTTGCTCTCAAATATTTGACCTTTTATCCAGAGCAGATATACTTTATATGGACAACTCAGGATAGCCTACTTTGTTCCGTGTTCTTAAAGAGACAGGTTGGTGTAACTACTTTTTTAGGCAGGCTAGCTGACATTTGTTAATACAAGAATGACCTTTTTATTTTTGTAGCATTTTCATTGTTGTCAGAAGGGAGAAAAATGTTTGGAAATACTAAATGCTAAGTAAAAGTTAAAGGGTTGTGCCATCAACGGACAGAAGACTGACAAGCTTTGACATCTTGGTCATTTTTTTGTGCCGTGGTATCCCTTGCAGTTGAGTATATGCCTCTACCACGAGGAATAGCAAAAGTTTATAGAAGTTTGTAACTTTGTTCACTAGTACCCCATATGCCATTTTGAGACATACCAGCTGTGGTGTTAAATTATGATATGCTTCTGTCTGTGGAACTACCTGGAGTATTAGTGTAGGTGTTATCTTTGGAGAACGTATGTGCAACGTTTCTTCTGCTGGCTGAAAAGCTGGCATAAAGCAAGCAGGATAGAGTCTTAGCAAAGCTGGCTGTTCCTAAGCCTTAAGTATTTATGTACTGATATTTTTCAAAAGAAAAAAATGTCTCTCTGTTGAATGGCAGAAAGTTAAAATAGGAAAATCAAGTGGGCTATTTCACATCAATGCAAATCTGTTCCTTCAGTGTAGATCTATTCTTTATGTGTCTAACTTGGGGTAGCCCTAAGTGCTGAGTTATTTTATAATTAATTATTATTCCTTTCTTGTATATCATTTTTTTACTCTTATGTAGAATTGAATGAGTGTCCAAATAGGCCCTATGCATTTTTCTGCTGCAAATGTATCTGTATTTAAAGAGGGGAACATAATGGGCCTTTTTCAAATCGCCTTCACTTTTCTTAGTCAAGTAGGTTTGCTCTTACATGAAGACCTAAAAATATCTTTTATAAAGTGTATGGCTGCATGGCAAGTCGAGGAGAGAGACTTGGTAGATTTCACAAGAAGCGTGAAATACATATGTACTACTTTATTAAAAAAAAATATTTGGATGCATTCCTGCTTCTCAAACACATTTAATAGTGTACTGGGTTTGTTGAAATATTTGAACGAGTTTTTAAAGCGGCATTGAATGCTGTCTCAGCATATCACATACATGGCGTATCAGTGAATAGTGCATGCCATATGTGCAGTTACATTTTATGTATTACAGGGATATTCAATATTTAATACCCGCTCTGTAGCAAAATCAGTATGTCGTAGCATTGTGAAACTAAAAAGCCAGCAGTGGAGTTTCAAGTCTGCTTACTCTTAATGGGCCCAGATACCCTCCTTTCTTAGGCTGGTTCTCTCATCTGGATGGGGGGCTCAGCATCTGTTGCATTGCCATCTCCAGGGGAAGGCTGACTGGCCCACTTCTTCAGCTCTCTTCTTAAAGGTGGACCTGTCCCCTGCACCCCTATACTCATAATTCATCTACAAATGTAAATGATAGATCCCAGAGTTATAAAACTATGGGAAGAAATAAAAACAATATGGACAAGTGCAGATTCTCTCGGTTCTGCTGCAGAAATGGGCTTGGGTTAATTAAGGTACCAGCTGGCTCTACGTGTTCTGAGCTGTATCTCATCTGGACTATCTTCACAGGCTCACGGTCAGCCATAGGCCCAGCTGTTACATGGAAGACTAGAAGGATGGCTGCTTGCATGCCACAGGATGCCTTCCCTTTCTGAAAGAGTGCTGCTGGGTAGTGGTAGCTGCTCATGTTTTGTATAGCTTTCCAGGCATTTTAGAGGACCAAAGAGTAAGTGAAAGTTTTGAGTCCACGGATTCAAGAGGGTTTTTTTCTTAATAGTAACACTGCCTATGAAACTGTTGTCCAGCTAATGACAAGCCTTGGTGCTTCATGAAAACTTTACAAGGGATGTTCATTGTTCTTTCTGATTGTATCCACAGTTGGCTTTGGGACTCCTTGCCAATGCGAGAGCATTAATTTTATGTTTTGATTGGGCATTTTTGCCTCTTAGGTGTGTTCCTTTTGCCTGTTCGGTTACTTTTACTTATACTACCAGGATTCTTGTGGCCTGCTAGGGCCTATCTTTTCTGTGAGCACTATCCTACTTTCTTGACACTTGAGATAATGAGAATTGTCCGCTAGAATTTTGTTTCTTTGTACAGATTTACTTGATGTAGGCATTTATTTCTCTTGGCAGAGGTTCTAAGAAGTAAAGAATGAAAAGGTAGTCTATTCTCCTTCAGGTTGCAGTGTTGAGGCTGGCAGCTAAGTTATAAGATGGACATAAAACTTAGTTTATGGTCTTATTTGCAGACTAAAGTCTTTCGTTAAGATCTGTTTTCCAACAGTAGGCTTAGCTGAATTTCAATTGCAGCAGCTCTTTCTGGAAATGATACCTGAACAAGAAATATCCCAGCCTGACTTTCAAGTCATGGAGTAGGTTTTCAGGACTGGCAGGTAGAAAAATTCTCTTCAATTATAAATTGGAGGCATTTGGTATTCAAATCACTGAGCCTATAAATGACAAGGATTACACCATGTGCTTTTACAGAGGAGAAACGTGTATACCACCATGTGTTCACTTCTTTTTCTGTTGCTATAGGTCTGTGGACCCTTCATTGTACTAACTTCAGGTTCCTGCCTGAAATGGCATCATCTGGAGTAGAGAACTAGAGAGACAGAAGGTCTCTGTGTATGTGTATACATTCATTTATATAGATTGATGTGTAGATTTACGTATGGATAGATGTGCACACACACACTTTTTTCATATGGAAAAATGACTAAATATTTTCTGCTTCATTCTGTGCTATGTATTTAGTTCTCTTCTGCCACTTTCTCTTTTCTGTCTGATCCTCTCTGTGTATCTTGTACAAAAACTGACAAGCCAGTGACATTTGTGTGTGTGTGTGTACTTTTCTCTTGCTTCTTTGTGGTAGTTGCACTGAAACAATGTTATTACAGTCATTCTTCCTTTGAGTCAGAGGGTTGGTTTTTTTTTCCCAGAGGCATGGAATTACGAATGCTTGCCCAACTGCTTCTCAGCCAAAGTAGGCTCCTAGATGATTTGTGTTGAAACTTCATGTTATTTGTGTACAGTCACTGAAGTGATACTGAGACTTTCCTGATACGGGATTAAAATATTCATCAATCATCAAGTAATAATTCATACATTCTAACAGTTCATAACCATTTCAGAAACGTTAAAAACAAAGGAAAATTATAACTTTTATTGGAAACTCGGAGAATAGAGTTGTCAAACTTTGTTGTAGTTTTATTAGTTTTGGGACAGCATGCTTCCTGGAAAATACTGAGCAGGCTTTTTGAACTTCTCTGAATTGGTAGTATGGGGAGATGCAGTGATTCTAAAATTATGGTGTAAACTCTTGCTATTGGTTCTTTTATAGATCTCGTTTTTTTTCCTTTGTCAATATAGTGTTATGTGTAAGTATTCTATAAATGGATTGTTTTACTTAATAATAGGTGTTAAAAGCGGTCCTGTTGGTGACATAAGAAAACCAAGCATGCTTATTAACATAAAAGCAGCCACAGAAATGAAGTATAATTGTGTTGCTGCTGAATCTGTCAGTGTTCCAACTTGACTTACTTGACTTTTGTTACATAGGAGTAAGCATCAGTTAAAAGTTAAAGGATTGCTTTTTGCTGTATTTATGTTATTTTTAATGTATGTTTTGGAGTGTGGTGATTTGAAGAGCTTTACCTCTTCCTTTCAACCCTCTTCATTCACCTTAATTCCTACATGCAAGAGAGAGGGAGCTATTATCCTAATAGATGTTGAATAAATTTAGAGAGAAGATCGTTACTGCAAAACTGGGGGGAATAAAATACATTCGGGCAGGCTGTATGTGCTTTCAAAATGCATTGTCATTGAATATGTTTTGTTAGAAGTTGGACTAATGATCCTGCTGCTTTCTGTGCTACATAGTGAAGTGTTAACGTACCTTGATAATTGTATTTCCTTTCATTCACAGTTAAGGGCTCTGTGTTAGGGGGATAGTCTCACCGTCAAAGTGAATGTGTTGGTTTTATTCTGGTTAGTTTACTTGGCCAATCTTTTTGTTCAAGCAATTGATGTATTTCAAGTTCTGCTTACAATCTGAATGTTGGCAACAATCAGTTTTCTCCAATGAGCCATCATTGTTTCTTAGCTTCAGCCAGACTGGTGAGGATTTATCTGGTCATATTCCTGGGTTTTGCTTAGTTTTTACTTAGAAAAAAATCCTATTTTGTTAGAAGTAAGTTGAGAACTTTAGGGTTTGACCAAAGAATCTTACTGTAGAAAACTTGAGAAAAGCTGAAATAAGAGCAAAATAAAAAAGAAGCTTAGAAAAGTGCTGAAAGAAGCTGTTGGTTTTTTTTTTTTCTTCTGCTCCACCCCCCCCGCCCCGTTATGGTTAATGTCTGCTGTTACACAGTAGGAGACGGTCTTTGTCTTACCCAGGGAATCAGAAGGACAGTAGTCCAGACGTCCCTTCATGAGCTGTGGTGGTTGGGACACATCACATGTTGTGGGCACATTACACAGAGATTCAGTCCTCCCACTCCGTTTGAATTTGGCTTACATCTGCTATTGATGTTCTACAGAACCATTACAGTTCTTGCTGTGTTAGAAGCTGGCTGATCCTTCTCAAATGTAATTTTTAAGCACACCGGAGCTCCCTCATGCAGTGGTTAATAGTTGCCTCTTCTGCTGCATCTTCTGTGAGAGAGCTTCAGACTTCTGGTAGCAGTAAGCTATGTACCTGCTTGCGTGGCTGTACATACTGATTGATGGGCTTGCCTCTGGCAGTTCTTTGTCGAAGCTGGAAATGGTGGTCAGATAAGTGGATTTCAGGGTAGGTTCCCTGTGAATTTGTTACAGGTGTCAGTGTGCACGGCTTACAAAGTAGGAAACAGGAGTGGTAATAATTTGGTTAGTTGAGAGACATGAAATCGTTCAGTATTTTGAGCCACTGTGTTTAGAATATGAAGATACTGCTAACTGGTTGAGGTTGAACCTTTCTAATGAAGCTTTTTACATGTGTCACACATTTAATAATGGTGTAAAACTGTTTAACACTGCATGCAGTTCTTCTGTGTATGTTGCCACATTATCTGTAGGCTGTAGACGTGGATCAGGATATCACGGTACATATCATTTGAAAAAGGTTTAGTAAGGGGTAGATTCGTTGGAAGGAACACTGTGATGGCACCAGGACAGATGCGTATGTGCTATACTGTATTTCCCAAACTGAGAAAAAATCAGAAAGTTCACTGAACTCTGATTCAGCCTTATTCAACAGGTATGTCGCATTCAGTGACAGCTCCTGGATTTTCTCTTGGGAACCTTTCAGAGGATTTTTGCCTCTGAACCTTCGCAAATTCACTAACTGCAATAACTGTGAAATTTTAAAGCCCCTCAGAAGAATATATAGTGTTAATGGATAAAATTGTGTCTAGGCATAATATGCAAGTGTCATATATTGGACTCTGATTTTTATCTGATGTGGGGGTCTACTGCATGACACTGTGCATGGTTACTTGACTTAATTTTTCATGTCACTTAAATGTACACTGGTAGAGATGTTTAAGGGGATCACTCACACTTAATATACTTGGCATTTTTCTATCAATGTCTGTGACCACATACTTCTCAGCACTAATGTTTCAGTCCTTTTTTTTTTTGTAGCAGTGCATATTCTATATACTATTGATACACAGTAGTGTTAGATCTACTTCAGTAGACTCTTCCACCTCAATAAAACCGAGATAAAAAAAACACACTTCAGTGCAGCCTTAAATCTCATGATAGACCAGCTCTATGGTCTTATTTAAAATGCTGAAACCAAATTGAATAGTAGTGAACTAGAAAACTCCTTTTGGCATGGTTCCCAGTAAATATAAACATATCTCAGAAGTACTGTAAAACAGAACAATTCCCAGATTGATCTACCCAATAGAGAGACTTCAGAACTACAAACTATGTGTTACTGGTATTCCTGCCACTGACAGATGAGTACAAAAATATTGGGGTCATGCCAGAATAAATACATCAGCTTTTTCGCCTTTTTTTTCAGTTAGCAATGGTCTTCCCTAAATAATTGTTTAGGACTAAGGAAAACCGTCATGGTCTATTGTTCTTGAAAGATTATAATTATTATTGTGAGTAGAATCTGTTATTCCCATGAAATACTGGCATGTTCAGTTTAGTGATTAGAAAGTAAAAACTGCTGCAATTTCCTTATCCCACCCGTTCTTTTTTTCTGCATATGCAGTAATTATGTAGATGTGCTAACATGTAATAGCCTGCTTTTGATCTCTGTCGTTTGGCTTTAACCTAGTTGTAAGATCATATGTTAAAGAAAAATTCTTAAAAGGTTACCCACTAGTGGATCTCCCCATCATGTCGTATGTCCTTACCTCCCCGCGCCCCCCCCCCCCCCCCCCCCCCCCCCCAGTGTTAAAGATGATGTCAAATGAGGCACTGCTTACTGGTAGGAAAATGGCTACTTATATGTGATCGATGTGTCTGTCCTTTCTAACTAGACTGGTTTAAAACATAGTTATTAACGTCCAACTAAATTACGGGGAAATCGAGGATACAATTGTTCAGTTTTATTAAAAAAACCTAGTTTATGTAAGCAATTTTAAAAATCTATGTTGATGGTGGGTAGACTAAGGTAGTCCTATGTAAAGTCAAGAGTGTTGATTATTGAAGAAATAACATTCCTAATGTGCTTAATTTGCTGAAACAAATAATAATGCGAAGTATTACACATTGAAATAATTTAGTTTAGTAAAAATGTATATATCCTCAGTCCTCTTAGTGCTTGATTATAGTATTGTATTGCAGAGTTTATAAAACATTATTTCTCTCAAGGCAATAAGGTGGTTGTAAAACTTTCTTTTGTGTGTGTCAATACGGGAGTATGTCAGTCTGAACATTTTTAATGTGTCTGACAAAATTCGTGTTTTTTGTTTTCGGGGGACTTGCATGAATGTAAACTTACCTGTTGCAGGATTGGAGAGGAAATGTTATCAATCTTTTGTTTATTTTCATAAGTATCAGTATATATGTGTACACCTGTACAGACTGTAAATAAATACACACACATAAGGGTGCACAGACATTTGTATACATAAATACTCAAGCAGTAGCTCTAAAATAATACTTGTTGAAGTTGAATGACATTAGTACTATAAGGTCAGTTCAACAATCAGAAGAACTTAGTTTTCTTACTTGTGCTTTATTGAAAGACACATCTGGGTGTAAATAGGATAGACAGTTTTCCATGCATCAGGGTATTTATGCTGTTTATACTGTGCATTCGAACTATAGCTTTTGAAAATTTCTGAAGTGCAGCCATTTATAAACTTGTTTCTTAGAAATGTGACTTGTCTTCCCAAATTGAACAAGACTCTCAGCTCTGTTCCACTGCTGGAAGAAGCTGGTTTATTTCTTTGAATTTTTTGAACTTTACTAATTCAAACAAGTATAGCGTTTACATTGTGAAATACTATGGTATCTATCTCTTTTTCCCTTAAGAAATATCAGAAGGATGCTTTACGGTAAGCTTTGTTTTGGAGGTAATTCTATGGATATCCATTTTGTCTGGAGCCCAGCTTGAGAGGGCTAATAAATTAAAAGTTAACTTTGTTTGAATGCTGGTACTTGTTATCTGTCATTGTTTTAAGTAGCACTTGGGATGTTCATAACTGAAACAGTAGTGGAGGATAGACTTTTCTTTATTTTCCCCAGCTGTTTTCCTGCATGCATTTAGGAACACTGCGTAGTCAGTCTTCCCGCTCTGGGCTGTTGGGCCCCTATCCTGTACGAGATTTGGCACAGGCTTCTGAACAGAATCCCACTTCTCACAAGAGATAGATTTGCAGATGTTGAACAACTTGCAGTGCTTTTTTGACCCTTTGCTTTTTTTCATGTGTACCTGGGAGAAAGGAGTTTATATAATAGTTATTTGTTTTATTAAAGCTATTCATCAGAGGTGGATTTCTATAGGAAGCCTTTACTTTCTTTTTGAAATATTTAAATATGATGCTTTTATGCATCAATTTTAAATCCCAAAGTTGTTACAGGGAAGATGGGTACAGTAGTTTGAACTAGCTGAGCTTCCTTTGATAAATATGAGTATAATGAATCATTCTAATTTAAATTCCTCTTATTCTTAAAATTTTCATTGGGCAACTAGTATTATCACTTATTGGATGAGCTGCTGGAATTTTCTGGAAAGGTATTCCTACATAAAAATATACAGAAACCTCAAAAGTAGAAAACAAAAGAAAGGTAGTCCTAAGAATAGCATATTTTTTAAGTATGTACTTTAACCCTGAAACCTCCCCTCCTCAAACCCAAAACAAACTCTAATGGAACATGAGAACTTTTTGGTCTGCCTGAGGGACACACAGAGGTCTCTGTAACTAGGAGGCAGGACCTTCTTCCAGCCAAGAGGTGGTGGCATTCTGGCTAAATGTCCCAGAGAAGAAGCATCTCTTGCACTCTGGTTAGCTAAGCAAAAGTGAGGGAAGGTGACCCCAAAGGGGGTTTGGAGAGTGAATGGAACATGAGAGATGAAAATTTTGCAGGAGGATTGCAGAGGATGTAGTGCTGTGATTCAGTGAGAGGATGTGAAACCACAGCAAATGGAGCTTCCCTGGTTCTTCTCTTGACAGAATTATTTGTAACAGATATGTGTCATTTAATTTAACAGTATATAGCTTAATATAAATGAGCCTAGAAATCTAGAATTAAATTCTCCCTTCAGTCATGGACATTTCCTGTTGATTACAGTCCATGCTAACTGAGAGAAGGCAGAAATCTTTATCAGAATTTTTAGTTGATAGATGTATCTTTACAGATTTAATGTAGTTCAAACATAAGCATAATAATCCAGTCCTTGATGAAATGGAAGGTAGATACTGACACTAAGAATAAATCAGAGTTATGTTTCTACCGACAGATGCCTTGGTGTTTACCAGAATTTGTTGTCAGGACAGTTTTCATAATGTGAATCAACACATGACTCTTTTTGTTGCCTTTTATGGAAACTGGAAGGAGGATGCTTGAATGTGAACTCATTCATCTGATAGTGCTCTTCAGTGAGCATAATTAACTAACATCCTTTGTGATAATACTGTTAACCCTCTCGGAGTTAACTAATAAAAAGTAGATTGTGTACATTTTGTTTTACAGATATGCTTTTTCAGTGAGTCTAGGCCTGTCTAGCTTGTTCTTACGCATGGGTATGTCAAGGGAATTTCCATAAGTGCTGTAATAGTAGAAGCAAAGGCAGTCAGACAAGTCCAATATGCTCTATTCACCTTGTCTATGAACACCCCACGCAAAAGAATGATTATGTCAGTTCACTGTACCATCAAGTCTTACCAGAACGTCTTCTTTTTGCTTCCTCCACATAATGGACAAAGAAAATATGTAACACATTTTGTAAGTAAGCTTGTGTGTTGTTTTTTTTTTCTTACCTGAGGCTTGGTGATTTGGCTTGTTCCCTGGCCCTTCTGCCATGTTTTAATGATTGAACTGTTGTATTTGGAGGCATCTGCTCCCCATCTGTGACCTATGACTAATGAGAGAACATGAATTCTGTGGGGAAATAGACTTCTATCTGATTTTTTCCTTCCTGCTTGATTGTGTCTCACATGTGCTATTCTGTCTTGCCAAATGTCAAAATATTATCATCTTTTGCATGGCTTTGATTTCTATTGGTGGAAGAAATTTCAAAACCAATAGATGAAACTTTTTTCTGTGTGTTTGTTTTGGGTTTGTTGGGTTTTTCTTCAGATTTGAAAATTAAGTTTCATCACATATTTTCTTACAAGTCTTCCTCAAATCTTAGGACAGCAAACTGCTTGTTTTTCCTTTTCTGTAAAGGAAATGTTTCAAAGGAAATACAAAACATACTAGAGTATATGAATATACTAGGTTATTTTATTAAATATGCAAATTGTTTGTGTAGGTCAGAGCTAAGCATTCAGCATTATCTATAAATTAATACCTTTTAACCATCATGTGTTTCCTTCTTCTGATTCATAAATTATAAGGCAAGCAGAAACCAGTACAATCACGTACTCTGACAGTCTACAGTAAACAAGACGGAGTAATAGTGTTAGAGATTTAGTAATTTGGCCCTCCTGGTCAAGGTAACATGTTTGTTTAATCGTTGACAACTTTGAGAAAATCTGGAAGGTTTGCCACTGTTCTGGACAGCTTTCTTTTGATTCTTATTGTTCCTTAAGTGAGATGTGTTTTACCACTACTAATTTATTGCTGATGCCGTTGTCTCTCCCACTAACCTTAGTTATGACCTCAGAGACACTGGACTTTGTGTTGTCTAAACATTGTGTTTTCTAAAAGGCACCTGCCCCAGGAAGCTGGCCTGTGGGCCAACAGCATGGTGTGGCTTCTGTCCATGCTGGGAGCACTTGGCCCAGGTCCCTGTGGGAGTGTTGGGCGTGTGTAAGGACAAGGGTGAGGGAAGTCATGTGCTGCTTTTTTCTCTTGGGTGGGCCAGACTGTCTGAAATGATGGAAGTGTGCGGGAGTTGTATGAAGGAACATGTCCTGCTGGGCTGCTGTTGGAAGACTGTAGTGCAGTGGGAGGCAAAAGTGTCCCATTGGTCTTGTTCATGTAGACTCCAAGAAACGATCCCTGGAGCTGCTCCCAGGTTTCATCTTCTAGGTAAATAGTTGGTTCATTCCAAAACACGGTGCAGGAATGAAGTAAAGCACATGCAGTATGGACAATCGGAAGACCAGGGTCCAGGAACTAGAACATCCTATGTGGCAGGAACACCCAGTGCGTACCGGAAATCCAGCACCCTAATGAAATGAGATGTTGCTGAACATAGTTTTAGTACAGGGATAGCGTATGCGTATAGAATATTAGAATATCTGCCAAGTTTTAGAAGTTACATTTTAAGCATTATTCTTTTTTTACACAAAGGTGTTGCTATTCTAATAAAAATATGCATATTAAACATGCATGTAACAGAAGATACAAAATTATAAAAGTCAGTGTAATTACCTGATTTTATGGAAAAGCTTGTATGAAAAAAACATTTTTAATTATGGACATTGCTAATGTCAGAGGAAGGATTAGAGCTTGAGAACTGGCTCAGCATTCTGTGTTCTGCGGTGGCCTTTTTGGAGGCACAGTAGCAACGCATGTAATGCCACACAACCAAAAGCAAGGACAGAGTTTTCATTCTAGTTTTTGTAAACATTTACGGATATTTCACTTATACAGTTTGTGCTGTCAAAAATAATTTTTCTTCTCTGCAAACTATGTATTTTTACAAAACCACTTTTCTGATACATACCAAGATCCCATAAACATAAAACTCATAAACCATGAGTGGATGACTTCACTGACCACTAGACAATAGCCATCTTGAGGGAAAAGGCAAGAAATATTGTCAACACAAATATTGAAGATAAGTGAAGGCAAATAAGTATAGGACTTCCACTTCAAATACAGTAAAAGTCCAAGCAGTTAAAATACAATTCTTTATAATACGATTTGGAAGGAATGTGGTGCTTTATGTTCTTAGGATAAGTGTGCAGTATCAGATCTTTTGTTTTTAAGGCACTTGGTTTTTAATTGTCATTATTTTATGAGAACAACTCCCATTGATCTACTAACTTCTGCATTTATTAGGCAATGGATTCTTCTAAGTCCTGTCAAAAGTGAGGGCTGCTGTTGCCTCATAAAAATCTTACAGAACAAGGGAACCTGATATGGAAGGTAAATCTGCTCCTGACTTTGTCACTTGGCTACGGCTATGAGGGGATTGAAGTAGGTTTTGGACCAGTCTCACTTCTTTTTTTTTTTTTTTTTTTCCCCTTGAATCCTCTGACAGTGTGGTGTTCACAAGGCATAAGACGTTTTCCAAACAAAAGCAAAGACTACAGAAATGGTGGTATTATCCTTTCTGCACATCACTTCTTCAGTCATACTTCTGCTGTGATGCAAATAGAAACCTTAAATTAGGTAATGGGCTAATGGGCCGGATGAGTAGTGAGGTGATTACTCTTCCTGATGGCCAAAAATTGTATCACACCCTTTTCTGTCACCTTACTTCATCCACGCCCTATTCTAACCTGTCGGAGATGTTTGTCTCATCTACGTGTTACGCCTGGGTTTTTGGACTGTGTAAGCTCTTTCCAGCAGAGAGTGTCATTTGTTGTGTTCATATGATGTCTAGAACAATGAGGACTTGTAGCACTATTGCATATATGAGGAGTAATGATGCTTCTCACCACTAGGCTCTCTTGCATGTTGGACCAAGTGGTTTTGTTCTAAAGAAAAAACTATTTTGAGGGAAGTTGTGTCGTAATTGACAAATCCCCACATCTTCTATTCTCAAGAAGTCTTGGAACAAAGCTGACATACTGTAGTTTTCCAGAGTTTCTGCAAATTGACTCCGTTGTAGCCTAGAGGAGAAAGGCTACAGTCTGAAATCATTGTACTGTTTTGAACAACAACAACAAAATCCAGTCATTACTTAGTTTTAGGTAAAATCTAGAGTAAGAACATCTAAAATAAATTATTATTTATTCGAAAGACTTTTTCAACCACAAAGCACCATTGTATCTACCTGACGTGCCATAGTTGGTTTTTTTGGCTGGGACGAATACCATTTGACTGTAGGGACATACATAGGAGTACATACAATTTTCTGTTTTCATATGTCCTTCTAGAAGAAAAAAAGATACGTAGAAAACAAAAGCTGCAGATTATTTTTTCACATACTTGCTGCATTTTAATATTGGAATAGAAAATGTACAACAGCATTAATGTAGTTGGTGAGTTTAGTGGCTACTGAGATTTTCAAGCAAGTGCCTATGTATAATGTATGATTAATTTCAATTGATCTGATTGGTTTGAAGTAAGCTGGAAAGCACCTTATTGTAACACTCTAAGACAATAGTTTTGCTTAAAGCTTATTGGATTTTTTTTCCTTCACTTCTTCAAGACCACTGAATTTATAAAATGACAACATTGAACTATACTGAGTACTTTTTCTATTGAAAATATTTGTATGTATCTTGAAGGTATGATTTAGTTGCTTGAATGTGAAAATGTGACTTCTAATCAGTACTGTTGCCACACACCACCTGTTTGCCTCAACAAAATTAGTGAACTTCCATGCTTCTCTTTGCATACCCAGTGGTGATAACCTTCTGAGGAGGTTATCAGTCTAATTTACCTACTTTTTATACTTGGCCTGTGATTTGATAAGAATTTGGTTTGTTAAACGGGATAATTATGTATTGCTAAATTTAATCTCAAAACATTCTCATTGCACTTTAGTGATGAGAAGTTCTCTTGAATGATAGAATTGTGTATATGTAGTATGTAACAGACCTATTTTTGTTAGTTTGGGAAGTTTTCAGTAGCTTGATTCCATTGAAAGACATGTGGGTTTTAAATTAAGCATTGATAGAGAAAAGCTTAAGGTAACCGGGGATTTGCTTCACACAAATACGCTGTCAAAATGATTAACCTTTTTCTTTAATTAGCCGGTTGAGATCTTGAAGAGCAACCCAGGACTGAAGAAAATGCATTCAGTTGATCTGGGTTTTTGAATGTTTGGTAGGTTTTTTTCACAAGTGCATACTTGACTACCCTTACACTTATGAAAAGCAGCGATCTCTAATGATCTCACGTGGTTGGCAGCCTGGATTCATCTGCAAAACAGCGCTGTGCCCTGCAGCACCATACTGGGGTGTGTGCTTAGCTCTGACTCAGAGATCATCATCGTTTCCTGCAGCAGCTAGTTAGCCTAATGCCGCGTAGCCTGAGATGTGACAAAATCGCAGCACGAGGTGATATGGCTACAGGCATTTGGACTATTAAAGCTAGACTTGTAAAGGATATGACGTGTAGCTTTGTATTGCATTGCAGCATGATTCCTGTCTCCACCACCGATGAATGACATGTTTCTACTTTTCTACAGTGATAAAATGTGCTGGGAGACATCAGTGAATAGGAAGACCAGAATTTGTCCTTTGGAGAGAGTGACTACATTATCTGTTTTAAAGATATGGCTAATAGAACATACTGAATACTCAGAATTTAAAAGCAGAATATGATTTTCTGGAATTATTATCATAACTTGTTTTTAGAGCTCTTGGTGGGTGATGTTTCAGTGGCTATGTGCTGAGCTGTAAACTCAAACCTATGAGTACTAGTAACGTCATGTTCAGTCCAGCTTCAGTCTTACAGAAACTTTTGGGAGTTTAGCAGATTTTTACAAAATGGTGCTGTACCGCTCCTGTGTTAAATAGGTGTGAAGCTGCTATTATTGTGTTTGAGTTTGTTTACTGGAAAAAAAAATCAGTAAGGAAAAATTAAGAGAGCAAGGTATGCTATTTCTCTGAAGAATATGAAGAAATAAAGAATCTTTGTCAATCAGTACAAGGTTTCCACAATTGTGTGAAATCTAATGCAACACTTTTGAAGGAAGAGATGATGAGATTACATTGCTATTTCACCAGATTGTGGGAGCAAATATGAATTGCTGAATGCCAGTTTACCAATTAGAGTCTTGGGGTTTTTTTATTGGTCACTTTTTAAAATTTCATTGTTTTTACTTTCCTGTATCAGCTAAATTTATGCCAGTCACAATGAGGCAAGAGATTATACATCCCCATAAAAACAAGTCAGAGCTCTGTAATCAGTTCAAGCTAGGTTGAGAAAACAATCAGTCACTTTTTAATTGGTCACACACCCATATGTACATCAAGCTAGTTGTCCAGCCCTTCTAAACTGTGTGGTACCATTGCCTGTGCAGACTTTCTCGAGGTTTTGAAAGACTGAAAAATCATTTTGATTTAATGTTTAGTTGTGCATTTGTAGAATGGAGATTATTAAAAAGCATGTGATTATGTTAATATTGATTTATGTGAATGCTTTATAATTTAATTTACGTCTTCAAAGGTAAAATCTGTTTATTTGGGTAGTGGTAATTTTCACAGTTATGAGTTGAAGAAAGGATAATCCCAATGAATGTGTCTACTCTTTTATATTCAAGACAGTTGGGGAAGTGGCTTTTGCTGACATTATTTTGTCTTTCAGATGTATGCCTACATTTGGCTTTCAAGCTGAATGTAGTCTGTTTGAGGTCATTTGTAATGATTATTTGAAAAGCTGAACTAGAGCTTATGTTAATAGAAAGTCTAATGTTTGATTAAACCACTGAACCAAATTAGAGGTTTGGGGCCCCTATTTTGCAAAATCCAGGAAATGAAGGATTAATGTTCAAAGTCTCAGCATGTTCTTCCTTACTACTGAGAAGTTTAGAAGATCATAGAATGCTACATGTCATGGTTCCACTTGAACCCGTCTCCATTGCATTAAATGGACAGTATGTGGAAGTTGTGCCAAAGCAAGTTTTCAGTGGAACAGAGCAGTCGCGTGTTGAAACTACTGAATTCATCTTAAACTGTAGATTCAACTTTCAGTTCTCTTCATCCACACTGCCTAAAATGACTGGTAATCTACAAGACTGCTTTCTGTGGTGGAATCACTGGTGTGAATCTCAGAATAATAATGACAAAGGAGTAACCTTGTGGCAGTACAATCTACAGAAATGTGTGGCCAGTCTTGGTTTTAGCTTATCCACGTAAGAGTTAATTGCTAGCATAGTAGTATGTCTTAGAGGATTTGAAGAGTGTAGTGTGATGTGGTGGTACTTCAAGACGTAGTTGAGGAAAGGGGGAAATTTGCTCATTATAGATCCCATTGTACTGTTTTAATGACAGTTTGGTGTTTCTTAGGTCTAAATCCAACGTAAGTCATAGGCGCAAATTCTAATTCAAAACAGTTGTGATCCATGGAAGCAAAAAATGTGAGCTTTTTTCAAATTTTTCTTCTAAGTCCATTGCTCATGTCTGAGATAACAGCTATTCTGTAATTAACAGTTTATAAACAGCAAAGACTTATGTAAAATCACTTTTTGTAAGAGTTCCAACTCTCCTTGTTCACAACTTTGACACAAATTCCCTTTCAGATTTATTCTTTCTACCATCATGTCTCTGCTATCCCGGACGTTGCTGCTCGAACGTGGAATTTTAACTGAAGTTAAAAAGCCAAACAGATGTGTTCTTGCAGGATTATGAAGTCTTGAGATTTTTTTTAACTATGTAATACTAGAATTCTTGCAGAGATTGATGTGTAAAGAAGAAAGACTATACAGTGAATTGCACTGTTCAGCTTTGTTGTGTGTGTCCAAGCTACCGTTCCTTTTTATTTAGAATTCATCACTGCTGCATAGCTTTTAGCGGTTTCTTTTCTAATGCGGAAATGTTCATGGATAGAAGTTAATTTTCATCTATTTTTAGATGTTTAGGATTCATGTTAAATCTCTCCGTTGTCAAAATAGGTCTTGAAAGATGGACTTGAAAGAAAATCACCAAACAGACCCTAAAGCAAAAAACCAAAACCACCACCAACAAAACCCTACCCTCAAACACTGAAAACTTGGAGTTTTCGAGTCACTGTATGAATCCAGAAGATAGAACTTGAAGAATAACTGCACGTACTACATCATACAGTTATAACAGTTGTCTATACACTCACTTTGGTTTCCTCTCTTTTAGTTTGCCTGCAATCCTGCTTGTATTGGAGTAGATATTGTTTAAACAGTTAAGTTTTAATACAGGTGTATGCCATCCTGTGTTGCATAGGTTGACAGACAGTATTTCCTGTAGCATCTCAGGTGGTTCTTATTAGTACCAGCAGCACTGCTAGATCTGGCACCTAAAGCTATTACTGCTGTTGTGTCAGGTTGGTTGTAGGCTTTCGTAGCTGTGGACAGTGAGTTAACTGATGTGTTCAAAGTTAAAATGTTAACTATATTTATCACTGCTTGTTTTTTTGTCTCTACAGTGGATGTTGCTTTACTAGTCATTTTATGTGATACTTCATTCTTGACACACCAGGGTGAATTAAACAAATCTTCGTTGTGAAATTGTTCCTCTTCACAATATTAGCTCATAGCTATTTGCATCCTATAAATCATATCCTTGCACTCATTTTCTTCCTTTTCTTCTTTCTTCTACACTGAGTCACTGGCATTTGCTTTCATGAATCCTCTGTGACCTACTTCTATTTATGAGCAATTAGTACATTACTTTGGTAGTAAAATACTCCTTTCCTGGTATGGATATTTTTACAGGGCAAAGTGTATGCAAAATTTGTTTTCATAAATTGTTTGTATACTCTGTTCTGTGTTTAAGATGGACTTAGTCTTTTCTCTATATTCTTGTGGGATGCTGTATCATTGTATAGATTTAAGTCTAGTATAGAAAAGTGTACTAGGGATAAAAGTTAACTTTAAATTGTCATTTTCCTTGTTTCTGTGTTCCTGGATTTTCATGAGAAGATAGTGTTATAGGCCACTGAACGGATCAGGAGAATTATAAATGAGAAATCAAGCTTACTTGGTCCTGAAAATTCCAAGTTTCTGTAAAACATTACTTACAGAAAGAATTCTTGGTCAAGACAAAGTATGGATGGATTTTGTGGACCAGATTCATTCCTGGAGGTACATTTCATTTCATTACACCTTTACTTGGAGACTTGTAGTGTTGAATGCGTACTGGTTTTTTTGCTAGGAAAATGCTACTCATTTTCCAGTTTCACTCAGCAGATTTTCATTAGATGTAACCATGTGGATAAATTTACGGTCAGATTGTGTTATAATTGTGCTGGGTCACCAGTTGTGGGAAAGAGCTTGAAGTATACCATTGCAGAGAAGAAAAATTCCCCTCTCGCTGGATCATGCATCATCTCTTCTCAGAGCCTGTATGAAAGATTGCTACCCAGCACTATTCTGTTTTGATCTTCAGAAAACCTATCTTAAAAAGGCTTAAGGGATTCTAAAGTTGTACAATATTTCTGGTTCAGAGATTTGGATACTTGGATCATTAAAGTGATATAGCATGTCAGGGGGAAGGGAACATTTGGTGGCATAACATGAACACTTTATCAGTACTTATTTGGGGTGGCCTAGATAATTTGTTTCTGACCTCACTGTTTGAGTAATCCAGTCACTTGAAATGTATGCCACTGACACTGTTTTAATACTGCACCATACTATTTTTAATAGTGTAAATGTGCATGTATATGTAAGTGCCAGGTCTGTGGCAGCAAACTGAAACACGTAAATCGTCTGATCTTTCCTGGCTTGTGTGGTGCTTGATGATTAAGCATTACCAAAAAAAAAAAAAAAAGGAGAGCAAGTGGATGTCAGAGGCCTTGTGTTGTCATCCCTGCTGACGAGTATGCCTGGAGATGTTTGAATTGGAGATTATTCAGACGTTTCCAATTACCTCACCGTGACTTTGCAGCAAAGCAGTGTGATCTGCATGTGTAATAGATCACCTTCCTCAGTAGGTGTACTGCTGCGTGGAGCTGACGTTTGCTCCCAGGCCTAGCCTACACACTGGGTTTTATATGGGGGTAATTATTTCAGCTATAGCTAGTTGGTTAATTTTGCTGACATAGCTTTGTTAGTACACAATTACAGTTGAAAAAGACAGTTTGTATTCTCATGGTTCATTTTTATTTCCGTCTGGGAAAATCTGAACCAGTAAAAGACTTTTACCCTATGGTGTAACTATGTCTGTAGAAGGGAGAATATGCTTGTGTAACTATACCAGTGTAGATACACAGCTAACTCCTAAGCGTAGATACTGTATATTTAATAAAAATTTGTGGTGGAAAGAAGTGGTGGATATAGTTTCTGTAGTTTTCTAAATGGTGTCAGCTATGTGCCAGCCCATATCTTATTTTTTTCTGCTAAATTCCTCATGAAGCTTTGTTAAATAAAAAATAATAATCAGCATTTATGTCAGTTACATAAGCTCAGTTTTCACCTGGAAAAAAGACCAGACTCTTTTTTTTTTTTGTATTGGTTATTTGGTGTTTTGCTATTAAAAGGATGTAGCTGTGTTTGGGAACTCCAAGGGCAAAAAGACTCTAATTTGTTATAGCTTCATATGACTGATGGGGAATGCCACCTTTCTGGCTGCACGTATGTGTCCAGTGATGTCTTAACGTTGTGACCATGGAGCGTTTGGTTGCTTACATTTCACCATGACTTTGCAGACAACCGGTTCCTACTGAACAAACAGCCTCTTCATGAAAGCTGCCGTAGCTGGCATTAATTGATGCCCTCTTCAGCAGGCTCAACAGACAGCGACAGCTGAATGGGCACAATGAAAGGATTCCTCCCACCCCATCCCCCCTCGCCCCAGGAAAATAATGCTTCTAGATGCTTAATTATGATTTAATTAAAAAACTTTTGGTCAGCTGACAGTGGAAGGGGAGGAGAACGTGGGTCTCGGTAAAGAGAGGGGGTCTTTTGTTGGCAAACGATTTCTGAATTGCAGTCAATGTGTGCGCGCTCAAATGTGGGGCACTGATGGTGCTGCCAGAGGTCTCATGGGAACAGACGTAGTTTTCAGGTTGAATGCCTCCCACTTAAATGCTCATATTCAGGCTCCTAGCTAGTAAAGGACATAGTTTTCAAACACCTGTATTTTGTCCTTAACAGTGATTTTTATTTTTTAAGTGTTTTCTTTATTTCCTTAATTCCAGTGTATTAACTGCTTAAGCACTACTGACTACTTATGTCCAAGAAAAAGACAGTACAGAATATTAATTGCAAAATGTTTATTACTTGTTGTATGGAAGGTGTGATAGTTTAGTTATATAATATTGCCTCTTGCCTTTTTTAAAAGTTCAGAAATAAAAAGGAACAAGGCCATTTTCCTGTTATTTGCATTAATTCCTTTAAAGAAATGATGCAAACTTATTTCATTTTCCTTGGTTTAAAATTAGGCATTTATTGCAAATTTTTGGCAACTCTCGTATATGTAAGAGGAAAGGGGGGGGGGGGGAGGAACCACTGCAGTTAATGCCAAAGTGCCATAGAAGGGGTGAAGCTCATTTCCCTTGTGTCAAACGCTCAGTAGGCAGCTGTGCTTCATCGTTGCAGTGCCTTCCTATCTGTGGATGAGTATCCTCATTTCTGGTTCTCAAGAGGTTAAATAATGGCAGTGCTCAGTACTTTCTGCTGTTGCTGGGAGAGCATGTCTGCTGGAGACTAACATCCCCAAATGCTTTTCCCTCTTTCCCCCCACCTTTTCTCACTCCCCCCAGGCTGCAACAAAAGGAAGTCTGTTGTTGTTTCGGAAACTACTTTCAGAAACTTTGTGCTGAATTAAGTTGCTTAAGGTGGTAACTCATGTAGCTGTGTTATTTCACCATTATTCCAGCTGTTTTTAAAAGATTGTGTGCTCCCAGCAGTTGAGGGGGAGTAAGTGGGAGAGAGAGGCTTGAAGATGCCTGTTAACTAGGAAGCATTCAGTGTCCCTGCTTTTGTGTCAAAACTGTATGAGTATTTGCTGCTTAAGTGGTGATAGCCCTTATGTATTTAGGTGGGATTAACAGTGATTTTGGTGAATACAAGCGAACCCTGCTTTTGCCCATGCATGTGTAGGCTGTCAGGTCCTCGATGTGTTTCTCTTAAAGATGTGATGTTTATAGAAAAGTGAGTTTTGGTGCAAGAGCCATCAAGGTTTGCTGGGTTGGTGTTTGTGAACCTTCTTATTTCACAAGTGATTTTTCAGGTGATGGAGACTGAGTCCTTCCAGCTCAGGGGCACCACGGGCCCAGCTGTGAAGTGGAGCTGGCCAGTTCTCCCATGCGGAAGAGCAGCAGTGGCAATTCCCTGGCAGACAGCTCTCCTGTCACCTCGCTAGGAGTCCGGCAAGCTCCAGGGCAGCTTGGCTGGAACGGTGGGCGAGTGTGTCTGCTTCCTCCAAGACACTGGAAATACAGTGTGCCTAGCACGCTTAGAGCACCTTTTACTGGAGAGATGAAGGGCTTTTTCTAACGTACTGGCTGCCATCTCTGCCAGTCATGGTGGAGGTGTCACCAACTAAGTGGCATTTGAGACCTGGGCTAGTCTCTTGAATTCCCAAAATGCTTGTGTTAAAAATCACATATGCATCTTTCAGGTCTAAGGCAAAGATTTTCCTCTGAGTTTGAAACAGACCATAGTTTAGTCATTTGTAGAAGCTTATTCTTAAGACAAAAAGTTGAGGTCGGGATATTTATGAGAGAAGACGAAGGAAAGGGATTTTCCTTTTTTTCCTTATTTTTTCCTATGAGTGAGTTTATAGACTTTAATGTCATGTAATTTCTTTCAGGTTTTCATCCTATTAAACTCCATTTTGCTTTTCTTCTGTTTAATCCTAGCTGTACAGTGCTGTGGGAAAAGTTGCATTGAAGTACTGAATAATGAAATGGGGCTCATATAACATATTTTTCAAAAATTTAATTCAGTGGTCTTTTAATTTTTCTGTTCTTGCATTGTCTTGTTGTGGACATTCTTCTGCTGGAAGGTTAAAATTATATATGCGCATGCATGCACACCCACACACATGGCTTGCTTTTTGGTTGTGATTATTTGCAGATGAGCTATAATCTTACCCTTTTTTGGTGTGAATTAACTAAAAAGTTAGATCTACCAGCTTCAGAAGAATTATGATTCCAGAAAAGACAGAAGTCTCCCAGGAACAGGCATCAACAATGAGCTTGTAATAATCAAATTATTTTAAGATCCAATACAAGGTACGATTTGCACAATTGTAATTTTAAAATAGGAAAAATGAAGAAAACTTGTAGAAGTTTTTAGTGGCTTTCTTAATTTCTTAGGTCCTTGCTAGCAAGGGAGAGTAAGTTATTTAGCAGTTAGTCTGTAAGTATTTTATGTTTGTCAGAAAATAAACACAGATACAATGAAAAAGTGTCTTCTAGCTTTAGTATCCTGCCAAAGTAAGAATAAAAAAAAAAATCAGGCTCTTTTATTTCTGGTAGGTTTGACCGGGGAATGTAGTTTTTCTTCAGTTGGGTGCATTGCTCCAGCAGTGTCTTGCCTGTTCACCCCTTGAGTCTTTTCCCTTTGGTAGTATTTGCTAAAGGTTTAAAGACAACACATTTAATTGTCATATGCTCCCCCATAGTTTTAAGAGGTTGAGAGCTACCAAATTTCGCAAGGGCGGAAGGAGGCAGTCCTGTCTGGACTCGCTACTCTTTCAAGTAAAAATGAATTGATACTGTTTAATTATAGGAGAAAGGAGTCAGGTATAAATATAAATTATTTTAGGGGTTAAACAAGAAGAGAATTACTGCATTTAAAAGTGAAACCATGTAAAATCTCTATACTTCAGGCAGCTCTCAATTTTCTACCCTTGAATTTTAGCATACGATTAATTTAGTTGTACTTCTTCATGACTATTAAAGGAGGGGGTAAAAAAAAAGAAAAAAAAAAGCTCAGAACTGTCCAAAAAGATTGTGAAATAATGTTGGGAAAGATACTTCTAGGAGTTTGTCTTTTAGTGGCTTTCCTCATGGGGAGAGTCTCTGGAGTGCAGTGCAGAGCAGACAATGTTTCATGTGATAAAGGGTACTGTCTAGACCTTTGTTTTAATAAGCCTCTGATCCTTTTTATGTGAAAGTAGCCTTGGCAACATAAATTATTTTGACAGATGCAAGCAAATTGAGGAGGTTGAAAGGAAGATGAAGCAAAACTTCCATAGCAAGAAGCAGACCAGTCTAAATCATTTCTTCCCCCCTTTCTCTTTCCTTCACCCAAATGGAAATGAATTGGTCGTTTCTGAGGTGTCTCCTAGACATCTACTGAGGCACCAGAATTTCTAGGCTGGCCATGTGTATAACCATGTGATAATTTCGGAGCACGGCAGACTTCAACCCTGTGAGACTTACATCGAGTATTGACACCATGCACACTGTTTTGGCCAAGAGAAGCACTCTGTAAAGCTACTCTCTGTGCTATTTGGGGAATGCTTTCAATACTATGAGGAGGTCTGTCTGGCTCACCATCCTGGCCCATCAATTCCATGAAATGTGGTGAGTTATGAACAGCGGTGCTGAGAGCACCACGTGGTTGTTGGGAACAGCCATCAGCAAGGAAAAAGCAAAAAAAGCCAAGAGATGGTAGGTCTAAGTGGAAAACAGAATGAGAAAGCTGGGGAGAAGGTGGATGGGGTTTTACTGCAGTAAATAAGCAGGTCTTCCATCTGTAGTTTGGAGCCACTCCAACGTTTTATCTTAATTCTGAACTATGCTGGCCTCAGTTTCAGCCAGAGTTGCAGAAAGCTCAGGGTATGACCTCGGCTCCCTTGCAGTACTGAAACAGCCTGGGGAATTGGCTGTGGTTAGTCCTCAAGTCTGGATGGATGTTATTCAAAGGATATACGGCTACAACAGGACCTGTTTGTTGGTTTTGTTTGGGTGTTTTTGAAGGGCCAGACAGGGTAAGAATCACCAGTAGATGAGCTTCTCTGTTCACTGTAAGCATGCAAAAGGTTCTTGATCTATACCTTCAGCTGGGGCTGGAAGGGCGAGGAGGAGATCCCTCAGCCGCCTCCTTGCCTGAGTCTGGGTTCTTGGTGTCGTGAGCGGCAGCAGTCTAGCTCCCAAACTGGGAACAGAGCCCGCGGCAAGGACGGTCTGTTACAGTGTCTATGTTACAGCCTAGCAGATGGCACTCCAGCTTGAGATGGAGTGGAGGCTCTGGAGGGAGTAGCGGCAGTGAATGGCACCCAGGAGCCCCAGCGGACCTCCCTCTGCTCCCCATGCTCCCCTGATTTCTCTCAAGCTATTAGCAACGAGCCAGAAGAGGTAGAGTGAGAAGCATCCAGCCCACAGCCCAGGTTTAAGATGACCACCACAACATAGTAAGAAATGTCTGGCTGCATCGTCTTATCCTGAGAGATGCACTGGGAGCTTGTAGTCTAGACTCAAAATCTGGAGTGACCTGGGTTAATGCAAAACTGCGGGGGATGGCCAAGAGCATGGTGAGACCTGTGTGTTAAACCTCCTGTTTGTGCTGCAGCCGTGATAGGCATGTGCTTCAGTAAATACTGTGTTTCCTGCCTAATGCAAATGGTTTCTGCAGGGTTATCTACTATGCAAATCAAGGCACTACTTCATTTGGTTAACGTCTCCAAACTGTTGATGCTTTCATCTTCACAGGCATGATACATGACACTTTTTTTTTTTTACTTGTTAAATAATACAAACCCATCACTGTGGCTCCTGATTATTTTTTTTCCAGTGAGGTGTTTCTGCCTTTTTTCACATCTCCTGAATTATGTAGAATATGGATAATCATACTTACCAATGAGTTAGGCCAGGCCTGTGTATTTTTGCTCTACTTCTGGTACTATCTTCCTGTTTATCTATTTTGAAAGAGAAATTTGTACATCAAGGAATTTAGTTGAGTATCTTGGTATGATAGCGAACATACTGTTCACCTAGTAACTTTGTTTATGTCCCTTCCCAGAACACAGATAAGATTAAAAAAGAAACTCAAGAAGCAGTGGGATTTAAATGATCCCATCAGCATGTTCTCAATAGGAAGATGCAAAAACTGCATTTTGTGGATAATGAAGCAGAATTGCGCAGAGGGCTGGTTTATGATCCTGAGCGTTCTTTTTGTCTGCTCTCTGCTGCCTGCCCACTTTGCGTACATTACAAATTTTACCTTTTATGAAGCTATTTTATGAATATTGTACAACTATGGAGTTAGTAGTTGCTTAATGCTCTTTTTTTATGTTACATAATTAAATATTTATCTCGTAACAAGTTAAAACTGAATCAGTCGGTTTAGGAAGGAACAGAACAGATAGAAATACACTGTTTTAGTTCTGTAGAAGAAACTGAGATTTCTCGAAACTCTCTAATCACTTTCTCCTGTGCAAGAAGAAGAAAAATCACAGGTCAAAATGGCTTAGAGTAAAAGTGAGAACAGTCACTGGAGCTGAATACATTGAACACAAGTCTAACTAGCAAGGACAGTTGAGAAGGCTTACTGAAGGACCTGTTTGTTTGTTTCGTAATACACTGGAGGGATGGAGATTGAGAGGCCTCCTACAGTGGAAGAAGTCTGTCTTTGCAACAGTCTTCCTTCAGGTCTGAACAGCAGAGATTTGGCAGGTTGTTTTTTGCAATTTTGTGATTTCTCTTGGCAAGTATTTTTGCAACGATGCTGGCTTGTGTGCATTTGAACTCTTCAGGCAGTCCATGCAGAGGGTGATCATGCATCCAGTTGGTTGCATTTAAAGTTTTATTTTTCCCTGTAGATTTTATTTTAGAAAGATGAAAGAAAAGACTGAGATCTCCTCTTTTGTGTGGTTGAGGAAAGATGAAGTTCTGGTGGCATGCTGGTAGGTGGTAATAATGGCAGGGAAAAAAGTACTGGACACAAATCATGAGTACCTAGAGAGGACCCTTAGCTTACTGTCCATGCATACCTGGCCAATAGGCAAAACTGAAATGCTTACTATACTGTTGCAAAGATTCAGGACAAACTCTGCCAAAATAGGGTTGCTGTCAGCTGCGTATTTCATCTTGGTGTGTTGTGTTCATTATGTTTTGACAGTACTCAGTTCTTCAAGTGGCCTCATTAAGTTGACTAAACCTTACATACAAAAGAGTAAAACCTGAATCACTGTATTACAACAGTTAAAATTTAAATTCCAAGGCACATTCTTTTTTTTCGGCTCATTAGAGATTGATATGGAATAATTCCTCACAGAGAGCTGGTTATATACTAAATAGAATGTTTTGCTGTATGACTGTATGTGTAATGTTTTAAATATAGGATTATACATGTAAAAGTCTTTATATAAGGATATGTTTTATACATGTAAATAGGAGTATATATGTGTGTATGTTCATATACATATCTATACGCATGCACCACATTTGGGAAGGTGTATATGCAGATGTAGTCTAGTAAAAATATATCAGAAAGTAATGCTAGGTGATAGTAAATGGATATGAGTGTGGTACATCGAAAGTCATTAAAAGAACAAAAATTCTGGGTGTTACTGATCGTTATTTTATTTGCATTCAGATGGTTTGCACATTTCTCGCAATGATTGTAGCACCTTGCAAATTTACCTACTTCAGTCAAGGAACTGTCTCGAAACTGTAAACCTTTGCTTCCTTACTCTACAGTCTCTTAGCTGTAGGGTAGAACAGGGCAGCAACAAATAGCACTGAATGGAGTGTGTGAATTTTGCTCATGTAACCCTAATTCCACAGTATTCAGACAGGAATAGTCCTGGTTGATTCACTTTCTTTCAAAAAGTGATCTAGGTGTGAAACTACCACTAACTGCGGATCATGTGTTACTCTGCCTTTCTAGATTAGGAGATGCTTCATCAAATACAAACTTAAAGGCTCCTTTTGACAAGGAAGCCGCTGCAGTATCAGTGTGCGTCATCTCTTCGTTGCAGCTGTTTTTTGTGTTCTTTCAAGTTAATGTCCCACAGAACTTACTTGGATTCTGGAGAGCTTGGAAATACTCACCAAGCTGCTTTTTAATGCAAAAGCCTTCTTTTTCTTTAAGACCAAACCAAAAAATCCTGATCAAAACAAGATAAATTCCTTACTTTAAATGTTTTTATTTTTTTAAAGTCACTGCCATGTGCACTGTTGAATCTTCAGTGTTGCTGTTCATGAAGATAATAACTAACTGTCAAATCGTAGGTTAGCTGGCTTCGTAATGAGTTAAATATAACTGAAATATAAGTTAAATTTAACTTTCCTGTATAAACAAAGTGGCCATATCTCAAGTCTTGCTAGGGACAGCATTCTCCTCCTGAGGTAGTTTTCAGCTATGCAGTTTAACCAGAGAAATTGTAACCACCTTTTCTGTCCCTAGAGCCATTATGGGAGTGCTGGTGTTGCATTATTAGTCTCTCTTGTGCCTACACGGTCAGGCTTCACATTCTGGGTATGGCAATAGCTTAATTGCTCTACACTTGTATTAGCAAATACCACATTTTGTTTGCAGTCTCTCTTAAAATAGGAGGAGTCCCCTTTTAATCTTTACCTTCAGCTAAACCACTCTATTACAGTGATACTAAATTAAGAAGCTGTGTTGCGGAGTAGTGCTGTGCTCAGCATAGCCCATGAAAGGTGGTGAACTGTCGTAATAGCTTATAGTCCAAATCCATCTTCATTGCAAGTGTAAATATTAATAATTAAGAATGTTGAAATGAAATCATTTTAAATGATTGAAGCAGATGCCACATTTCCCATGAAAAGCACGGCAAGTGGTAATCTCTGTCCATATAGCCTTTTTTCCATACTTTTTTGGGAAAAAAAGCAATTAACCTTTACTGCCCGTAATTTGCTCACATATTAGTCCTTGTTCTGATAAAGAAGCTTCCATTTCAGCGCATACCTCTTGCTATTTTTGCCATTTCTTGATTATTAGGAAACCTACATTTAATATTTCGGCTCTGGACGAAGTACTGCCTGTCTAAAAGGACTGAACTTCTGCTTCAACTTCTTATTCTGTTTAGTGTTTCCAAGAGCTTGTGGAGTGTAGCTCTATTTTAACAGCCATACTAGTACTTTTGTCTTGTGCTTTGCTGGTTTCGATCTAGCAGTTCCCATCATCTCTGCCCAAATGGCTTTTGCCTGATATGAGAAGAACTGTGGCTGTTTAAGGAGCAAGGTAATCAAACCTTGTGCAACTGGATCGCATCTTTCAGCAGCTGTAGTTCACCCTTGCTTTGAGATTAACAAAGTTCAGCACAAAGCACTTTCTATATGTTGTGCTCTATTTGTTTTATCATGAGTATTTCTCCTGGTAAGTGTTGATCATCTGTAGCAGCTGGAGGAGGAGAAGTGACTCAGAGGTTAGCACGTTGGGCCTGATATGGGAGCTGGGATGAAGGAGGAATTCCCCTGCAGTGAGGTGTGGTGAGAAGTCAGGATAGGGAGGAGAGGTGTGAGGGGGGCAGGAACATCAGTGGCGAAGAGTAGGAGGTAAGGCAGAACCTGTCTGTAGGGGATTTGGAAACCAAATAGGAAATTATGAATTGGATTCCAAGTTAAGCAACAGTGCTGGTAGTCCAGGTTGCTGCTGATGTGGTGTAATGCCAACTGCTTCCAAATAGGTAGTCATCCAGAACTGCCACTTTAAGTTGTGGGCAAGAGGCTAAAGTCCAGGAAGGATCTTCCTGGGACAGAGAAGAAGACAAAGGGCAAAAAATGTAAACTTTGTATTCTGTTCAGGTTTTGTGTGTGCCTCAAAGTTTAATTATTATTGTTGAACATGATTGATTTTTTTTTTTTTCTTTGTTCTCTCCTACTCTCTTCTCCTTGGAAAAAGATTTTTTCTTTCTCTGGGTTTGTTTGGTGGTTTTTGTTTTGTTTGGTTTTTGGTTTTTTCCTCCCAGTGCTCTAAACCCTGTGTCATATCTGCTACCTGGCTTTCTAGTCTTTTCTCTGTGCCAGGCAACCTGATGGCAACATGAAATCCGAGGCTTAAGAGAGTTGCATTTTGAGGGTGTAGCGCTCTGTGGTTTACCAAGGTTTATGTTTCCCCAAGTTACAATCCCTGTAGACTGTTCCTGCACTGCTCTAACTTTCCTGCAGACAAAGAGGCTTTCTTTCAGGGCTGCCTCTTATCAGTTGGTTTATCTTGTCAGAGAAGAATAGTTTCATGAAGACAATAGAAGGGGAAAGTTACTTGATGTGTTCAGAGATCCAGGAAAAACAGTTTTATCTGCAGAATGGCTTTAACTTCTGAGATTCTTTTGTATACGGAAGATTGCTGTTTCAAGGCTAAATACAGTTCAGTAAGTAATACTTGGATACTTCCTTAGTGGAACCCTGATTCCCATTTGCGGTGTTCTAGCAGCTTAGATCATCTTTCAAGGTCCCCTGGAGATTTTTTTTTTTTTTCCCCCACCCACAAAAAGCCTCTTCTATAATAGCATTATTCTGGGGAAGGAGTTGTGTTTCACAGGTGTTAGAGGGTGGATAACATTGTTTCAAAATGTTTGTGAAACAGAACCAAAAAAACAAAGCTACAGCGAGAGCTCTAGGATGGATTTGCCATTTCATGCAGTGATTTACATCTTACCTTACTGGTAAGACCAACAGAGGAGACTTCATATTTTTTATTTTCTGTTTCTCAATAGAACATTTCATTTGAGTGTGATAAAAGATAAATTCTCCGTACAGCTGCAGCCACATCTGAGCAAATAGCAAAAATTTTTTTGAAATCGCAGTTGGGGGAAGTTTTCTAATTACATACGATCTTGATATTGAAGGTAATGCCATCCTACTCCTCAGAAATAATTCTGAAAAATACCCCCCCAAAAATCAAGATAACTTGAATTAGATATCTTTGATAATGATTCATGAAATGTGTTGCACTAACTTCACCTGAAGAATGTGAAGTTTGAATTTTAATGTAAAAGTGAATACAAGGCAGTAATTTATTTACATAGGAAATTCTGGCAAAAGTGACAAAACTCTCCGTTTCTACAGATAAGGGGACATGATACTGACATACCTGTGTCTGGAATCATCTTTGTAGCAAAATCAGTGAAGGGTGCCTGGAATTTGTTGGAAGTAATGTTTGTTTTGCTGAGAATATATCCAGGGATTAGATGCTTAAAATGTATGCTCTCCTTGTGACAGGAGATGTGGTGATCCTTTAGATCTCAAACTTCAGCCACGCAAAGCTGCTTTAAAGTCATGTAATGGGGTCTCTTAACTCCAGCCTGCACCACAGATGCTGTAGTGATATCGTCACATCATCATGGATAGATGCACTCTGTGTGTCCTTTAATAAATGTCTAATGAATACCAAAAGTTTCTGGTGGGTCCCGTTTTGGATTGGAGAATTGCAAATGAATGGTTATTCAAGCTTTTAAAAACAAATAGAGCAGATAAAGTGAGGCTTGTCATAGTACGGTACAAGAAAAGTTACCAAAAATACAATGACATGCATGAAGCAAAAAGGAAGAATTTGGACTGTTCTTGGGTAAGAGAAGAATTGAATATGACTCTTCAACTGAACAAAATTTAGAGATGGGAGGGAAACAATACGCCTTTGAAATTGTTGTCTAATGAAATATGGAATATTTGCTCAAGTTCCATCATTGAAAAAGTAGATTAAATGCTGAGTATGTTAAAAATACTTGTAGTAAGCTGAGCTTAATCTGGACAGATTCCTAAAAACATACATATATAATTTCATGTTTAAAATGTTTTCACTGTTTGTTCAGCTTAGAAATTGTAGTGTATATCTTAAGTCTTGACTTTTCCTGTGCTCTAAATGTGAATCTTACAATCATTTCCTGCTTTCTTTTCTTACATAGATCTGCGGTAATGATGAATATATACTCATGAGTTAACTCACTGTTCAATTGATTGTAATAATTAAGTGATATGGCAATTCATTGTGCAATTCATGCAAATTAACTTTGCCGTGACCCACTAAACAGTTGGGAATAGCACTCTTGCTGCTTTGCAAAACCTATTTTTGAAGGGGTGACTGGTCTTGGTGTTTGAGCTTTTTTGCATATTGCAGATGTCTTATATACTGGTTTCATATTCAACATTTCCTCTGCCTTTGCTTTTCTTTTTTAGTTTTCCTTGTTTTGAGTATTACTTTGTATTACTTTTGAATCTGTTTTACTTAACTGTTTATGCTATTAAACTCGATACTTTCTTTTGTGTTTTATTCAACTTACATGGTATCAAGAGTGATCAGTCTTGCTTTCTGGCTGTTACATAGACATCATAACGTTACAATTCATCTTTGGACACATCTACAGATATGATCTGAGTCTGCTTCCATTGGTACCTACTGTGTTAGTGAAATGGGTTTATGTATTAATTTTTCCCCTTTTAGTGGTTTTGAGTTTTTCTATACCTTTACAGAAAAAAATGTGGTTGCAGTGTCGTAAACGTTAGCGTATGCACTAAGTTTATACATCATTACAGTCTCTGACTTCAAGATATCTTTTCCTTGTGCATGAACGTTTGCAGTGTTGGAGATTTATATTTCTGAGAATATTCATTATAGTAGAAACAGGAAAAAGAAAGACACTTCTGCCAACAAATATTTGAAAACTGCATGGTGTATTTAAGAAAAATATCTCTTTTCCCAAGTTTAATAGATGCCTTAATTTACTGTTTATCTCGCCTAATGATCTTGTGATATGGGAAATTAGTGGCTTTGCAGATGAAAAATGTATGAGTAAAAAAATGCATTCATCTTCTTAGGCATCATCTGTTCCATTGACAAAAGGCACAGATGTGAAATTTATCTCAATAATTAGATTTATAATTATTGTATCATTCTCAGATTGATAAATCATTGCTCTTCATTGCATGTGATTTGGAGCTACAGTTCATGCAAAGGAAGTAGGTTTAATCATTGAATGTTGATTCTAAGCTGAGACTGTTTTTCACATTATGCTTGTATATTTTTATATATTATAAAAAGCGTATGGCAGAGAAACAAGCTGCAGACAGGGAATAACATTTTGTAAATGACTCTACAGGGGAATGCTGGTCTTTGCACAGAACAGCAAACGTGCAAGCCTGAAAGCATCCATGCTGCATTTTCTTTAGAAACTGTTGTCTTTGCCATTATCCAGTATTATCGTAGACTTCCTGGACATGCCGGAGTCCTACAAAAACAACAATAGCTCTGTTTTGTAACAGGAGACTGGGAAGTGAAGGAACAAAGTAGCAGAATCTCAGAATGTCCATATGCGGTACATGTTGTATTTCTGATGCTAATGTCTTCTTTCCTCTCTTTTTGCCCACAGTTGTAGAACAAGCAACAGGAAGAGTTTGATGGGCAATGGCCAGTCTCCAGCTCTGCCTCGGCCTCATTCGCCTCTCTCAGCTCATGCAGGTGATTTTATATCTATGCTACTACCAGTGTTACTAAATTCTCAAAATCTCTGTATGAGGAAAGGAAAAGAGATAAGTTCTGTATCCCACTACTCTTTACATTGTTGGTAAAGCAAAAAGTTGCATATCATTCCATCCGAATTTCTGTTATGTTTAATCCATAAATCCTACGTTATGGTGAGAGGTGGTCCAGAAATGCTTATCATGGATCATGTAGCTATTTTTTATTTCCCCACCTTGCATTCTGACAGATTCTGATGCATTTTCTCCCCCAACCCCTTCCCTTTCTGGGCCTAGTTCAGTATGAAAAGGATAAAATAGCTTGTACACATGGTAAAGGTAGTGGAGTTGGTAAGTAGAGTATTACATTCTACTCCTAGTGCTTTTGCTCCCTAGGATTTGTGGTGTTAGGCACGTTGCTGGAAATTTCTGCGATTCACTTTCCACAGCAATAAATTGGTGATCATTTTGTTTCACTTCTAAAGCACCTGAAGCACTTAAAGATTGAATGAAAGTCCATAAATAAAGGATTTTATTGATAATGATTGTCTTCATTTTAAAAAGGAACATTTTTAGCATATCAAGACACATTTCCTCAAAGGTTTGTTGTCTCTTAAGTTTTTTTGAGCATTGGCTGTAACTACATGCCAAAGCGAAAGTCCCATACCAATCCTTGTGTAGGCAATGATACCGAGTACTTGGGAGAACTGCTCCCAGGTGGATGGTAAGAGAAGGTGCAGAGTTGCAGCTGAATTTTTGAAGAGGATGGTGAGTTTAATAAGGCATCTCCAGGTTTCTTGTGGAAACAATATTATTAGTCAAAATACGGTGGTGGCTTTCACTCTGAGCAGCAGACTATCACAACCACAAGTCCAGACAACATGAAGATTTATGAAGAGTTCAAGGCAGCAGAGCATTTAAAACAAAGAAAAACATGGTGCAGACTATTTTAAAACTCAAAAATGAAACATTGGACTGTTTGGGATACCTCTCTGGATCCCCCAAATAAAAAAATTGCCATTTGGAACAGAGGATCTGTGGTCACCATAGAAGGAGGCTTTAGTTGTGCTATGCCGACATGATGAGAGCAATAGCAATGCTTGCGAGAGCTAGCATACCTGCTGCTATGAGTGACTGTACCACCAGCTGGGAAACGAATGGCTTAGACCAGCGATGCCCAGCATGGCGGGGCATGATGCCTGGCTTCAGAAGTACTGACTGACCAGCACATGTTACCTGGAACCTGAATATAGTTTGTGTATTTGATAAATGCCGAAGAGCTCCTGTCCGGCAGTGGACTCGTGCCTTCAGCAAGATGATTCATCTTTTTGAATCGGTTTCCCAAACTGTAAAAAAGGAGTAATATTGGTGATGTGAAAGCTGTTGACAGATGTCTTTGAAGGTGGAAAACTGATGTATAAGGATTAAGATAGTTAAGTGTAAGCTGTTCTTTTCCTTGAACTCAGCAGTATGTACAATAGGTTTCAAAAACCTATTGTGGAAATTTGGCCACTTCTGCAGTTACTTGGGATGCAGTAGGTTCTCTTCTGCTGATACACTCTCCCAAGGTATGTGTGCCAAACACTTCAGCAGCACTAGGAGATCTCATATGTGCTGAAAATTTGCATGTGTATGGCCAGCACTGTTATTAGCTTGCCTCTGCGTATAGTTAATTACAGTAAATATTCGCACAGCTATTGGCTCCTAGCTCAGCTGGCTCGTGTGCCTAGGGAAGTCCCCTGAAGGGGCAATTTGAAGTTAGAGCATGATCAGAATCACCCTTGACAAGTTTTCTGCATTGTCTAGTGATCAATTAGATACTGCCTGGAGTTGACTTGGTGGGCAAGATTTTTGTTTTTATTTTTAAATTGGGCACTGTGACGGTGATTCTATTTCACGCAAATAAAAAAGATGCAAATTTTGTGGTTATGAATTTTCATCTACATATACAGTAGGAGTTCAGTGTGTCAGGTGTTCAGTGTACATAAATCCTTGCTAACCTCGGTCTTAAGAGAGTGGAGTTTTAGCAATGCTGCGTTCTTGTGTTGTCAGAGCCACCAGGTCTCACCTGCACTGGCATCTGCACACTAAACTCACATCCCCGCTCTCCGTGGCAGCGTATAGCAGAGGCCTGCTTTCTTGTGAAGTGTGGCACAGGGGTGTGACAAAGGACAGCGTGTGCTGCATGGCCTGGTTTGTTCCTTCTGGCAGTTCTTGGCTGGGAGGGATTGCACCAAGTCAGAGAGGCCTCCTTGACTCCGTTGAGAGAATCTGGTATATCTCCTGTCCAGGTAGATGATTTTAGGGCCTTTTTTGACTCCATCTGGAAAGTAGCTGGAAAATGTGAGATTCTACCAGAAAAGTTCCCTGAATCAGGAGTGCTTATTTTGCAGCCTGCACCAGACCTTCTGCCAGCAGCGTGTGTTACAGGCTCCAAGTCTCAGAGGGACTAGACATCTTCACATCTTTCTTATTAGTGGTTGCTGTTGGAAGAGGAAACAATAGAAGCAGAAAAGGGAGAGGGAAACAAAATAGTGTCCCATCCTACAGGAGGATGAGCAAGCTAAATGTGCAGCAAAATATCAGTGCTGGCATTCACTGAAAACAGGTTTATTCATTAGACTATGTTTGGCTGAACTGTGATAATATGCATTTTTGGCAAATACGTCCTAGTAAGATTACACAGAATATGGAGGACATTGGAGAGATCTTGCTCTAGAATAGGTTTTTGTTGCATGCTGTCAGAGTACAGTTTTGTGCAAGGAATCTGCCCAGGTGAGTGCAGGTGCAGCACATTAGGCTGCTTGGATGCTAACAGCTAGTCTAACTTCGTGTGACATTGCACAATCATATGCCACTGGGCTCTCAAAGGAAAAGGCAGATTCTAGAACCTGCCTTTCAAGGGTTTGAGTCTAAGTGATGGTATAGCTGGGAACTTGAGACATTGAGGACTCTTCTAATTCTACCTGTCCTTAGAAACATTTAGCTCCTTCACATTGCACCTTTGGAAGGGTCATTTTTTTCTCACTCAGTTCTGTACAGCGTGTCTATCCTGATTGTAGGAGAAAGAGAGGTTGCAGCAAACCTAGGCTGTCAGCTTGCCTAGTTTCTTCAATCCTGTTTCATCTTCTCAGTGTCTTTATACATGCATTCTGTTTCCAGAGCTATTCTGTTTCCACTTCTCTTCTTTGTTTCTGTTGTGTCTGTCCTCAATACCTTGCCTTCCCCCTTTAGAAAAAAGGTAAAATGCTTCTGTGAGTCTATAAAAAAAATAAAAACACTGGTGAAGACATCGGCTCTGAGAGTTCCATTTTGCTATGCTCTAGTCCACTCTCTTACCTTCCCCACTCCTTGTCAGGGACCCTGTTCAAAACAGAGAATTTTCTTCTGGTTCTGAAGCTGTCAGACTGATTTCTACCTAGGAGGAGGAGTAGTGCTTTACAGGTCCTTTGTAGTACTTCAGATGAAGACAAGCTATTTTGATCTTAGGGAGTCAGGACACATCCTTCTGTCAGCCAGCTGGGTCCTGGCTCAAGCAGAAGTCTGCCTTGTGGTTCTCTTTCAAATGAGATTGGAAACACAAGTTTGGGACTTGTTTTAATGTGCTTAGACATAGCAATATATACTCTTCATCGTTTTAGGCCAGAAATTATGTTCTTCAATTATGTCTGTCCGTATGCTGCAAGATTACATTTTACTGTCTTTTCATGTCTTGGAAAGTTAATTGATCTTTGGCTTAATATGTCAGGCTGGCATCAGATTGCCCTGCCATGGCCTATCTTCTGACATAGTTTTAAGAACAGTCGCATTTGCTTCAAGGTGAGAGAGTGTGGAAGGAGATGAGAGAAGGTGGAAGGGAGATCTGTGAGGCTGCTTTCAAAGTCTGGACATACTCTGAAGTCACTTTGCTTTGGTTTTGGAAAGGAAGTGCCCAGAGGTTCCTTGTTGGGCACCTTCCTGATTTCATGAAACAGGAAAATGACAGACATAACCTGCTGTGGTTTGAGTAATTCAAATGGAAAGATGGATAGATTATGCATGACCCTGATTGCTCAAGCCTTTTTAAAACCATTTTGGCTTCTGGTTTCATACTATCAGTGCTTTTCTGCCAGATTTGTATCTCTTGGTGTACTGTATCCCACTACTGTACTCCCTACTGTCAGGGTACTCCAGCCATCTCTGGGAACAGCCTGCTGTTCCCCTTCCTGAAAACAGTTTCATTAGATGCTGTTATTTAAGTGAACTAGGTTCTTGACTTCATGTTTGTATCATCTTCGTCATTGCAGATCTTTATCCCTTTATTATAGTCTATTCAAGCTGAACAGAGTCAAGATTGTCTGTTGAACTCTTCAAAATCCACCCAGGATCAATTTCTATTAATTATCATCTTGATAATATTCAGTGTTATCCCGGGTCCTTCTTGTATACTCCTGTTAAGATTGTTGGCGTTGCTTGGGAATTCAGTGCCTGAGAGGTATCTGAAGTCAGTATTTTTAGCCCTTGTGAGGACACTCTTTGATCTACAAACAAAAGGTTCCCTTCTATGTTAATTCATTGCTTGTTGGAAGAACAGGCAAAATACATACTTAGTTACCTTTGCTTGCATCTCATACCTGAGATGAGTTTTACTTGGACCATTAGTTTAAGCTACCTGTTTGTTTCGCCCAAGATCTCACATCTCTGAGCGCAGAAGAGTACTATGCATCCTCTGTCTCAACTGAAGTAAGGTGCGTGAAGGCATGTTATGAATCTCAAGGTGGAGCTCTCTTAGTCAGAGTGCAGTGCATTAGCACTTACGCCAATATCTGTGGCTTTGCTCAAGAATGTTTTCATCTTTGATATCTGCAGAGCAGTCATTTGGAGGTCTGGCTGCGCCTTCGGCAACAATGTGCCATTACTTCAGACCTCCTGAGGAGCTCAGGTTGCTACTAGGTAATCTTAACAATGTGGATTGGAGTTAGCCAAAACTGAGATTGGATGTGAGCAGTATTACTCTCTTTTAGAATTTTAGAGCAGTAAGTAGCCCAAGGCTTGGGAGTGCAGAGAGAGGTATAAGGTGAGACTGAGGGTTAAAAAGGGGATAGGAAAAAGACAAATGTATACAGCAGATATGTAATATCTCTATTATATACATTAATTACTAATACAATACATGTAATGCCCTTTTCCTCTGGGCAGGACCTGTAGCTACCTGCAGAGAGAATTTGTGTTGGTAGAAAGTCAGATTTTAGTTTGCACCTGATGTCTCCCACTATGCCTTATGCATACCTGTAAAAGATTTCAAGAATAGTGTCAGCTTTCACCATGTAAAGTCTTTCTCTTTCTTATGAAAATAGAGAACAAATCTATACTAGGTCATTTCTTTGGGTTCAAACCTTCATCGTTATTAGTAACTGTCTTAGGTTAGTCATTTGGACATCCTTTGCCTTTAGTATCTGGGCTGGAAGCCGTTAAACCTGCTGAAAGATCCTTTTAGTTTTTGCATGAACTGTAGGTACATTCAGAATTGTGGGAAGTGAAGGGTTGCGGCATCAGCTTGGACAACATCTGGTGCCCTGGTTGTTAATGGGCTTTCCAGCTGACTGCCTGCTGCTGTGTAGGCAGGTCATCTGCACCACCCAGCCTGCGAAGTGAATGATTATAATCTCAGCAAGTCAGGGCATTCAGGTGTCCCCACCTCAAAAGTCACAGGAGCTTGTTCCTGTGGGTGATACCAACTCCTAATGATTAATAGTCATGTGTGGTGCTGTTTAATTGTATCTGCTGTAGGAACAAGATTTAGCTTTCAGGAGCAATGCTGGAAATCTTACTTGTCTGTATTTTAGTAAAATGTTTCATGTGGTGCCACTAAAATGACATATACTGGAATAAGAATTGCAAGATACGTAGGAAATTGTTTAAAGGGGAGAGGATGGGGGATGTGCTAAAATGAGAAATATTATAAAGTGGGAGCAGAGGTCATCGGTAGAGTCCTCAGGTTTTGGTTTTGTGGCCAAACCTTTTAATCGTTTCGTAAGGGATGGCATAAAATTACTGTAGCTGATGTAAATTTGGAAGACACCCAATGTGAAACAGCATTGGGGTACTGTCGAAGTGACTGAATGATCTCAAGGACTGGAATAAAAAAATTAGGAAATTACATAGCAACATGCAGCATTTTGTGCTGGAGGACCAGTAACAGAAATGTCTACTATAAGCTCTGGACTCATCTATCATAAGGAATTTAGAGAAGGACCTGACTGCATTTTCTGAATCAGAGGATGTTTGCAAGGACCAGTCTTGCAAGCGTAGCTTTGAAAATCTCCAAAGATGTACAAAGGATGTAATTTTCAATTCAGTTTGGGAAGATTTCATGCCGTTGTACAATGTCCTGGTTAGATTTCATCCGGAATACTGCGTACTTTTATGGTCATACATGTTCAGACGGGATCATGTGGGAAGAAGGGCTGGTAGGAGAGAATGTGAGAGCTTTTTGTGTAAGACTTAAAAGACTTACTTGCTTGGACTAGCAAAAAGGAAGACTGAAAAGCCTGTGATGTTGTCTAAATCAGTCAGAGGTGTTTTCTTCATGGAATGGGAGGAGAAATACATGCTGGACAAATACAGCAGCACATGAGGGTTCCTAAGGATCATCCATTAAGTATGGCCATGACAAACATGACCTTTCATATAAATAAATTTCAATAAATTTATGAGTGGGTTTACATGATGAAATTGCCAAAAGCAAAATTTAAGGCCAAGGAGGTCTTACCTCCACTTGTAATCTCTTTTCTAGGGTTTCTTAGGTCTGCCAAGACCTTTCTAGGCAGACACTGTTAGAGTGCTGACTGCTAATATTCTGCTCTTACTACATTAGGACTTGTTGCTTGCATCAGGTAATTTGATACATGTACTTTCTCTAGCTACATTGAAATTCAGTAATGAACAAAGCTGTTTGCACCATATATTTTTGTTGTGTTAGGCTTTGAATTGCACTGGAGGCACTTGTGTGCCTGCATCAAACTTAGAATTAGTTTCCCTGGATTTTTAACTTTAATCCTGTGTTTTTGTCCAAGGTAGGCAATAATGAGTACTGGCTTACTGCAGTGTATTTGAAGCAAAGAAGAATCTCTCATATGCAGCTGTTCTGCTTTAGCTACAGTTTGCATTGACTGGATTTTGGGCAAAGGAAGACTATGTTTGTAAATGAATGAAGCCTTAGTGTGTTTTCACAGTGAGATAAAGTAGGGTTCTGAATATCTTTTTTATTAAAAAAAAAAAAAAGAAAACTGATATTTACAGAAAGGAAAACAGTACAATATTTCAATTATTCTGATTGTTGTCACTTGTAGAATAATAGAAACAGTTTTGCTAAAAAGTTTTTTCTTTAGTCTTGTTTTTGGGTAAAGTGAAACTTACAGCAATTTCAGAGCACTTTTTACTAGTTTAGGGAAAGGAGAAGAAAGTGTGAGTGGTAAGTTACGTGCAGATACAACTGACTTTTAAGTTAAACCCTATTAAAACATGGCACTGCCAGTATTTTAATTAGGTAGTGGTCATAACACTGGTTTTGTGCCTGCTGTAAGTGTAGTTCTTGTGGTCTCCTTGTTGCTGCCACTGTCTCCTAGTACACCAGGCTGTGGGAATTGTGCTATGTCTCCCCAGTTTAAGGTTCAGATTCCTTCTGGACATAGGTTTCAATGTTAATTCCAGTTTGGAGAAATAAAAGGGGAGGGGAATATGCTGGCACTGCTCTCCTACCCCTTCATGCCTGTCTCATGCTAGTATCTCCTGGAAGGAAGGGAGTGCTATGGAGCAAGCCAGGAGATTTTGGTGACATCCAGGTTGAGTAAGGGATCTTCTTGAAGCAAACCAGATGCTAACTATAACAAAGCTATTTAGCAAAAAGTCTGGGTAGAAAAGGTCTGCTCTGGCAAACAGATCTAAAGAGCTTGCAAACCTTCCTTGCTGTTACTGGGGAACGTCAGTTGCTGGTGTGAAGCGTAATTAAACCAGGTTTTGAAGTAGCTTGAGCTCCTCACCTCTGGGTGGATCTCAGTGGAAAGCACCTGCAGAAATATTCAAAATGACTCTGCTGCCCAACTGTGTGTTCTGCTGACTGACATGGTTTGTTGTGCTATGAAAGTCAGACCTGTAACTGCTGATGGATGGTTTCTTGTGTATTGTTCACTTCGCAGCACAGGTTCACCACCAAGTAAACTGACATAGAGGAATGTACGACCCATTGTTATATTGTATGACTGTGGTGCTGATGTACTGTGATTCATTTTAAAAGGCCACCAAATAATGTCACCAGGACTTCAGGCTGGTTTGTCTTGGATCCATCAGGAATGTGGGATAACAATTATCATTAATCTGTTATTCTCTCAGTACTAGCAAAAAGCCATTGCATCTGAAACTATTTTGTAAGTAGACAGCTATTAAAAATACATTAATAATATACAGTGACTGTAACATATGCCTTTTTAAAAGATCTAAAACATCTTCCCTCTGTGGCAAAGACAAAGAACTTCTTGAAGCTACTTAGAAAATAATCACAATTTAATTAGTCTGGATATAGTTTTCTTAACAATAGCTGCTTGTAAAATGAGCCACCATGTGTGTTGTCATGAGGTAGAGTATTGTTTTGGTATGTTGATTGCGTATTCATTGTGTTACTTCTCCCAGAGGATGCTGGAGTTAATTACTTAATGCCTGACCACCAGTCAGGTTTACTCTACCAGGTCAGAAACATCAACAGTAATCTCAGCAGCATAGAGGAACCCTAGGACTAAAACATACAACAGCCAGCAGATCCCAAAGAACAGCGGGATTTGACTAATAAGCAAGCACTGCACATATGGACAGAGAATTAACTGGCACTGGTTTTTATTTGAAAGTCTCCCAGGTATTGACTTGCAGATGGGTGGATGAATGCCGTGATGGATGAAGGTCACGTATAGGACTCTGCTTCTAACCTGTCTTGCTTTTCTGGAACACCACACCTCAAACCCTTAATAGCACTAGCTGTTTCTCTAGTCAGTCATTTGGGGTTTGGATTTTCATTCTCTGTTTCCAGGCTTGTCTGAGTTCTTAGACTTCTAGATAAACCCACAGGATTTGGTATCTAGGTATTATGTATACAGCTTTACCAGTTTTGTTATTTTAAAAGCTCGTTCGCTATGGGAAACAGTGCTTGCAAATTGATTTTCCTAATAACAGGATCTGATGCTCTTCCTGAATAAGACTTCAACTTCTTCAGGTTTTGTCTGTAAGGAAGTGATCTTTGTTGCTTCTAGCGAGGTAGTTTGCAGTGCTGTGTCTCCTCAAATCCACTGCAATAGTTATAAAATTACTACATTCTTACACCATGTTTTTTACTTCTGTATTAAGCATATGTTCTAACTGATGGACAGGTAGGCATGTGCTTGATGTGTGTTAAATATGTATATATGCATATATAATGTATAAATAGTTATCAGTGGAAAGGAATTTGTTAACAAACTCCCATATGCTGATTTGTCAAATTATTTCCTGTCAAAAGCTGTTTACATCTTGCTGCATTAAGCCTAATTCTCTGCTTTTCTGCCAGAGTTTAAGGTAGCTTCTTTGTCTTTTTTTCCCTCTTTACCTATGTTCATGACACAATCCCAATTACAGCTAATTTTTTCTAGTGCAATAGCTAAAGTTTGTGACCACGTTTTAATCTGCACAGTGTTACAATTTTTGTGTTTTAGCTTATCTTTATTATATAAGCTCTGGTAGCAGCAAAAGAAATCCAGTTAACTGTTAAATTAAACTAACTGTTGCTCTCAGTAATTTGGTGTTTGCAGTTCATGCGGGACAAGAATAAATTGTGTTGACCCCCAAATAAAGATTGAAATCTGTGCCACATGTGTAGCTTCAGATTCTTTCCATTCTTGCCCCCCCCACCCCTTCAGGGAATGAAAATCCTTGCCACCTTGAAATTATTTAGGACCTCAGAAGTGTCTGAAGGTTAATGAAGAAGTTGGGGTCTTGAGGGGAAGGAGGGAGTGTTGGAAGGACAGCCATGATAGATAAAGAAGCAAAAACGAGTTGGGGGTATTGGCCAGCAAGGGTGGTATCCTTGTCTCTCGGGGCCGTGGGGAGAGCAGCTGCGCAGACGTGATTTAAGCACAGTTCAAAAAGCATCTTGCATCTGCTTCTGGCCAAAAAAAGGCGGGGGGTGGGTGTTCTCTGCGTTTGCTTCCTAAAGGCTTCATGATTATGCTTTCTGTTATACAACTAATGGGATCTGTTAAGGATATCAGGATGAAAAATGCAATGTTAATTCAAAAACTTGAGTAGAAATCAGGGCCACTTGAAGTCTTTTTTTAAGGACTCACTCTATTGTACTAGCCTTTTCAAATATAGGTAGTAATTTTCTCCTCAAAAATTATATGTTCATTCTCAGTGGGTACATAGGTGCTTTTTTTTCTGTTGCTTAATGTTGTGGTCATTTATGTCCAAAAATAAAACGTTACAACAAATACATTACTTTTCTTTAACGTGGTGGTGTTGCAGTCTGTTTCCTATTTAAGGAAAGATTGATTTTTAGATGTATGTCAGTGCTACTTTAAATTGAATGCGTTTAGCTTTTGGTGGGTTTTTTGTGTGTGTTGTTGGGGCAGAGGTGGCAGGAGCAGCTCTCAGCAGCTGCCTTCTTTATGCACTTGTGCTGGTCAGCAGGAGGTCAGGCGCTTTGATATGAGGAAGTAACAGACCCTAAAGTTACAACCTGTTCACAATGTGTAGTTTCTTCTTCTCATCACAGAGGGTGGTTGCCTCTTCATGCCTCAATCTAACAAAACTAAGGGAAGAAAATTTCATTGAGCGTGTTTTGTCTGCTTGGTTTTTTTTGGAGCTAGGAAAAAAATGAACAATGAAAAAAATCACAATAAAGCTCCTGTGGAAATGCTGTAGAGACTTTGTGGAAGGGCTACATCATGCTGATCATGATTTTTCTATCTTTCAAATGTTGTGATTTAAAAAACCACCTTGTTTGTGACGTTCAAAATACGTTTCTTTCAAGCTAAGATGCTGGGTTTTTGTAAACTTTAATTCTCTGATTCTCGAATGAATTTGAGAATTCTCAAATGAAAGGGTTAAATATAGGATTTTCTATGAGTTATGAAATCCAATAGCTAAAAATCAAAATAAATGAACCTTGAGTTGAAATAAGATTCTATTTCAGAGTTTGTTTTCTCAGAGACTGTGAGAGAAGAAATTCCAAAATTAGTTTCTAACCTGCATGGAAATGCTTGGATTAGTCTGTCTGTCTTTTTTTGTGGTGGTTTTCTTTCCCCTAATAATTATTTTTTTGTGTATCCCTCCCTCAACAGGAAACAGTCCTCAAGATAGCCCTAGGAATTTCTCTCCCAGTGCCTCAGCCCACTTTTCTTTTGCACGAAGGTAAGAGGTTGTTTGTAGTATGCAGCATGCATTTTGCATAGCAGACATGTTGTTGGACCCAGATATTAAAAGGTGATTGCAAATACATCACTTAGAATGGCAAGTGTTATCTCGCTTATGTAAACTCTCCTAAACCTCAATTTAAAAAAAAAAAAAAAAAAATTGTTAATGACTTAATTGTAATTTATCTGATTCAGACATTATCTCCTCACCCACTGAAATACGGGGAAATTTTAAGCTACATTTAGGTTTTTTCTTAACAGTGTAGGAAGTGCATAGCTTGTAAGAGCACTACAATAGAGATCCTGAGTTCAGGGCCCTGATTTTACTGGCAGCAGCAATACCGTCCCCATACCTTTAATACCTGACCTTGACCTGTTTCACTATATGTACCACTGAGACAGCCAGCTCTGTCATAGGAGTGTTGTGAGGATTAATTAATGTTAGTAGAATTTTTGAAGATCTAAAGTGAATTTGAAGTGATCTATGAAGTAAATTATTATTAAATGAACCGTAACTGAAGTTGATAGCATGTCATGGGAGACTGCTTGTTCGTGCCAGTGTGGCTCCCTATCACTTAACACCTTGTCAGCCTACCTCAAATAATATTTTCATTAACTCTAAGCCTGGGAGGGTAGGCAGAGTTTATATGTTGACCCAGGAGTATATGCACAAAAAATGGAATTGGAATGCTGTGGCTTGCTTTGTCATTAACCAGTGCCAGGCATGTAACTGTTGTGTCTGCAGTGAGACAGCACTTGCCACCAGTTTTACTTCTTTTATTTTGGGAGTTCAGTAAAGTGGCACACACAAGCTCTCAAAAGTGTAAGGAAATGGCTTACCTCTTTTAAAAAGCTGCAAAGGGGAGAAAGCTTTACTTGTGTATCCCTTTTATCTGAATCTAGTTAATCTGTGATAGTAGGTCTTGTCAATCTTTCTAATGGCATAGGATGTCACTTTTTTAATCAACAACTTAAAGTTGACTATTTCTTTTGAATCTACTTCCTCTTGATAATGTCTTTAAAAAAAAAAAGATATCTTCATAGATTACATTTGTTTGTGAGCATATTTTTAGGAAGATTCATTAAATCCTGAAATAGCTTATAATGGTAAAAGCAGATGTGGAAGACTGAGCATTACTTAGAAATACAGCAGGCAGGAGGTAGTTTTCCGTTCCCACCCGTAATCAATAGAAAGTTAAAACCATTATGTTTCTGCAAACCTTAATTCAGGAGGCAAAAATGAATTTGTTTACCAATGTTTTATTTAGGTTTTGGCCATTTTTAGAGCTTTGTAATGATAATTTCAAAATGAAGTTTTACATAAATTCTTTAATTAAAGGAGTGCTAACACAAGAAGTTTCTGTGATTTCAAAATATTGCACCACTTCAGTGGGATTCAAGAAATTTCTTTACAGTAACTTTCTATGGAAACTGATTGTGTTCTATGTTTATAGGGAAAATGCTTGATAACACTTAAGTTTAAAACAGCATTAATGTAAAATTTTCTTATCAATTTGGTATGTGTGTTACGGTTGTTTTCATATAACTTGTGATAGGACGCATTTTGGTAGTAAAATGGCCTGTGGTTAATGACAGCAGTTCTCAGATTTCTGACTTTATGCCTTTTCTGTTGTGTTTTGTAAATTTAATGAAGGTACAAAGAAAGGGAAGGACAGTATGTGTGTGATCGAGCAGGTTGAAGCAGCAGAGGCGAGGTGGTATAGGTGTATGGATATTCCTCTTCCATTCACTGCCTGCCCTCCAGTCAGTGGGGATACCAAAAAGCTGGGGAAGTGTGAGGAAGGGAGGGAAAGGCAAAGGAAATGGTTTGGAAGCTTCCTGTGGGAAGGGAGGGCATCCCAGCTTAGCAGTTTCTCATCCGCTGCCGGCCACGCCATGCAGCAAAGGGAGCTGCAGTGGGAAGGTGGCCCTCTGCCGTGCAGCCAGCCGGTGTGCCGGGCTGGAGGCTGCCTTCCCTGGGCCCCTCTGCAACGAAAAGGAGTGTCACCTTCCTCCGCCCACGTCTGGCGGGGTGATCGATGCCGGGGAATAGCCTGTGCCTCTGGTAGCCACCGCTTAGGCCTCTGCTGCTGGTACATACAAGTCCAGCATCTACAAGCCCATGGGTAGGTGACAGATTCTGCTTTCCAGAGCTGCAGGGAAGTGGGTAGGACTGCACTGTAGCGCAGGGAAAAGCGATGTATGAGAGTCCAGGGGAAAATGCTGTAGGGGCTTGCTACCCTCTTTTCCCTTCTTCCCTTATGGATGCCCTTATGGATTCTCCCACCTTTGCTTCCCAGATACTTTCCGTGATATCCTGTCCCCACCCTTGATGACCCTTCTGTGTGAGAACTGCTGTGTGATGCAGGAACCCTGTTCCATACGAGTTATTCAGTAAGGAAGTGCTTTCTGTCTCACAGCTGCAGAATATATGGATCTCACCCATGTTTAAATACTTTCCAAGTTCTTGTTCTCTCAACTGTGAGCGTATTTAGCTTGCACAGCTGAGCCAAGATGAAGAGAAAACTCTTTCTGGAATTGTTCATTCATCTGGGGGAAGTTCATGCATACCTGGGGGAAGGGGAGAAAGGGAGGAGAGTTAATGAATTAAAAACAAAATTATGGAGGAGGAGGAGGAAGTTTTTTCCAGAGGTCAGTCTTTGATACAGTTAGCAGTCCCTCTAGCACATATTCTCTTTATATTTTAACACTAATTATGTACTGTAGTTTGTAATTGGCAGCATTTCATGTATGGTTCTTGGTGTCTTTTCTCACGCTCTATGTATTCAAAGTCCCGGAGGCTTGAGTTGTAGCTTGTGGATAGGTAAACAGGCGTAGGAAATAATGTGTTAGAATGGAGAGATGCAAGGGGTTTTTTAGACAGTTAGCTTGAAGAGTAGGAAAGCCGTATCAAGAGGTGTAAGGTTCCTGATCTGGCATGGCTTTGGTTCTCCTCTATGGAATAATACTTTTTATGCAAATCATACTTGAGAGATGATCTTTGTACTGGCTGTAAAACAGACCTTCAATTCTCTTGTCTCCTTTCACCCACTATCATACTGTTTGTTAATAAAAACTTGTCCTGTTTTGTTATTTATTTATGTATTATTTTGCCTTTTTTAACATATTTGATACAATTGTACTCCAGTCATGGGCACCGAAATGACAGGTAAATGTTACCTCCTCAAAAATCCAAACACTGCTGCCATAGTTGTTTTGTGGTTTGTCACTTTGGATGTTCAAGTTTCATGTTGTCTATGTGTAGCTCACCTCAAGAAGTGAAGAACGGAAATTGGTTTTGGTTATGATTTTTTTTTTTTTTTTATTCTGAGTAAGCATGATTTTTGCTGAAAAATTGTTTTTCCTGATTTACATGTCTAACATTTTAAAAGTTTGTTTTTACCTAATCATTCTTTGCAGTTATTTGACATTAGCCTGCTAGTTTGCTGGTATCCTGTACTGATGTCACTTATGGAAGTGCTACCCTTGTATTTCAAACAGACTGTGGTGGTTATTCTGTGGTTCGGAGCATTGTGGATTGCATTTGTTCACAAACTTTTAATTTGCTTCTCATTAATTTTCATCTGATGGACCTGAGAGTTGTGAAGACTCCCTGTGGTCCATTTCTATGAGTATTAGTGAGACACCAATTCTGTGGAGCTGTTCATTCACTTTCTGATTGTTTCATCTCATAGATTTTAACTATAAAAACACACTAAAAAAACCCCTGAACGCCTAAGTTGTCCTTGCTGAATGCTTGTTTATTGTGGTCCTCTGTGAAAGTTTGCTCTTTATTAAAAACCCTGGTCATGTATCATGCTTTTGGAATGCAGTTGTACACAGTAATACTTTCACAGATGTTTCTGTTAGGACACTGCAGTGTTCGTTTGACTAACCTCAGTTTCACAACAGGACTGATGGTCGCCGCTGGTCTTTGGCTTCTCTCCCTTCTTCTGGCTATGGTACAAATACACCCAGCTCAACTGTTTCTGTAAGTATCCATTTTGCTGTGCTGACAGATTTCTGTTACGTGCCATATCTTTGCAAATGTAGCTTGCTTGTCTTAGGAGAAGTCAATGTAGGTTTTACTACTGTTGATAGACTTTGAATTAATATGGGATGCGAAACTACTTAACTGAAATAGAAGAAAACTTTAGGCAATGTGTGCTTTGCTTTGAGAGATATTCTGGCAGTGACTAGTGCTTAACTACCCTTTCTTGGTCTGTAGGGGAGTAGGAAGGGAGACACACTGTCTTATTTTAACCATATGGTAGTTAGGTATCAAGTCTTAAGTGAGGCTGCCTTGATAACTAAAAGAAAGAGAAACCACTCTACGACATGATTCATCCATCCTAGGTTAGACTGCTATCTTAAGATGGGATGAGTTGCGCATTTACCTCTCTTTTTCTTTGGCAATAGTGAGATGTTAGTGCATGATAATAGGTAAGACATCTAGCATTTTAGATGGCTATAATTAGAACAGAAGAATCCTTTGGGATATGTAATAGGATAAGTCTAAGTCTACTTTGTTAATTTTTGCCTATTAAAGCAATCCTTTTGATGTGATCTTGTATCAGCCTCCCTGCCATGCATGTACCATCTGACTTGTGACATGCACCATGGCAGTGCATGAATACTGCTTCGGTACTTAGGAGCGAGGCCATGGGAGAAGTATGAACCTACTTTTGCACATCACACGCGCCTCTCTGCTGGAGAGGAAGTGCTGGGTCGGGTTACAACCTGGAACTCAACCCTCTCTTGTGATCGTCGCACCTGAGAGACTGGGGAGATAGAGCTGTGGAGGAAGCCTGCTTGGGAAATAGCAAATAGTTGGCATTTTGACAATTACGTCTTCTGCAGTAAAGGGCTTGGTCCTTGTAGATCCAAGTATGCCTCTTCAAAAATTGTTTCGTATCTTTAGCCTTGTTTTGTACCTTTAGGGTTGTACCATTAACAAAAGTACCGTTTTATGAATGATACATATTAGTGGCCAGTTGACAGCTGATTTTTTAAAAATGTTTCTTTTACAATTTAAGTAAGCTTTCTTTTCCCCTGGGTGTGTTCTGTTTCTCTTGTGAAATAGGTGAGATCCACATCCTGTGCACTAATGAAACTTGACCATTTTATGTTATGATCAACTCTATTTTATTTTTGTCCACAAAGGCTTCTGGAAAGTCAAGTCAATTCTTGCTGACTTCAAACCAGATTGAGGGATTTCATGCATCTTAAGAACTGTTCCTCGGCAGCACTGATTTTTGACCTCTGCTTTCTTTTCCTGCGTAGATCTTGCTTTTGCCAAGCAAATAGCTTGGTTTCACATTAATTCCCTAAGCACTTGCCATAGTGCATGTTTGTACACCTCTCATTGGAACTAGATCAAATATGCTGTGCTCTTCACTTAAAATGTATTGACGTAAGGGAGGTTATGTCAGATAATAAGTAATTGCCATAGCAACCCCATCATTGTTATAAGAAACAGGCTTGTGCTAGAAAGGAAATGAAAAACTGTGTCAGAAACATATCAAAACACAGTTTTAATTTTCAGTCCATACTCATTTCTTTGACATCTGCAATTTTAAAATGCTAATTCTAGTTCATGTGCTTCTTTCCCACTTAAGTGTACTAACTACCGTATGCATGCTGGAACGTGGAGCAGTTTTACATCATTTTTGCATTTCTTATGAAAAGATACACCACTGTCATTTATAGACTTAGATATCTTAACTTCTATAATAGATTGTTGTTGAGTTCTCCCTTGATACTTCCTGATTAGACCACATCTTATAAATATTAAAATAGATGTCTTCCCTAGCATTGAACAAACAGTTTCTGACTTGTGGAAAGAAACCTGTTTTTCCAATAAATAAGTTTGAATTTTGTTGAAGAAACCAGCAGTGGAGAATGCCATATATTTCTTATGATTGGGGCTTTGAGGGATTTGTTTTGTTTTGATTTTGTTTGCTTTTTTGTTTTGAGGCCTGGGGGCTTTTTTTTGGTTTTGTTTTTTTTCCCTAAGAATCCTCTATTGCTGCTGAGCCCTGCAAAAGCACTGGGACAACATTTGAATTTTAAATCTAGCCACTATTTCTTTGCTTCTTAGTAGAGATGCTTTTCATTTTCTTTTGTTACCCACTGGATGATATATGTGAATCAGAAAATGAAAACTGGAACTGTGCCTGTCTAATTGGTTTCATGTAGTTTTTCAGAATCTGAAGCAGCTAGCACTGTGCAACCTCTTCCTCCACATTCTTACAAATTCTTGGAGGCAATGAGAGACCTCTTCACACATGATAGCCTAAATGTACATACAGAACATTCCCTTTTCAGTGCTGGGTAAATGAGATTCACATCAGTCCAGAGAGGTGTATCAACTGGAGACCAGAAACAGTTTTTACACATCACAGTAGATCACAACTTTGATCTTTACAAGCAACTGAATGTCAAAGCAGGGGCAGAAGAGTCTGTAGTATTCACAATTATGCTCAGATGAGTGTAGCTTACCATTTCTTGTTGGCCTGTTTTTTCTTAACTTTTTTTAATCTTGAAAGTGAAGAGAGTGGTGGAATTACCAATTTAATGGAAGCTTATGGGTTTAGAAGTGGTGCAAGTACCATGTATACCAGTTCTCACAACAAAGTTGAATTAAATGAAAACATCTCCTGCTAAGGTTATCCAATTGAAAAGAAGCTCTTGGTGTGTTGTATTCTAGCAAAGTTGGATCAGATCTCGCCAGTTATGAGGTGCAGTTGAGATGTTTGTGTGTCTTGTAGGAGAGCAAGCCTAGAAAAATGATAGAGAATACTCAGTTGCATATTTTTGCTGGTAGATTATATTCTTGGAAGCTTATTTGGATGGGGAAATAAGGTAAGGAGATGAGGAGAGAGACTTTGGGGTTACATTAGCTGGTATTGGCTGCAAATTTGCCTTTCTGTGTTGGAAGAACAATTTCATAGAATCATAGAATAGTTTGGGTTGGAAGGGACCTTTTAAAGGTCATCTAGTCCAACCCCCCTCCAATGAGCAGTGACATCTTCAACTAGATCAGATTGCCGAGAGCCCCGTCCGGCCTGACCTTGAATGTTTCCAGGGATGGGGCTTCTACCACCTCTCTGGGCAACCTGGTCCAGTGCTTCACCACCCTCATTGTAAAAACTTCTTCCTTATGTCTGATTTGCATTGCCATGATGCACTGTGGTTGTTTATATTAAAAATATGTTAAATCTTACGTAATTTTTAGAGCAGCTATTCTAGAATGCCAGGAGAGCTAATTTTCTAAAGAGTTTTGCTATGAGAATTTGGATTTGTACAGAGATCAGAATTCAGACCTCCAAGAAAACACACACTGTGCCTGTGGTGGTCCTGATACAACAGAAAGTCCTTAGTGAAAGGAAGATTTTTCATTTTAATCCTGTTGGATCTAGACTCTGTGACACCTTACATGAGGAATAGCATGATACAGGTTATTGTCCTCCTGATCTTCCCAGAATCCCCTGAAGCCAAAGAAGTAGAGGTTGATTTTATAGAAATAGCCACCTGTGATAGTCTGTATTGGGAAATTTCCCTGTGCTAGAATATCTTCTATCTTACTGAGCATGGCTGGAGCAAATATGCCGTGAGGTTAACTGCAACTAGCTGCCATAGTGTGAAATAAGAAAGAACTTACCTGTGCTGTGTGCTGAATTATGCATGGTAATGTGCTAATGCTGAATTTCATAAATGAGTTACTGTGACTCGACAAGTTACTACCTATCGTGTGAACTGCGGTAAATTCTTGGTGTGCATGCTTCTTAGCCTGCAGCAAAGCAAGGTAATGTGATCATGCTAACTTTAACTTGTTCTGATGCGATGCAGCCTTCCCACGTAGACCAGTCCTGTGCGAGTTAACCTTTCCCAGCAGTGGGTTTTCTTCTTTTTTTTTTTTTTTTTTTTGCTTTTAAGAGATGACTTAATGAGATCTAGTGTGATAAGTGATCTTTTCTTGAGTTCCTAGGAATTAGGATATATTCAGCCTTTACCACACAAGTTGCCAGGAAATTAGGATATATTCAGCCTTTACCACACAAGTTGCCAGGAAATTATGAAGACTGTCTAGTTTCTGTGCTTACGAGCCTGGGTATTACCTGCTGACCTTAGCAATGTAGGGCAACGTCTGTACAGTACGAAAGTTTATTGATTTCCCTCACTTGGGAGAAGCTCTTACTATGCTGGCCTCCAATAAAAGAGCAGCCAGGCAGGGGCCTTGGTCTCCTATATGAGAAGACAGATAAGAGCAATAATATGCACATGAAGATTGCCATATAGAAGAATTTCATTTTGTTGAAAAAGCCAGCTGGAGACTGAAGAGCTCCAGAAAGAAGTACAAGTTTTTGGACTTCTTCCCCTCCGCAGGTAAAATAAAGGGAATGTCTGCATGGTACCGAGCAGCTTTGTGCAATCATACAAGGATATTTGTGAATGAGCTATCTTGGAAAGTGGTTTTGGTACCAGAAACGGTAGAGCATTTCTCTGTTTACACTCGTCAGTCCAGATTAGCAAGGCTGGCTGTTAATGCGTTGAACTACGTACCTGTTCTTTACAAGGACATCAAATCCAGGCTCAGGCTCAGGGAAGTAGTTTCAAAAAGTTCTATCTCCAAACATTTGGTGTGACTCGGGTAGCTAGCCGCGCTGCATGAAAGACAGTAAAATGTGATAGTATGATCATCTGCACTGCTTTATGTAGTGTATCTTTATATGTGTGATTTTGCAAGGCTAGTTGTTGTGGTACCACTTCCAATTTCATACCTGTCTGTGTCTTCCAATTTTATACTAAGTGGATGGTTTGAGTGTAATCACTTTCGCTTTTGTCAGCCATAGAACCTGTCTTGATAAATGTATTAAGTTCTTTCACTTCATTTTAAATGTACAGGGTTTTATAAGAAATTAGCTTATGGATTTTTTTCAGCAAGAATTTAGATAATATTTAATTTTATTTTAAAAAGCATCAATAATGTCTTAAATATGGATTATGAAGTACCTTCAATATGTAGAATTACAATTTGTGTTGTGGCATGAAGTTGTACCTTACGTTTGTCATACTTACACAGCGCTACTCAAATAATTAATTTTCAGCAGACCCCATTTTAACTATTCCTTATGTATTGGTGGGTGTTACTGACATTAGATGTCATCTTTGCCTTAGAGGAAATTTGAACTTTTGAAATGCAATGGCTCTTTCTTCTGGGACTGAAGTGGTTGTTTTGTACTTATTCTATATTTAGCTTGTTAAGTTGAGACTAATTATTTATTTTCTTCTTTAAATTGGTAGTCAGGCATGGGAAACACTATCTATAATTTTTAAATTAAATAGCTTTATTCGTGAGCACTGAATATGGTCTTGAAAATGTTTTTTTCACTCTGATAGAAGCTTGTGTTCTCTTTTGCTCTTGTAGTCATCCTGCTCATCCCAAGAGAAGCTACACCAGTTACCATACCAACCGACACCTGATGAACTACATTTTTTGTCTAAACATTTCTGTACCACTGAGAGCATTGCCAGTGATAGCAGGTGCAGGACCACTGCAATGCGCCCTCGGTCCCGAAGCCTCAGGTGAGTTTATCTATCTGGAAACAAGCTGGATCTAAATTCACATACTCTGGAGCATCATGGTTTTGTGCATTGGGAGCATTCACTATTTTTGAAATTGCTGAAGTATGATACAAGAAGTATGCATCTGAGGGTGAATTAGTAATAATCCTTTTAAATTCTTACTCCTAGTTTTGATCATGGCTTACTTTAGTGGTTAACATTGTAAGCTAGGTCTTAATGAAGGCAACTAACCCGCATGAGCTGTCTTGATGAGCTGGTCATTATTGATCTAACTGTAGCTCTAGTTCTCTTCCAGAGTTCAAACTGTTCACAGAATAAAGTCTTTATTTGCAAAACTAAATAAAAATCTATTTATATCCAAGGATTATGTGGAAAGAAACGTGATAAAAAACAAATGGACAGGGAGTTGGGAGAATGCACTCATTTATATTCTTTAACCAAGATGAACTTCAGTTTCTTGTTTCCCAAAGACCAGGCCTCTGCAAGATGTGTTTTATCCAAGATCAGTTCTAAGCTGTCAGAATAGTTTAGGTTTGGAAAACGCAGGTGAATTTTATGGATAAGTTTTTAAGAACTGGAAGAAAAGAAAAAGGAACTATTATATTTCTAATTGTTGTATTGATCCTTTCAAAAATTTAAGAATAGTTTCACAGGTATACAGATCTTTAGGATTTAGTTTTTTAGTACAATATGTGTTAACTCTGCTTTTTGATTATTTTATTTAAAAATCTGTGTAGACTATTGTAACAAATGTAGTTGCTACCTACATGAAACTGCACAAAAATTACTAAGAAAAAAATCCTGTTTCTTCATTAGAAGATTACAGATTGAAACTGTATTGTATTTATTGCAACATCTTTAATTTCTTTCAATTTCTATTATGCTTTTAACACTTAAAAAATTAAAATGTTCCATTTGATCTCACGGAATGTGTACAAATGCTGCAGGGAAAAAACAAGAGCCAAGCATTTTCAGAAAGGGGATTATGCTGCAGAAGTGTTGTGATGAAATTATGTATCTACCTTCTCCTCAGTGGATTTGCCTGTGGATGTCCGTAACAGGCTGTCCGTATCAGTTAAAGGACCCACCATCGTGATATCTTGGGACAAATTTTAGTGTTCGTTTTTGCCCTTTTGTAAAGCCAAAAGCCAGTTCTTCTGCTCATGCAAGAAACCCCTATGTACATGTTATCATAAAGTCACTCCTAGAGGATAACATCCCATTTGTGGGGTCTTCTTCCTACTCCACATCTTTTAGACCAGACTGAATGGGCCAGTGTTGCCAATCCAGGAAAATCAGATGGAGATTTTTCAAAGGAATTGATAATGGACAGTGAGACTTACAATAGCAAAAAACAGTTTTGTAGGCTAGCTGAGGCCATGGGTACCTTTTCTGGATTGTTTTCCTGCAAGCCCTGTGCTTTTCTTACAGGCACAGCACCCCAGCATTGATGGAACCCAGGCATATGTATGGCATTATTTGCAGGAAGTTGCTGCCTTTATCTGCTGGTCAGGTTGAAAATAGATGGTTTGGATTTTTTTTCCCCCCTTAATGATCTCTTTAAAAAAAAAAAAAAAGAAAAAGACTCATTCTTCTCAACTTTTTCACTTGCAGCTAACAGAGTTCTTGGTCAAGTCTTGCTATTTTGATTGTATGTAACCTTCAAAGGGGCAAGAATAGCAATAATTGACAGTTAAATATATCTCTGTAGCCCTTCTGAGAAAAAGGTGATGTTCACAAGTGTTGCAAAACTGCCTGTATCCTGAAGTGTGGTTATAAACTAAGAAAATAACACAGCAGTTAGATGTCAAGCACATGAAATAATCTTTAAGGCCTGGTCAGAAATAGCAGAAGACAACCAAGTGTACCATTGATAAGAGAATGCACCTTTCCAGTGAAGCCTGTGTTGACTTTTTGTTGCAAATAAACTGTACAAAAATACAATAACTAATTTTAGTTCATGCTGAGACAAGTTTAAAGGAATAATTTGCTTTCCTTGCAGCCCTGGACGTTCTCCTGCCTGCTGTGACAATGAAATAATTATGATGAACCATGTCTACAAAGAAAGGTTCCCAAAGGTAATGAATTAAATTTAAGATACCCAGTATCTAAATTGATAGGCTACGTAGGTTTTAAGTAAGTGGTGGTTTTGTTATGGGGGCTAATGATCCAACCCTGTATTGGCTTTCATAAAACATCACCAAGCTCTTATTATAAAGATAAAATCACAGTAAAGAAAAGCCCTGCTGAGAACTGGACATTCATTTGGCAAAGCTACTGAACTGGTTTTTAAATGAATCATGCCGGTAATATATTCCGCTGATCGGAAAGCAACAGTACATTCGATTTCAGTAGATGGTGTGTATTTGGAGCAAATGTATACTGAATCATTAAACCAAAAATAGTTTCTGTTGCTAAGTCTTGTGCAGCATCTGCTGATATACCTGCAAATTCCTTCCTTCAGTGGCAATTATTCCTTTTTGTAAACACTCATTATATACTTATTTTAATTGTGAAGATCAGTACGCAGTTGTGGGGTTTGACTTTGAGATACCAAATGAGGACATGTTGCTGTTGTGTCAGAGGTCTGAGACACAAATGAGTTGCTAGGTGCAGGTATGTAGCTCGGAGCACTGTGCTTTCAGTTGCTCCTAGGATTTTGATGACCCCTGGAAAATGAAATAAGGTAAAGCTGATGCTGTTCCAGAAAGTGCCTAAAAATTAGAAGAAATTTCTTCATATTTCTTCGTAGAAATATGAATAGAGATTTGTCATGATTTTCAGAGCAATTGAGCAGTAATCTGAAGTGCGGAACAACCCAGTCATTTCAGTGTTTGAGATATGAACTAAGAGGTGTGGGATTACTTTTTAATAATAAAAATATCTTTAAGGTTTTTTTAAGCATCTGCAGTTCTGTGAGAACCAGACAGTTGGTTCTGTAAAACAGACACATCTAGCAACTTGCAGACACATCTGACATGACCTATGAGCCTGTGGTGGTTTTAATCAGTCAATGTTCGTTCAGACTCTATCTACCCAGTGAAATATTTTTGTGGTATAACCTGTGTGAAAGTAAGGAAGATATTCTGGTCTGTAGTATCTGCAGTTTTAGCAAAACAAACAAAGTAGACCTCCATGAGTTCTCTTTTTTGTTGGTGGGTTTTGGTTTTGTTTTTTTTTTTTTAGTTTTTGACTTGGACTTGAAGTTTTACAGTCAGGAGTGTTCCTTTAGTTCTGTTTAGTGATCATCACAAGATTAGTGCACAGTTAATCTCCAGTGGCAGACAAAGGGGAGGATCTGTGTAGTAGAACAGTAAGGCTGTTGCTTTTCTGGACTGGTAATGTGGGAAACGTCATCTGTCACTTTGCCTTTCTGTTTGCTTGCTTTTTTGCTTCAGTCATTTCACGCATTCCAGCTCAGTAACTTCTTAGGCAGTACAGAAACGTTGCAGAATCAGAAATAAGCTTTAAGGCTGCTAGTTTCATGTAAAGCTGATTTAATGTATCGTGTATCTATTTGTCTATAGGCCACAGCTCAGATGGAAGAGAGGCTTCGGGACATTATAACAAATCATTCTCCAGATAACGTCCTTCCCCTGGCAGATGGAGTGCTCAGTTTTACCCACCATCAGATCACAGAACTGGCTCGCGATTGTTTGGATAAATCCCACCAGGGCCTCATCACATCACGATACTTCCTTGAATTACAGCAGAAATTAGACAAATTGCTACAGGAGGTATGAGCCGTGAGACTCTGGTTATGTTTGCTTGAAAAATTATTTAAATCTGTTTGCTTAAAAGTTGTTGTCTTGAAATAATCATGAGTGTTCGCTAGAGTAATTGTCAAAGTGGTATTCGTAGCAGTTTTAGTCTACATAATGACCACTACAAAGACTATAAGGTATCCTAGTGTACTAGCCTGGAATAGATGGGTTGTAAAGATTTCAGAAACAGCAGCATTTTGTCATGCAGTGCAAGTTATAAATTGCTTACAGAAGTGTGTGCATAAGCCCTAAATGAGGAGGCTTGCTATTCCATTTACTGTGGATAAATGAGGAAACATATACATTTCCACTTTATTAACCTTACTAATTGCCTGCTGTGTTGAGAAAGCAGACAGCAACCCTTAGCTTTCCATTAGCTGGAGGTATTTAATTATTTAAATATTTATAATATTCCTTTCATAATTAAACTGTTTATTAACAAAAATAATGTTATTTCCAAAAGTGTTGAAACTTCCATAGAATAGTCAGCTAAATGAATTAAGAAGAACTTGGAACTTGACAAAATAAATGTGCTATGACATGTCACTGCTGTTCATGAATGTATCGTTTTTAAAACGATGAGTAGAGCATGTAATGTACTCATTTGTTTGTGTGGGATTTGATAGCACATTATGAGCCAAAGTTAATGTGATAGACCAGCAGATTTGATATTGACTTGAAATTTTCCAACCAAGATGTTAAGATACCATGCCTATATTAATTTATGTCTTTTCTTCTGCTTTCTTTTGAATGCAGGAGCAGTTGCTAAAGATTTTGGTCGATTTTTTTTTTTTTTCCCCCATGTTGCTTTTTTGTTAACTTCTATTCAGTAAATAGGTTTTCTGCAACTACTGTATTTTGAACTTTTTCTCTTCATAAAGCAATGCAAAACTTAAGACATAAGTGATTTATTTCTGGATTATTGAAACCTTGTGTTTTAAACAGAGAAAATGCGTAGAGCTTGCTTACTAGTCAAAAGGAAGTTTGAACTACTGACCTTCTTGTGAAATGCTCACATTTTTATGATGCCAAAGTGCAGGCAGAGTTGGCCAATTGACTGGAGATACTTGACTGTGAATTCTGTTATGCTAGTGATAATGTCAAAATACAAGGAAATACGTCTAAGCTAAGATTCATTGAACCACTGTTAATCACTGTTAACAATATATCCCTTAAAATGGTTACATAGTAAGTAGAGTTTAGAGTACATATTCACTCATTCACTTAACCCCCCCCAACCCACTAAAAAACCCACTCTAGCAAATTGCTCTCCAATCTGCCTATAAAGCAGTGCATTATATAAAAACCAGAAACACTCACTTTGTCATGTTCTATGATGCTAATTCTTTGTTATGTAAAAATTTCCTTGTTTGCAAAAACATATTTTAAAATATAAAATATTCAGACTTAACTTTTGAGTCAACTGCATAATACCTGTTGATAGCATTAATATGACAGTAAAAAACTTTGTTTGCACAACTCACTTATGGGTACTCAGTTGTGCTTTGGACTCATGTGATTCATTTGTTGACAATTCCCAGCTGCGAAGTTAAGTAGAAAGCTGCATCTCCTACTGCTACTTGGCACGCTGCGATTACTTTGCACAACCAGGGGAAGACTCCCTTGAGGTTTGAGCTGCTTGGTTCAACCAACATTTTTATAATTCTCAGGTCAAGATCAAGTGGACCTGAATGCTTTCCTGCTTCATCCCTCTTAAATGTAACATGTATTGAGTCTTTTGTTCACATATGCACCTGAGTGTTCAAAAAACTGTACAAAAATGCTTTAAATTTTGCTAGTGTTTATAATAGACAGGTGTTTTGTTTACAAAAGGGTTTTCTTCGGACTTGGTTGATAGTGTGCAGAACACAAATGTTTGTGTCCTATTAAGGTTCTCCCGAAACCTATTGCAGAGTGCTAGATGGTATTTGTGCCTTTTTTCTTTTTTCCTTCTTTAAAGTTCCCAGATTAATTCTTCTCAAATATTTGATGTTTTTTAAAATTGTAGTGCTTATTGAGAGCAATATGTAGCTTCATATTTTCATAGGGTTTTTTCAACTTCAAAAAATACAAGATACATACTATATGAAAAGTACTTATTTGTCCATAGTAATAACTTTTAAAATGTTAGTTTCTTAATTCTCTTTGTGGTTTTGACTAAGCAAGAGATAAAGAAAAACTTAAGTCCACAGTTTCTACTCTTCAGAACAAAGAAATGCTTTGATATTTGAGTGAAGAGCTATTAGTATATTTTAATCAGAAGGAGAAGGATGCAGTTTCTTTGTATTCATTAGCATCCTTAAATTATATCATTTGTTCTTAGAGGGCAACATTTGAAAGAAACTTTAAATGCAGCTCAGACCATTGTGCAAATGTTATCAAACCTTCTAGAAGTATTTTTTCTATATGTATTCTTTTATGGCATTTTCCCCCCTTTGTTGTCATCTTCGTAGAACTCAATTTTTTGTTGTCTTTCTTTCTATACATAACTTTATATGGAGCCTCTCTGCAAGTACAGTTTTTTATATATATGTGTATATATATATGTCATAGCCATTTTGGTATGAGATGTGGCCACAGGAAATCAGTATCAATTTGACATGGATGTTGCTTATGTTTATTAATATTACTTAGGTCAGTTTTCATTTCATCCTAAAATTATTAACAAATTGAGACACAACTGTACATATAGAGATGTATATTGTCTTGAAATCTAGGCCCTTTTGCAAAGCTAATGGTAATAATACTGTGTAAGTTTAAAAAAAGGTAGTATGTCCACTGTAGGCACTTCTATTTTGTTGTTACAGTGTTAGAATTGTACAAATGGGATTACTTCAGTTTGAAATTATAGCATTGCTCAAATCCTTGTTACTTCTGCTGGCATCTTGAAAGTGACATGCTGTTTGTCTCAGGTACACGCTTCAAACCCTCAGAGGTTTGAATATACTTTCCTGAGAGGTGCATTGAATGTGGTTTGTTTTATTCACAATTTATTTTTATCTTTTAGGCACAAGAGCGATCAGAGAGTGGAGAACTGGCATTTATTAAGCAACTTGTCCGAAAAATCCTGATAGTTATTGCTCGTCCTGCTCGCTTACTGGAATGCTTGGTAAGGTCATGCTTTCTGTAAGTAGGTTTTTCACTCGTTAGTGTAGGAAAGTTTCTGGGTTAGTATTCAAGGCCCTTTACAATTGTTTTTTTGAAACATGTCAAACAACGGGGCAGGGCTTCATTGTTGCTGGGATCCTTTCTGCTTTTATTTCAGGAACATGGGACTGGCAGGCACCTCCTGCAGTTGTGTTTGGTTCCCTGCTATTGCAAATACTATGTTATAGAATCCCTTTCATCAACTGAGGAAGCTCCAGTTCAAAAACAGTTGGGTTTTTCTGTTGTTTTGTTAGACTTTGCTATTCCCTTGGGAAGACTGTTCTGGAATTGTAATTGCTTGGTGGTTTTCCCGTTGTTGTTGTTCTTGGAAGTTTCATAATTTTGTTTAGCTCAACAGCTGCCAGGGCTATAAGCAGCTTGCAGTCAGCTCTGCGGTACCTGATCTGGGGGGAACAGCCACAGAGGGGCTAGTGTATCTGGATATACAGATAGTCAGAGTTATACTGGGGACCAGAAGGAGCAGAAGAGTTAACTTATTTGTGCATGAGCATAGCACTGATGTTGCCAGACTGGGCTAGCTTGTGCGAGGCTGTGTGGGTGTGTTTCTGCTTTGCCTGCCCATGCTGGGGGAGCTGGGGTGTCTCAGGTGCAGGAAGTTGTTCTATGCACAGAGCCAATGTGCTTCAGTTCTTCAGTGGAACTAATAAACCCTCGCAGAACACAGTGTACTCAGGAGGATGGCGTAGATACCCAAATACCATGTAAGAGCCAGCCTGAGTCCAACAGGCCTGGCAGGCAGCCCGAGCTGACTTTGTTGAGCCACTCTGCTTGCCAATACCAGGATCACAGTGTTGATGCTGCATACAGCTATTTGGGGCTGGCAACGCTTATGTAGGAGCTGCTAACCTGCTGCTAGACTCAAGTTATGCCTGAAAGTGTCATAACTGCATTTGCATGGCACTGACTCTGAGCTATTAAGTCTTTCCAACCTGATTTTGGCTCTGTGCTGTGTCTCTTCATGTGTGGCACAGTTAATCCGCAACCTGGCTCATTCAGCCACGGGCATTTTGAGAGCTGCCTCTGTTTTGTTTTGGAAACACCATGTCTCAGTGTTCCCAGTTGCAGTTGGTTCATGATTTGCAGTTCAGAAGGAATCTGAAATAAGGTATGTGCTCTGAATCAGCAAGAAAGAGATGTTTTTTAAAAAAAAAAAAGGCAGGCTTTAGAGAAGAGGATGCCTTAGCATGTCTTGCCTCTGCCATTGAATCAAAAGTTGCGTTAGACCTTGACCCTGAACCCTGAAATGCTCATTCCATATCTAGTGTGATCTTCCCAGCTCCATTCTTCACCGAAAGGGTTGTCGGGCATTGGAACAGGCTGCCCAGGGAGGTGGTGGAGTCCCCATCTCTGGGGGTATTCAAAAGGCGTTTAGATGAGGCCCTAAGGGATATGATTTAGTGGGGGACTTGGTAGTGATAGGTTAATGGTTGGACCAGATGATCTCAGAGGTCTCTTCCAACCAGAACAATTCTATGATTCTATGATTCCCAGGGTTCACATAATCTTTCTCCAGCTCTTCACCCAATTTCTCATACGATGTCTTGTCTTCCCTCTGGTCTGCATCCTTCTCTATCATCACACATCCAAAAATGCCCTTAAATACATCCTGTGGGCTGACAGACTGAGGCTTCTTTATGATGCTTGTCCGTCCCTTCCCTGCTTGCTGGCGCTCTCCCACCTACCCCTGCCCCCAGCACCATCATTGTCTTCAAGCTTTTTAATTCAGGTTCTGTCCTGGTGACCTATTTGCCTGTTAGTTCATTCTCCTAAATGCTAAGTTTTATAGGTACTTAGTCCAAATCTCCATTCACTCTGTTCCCAGTTTCTGCCCCTGGGATTTTATCCTAGGTTACTTCCTCTGCCCTACTACGCTTCAAGTAGAGCTGCTGTGCATCCTATATTCCTCCTTTTGCTGGGCCTGCTGAGGTGGGTGGAAGTACAGTATTGCAAAGCCAGGAGATGACTGTGTCTCTTAGTTTGGAGTTTCAGAGCAGCAATTGCAGAGAAAGCCAGCACAGCTTCCTTGAAGAGCTCTAACTTCAGATGGGATCTTTAGGAGATTTAAGCTGGAATGTAACAGCTCTGCACAGTATGTTTCTTCAGAGGCAGGTGGCCTGAACAAATTTAGGCATACTGTCACAGAACAATACATTTCTCATGCAAGATGATGTTAAGCCAACTCCATAAACGTCACTGGTATCATGTAATCTTACAGAAACAATATTGTTGTTTTTCCATAGCTTCCCTCTGGAAACTTTTGAATAGTATTGGCTGACATTTTAGAATGTCTGTCTGAAATAGATACTAGATACGGAAAACTTCAGCCTCTGTAAGAAAGTTCGTAGCGTGGTAGGAAATAAATCCAGCACTTTTGTCATGAGAAGTTTCAGATACCATGCAGTAATGCTGTCAGTTTTCTGATGGTGATCTTGCCTCAGGTGTTCGTGGTATGTGAGTTCCTATTTTTATTCACTTGATAATCATATGAATAAAGCTTTTGCAGTTTCATATGTACCAAGAGCTACTGCCACATACTGAAATATTTTCTGCATTTACACATGGAAAATGAAACACTAGAGTTGGAAGTAAAGATCAGAAAATAAATTTGTTGCTTCTAATAATTCACATGTGTGTATGTATATGTGTGTGTGTGTGTAGATATATCTACACACACACGTTCATATGATTAAAAGTTTTGAAATTACCTTGACTTACTAGCCAAGTGGAGGAGAAGCTGTATATCTGCCACTGCAGCAGGTAAGGAGATGGCGATGTTTTCATGATGAAGGTAGATAGAAAGTCTGGGCACACATTATCACGTTGTTGTGTTCCCCAGTGCCAAGGAGTAACATGTAAGAGATACAGCTGGGGACAGCATGTCAGATGAGGAGAGTAAGGCTAAAACAGCATGTACTGCTTAGTTACTCTATTCAGATATTTAGGCAGTTTAGCATCATCCTGAGACTTTGAGCTAAATAAGAGAGTTTGGGCAGTTCATGGGTTTGTGGTAAATCCTTTGGGGTAGGCTGGATATGATAAAAATTGTTTCATGACAAATGAAAAACTAAGATTGTTTTCGCAAGACTGAAAATTCCAAAGACATTTCATTTCAGACGCACTGCAACTCCTCCTTGTAGCCGTAGCAGTTTGGATGCTTCCAGAATGAAACATGATACCTAATTTCTCAAGCTGTCTTCCAGGTTGGGACATTGAGTGCCCAACTGTTGGGTAGCCCTAGGAGCTAGGACAAGAGCCTTGTGACCCAGCACGCAGACTAGCGCCCCATGGAGTTATGGCAGGCCACAAAAGGACTGGCAGGGAAGCTGTTGTGATTTAACTGCAGCCAGCAACTAAGCACCACACAGCTGCTCACTCACCCCCCCTACCCCCACCTCCCACTCCCCCTGGTGGGATGGGGGAGGGGCTCAGAAGACTAAAAATGAGAAAACTCGTTGGTTGAGATAAAGACAGTTTAATAGGTGAACCAAAAGCTGCCTGTGCAAGCAAAGCAAAACAAGGAATTCATTCACTACTTCCCCTTGGTGGGCAGGAGTTCAGCCATCTTCAGGAAAGCAGGGCTCCACATCACATGTAACCATTACTTGGGAAGACAAACGCCATCGCTCCAAATGTCCCCCCCCCCTTCCTTCTTCTTCCCCCAGCTTTCTATGCTGAGCATGATGCCATGGAATATCCCTGTGGTCAGTTGGGGTCAGCTGTCCCAGCTGTGTCCCTTCCCAACTTCTTGTGCACCCCCAGCCTCCTCGCTGGTGGGGTGGTGTGAGAAGCAGAAAAGGCTTTGGCTCTGTGTAAGCACTGCTCAGCAATAACGAAAACGTCTCTGTATTATCAACGCTGTTTCCAGCACAAATCCAAAACATAGCCCCATCGCAGCTACTATGAAGAAAATTAACTCTATCCCAGCCAAAACCAGCACAGAAGCTAACTAGCTCAGCAGTCTGCCTGGCTTCCACAGATACTTTTGACAGAACTGACTTACTCCAGCAAAAAGTCTGTTTTATTACATCAATGTTTCATAAGTCTGACTGGCTCTCACTTTATTAGGCATTGCACCTGTTGTAATCTATGGTTGGCACAAACATCTTGAAGAATGTAATGGCTATGTGAGAGATGTTTTGGTATGAATTTATACTGGTAGATAAAGTCTATTTAAAAAAAAAAAAACAAAAAAACAAAAAACCAAACCTTTTCATAAACTTCCTTGTTCCTTTCAATGCTTTCCTATTTTTATCATCTGTCAAGTTAGTAAAATAAACGTATTTCCAAGGGACTTGGGGGATAGGCAGGGTTTTGAGTTTCTATTTTTTTGGTCCTCTTGGAGGCTTGCTTTTTAGGCATGGTATAAATGATAGTTACAATATAGTTGGTTCCCAAAGGAGGATGTTTCATTTCTAGATTTGCAACAATTGGATCAATGCAGTTCAAATGTTGTTTTCAGCAGCTTATGATTCTGGCTTCATTCTAAAGTTAGCAATGTATTTAATTGTGTTTTCCATAAAACATAGTACATACATACTGATTAAAAATACTTCAAAATTTTGTTTAGAAGTAAAAGCCGAGAGCAATATATTTACATAGTTTCTTTATTTCAGTAGTTGATTTTTATATGCAAGCGGCTGCAGGGAGATGAAGTCTTCTGTATGTGAAATCTTATCACTGCTGGTTATAGGTCATTTCCACTCTGAATATTACAGGAAGTTTTGAGGGCAAAGAACTTACTATTCTTATAAAGTAGCGTTCTGAAATAATAGTATGACATTCCATTGCTTACAGCATGTTACATTGTATAAGAATCATAAACAGAATAATAGACTGCTAGTGATAGAATAAAAACGTATTGTTTTTAATAAGGGAAATGTCAAATATTTTTGATAGAAGAAGCAAAGGAAGTTTTTATGTTAGATTTTAAGACTTCAGTTTCCACAGAGAGAATGATGGTGGTTATTTTTCTTCTAGGAATTTGATCCCGAAGAGTTTTATTATCTTTTGGAAGCAGCTGAAGGCCATGCCAAGGAGGGGCAAGGCATTAAAACAGACATCCCTCGATATATTATTAGCCAGCTGGGCTTAAATAAAGATCCTCTGGAAGGTAAGTGCATCTTCTGGTCAATTGTAGGCTCCCAGATTCTTCCTTCTCAATGTGTTTAATCATTTTGATAATTTGTGTGTACCTGACAAGGGTCCAAGTAAAGATAGTAGCAGAACAAATGTTTGCTAACCCTCACGATTCTCTCACAAGCTCAAAGGCATTAAAAAGGCCATCTGAGATTTTTCTGTTGTGAATATCATTCACAAATACAGTGTCAATGATACTCTTCTTCCAGCTCTAGCTGAAATTTACTGGTACAATTTGATGGTGACTATTATCCAACCATAGGTATAAATGAAACTGGACTGAGCTGTTATTTGCCCTTCAGAGCCCCCAGGCTCCCACATCTTAGAGTCCCTGGGAAGAACATCTCCCATTCCTGTTAAAACTGCAAAGATTTATTTTCATGGGTAACTTATGTATGCATGTTGAGGACTTTTGTAGGGAGAACTTGCGTTTCCACAGAGGTATTATCATTGCAGATTTTTTGTTTGCCTGATGATTCTTTTAAGGACACTGTTGGGAAAACTAAAATTATTTCTGTCTCCTAAGCAGATCATCTTCTCTTCCATCCTGAGAGCAGGTTCTATCACTGGTGACAAATGGGGATAGGTTCATTGTGTTCAGTGCTAGTCCTACAATTTGGAAGAAATTGGCAGAAATGTCATCATGGAAAATGAGTCTAGCTACTGCTATTTAGCTTGTCTTCTGTGTTATGACACAGGACAAGGGGGATCTCTAGGAGAGGACTTAATAACACAAAATCATACCAAAAAACTATGATAAACTGTTTTTTTAACCAGTTCTCACAATGCAGGATCATATTTCTTTAAATCAAAGGAGTAGTATATTCTAAGCGTGTTATAAGAAAACTCCTTTTTGTTCAACTGCAGCAGCTTGTGAAGTTCAACACTGCCAGATGTTGTCAGGAATTTGGTTAGATCTAATTCAATTAGGTTGGATATTGTTATAGATGATATTCATGTTATGTTAACAGATTTAAAGAAAGTCAAGCCTATTATTAGTCTGCTTCCTATCTTCACAGAACAACTCCCTCATCTAAAATTAGTAGTGTTTCTCTCTGAGATACAGATTAAAGCAGCTTTGACGCTTTTTGCTTGGATTTGGAGTGTAGCAAGGATGCAGGACAAATTGGGAAAATATACGTGAATACTGTTCTGCATGTGGTACTGGAAAAGATCAAGAAGTAGCTTAATTCTCTGCAAGATAAAGAGGTGTCTACTGGATTTGGAGAGCTGTTGGTCTGGCCTAGACTGACAGGTCATAAATTCTTCACTGATCAAGTATGCAAGGTTTAATTTGGAATGTGGGTTGAGGGTTTAGTAGTATTGACCCTGGTTCTGCCACTTGGACCTTATCTTACTGATTGACTCCTTCTGGCCACTTGGATAAAAGTGTTCCTCAGCATGAGTCAAGAAAGTGACACTACCTAAGTTTAATATCTTTGAATATTTTTTTTTAACAGTTTACTGTGAGAGATGTCTAGAGACAAATGCTATAAGGGATACTATTTTCTCAGACTAAATATTTAATTTGAGTGTACTTCACCTAAAACACATCTTATAGTTACCTTTCATAAATTGAATATTAATGAATATAACATAAACTTTGAAGCATTCCAGGATAATTGAAATGTGTGTTTTTCTGAGGGAGAAAATGGGCTATGTGATTTGTCAGTAAATATTGAGGGGTGTATGATGTATGGATTACTGATCTTTGGTTCAATTGGAGCTTTGGGCAATTGGATTATTTTGTGTATCATTTTAAAGGTTAATGTGTATGTAGGTTTGTGATCAAATAGTTTGGGCGATCTGGTTCATATTAATGCTTTCTTGCCTCCCTACAAAAAGTGATATTTATAAGCAGTGTAAATCACTGTGCAATGACTCCTTAAATGATCTGGGTTTGGTTTTAAATTGGTGCCTGTGTATGCAAGGGCATTTCCTAAGCAAAAATAAAAGAATGGAACTATGGGTTTATGCCCTGGAATTAATCATTTACAAAGAGAATTATTTGGAAACACTGTATTCATTGCTATTAAAAAAAGTTACATGAAGATCATCCTCCTGAGAGAGCTTTAAATTCCTTGTATGCACAAATAGAAAATATTTTAAAATATTTAAATAGCAGAAGACCAAATCTTTCAAAACAAACAAAACCCACCTCAGTAACACCACTTATCCTGGAACAGAGAATTGTATTTTCAACTAAGCTGTTAAATTATGTCTGCCATGTTCATGCAAGTGATTTTACTTCCTCTACAGAGAAAAGCAACCTACTTCTTTAGACCCTTCTCTACTTACCTCCTTTGTTTGCTACCATAGCTGTAGTGTCCTTTCTTTGAGTGAAATGATGCATGCATTACTTGGAGATAATGCCAGATAAATTTATACTGTACTGAAAGCAATACCACCACAGATTCATCACTTATCAGAGACTGCTGGCTGCATTTCTGAAGAGTTCCCCAGGGAGAAATTTTTCCCTGTGGTTTTTAAATTACCATCTTTACCTTTTTGAATCATGAGTCTTCAGAAATGGTTTAAATCAATGAAAGAAAAAGGGCAGATGTTTAATGGTATTTAGATGAGTTTTAAAAATCTCTTCAGGCATTGCAAAATGGTTCCATAGCTCCCTGTTTCGAAAGCTGACTCTTGGTTCCATTCCATTACTACCCACTGCTTGCAAATAATATGTATTTCTCAGATAATGGTTATTTTGCAAAAGTTCTATTTAAAAACGGCTCATTTTAATTTGCTATTTATGAAAACAATTTCAGTTGAGAAGGCTGTCAAAGTATATTATTCTAGCTTGCTTGGTTCTCACCCATACAATACAGGTTTCGTCAACACTTATATTATAAAAACCCTGCATTCACAAAACTGTGGCTTTTGCTAGGGAAATTCACTCCAGTTTTGAATTTGGCCTGTATCATTTACCTTAGGCTCTCTTTCATTTAAGATTTGTTCTCAGTGGAGATATTTTTACTGTTTATTGATATTCAGAATTTTTGGAATGTTTTTAGCTTGTCTAACACTTTAAAGATCTGTTTCATTTTTGAAGTGTCATTTTTATTACTTCTGATTCTTATGCTTTACAAACATTGTGTTTCGGAGAGTGATTATAAATGAGAGTTACTCCTTAAATCTTTAGCTGTTCCAACAGAAAATTATCTGTATGGTTAATTTGCTCTTAATGATTACAGTAAGTATTGTGCAGAATTTGATTAGTAATAGTCACTTACATAGAAAAATCCAGTTTAGATATTCTGTGCGAATATTCAATTATTTTTCATATTCATAAATTCAGTTAACAGTCCTGAGATGATAATGCACCTCACAAATTTCAGGTGGTCTTATCTCTGATCCCCAGCACATATAATTATGATAAAATGTGCATCTTTGGGTATGTGGAGTATATAATTAACTATGTATATGATTAAAGTAATACTAAGCTTCCCAGGATCTTTTAGCTACCAGCTGTCCTGTTTAGCTTTTATTACCCGGATGAATTCTTAGTTACTGGGCCCGTGAAGAACACGATAGGTTTAGGAGCTCTGAGGCATAGGTTGACCCTGGCAGGGACAACCAGATCAAATTGTAGACCCCCAGAATCTTAGTTTCCCAGAGAAGTCATCTGTATTAATGACTAGATAAATAATAAGATTCTACGAAGAAAATGGCTGTTAGCTTATTCTGTTAGGCATATCAGCATTTCTGTGTAGAAGATGCAAACCATTGGGAGTCCATCTCTGTCTAAACTAGAAGCTTTTTGCTCTAACTATGAAGGAGCCCAACAAGGATAGGGCCTACTATTAACCCCTCAGGGGCTAAGATCCTCAGGAGTTTTAGCAGATTAGTGCTGTCTTTCCTTTAATGCTGAGATCGCACACGGATCTTAGAATTCCCACGTCTCAGCAGTGATAACAGTATCACTCTTCATTGCTTCATGACTGTTTGAACTCTTCAGTGGAAGATTACATAGGCATTGAATAGCAGGTCTTCATTTTTCAGGTGGGATATTTTTGTATATGCTTTGAGATGCCCTAAAAGTTATTTGGCAAGTACTACAGATAGGACAGCATGTTTATTAAGTATTCCAGAAAAGTGTCACTTCTCAGGTTTTCTGTACTTCATTTAGTTTTGTATTTGCTATAGTTTAAAATGAAGTTTCTAATCTTTGTTTCCAGAAATAGCTCAGCTAGCTAACTGTGACAGTGGGACAGCAGAAGCTCTGGAAATGGATGAATCAATAAATGTAAGTTTTTCTGTTATGTTGCTGCTTTTGCTGAATCTGAGCAAGGAAAAATATGTTGTGTCCCCTGTCCCCCACCCCATTGTATTTTCTCCTGGTGTGTGTAAACAGATTGAATAGAACAGTGGTTAATCCTCAGACTAATGCCATGCTGCTGAACAGACAGAAGGCTCGCAAAAAATATTAGAACAAAACTTTCTACCTATTTTCCTAGATGTTGCAGTATCTTTAGGTTCCACAAGGTTAGTGTTCACCATGTGGCAATTGTTTTACCACAAAATTCACCACTGCTTCTTTTATTTCTGTTTAATTAATGTATTTCTTTTAGAAGCACTTTTAAACCCTTTCATAAAAAAAAAGTATTTTAAACAGATTTTAAAACAGTCCATTTACAGAGGCAGCTAATGATCAAATTGAGAAGAAATGAAGAAATGAGCAAGTTAGCAAATAGCCTGGACTCAAAGTTAGTTTGCAATCTTGAAGATTGTGCATTGTTCTTCTGAATCTGTGTTTGAAAATGTTTGACTACAGTAATGGGTATTATACATTAATATTTTGTCAGATGCTTGTTCAGCTTGGCAAAAGAAAAACGAGTTGGAGGAGTTGGTTGGGCTGAATATTGTGGGCTTAAATGCTCTCACTTTATTTTTAAAAGTTGGTTCTTATACCTTGGATTCAGTCAACACAGTAAATGGAGTTCTAACAATTTAGTGTTGATTTTCAGTGTAAGTGAATAGAAAAAGCAAGTGCAGTTTTGGGGATGCATAGGTAATTCAGTGGTACTTTGCTAATATTTGTAAATACCTGTAGAGTTTAAAATGCAGGCATGGGGTATGTGTTAAATGAGTTCTGATATGCTACAGAAAAGCCATCATCCTCTGGTACATGTCATATTGTCTTGGGATAATTTCTGATTTTCTGGCAAAATGCCACCTATAAAGGCTTCCAGAGTTGTGACATGAAGGGTGTTTCTTCTTCTGTTGTGTTCATCTGCATTTAATATACTGTATTAGACCTGAGCAGTATTTAGTGGAAGGATACTGACAAATTGGAGAAAAGACAGAATAACTAGAAGGCTTAAAGGAGGTGCTGAAGTACTTAGGAGAATCTAAGGTGCAAACTGGCTTAGCAATAGCTAAGAAATTGCAACTGTAAAGTTATTTATGTTGTGTAAATGTTGAAGAAAAAAAGGAATGACGATGCAGTGTAATAAAGGAACATAAGTAGGGAAGGTGATGAAATCAGTAAAGAAAAATATAGGATGAATATTTGGAAACATTTTCTCGAAGCGTAGCTGTGGAATAAACACATGGGAAGTGACAGGAAGCATAACTTAAAAGCACAGGACCATTCAAAATCGCTATAAATATGCAATTAGGAAGAATCCTGTACTGGCACGCAAGTGGGCTAAACAGTTTAATAAATCGTCTCTCTCTGTTCCTGTGTGGTTCATTATATTAACATATCCACTGATCTTGCACTGAATTTTCTTTAGCACACATTTAATTGAAAATGTTCCAACCAGGTCTACTTTCAACCTTAACTATTACCAAACTGCCTGTGTAGCGATCGTAGAACTTCTTTGGAGATTTGGAAAACGTCTTGGGTTTGGAATACTGAATTTGAAAGTCCTGTGCCCTCATCATCCCCCCACACACCCTAATTCTAATTCACAGTTACATCTTCAAGATTAATTAAAAATTAAAGCTGGGAAAAATGTTGTGCAGTACTTGGGACAACTCCATTTTGAAAATGTTCTGGCATATAAGAAGGTGAAAATGGCCTCTGTAATGGTAGAATCATTGCATTTTTATCTTGCATATTTTTCTCTTTCATTTTATCTCTCTTTTCACAGTGTATTCTAAGTTATATCACAGTCTATCCTAACATTAGTTCGAAATGTGCAAAAGTTTATTTGAATGAGCGAGAGCTCATCTGCATTTTGTTACTGCGAGGCTGTACTACCAGAATCAGATTTACTAAAATGGGAAGGCAATGGCCAACGAGTGCCTGGCGGGATTCACAGAAGTGCATAACTCCGGATAGGAACTGCCAGTAACTCCTTTACCAGAAGCCTTCATGCCTACCTGCTGTAACCTGTGCATGTAGATAACCAGACGGATAGCTGCAGTGTAACAGATACCCTTGTGATGAAAAAGCAGCTTTGCTTCAGGAGCCCCTTTGGTCCCTCTCTGTGCTAGCTGTGTGGCTACCTGGCCAGACCTGTTAGCTGGTTCATCAGGGTGTGGCAGCCTGGCGACAGCTGGGTTTTGTTTGTTTCTTATTTCTCCCCGATTTTGAAAAAAGTATGGTATTAACTTTGTTCTTTCTCCTCTTTTACTTTGAAGAGCTCTAATACCTCACTGAAGCTGCGGAGGAAACCTCAGGAAAGTGATTTTGAAACAATTAAACTGATTAGTAATGGAGCTTATGGGTGAGTAAGCCATGAGTGCAACAGCTCTTTTGCCTTTTTTTTTTTTTTTTTTCCATAACTTCCCATTATTTCTTATTGCAGGGATGTTTATGTGAGGGAGCTTGTTTGTGCTGCTGCTTTTTTCATTCCATTTTCCTATTTTGTTGCTAATATTTGCAGTTGACAAGAAAAACTTTTTGGAAAGCCTGCTAGGCAATAATGAATTACTGTGTGTTGCAGTAAATTAAAATACTGAATATTACATCACAAAGATTTTTCAGAAGTAGGTATCATGTAATGCCAAAGATGAAATCTGAATAAATCAAAAGGCAGATTTAAAGCCACCTTTATAATACTGGAAACAGCCTGTGTTTATGCAGATGCGAAACGGAATAAAACTGCATCTGTAGGGAGGCAGATTGTTAAAAATGAGGGCTTACTTGACCTAAATATATTGGTGAAGTAGAAACAAATTTCCTTAAGTAGGGCAGCACTGTTTTGTTGCTTCTCTGTGGACACACTTCTGTCCTCAAATTTTAACCAGTTAGCTTTTAAGGAATTGCTGTTACTTGGTTAGTTTCTGGGTACTTGGGCAGTCGTATGTGAGTCATCTGGAGATTTCCTAGAAGACCAAGAGAAAATTATGTTGGTGTGAGCCTTAAAAGAACATGAAATGTTTTCTGGAAATACCGTGCAGGCATTATGTCTATCAGCAGGCAGAAGTCTGCCTTCAGTTACCTTTTCTGATCAGATACTATCTATTAGACCCTTGATTGGCTCCTCCTCTGCTGTGAAATGTATCAAGACAGGAACTGTTGATCTATCTAACCTGTAGGACCAGGAAGGGTGTATTGGTTCAAAAAAGAGGGGTTTCTGTCTTGAGATGAGGAACCCATCACTAAATGAGACTGTGTCACAGCCTGGCAGTGGAGACGGCTGTGCTGCTCTCCAGCATAGACCTCATTAGGCTGGCTCTACTCTGCACTACCTCTACCTGAGGTAGGAAGCAGCAGTGACCCAATAGGACAGTACTCTTTGAAGAGACCCTGGACATAAAAGAGAAAGCACCTGCAATCTACCCACTGGAGTTTTACATGCTGTTTTAATGGCCCGAGGCTGATGGGCACAGTAATGCTCTGTCTGATCATATTTAGTTAAAGGTAACCCTGAGCTCTGGGACAGGAGGCATTTAGTACTGCCTAGTACTGGTGGTCATGATAGTTTGTGTGGAGGCTATTGCTTGTGCCCAGACCTGCTTACATAGCTCAGCAAAAAGCCTCAAGGAAATAGCATAACTTGCATTACAGTTATGTAAATATCCAAATACAACTTCTTACTATTCAACCTCTCCACAATTCATTTTCTCAGAATTTCTCCCTAGGCAAACTCATTACTTACTATGTGCCAGTTTCTCCCACTTACCCCAGGACTTCAAAAGCCTTTCCTCCAGCAGTTAGCAGTAGCTACTGCTCCTCTCCCTGGCTGCATCCCTTTCTCCCTTGTCAGTCCCCTCCCTTCCTTCTTTCATCTCCTACTCAATTTCCTCTTTATTTACTGGAGGAGGATAAGAAGAACCGTGTGGGATGGGTCCCCATTGGAGAAAAGGGTGTCTGAGTCAGTGGACCTGCACAGCTTCGCAGCAGTTCTAGGATGCTGAGGGATGGGGAGAGGAGAGAGCAGCTGCAGAAGGGCATCTAAAGTCAGAGGTTCGGTAGGCCTGTGGCTCTTGCTCTGTAGGTGTTGCAGTCGGAAGGAGCTGTGATGAGCCATTAAGAAATACAGCCTGGAGACAACTGTCCATTTGAAACAAGAGACAAGTAAGGATCCGAAAAGCTGGCAAAGAAAGGATGAAAAGACACGACTTTCTATGGCACATACGATGTAGGCCTGTAGGATTTTTTTTTTTTCTCATGTTTGTGGCAGGGAAAATCAATACTTACAGAACACCTTTTTGATGCCAGTAATATGTGAAACTGGCAATATAAATGTCGTAAAAATTGGATGAGGTGCTGATAAATTTGTGAGGAAAAGGAGAGCTGATAGAGGGTGAACAACGTGGAGTGTATCTGGATTCTGCATGAATCATTATTCTCTATCAAATGTTAAAACAAGGGTAGGCTGGCGGGTTATGCTGTGGTAGTGTAAGAAACAGAAATTGAAAATCTCATCAGTTTAGTGGAGTGCTATTACTTTCATGCTTAAGCAAACAATAACAAAGTAGATTTTGTTGGTTTGAGCTTTTGTTTTAAATGGTTACTTGGAAGAAAAAATCAACAAGAAAGAAGACAAAGGTACAGCCCCTTACTAATCAACATAGACGGAAAGGAACACACTCGGTGAACTGTGTGAAAATAAACTTTTAAAAGTATTTACTCATTTTCAAAAGTGGCTTTAGCACCTAGTCACTTCCCCCAACTGCTGTAACTCGGGGAGGGTGGCGCTCCTAAATTCTCTAGGATATCACTTTTCCAAAATTATCTGTGTGCTTGAAGGTCTCCACTGTGGTATGTCAGATAAGTGGGACCATAATATCAACAGACCATTTTTTGATCTTTAAGTGTGTTTTTCTGTTGGCACCAATGTGATTGGTGTTTAATTTACTGAACAGTTACGCTCAAGTTTAAAGGGGAACACATCATGTTTTCTTAAATGCTCTTTAACCCATCTACAAAATGGAGTGTAATTAAGCAATAATACATGTTCTGTCTGTGAATACAAAGCAATAAACTGCCCCATAGGCATTTACTGCAGTTTATTACAAGTATAAGCAGATGAAATAAAAGTTATTGTTATTATGCTACAAAGATTTTTTTTTTACCCCCTTCCATGTTTTTCCAGGCCATTAACTTCTTGAAATAACCTAAATATGTGTGAATTCTGCCTGTGCTTCATTGATTTATTCTCAAAAATATGTCAATGGGCATATTTTATGCTCTAACTTATTAAAGATTTAGTATACTCTTGTAATATTTTATTTATTTTGAGAATATAATGGAGGGTTTAATTCTCAACCAATTTAAAAAACCCATACATTCTCGTGTCTTTGATTTTGCTGTGGGGTTTTTGCCTTCATTAGTGAAATGGAAAGCTTTGACTGCTTGACAGGGTAATTGTTGGTCTTGGCATGCTGTGGCAGAGATTTGTCAGATATGTTAAACGTGATGAGTTTACATTTAAACTATTGGTTTTGTGAAGGTTTGAGTGTATCTTAGCAGTTCTCTGCTTTTAATTGGTTGGGTAAACTCATTTGTAGTGCAATTAAATGACTGTATAGTAGATGAGGTGTATCAGGCTTTTGGGAATGGCTAGGAATATACAAGAAGTTAAACAAGCTGTGAATCAGTAAACATGTAGGATGCTGGCCAAGTCATTAATGGTTTCACAAGCTGTCTCTGACTTTTTTTCAGCCAGCCAAAACTTTTCATAACTCCCGAATTTTAAACTTCCACTGCAATCACAGTTACATTTTTTTCATATTACAGCTTCCAAGAGGTAGCAGATAATAATATTCCATCTCTTCAGGTTGGCATCAGCCAGGTTTCCTGAACCAGCTCAACAAAATAAAGACTACATCTGATTTCAGGGAAGCGAGCGGTGTTAGTTCAGTCGCTCTTCACTAATGTACAACTGTATCTGCTTAAAGCAAATACATCGTAACGTTTGTGTGTCTGCCTGGAATGCTTTTACTTCTACAAAGATGGTAATGTCAATATGTACATGATATACTGGCTAATGGTGTTGCTTGATAAATTTCGTAACTCTGAGGCAGTGTTGGCTTGAGCAGCTGCAGTCCCTCACCTGTGAGTACTCATTCCTGTCCCTTCTCCACCCAGTTGACAATACTTGCTCATATGTAGTTGCGTTGGGAGTGGGACTAAGAAAGTGACCCAGCTGCAGAATAACACGCCGTCAATCAGGTTGATTCATCATCAGCCTGGCAGCCACCAGTTCAGAAGTGGAAGGGGATGGGGGGAGTGTGGCTTTGTAGGTTCACTTAAATAGCATCACCTCTGAATGGACTACAGGTCTAACAAGCTGTATTCCTTTCCTTCTTTTCTGTTTACTGCTGTGGGTGACTGGTCTTTGCAGAGTAAGAGGCTGTGATTCCTAGAAGCCTATAGCTTTAAAGAGCAGTTTAGAAAGTAGAGGCTGGCAATTTCTGTGCTAGGGATCTTACATTCATCATTCATTGTGGACTCAGTCAAAATGGTGAACTTTGAACTCATGTACTTTACTGCCCTCAAGTGAGCCTCCCTTTCCAGTACGGCACAGGCCAAGTGCCTTACCTTTCATGTGTAGCTAACACATGTGTGAGGATCTAATATTGGCAGCTAATGCAAGTCTCTTGGTGGTAGAGAAAGCTGGTTGCCGTGGTAAAGCTCTTGAATTCTGTCCTTCCTGTATGTGCAGCATGCTACAAATTGGTGAGGAGCTTCATTTCTCAAGTGCTTCTTTTGCAAATACAGAACAGTTCTTACTGAATTTACCCTTAGGAAATCTGGACATTGATTTCTTCATTTTGCATCTGGGTTTATTAGCTGCCATAAAGATAAAGTTGCTACTGTTAGGTATGGAGAGGTAGTTTTATTAGTCAAAATTTGTGACAGATTGGAACAGCTATGACTAGTAGCAGTTGTGAGAGCAGGATCACAGCCATCGTGTTCTCTTCTTCAGATGGCCAGCTTCTCATTTGCTTCTAGGCAGATTAGGATAAGTCTGAAATATTGCTGAGAGAAGGCTGTGCACATTGTCCCAGGGCTCAGAAGACCCACACTGCACTGGATGCTCATGTTAGGAGTGCTGCAGTGCTTCAGGCAGCATTTCCCCCTGCCTGGGGGATTCCCCTCTGATCTGGTCATTGGCATCACCTAGCTAGGAGGTGGTGCAGTGCTGCTTGTAAATTCTGATCTTAAATAACTATCTGTAAACTTTACCATATTGCTGTAACATGAATCACAGCCTCACAAGTGGCTCCCCTTCACTGGAGACAACATCAGACATAATTCCAGGGTAGTACAGAATTTAGCAGCCTCTTCTCAGGAAATTGCTTGTGAAAATGAAATTTAGTTCTTGGTCAGCAGCTGTAACTTTTAAACAGCAAGTACAGTACCTGTGTTTCCACAAGGAGTTCAAGGTCCTTTGATAAATTAGAGAATTGGGTCAAAGCAAGCAACATGGCTACATTAGCCTCAAGCACTGAATGTAGACTAAGTTGTAAAATGGCTCTGGAAGTTTAAGTTACTGAAGAGCTGTAAACTAGGCCTGAAGCCTGTAAGTAATTTAGAGAAAAAACAGGAATCTTGGTTGTAGGATTTGAGCAATAGATTGCATAGTATTTAAGTTGGAGCAATTCAGGAACCCAGTTAAATGTTTTAGCATTTTTTTGGTCATCTTAATACAGGTGCGCAGTGTGTTATATTTGTGCCTAGCTAAAGGTATTTTAGAGATACTTTTTCAAGCTGAGATTTATGTTGGAAGTTGAGTAAGGTAATGTTTGGACAATGCCAAAGTTTATGAATTCTCTTATTTCTATTGAAAAATAAACTTTGCTTGCTATGTTGAAATACAGCATCTGTAAAATACAGAGCACTTGTGTACCTGTTGAGATCCATACAATGAAATCAGAAGATGTTTTGGAAGTCTCTTGTTGCTGTTTTATGAAAACAGAAAGGGGGAGGTAGGAAGCAAATTCTTCATTTGAAAGCATAGGAAGTTGCAACAACGCCACTATGATTGCGACTTTGCCGCAGAGAGAGCATACCACTGTCATTGAATGGATCGACAGGGCAATTGAATGGTCTGGATGTTCTTAATACATTGCTTTTGTGTTAAAGGAATCCTCAAATTTACAATTGTTTTTATAATACGCTGAAAATCATGAGCTGCATTTAATGATCAAGCCAAGAAAGCGGGAGTGGGGTATTGTCCTCTTCTTGGGGGAGGGGAGATGCAAGTTCAATGCCAGGACCAGAAGAATGTAGCAAGATGATAGCTTCGAGGAAAGTGAACGGAAACTGGAAGGCCATCACAATCTACTCAATAAGCTGTTATACAATAACAGAAGCATACTTCAAGGGTGGCAAATCAGGGTTCAAAATTACCCATGATAAAGTTGTTATGTGCTAGAACTCACTGTGGCTGTTCCCATCATTTTACCTTGAAGTTCAGAGTCTTTGGTATCTCAGCGGATGTGTGCTTTACTCTAAGCTTGCCATCTAGATTAAGTTGAAGCCCCACTTATGTGCAGAAACATGGAAGATTTCCTGTTTCTTTCCTTTTTTTTTTTTTTTTTTTTAAAAAAAAAAAAAGAAAGAAAGAAAGAAAAAAGAAAAAAAGTCCAGGCAATTTATACATCTTTATTTAACTGTTTCTCTTTGGGAAGATTTCGTTTTCTATTTATAATTTTATTGACATTTCAGCAAATTCAGAGCTGCGAACCCCGGTGTTGCAGGCAGTCCCAGGCTGCTTAGTTTAGTGTACTGGTGGGCTGGGGAAATGGCATCACTGCTGTGAACTGGGAGCATCCTGGAGGAAGAAAGGAGGTCTTCTGCAGGAATAACGTGCTGCTGGCTAGGGCATAGTTTTCTTTGTAAAGCATAAATGCTGTTTGCTGGGGTTACTGTGATCAGAGGATGTGAATAAGTGATGTTAGACATTTTTATACGTTGAAGATCATTTAAAAACGTTTTATATAGCATAAACAGTGTGTGCACGTGTAAACATGAGAGAGACAATTGTGTTGGCAGTTGTCTCATGAGTCTGGTACACTTGAACTAAACAATTTTTTTTCTGAGGAATTGCAGATAACTGAATCCTAGTGGAAAGTTATACAGTTACCTGCCTGTTGACTGTAAGACTGGAGAATGCAATTTAGAGAGCTGGGGAAACACAGCCAGCATGTCCCAGATATTTACTGGACTGGGAAGTCCTTAGAAATTACTGGCTCTTTATCTTTAAATATGGTAGTAATGACCCTACAGATCTACATGATCTGCAGAGGGCATTTATTAAGACGGAGTAATAATATGCTCTGCTTAATATTTGTCTTTCAAGAGTTCATCTTGGCACACTGTTCAAATTAAAGCTCTAAGAAAGATCTGCATGACGAGTCCTCAGGCAGTCCTCAGTTCATTCATGTAACTTTATTTTTTTGAAGGATCGCAGCTTCAGACACCTGAAGGGCTCACTTTTCTACATGCCAGGAGTGCACAAGGGGACTGAAATAGGGAAAAGAAAAAATGAAATTACAGGATATTAAGAAGCAAAGACTGACAACAAGAAGCAAAGATAGCAACAAAAGAGAGAGGAAAACCAGAATGTAAGGGAAAGAAAAGCAAAAGAAAAGAGTTGTAAGGAAGGGGTGGAGAGAGAAATGAGTACGAGGGAAGCGGTAGGAAGAGGTGCAGGAGATCAGAAGGCATGAAGCCAGCAGGGAGGGGTACTGGAGCTGAGTAACTCCATCTTTATTCCAGCTTGGGAGGGGCAGGAGGGAGTGAGACTTAGTAGGAGGCATGAAGGGTGGGGTTTGTCTTGGGTTTTGCCCAAGGTGGTTTTCCCCTACTTTCATAATGGTGTAATGTCTTTTACCTGCCCTGCACTCAGGCAAGAACAAGGGATTAATGAAAGCTTTTGGAATCAGTAAGAGAAACTTTTCTTGTCTAGAAAAATTTTTCCTCTACAAAGGAAAGCAGAAACACGGTCATTTTTTCAGTGTCTGTAACTTTGGTAGCTGTGGGAAGACTTTCATAGAAATAGTAAGGCAAGAATTGCTTTTTGTGTTTAAATAATGGTATGATGATAATTGGACCTCATGGGGACAACAAATTGAATTTAAAAACTACAGAATTGAGTCCCATTTCCCCCCCCCCCCCCCCCCCTCTGTTTTCTCCTTTTTGTCCTTCCTTTCCATAAACACTGACTACTGTGGTAATTATATACTGGAGATGCTATAAGAATTAAATGCTACAAAGTAGATTTTGAGCAAGGCAAACTTTTTCAGGATTTGTCTCAAGGGATTTTGAGAAGTGCAGCAGTAATGTCCTGTGTCAGTGTTTCATGGCAGGGTGATTCCTTCTCCTGAGACTTGAAAGTAAGAAGGCTTGTCCACGTGAGGTTTTCTTTCACTTTTCTTACTTCGCTGCCTTTACATTATCTAACCAAGTTTACAGGCAACTTTGTACCCAGTACCCCTGTGGAAATTCTGCATGTCAAGAGACATCTTAATCCCACATTACCATGTGGTTAACGCAGTGATCTTTTTTCCGGGTTACCTGCTGGTGACCTACCCCTGATATGGATCAATGCTGATGTCAGGGACTGAACAAGAACAGAAGATCTTGCACCTGGCAATGAGGGAGCCACCCCATCGACCAACTTCTGAGCAACCTTCATGAGAAACCTGTGACATGTTTTAAAATCCCCTGAATGGAGTCTGAGTCATAATTATCTGACAGCACACTTACAGAATAAGCATTTGTCAGAATGATTTATAGCTGGGTTTTGTATATAATCCTTTGTTGATGGAAACACCCCAAATCTGTCTGAGCTGAGAGCATTTGCTATATCTGTTGTTTGCTTTTGGGATGGGGGAGGGGAGTTGTTTGTTATTAGTTTGTGTACTAATTTGTGTTGACTGAGACTCATCTTGATCATGAAACAAAATGAGGTCTGTAGCCATTCTTTAATGTGACAGGAAGGTCAACTACATTAAATTAAAAACAAGTCTTTTATACAATACATAGACAGGTGTTTTTTAAAATATATTTATTTATTTGTAAAAAAAAGTTTTTAAAAACATATTTTTAATAGTTATTCAGTCATTTTTCTTTTCCTCTCCCATTTGAACTTCTTCAGTGCGGTTTATTTTGTGAGACACAAAGAAACCAGGCAAAGATTTGCCATGAAGAAAATTAATAAGCAGAATCTCATCCTCCGAAACCAGATCCAACAGGCCTTTGTCGAGCGTGATATCCTGACATTTGCAGAAAACCCGTTTGTTGTCAGCATGTATTGCTCCTTTGAAACAAGACGCCATTTATGCATGGTCATGGAATATGTAGAAGGTAAAGTGTTTGTTCTGTTTTACAGAGGAAGAGGAGAGTTTTCTTACACCAAGAAAGAAAAATAACCTGTATGGTACTTGCTTTAGAAAGGCCGCCCCCTGTGTGTCCTCTGTACTCTGGCAATACACATTTAGGATCTAAATCCAACAATAAGGTTGTGGCTTTTTTCCCAGTTATTATCTCCCAGTGAGAGCTTGTAAAACACTTGTGCACCAGCTATAATGGGAAATAACTGCTCTTTGAGTAAGTTCCTCATAGACTGTAATCATAAGTGTCCTAGCATTCAAAGTTCATGTGGAAATGCTGTTTGTTTTTCTGGAGTTGAAATTTTCATTAGTACATGTTGGGGTATTTATAATAGCTATTTTTATGAAGAAAGAGGGAAGAGGAAGAAATCTGAAGAGGTGTTGATGCTGAAGGACAACAGTGGACAGAGACAGTGCAAGATGAGATACCCAGGCTATGGTTGTGTGGGCTTTTGTTTGGGGGTTTTTTGCGCCCCCCCCCAGCGTGGCATTGCAGACTTTATTGGTTTCCAGCTGAACCCTTGTACTGCTTGTGCCCAGCTTCACACTGTGTTTCCAGTACAGTATTTGGTGTGGTTACATGTTCAATTGAATCATCTGACTGGAAAATAAATGTTTATGGCTACAGTTTGTGTCTCTTTCTGCATCATACATGGATTATAGGGATACACCTCAGAATTTATAGCGTCATCTGGAACATTTGTTCTGTTTCCACAGGTGGAGACTGTGCTACTTTGATGAAGAATATGGGTCCCTTACCTGTAGATATGGCAAGGATGTACTTTGCAGAGACTGTTCTGGCTTTGGAATACCTTCATAATTATGGAATTGTACACAGGGATTTGAAACCAGACAAGTATGTATATAGAATATAACCAAAAGAGGACTTTGAAATTGTTAGATAAAATATGAAAGGTGTGAACTTGCTTTGAATGTTTTTGAAACGCTTGGTTGGTTTTTGGTTGGTTGGTTTGTGGGGTTTTTTTATTGTGAATGTTATGTAGATTCACAATTTCTGCACAATATTTGAATTTTCATTGCCTGCAGTTACAGAAAATGTGTTTTTTCTAAAAGAGCTCTTTAAAATTTTCTATCTTTAAGATGGAAGAGGCTATTGGAGTAGATTTTAAAAAAAATCTACTTACTCTTCTGGCTGAAATGGAGGGAAATGTATTTTGGTCATTAAGGAAAAGATCTTTCAAAGTATGATTAAAACACTGTTTAATACAAAGTATCATCAACTTGCAGATATTTGCATATATGAAGACAAGATTGACCAGATTGGGAAATCTTTCCTGTTGCATGGTTTTTTTGTGGTTTTTTGTTTTATTTTGTTTTTTTTTTAATATTTAGAAATACAGTATTGCTCCTATACATATAAGTAACATTACAGCAAGTAGCTGTAGTAAAAAGTATGACTGTTGCAGCTCCATTAATCTTCTTCCTGTTTCATGTTGGGGGGGGGGGGGGGGGGATGGGAGTCTTGTCTGTTGAGTGACAATACCTTCATAGCATGATACCTCAGGCCAGTGTAGTATTAGTTACTGACTAATTTAATACCTGAGGTTTTTTTCAAATGAATGACCCAGCTTGTTACAGACAGAAAATGCTCACCTTACTTCAAAAGCAACGTTTATTCTATTCTAGTCTTTCAGACGATGACTTTCTGTTTCTTCAAAGCATCTAGCATTCAGCTCTCAACACTTGTTCTATAAGATCTTGTGCAATTGCACATAAAAAGTTTGTTCACATCTGATAATAATAGTAACAAATGTAAGGCTGTCAGATTTTTAACCTGTTTATTTTGTACCTGGTTAAATTACTTTTTAAGCTGTCTTTATTGTTTTGCAGTGCTAATGAAACATTTTCCTCCAAGTATAATAATAATAATAATAATAAGCACATAATGTTGAATTATATCACAGTAACTTCAGATCATTCTAATTTTCAGTTTATTGGTAACATCCATGGGCCATATAAAGCTTACAGACTTTGGCCTGTCAAAGGTGGGGCTAATGAGTTTGACTACCAATCTGTATGAGGGTCACATTGAGAAGGATGCCAGAGAATTCCTTGACAAACAAGTAAGACACAGCCTTTTTCATTTCTACGTTGAGTGTTCAAATTAAGTGATGTTTTGCTAGCAGAATGTACCATAAATACTGTATAAACTATTGTTATTTCTGCATTGGTGTTCCAATTGTGTATGTCAGTTACTTTTACTGATGCCTTGCAGATTATTCTAGGCTTTTTTCTTTCTACATTAGGATCTATTAGTAAGATGAACAACCTAATTATGTGCAAGTGAATCTGTGAGAGAGACAAATGGAAAACTGTTTTTATAAGGAATTCAGAAGTCTCAGCAGTGTACTTGTGGAGCTCATGATGCATTGTACAACCAAGGGTGCTAAAATCCTTGCTATGGCCCATTTCCCTTTAAGCATGCCTCATTACCATTGCTCACAATCTGTTCACTGTAAAAGTTACTTAAGATAAAACCATCACAACTTCCATGTAAAGATAAGGATATGTTTAAGTTAAATAAAATATTTACTGTGATGGACTCCCATGTACAAAAAGCAAACTGACCTTTGCATGACAGATAGGCATGCATTGATTGTGATGCCTGTAAATGTAGCTAGGTCATTCTAAAAACATTAGCTGTTACGCAAACTCAGCAGACTAAAACCTGCTGAATTCCATTTTTCCATGTTTCCATATTTTTTTACACTTCAAGAATTATAAATGATGTGATATAGCTCAATTAGTCTTGTTTTACCACCATGCTTATTTTTTTTCTTTTAGGTCTGTGGTACACCTGAATACATAGCTCCTGAAGTGATACTGAGACAGGGTTATGGAAAACCAGTGGACTGGTGGGCTATGGGAATTATCCTTTATGAATTTCTTGTTGGGTGTGTGCCGTTCTTTGGAGATACACCGGAAGAGCTGTTTGGACAAGTAATCAGTGGTGAGGATCATCACGAAAAAAATAGATTTCTTAGCTTGTTGTGAAACATTTAGATTTCTGTTAATAGTAAAGATATTTACAACTTTACTGATAGAGTAGGTTTTCAAGTTAGTTTTGCTCAAAAAACCCACCGTTATTGTAGTATTGTAATGCACAATTTGCTGTCAAAGCAATAAGAATAAATTTGGATTAAAGCTGAACTTACTGTATATTCTTGCTAAGTACAGAAATGCAGTAATGTAGAGTATAATAGTTAAGCTGCACTGTTTGAAAAAGAAAAGCAGTATTAGAGAAGTAGTGCCACTATGGCACAGTGATTTCAGTCTTTTATTAAAGAAATTAAACCAGAGAAGAAATGGTTAAAATAAATCTGCATAAATGGGAAAATGCCTCATGGCACAATGAAGAAATTAACAAAGATGTAATAAAACCCTAAAACAAATGTCTCCCAAATAATAAATAATGAGAAAGAGAAGGAAACAAATTCAATTCACAGATTGTTAATGATGTCATTGGTGATTGTTGTAGTGTAATGTTATTTCTGTAGCAGCTGTTCTTCTTCCATTTAAAATTCAATAACCTTTTAAATCTTAACCTGCAAGCTGACCCTAAGTATTGTTATGTGGCTTGTGGCAAAATTGAATGATAATTAAACAGAATCGTTTACTATCCTACCTGCTGTTTCCATAAATTTCCCAGATGCATAGATGTAGAGGGCCTCTATTTATGCCAAAAGTTTTACAGAATGGCACCTCTGTTACTGAGTATTTCCCAGTCTGTTTTATGGTCTGCTTAAAAGGTCCAGTAGCTAAGACCAAAAAAAAAAAAAAGGCAAGCAGGCATACGAAAACCCCCACAGAAACAAAACTAACCGCACCTCTAGTTCCTTACTGTCTGAGAACACAATAAATCCCCTTTTGTACTTACAGAGACACTCTGTCATCATCTCGCTTTCCTCCATCTCTGAAGTTGAAAGCCAGACTTGTTTGTAAACTGTAATGAAATGGATTTGTGAATTGCCTCTAGTATATGACCTCTTCATACAACATCCTAGCTGTTTATAGATTTATAACCATGTTGTTTTCTGATGTGATACGCCGAGGCCTGAGTGGCAAGGAGAATCAACTGTTTAATTAATACAAGCAGCAAATGCTGGCTTTGTTCTGGATGCCTCATAGCCGCGATTCATATTCATGCTTTATTTTCCAAATCAGATTTAAACTGCAGTGGAAGCTGTAGGCAGGCAAACATGGAAATAACTCATGTTTTTATTGCATTTCCAGACACATGCACATGTGGTTTTATCTTTGTGCTCCCTGACTGGGAGGAAGGGAGGGAATAGTCTGAAATTAATGACAAGATTTGCACTTTAGACTTTTTTGCATGTGGCATTGATTTTAGATTTTGTAAAGCAAATTGTCACGTGTTGCAATCTAGCTGGTACTTATTTACATAACTTTATCTGTTTGAATGTGTCCATTTATCTTCCAGAAATTATCTGTAGAAGTGTATGTTTGTAAACTTGACCTGTTCCCACTCACTCTCCCAGACTGTTGGTCAGCTTGGTTTCTTGTTTTGATGTTGACTTGTCAGTTTCTTTTTTGTTTTCAATATCCTCACTTACTGAAATCATTCTTACTGTCAGTATTTGCAGGAGAACTCTTTTGTTGTGTTTCCTGTGCTAAAATATATGGTCCCCTTGTATTCAACTGTAAAAGCCGTGTTAAAGAACTCGAACTATATCCTAGACTTTTATTCCAGTTTCTGTGGGTGAAAACTACGTTCTACTTGAAAAATCTGCTTTAAAGTCTTGCCCCCTCATCTTACCTCGCTCCTTCTTCATTGTAGGTTGCCTTTCCTGCCCCCAAGTTGTATAACTGTGGGAGGCCTCAGTGTAAACTTAGATGCCTAAAATGATCAGGGTTAAAAATAACGCTTCAGAAACAGGTTGCATTTCATGCTTGTTTATTTCAGTACCTTTCCTTAAACTGTGAAATACGAAGAGTAAACTTGTGTGTAGCTTCTGATGATTATTTTTCCAATTATGATCATTTTGAAGGCAAAGTCTAGATCATATAATGACAAAAAAAATACTTAACAGCCTTCTGTATTTTCTGAGTTCCTAGTATTCTGTTTCTCTGGTGCCAAAATCCTTGTACCTCCCACGAAACTTCTGCAGAGTTTTGTCTAAACCTGCAATATATTACATTTGTGGAGGAAGATTCTGCTAAAAATCAGACAAAACTTGCTGTGTAAGGTGTTAGAAAGTTCATGTGCATATTGAAACTGGCACACTTTTCCATTGTTTAGTTTAAATGAAAGTTTGGCAGGACTTTTATCGAGCCTTACCTGAATACTGCAGGATTTAATATCTTGATTGCATGATTTAGGTCCAACTTCCTATGGAATGCAAAAGCCTTAGTAGTATAAGAGGCAATAGAGTGAGGTGGTTTTCCTCTGAAGTGTTAGACACTTGGAAAAAAGCTCCATTGGCATGTATGTCTCCAGAGCAGAGTCCGATACCTCAGCCCTTAGTCATGGGAGTAATGACTTCAGTGAGTCTGCTAGCATTAGAGAAGGATTACAGATGACTCTAATCACAGTGACTGCTGGGTCATGCCAGCTGTGTCCGTCTTAACAGCAGTTCCCATGGAACAGAACTGGAATTTAAACCATGATTTGGGGGAAGCAGGGAGAAGGGACAGCATACAAGTTGTGCTGATATTTTGCAATAGTTTTCCATGAGCCAGGCATTCCTGTATTCTGTTTTGGGTTAAAGGATACTTCCAAGGAAAATGGGACATAACAATGTGTTTATGGAGTCTGTATAGAGAGAGTGAAAATCAGAAGTAATTGGTATGCAACAGAGAGCAACTTGAAAAAGTTGCCTTAACTCTGACTTTACTGCTAGCTCACTACAAGAGCTTTCACACAGTTTCTGCTGAATGTTGGGATCAGACTTCAGTAATAACAAACAACTTTCTGTTTTGCTAGATGAAATCAACTGGCCTGAAAAGGATGAAGCACCACCTCCAGATGCCCAGGATCTGATTACCCTGCTGCTCAGGCAGAATCCTTTGGAAAGACTGGGAACAGGTTAGGAGGCACTATTTTAAATTGTTAGTGTGCTAGAAATAGCTTCTATATTTGGCATTGGGAGCTTTTGTTCACCTATTTGTTTTGCCTGGGAAACATCTGTCAGGGCAAGTAGCGTGACAACATGCCATCACAGCAGAGAGTGTTTTATAGATTCAGACCAGTAATATGAGCTTAAGTTGATGACTGTCTTTTTTTTGGAGTTTACGTGTGGTCATTCACATTTGCATTTCTCTTAATTTGATGAATAAGACAGAAATTTCTCAAAGGCCCAGTTAGCCATTGGATGAGGTTCCTTCATGAGTACAATATTAAATAACTAAACACAGAAATAGAGACAGGGAATCAATACACAACTGATACTTGTGAAAATGGAAGCATCATAGCCTGGCAAATTAGTTCCTCCAGGCTTTAGGGTGGGTATGAGTACTCGAACTAATTATTCAGAAATGACTGTCTGAGGTTGTGTTGTGAAAGGTCTTGTCATTCTCATTCAGCAAGCACAACTGCCTTGCATGAAAGAATAAAACCAAAAGTGTGAATGTTAAGGAAGTAAATGGATATCGGTGAGAACACAAGCTGCCAGCTTATTCCACTGTGGTCACTCAGTGCTATGTTCATTCCATTTTGAGATAAGAACCTGGCATGTGGTATTAGAAGCAGTGAGCCTGCATAGGCTAATGAAAGCACTGTGCATTTATGTAATGGAATTTATTTGTTAGTTGATGGAGCAGGATTTATTTGGGAATTTGGGTGAGAGGCAGTAATGAAGAATATTGCACATGATTTTTAAAGTGTTAATGTATGGGAACCCTAGTCACTGCCATCCCACTGGGCAAAGCACTATGTAAGCACGGAAGAAAAGGCCTCCTACATAAAAGAGCCCGAATATAAAGGTATAGTATTATTTCTAGTGAACACTGTCTGCCATGAATATAAATACATTGGGGATGCTAAGGAAACCAAGTGGCAGGTTGAGTCAGCTTTGAGAGTACTTGAAAAATTGCTGGCAAAACTGAGTCCAGTCAGATTGTGCTGCATATTTTTAGAGCTAATATAAAAAAGGAGCTTTAGGAATCGGTTCATAACTGGCCTTACCACAGCCACTCAGGGGGAACGTGAATATAAATAACCCAGACCCCAACTACTATTGACATGTTCCCAAATCACAGGTCTTCCTTTGGGACATGATGACGTGTCTGAGATGAGTGAACTGCATGTCCCTTGCTCCCTGAGTGTCTGGGATCTGTGTGAACAGCCCTTAGACTTCACTGTAGCTGGTGGTCTGGAGTCAGTGGCATCCAGCAAAGTTTGTTGTTATCCTTTGCCCCGTGTTGAACAAGTTAAGAGTGAGGGAGGTGTCATGCCCCAGTCAGCTTCTCCACTTGCTGCCTGCTTCATCTGCTGCGAAGCGCACTGCTGCCGAAGGCAAAACAAAGAGCCACAACTAGTTCCATTTCCTTGTTTTAAGAATACTCCTTTCAGGGATTGTTGTTTCATTGCCAGGATGCTTTTTTCCTCGTAAACACAGTGTTAATTCAAGACTGTCACCCTGTGAGATCAGAAGTAGATTGCAAATTCTGCCTCTTTTGCTACAGCTGGTTGAGAAAGTGAATTGGCTAGAATGAGGCTGGCTTAACTACTGTAATGGTCAGTGCCACCACATGGAGTGTCTGTGCAGCTCAGTTAGGGGCTGATTTCTTTTGACTGTTACTGGCCTCTCAAGAGCTGGCAGTCTGAATAAGAAAATCGGGCAGCCGTTTCTTTGAAGCACAGATGGGTGTTTAGAAACCACAACAAAGTTTTTTTAAAATGTTAGAAGCAACTCACAGAAACAGAGGCTGCAATGTGACAGGTCCCACGGGGGCACTGGAAGATAGCACGGTTTATCCCAGGCTCCACCATGCATTTCAAATTACAGCCCTATCTATTTAATACGTATTAGCTAGCTGCATAACACTCCATGAAAATCGTAATTGTGTATTTGCTCAGGAGACCTAAGTGGCATAGTCAAGGTGAAGGAAGAGAGATAGCTACTATATTTCTTTTGAAGAAGGAAAATGACAGAAAAAAGACCTCTTTGGGTTTGAAGTGTCTGATACCAATCAAGAATTATTCTGATGAAATATCCCATTACTGTGCTCATAGAAATGTTCACTGCTTGGCTAGTGACGTACAATGAAATGGGATTTTGGTTTCCTTGGGGAAGATTTGGCTTTTATGAATTTTTCCCTGGTGCAGTCAGAAAAGCAAAGAACTCAACCTAGAAATCTTGACAGTCTGACTTAAAGACCAATCCTGGAGACTTCACACTTTTTCTATGGCTCTCTCCTGACTCAGCCTTGACATAAGGAAGTTTACATGCTGTATCTATGTGGTGGGTTTACCTTGACTGGCTGCCAGCTGCCCGCCAAGCTGCTCTATCACTCCTCCTCTTCAACTGGACAGGGGAGAGAAAATACGATGAAAGGCTCATGAGTCGAGAATAAGGACAGGGAGATCCCTCAGCAGTTACCATCACAGGCAAAACAGACTCAGCTTGAGGAAAATAATTTAATTTATTATCAGTTAACAACAGATTAGGATAATGAGAAATAAGAACAAATCTAAAAACACCTTCCCTCTACCCTTCCCTTCTTACTGGACTCAGCCTCACTCCCGAATTCTCTACCTCCTTCCCCCTGAGCGACGCAGGGGAACGAGGAATGGGGGTTGCAGTCAGTTCATCATACATTGTCTCTGCCACTCCTTCCTCCTCGGCGGGGGACTCCTCACACTCTTCCCCTGCTCCAGCGTGGGGTCCCTCCCACAGGGAGACAATCCTCCACAAACTCCTCCAACATGGGTCCTTCCCACGGGCTGCAGTTCTTCATAAACTGCTCCAGCGTGGGTCCCTTCCACAGGGTCACAAATCCTGCCAGCAAACCTACTGCAGCGTGGGCTTGTCTCTTCATGGGTGCACAGGTCCTGCCAGGACCCCGCTCCAGTGCAGGCTTCCCACAGGGTCACAGCCTCCTTCGGGCACATGCACTTGCTCCGGCGTGGGGTCCTCCACGGGCTGCAGGTGAATATCTGCTCCACCGTGGACCTCCATGGGCTGCAGGGGGACAGCCTGCCTCACCATGGTCTTCACAGGCCACAGGGGAATCTCTGCTCCAGCACCTGGAGTACCTCCTCCCCCTCCTTCTTCACTGACCTTGGTGTCTGCAGAGTTGGTGCTCCCAAATCTTCTCATTCCTGTCTCCCAGATGCTGTTGTGCACCAGTTCTTTACCCTTTTGTAAACATGTTATCACAGAGGCGCTACCAACGTCACTGATGGCCTTAGCCTTGGCCAGTGGTGGGTCCATCTTGGAGCAGGCTGGAACTGGCTCTGTTGGACATAGAGGAAGCTTCTGGCGTCTTCCAACAGAAGCCACCCCTGCAGCCTCCCTATTACCAAAACCTTGCCATGTAAACCCAGTACAATCAAGCTGGCAGTAACTTTTGCTGCTGCAGGTTACTTGTTCAGTTTTTAGAATTACGTTTATGCTTATTAGTAGCATCCTCGCCCACCTCCCCAGGACAAAAATTCCAGTATTTCATTGTGTTCTTATAGTTGTTTCTTAACTTGTAACTAGTGTAATTGTTGAACACACATTATAACAAGTAGGCAGTAATCAATAAGAAGCTAAATGATAAGGTGTTTCCTATAGAATTGTGTATTACTGCCATAAAACACCAAAAGGAGCTTCTGGTCAGCAATGGTGTTTACACTGAGCAACTATTAAGAATTGTTCTTCATTACTTTCTAACTTGTACTTATTCATCTAGTGCACTTATTTCTATTTTGATGACTACTGCTACTACATGTGATGCTTCTGACTAATGTGTAGCTGTGTCCTGATGTAGGCTGGGACGGAGCTGGTTTTGTCTCCCGTAGCTCCTGTGTTTTGGATTTAGTGTGTGAAGAATGGTGACAGTACACTGATGTTGTTGGTTGCTGCTAAACAATCAAGGACATTTTGCAGTTTCCCAGGTTTTGCTAATGTGCAGGTGCAAAAACTTGGGAGGGGTAGAGCCAGAATAGTTGATCCAAACTGGCCAAAGAGAGTATTCCATACCATAGACGTCATGCCCGGTATAAGTGAGGGTGGGCCGCTTCCCTTAACCCCTAATCCTTAAGCTTCCCTTTGGGTTGCTTTTTGTTTCCCTGTTTTTCCTTTTTTCTCTTCTGTTCATTCGGGCCTTTTCATTCGTTCGTTCGGCTGTTTGTTCCCTCGCCTGCTCTCTCTGGAACTTGCTGTTCTGGGATAGCTGGGGGGGGATACCCCTGCTCCCTGACTGCTGCTTGGGACGGGCTGTATCGGTTGTTGGGTGGTGAGAAATTGAGCATCGTTTGCTTTTTATATTGTATTATCCTTATATATGTTATTATTAATATATTTTTATATTTTTCCTTTGCTGTCCTGGTGAACTGCTTTTATCTCAAACTGCGAGTTCTCCTTTCTCTCCAATTCTCCCCACCCCACTGGGGAGGGGGGGAGTGAGCGAGCAGCTGCGTGGTATTCAGTTATACCACGACAAGCTGATAGATACTAATTAGTGTATCCAGAAAAATGGAAATGTTAAAAGGGGGAAGATGGTAAAGCAATGTCACTACTGTTAAAGAAATGGCAAGAACAAAACAGGGACAGGGAGGTACGTGGACAGATTTAGGAGATTCTAGTGGAAATGGGTAGTCGATGTTCCTGCCTACAGTGGTGACTATGCTTTTCCATGATAATTTGCATTTTTTGACCAGCATTTTAGTTGAATTAATGTCAGAGGATTTGGTATAATTTGCTCAGTGTTTTTCTCTGGCTCCCCCAGGTGGTGCATATGAAGTAAAGCAGCATCAGTTCTTCAGGAGCCTTGACTGGAATGGTCTGTTGAGGCAGAAAGCAGAATTTATTCCGCAATTGGAGTCTGAAGATGACACAAGTTATTTTGACAGTAGGTGTTTGATGGTATTAAAAAAACCCTGTGTTGAACGCCTTGTTTAAATAACCACTGTCTTTCAGTTTTGCTTACTGCTTTGAAAATCTCCTTTATCAGAACAACTGGGAGCTGTGCAATTTCACTGGTGGTTTGACATTTCAGCAGAAATAATCTTTAGAATAAAATTATACTTTTAGTTAATATTAAAGCTTGGTGCCCATTCTTCCTGATGAAGTCCAGTCTTTATTTCCCTTGTCTGTAGCTCGTTCTGAGAAATACCACCATATGGAAACTGAGGAAGAAGATGATACCAACGATGAAGATTTTAATTTGGAGATAAGGCAGTTTTCCTCATGTTCACACAGATTTTCAAAAGTAAGTAAAAATTGCTGTAATGTTAGTATGTATTGTATACATAAATGTTTTGCTACTTTTATAGAGTTTGGAAATGTTAGATATGGAAGAGGTGTACAGGGCATTGCTTCTTCAAGAAATGTTAACCAAAATTGAGCAAGAATTAAATTATTACCATTAAATCAAAACAATGGAAGATTCTGTAGGAAAGTGATTTGTTGCATCCTTAAGAAGGTAATAGAAAATGATATAAATAGGTTGATATTTTCTGTAGAAAATCTATGATAGCGTAAGAGAATTTTAGGGAAACTGTTCTGTTAAATGCTAATGCGTGATCTGTATGTTGGCTTCCTTGTACATAATTTGCATGTTGCTCCAGTTGTGTCGTGGCTATCTTGCATATGATGGTATAACAAAAATTACAGTACTAGCCTATAGTAGTTATTAATTAAATTACGTTAGACTGAAGGGAAAAGGCAAAGTAGTGGTTAGCATGTGATTTTGTTACGGAGAAATGTAGATTTGAGGGAGTGATTTGAATGCTGTGAATTGAAAGTAAAGCTTACTGTCCGAAGGGCAGTATTTTCCAGTAGTTGAGATGAGATCTAATTATTGCTGGACAAGGGACGCCAGTAGAAGCAGAGTGGACATGCTCAGGAAATACTGTGGAGGATAAATGGGCAAGAAATAATGGAAGTGGAATGCATAACGAGCGTGCTTTTAGTCTTAACATAGTATCTAGCAGTGATTTTCAAAGACTTTCTATTTAAAAAGTTTCTTTAACCTACTTCAGGAACTGTTAAAAGGTATTTGGAAGTCTGTGTTTATATTTTCTTTGTCCTGGGTTATGCTTTAAGTAATTGGTGGATTTTATGCTGGCTCTGCAGTGCCGCATTATGTATTGTATCTGTGACAGCATGGAAGAGCAGAGACAGGAATTGTGGATGTAGTTATCCTCATTCTCTGTAAACTCCTTATTTTGACTTGGTGGTATGTTTCAAATTCGGATGCTGATAAATGACACGGTCTCTTTGGAGATAACTTGGATGAGAGGCAACAGGCACAAACTGAAGCATGGGAGGTTCTATCTGAAGATAAGGAAACACTTTTTTACTGTGAGGGTGTTCGAGCACTGGCACAGGTTGTCCAGAGAGGCTGTGGAGCCTCCGTCCTTGGAGATCTTCAAAAGCTGTCTGGACACGGTCCGGGGCAACCAGCAGTAGGTGACCCTGCTTGAGCAGAGGGGTTGGACACCGTAACCTGCAGAGGTCCCTTCCAACCTCATTCTGTGAACTTCTGTCCTTTTGAAAGCTCTGTACCACAGTAATAGTTTGGTTCGTTAATGTCATTATGTCATTGCATCTCTAGCTTTGCCTCTCAGGCTGTAGAATATACAGCTGACAATTTCTGTGTGCTGTTTGTCAGCTAAGCAAACAACAGACTTCCAGTGATCAGAGTTTATTTTTTCTAAATCCTTTAGCCAAGTAATTTATTCTTAACTTCAAAGTCAATTCAGATTAATTTTTCTGCTTTCCACACCTGACTCTCAGATACTAAGTCTATATTTTAAGGTTAGGGCTTTTTTTACTTTGATTGGCTTTATGGTTGTGAATTAATCCAGGATGTGCATTGATCCTGTGACCTAGAGACCCCAATGCTATGGATTTTGTTTGTACTCTCTTGGTTCACACAGTGAAATGGGGAGAAAGCTGATGAATTCATAATGAGAAGAGATGTTATTTGTGACCCTGTATGTGAGGAGCCAAGAAAGCAAAATAGGAAAGCATTTTAAGAACACAAACTCTTGAAAATTTACAAAGGCTTACAAAGTTGAATTTTGCACTCTGAAATACTGTATAAGCATTTAGAACATGCAGAGTACAACCTGAAACGTGCTTTCCTGCATAGCTTTTCATATTAAATATGTCAGTGATGAGTTGGGGTTTTTTGTTTTTGTCTGTAATAGGTTTTTAGTAGCATAGATCGAGTCACTCAAACGCAAGGTGAAGAAAAGGAAGATGCAGGAGACAAAACAAAAAGTGTAACATTGCCTTCTGTGGAATCTTTAAGCTGGAGTTCAGAATATTCTGAAATGTAAGTAGAAGGAGGTGCTGGAAGGGGTCCATGGTCCTGCTTGCCAGGTAGCAGGCCTCCTCATCTCAGTAACTGCATGTGAGTTTGCTTATTTTTAATGCAGGCAACAAATATCTACATCCATCTCCTCTGACACTGAGAGTAGCAGGCAGCGACACAGTTCTGGTTTGCTTCCGAAGTTGGCCATATCAGCTGAAGGAGAACAGGATGATTCCACCAGCTTAGTGGGACCTCGGGAGGAACAGGAAAAGCCTGCGTTTGTGAGCGAGGAGATAGTGCAAGATGAACCTGAAGTAACCACTCCAGCAAGTACGCTCAGCAGCTCCACACTGTCAGGTAACTCACAGTGGGTGTCTTGACTGATGACATTAGAAACAGTTACCGACCTTCTTTGTTTAGCAGTAGCATTCATGGATTTAGATTCTGTGTTTCAGAACTGCTTTAAAAAAAAGCCATCCCAAGAGGGGTCTGGTTTGGACTCAGGCTCGAACTAACAAAACGTCATGAAAATATGTATAGGAAAGTGTCAGTATTTTTGGAAATGCCAACATTTGGTGTTGCCACACTGACTCTGGAGGGCTGCTAGGCAAGTGAATGAAATGGTGACTTCACCATAGAGCTGTTGCAGGATTCTTCTGTGGAGAAAAGGAGGCTTAAACCCTTGAGCACTTAAAGCACTATTTTTTTATCTTCCATTGCTGAAGTTAGTGATCTTTTGATCATCCTGGAGTCGTTCCAACTGATCTGTATTGCTGTTTTCAACACTCTGAGCTGCACTGTTGTGTGTGTTTTTAATTAAGACATCTCAATGATGTACACCTAGAATTGGCAGGGTTGTCTTTGACTTGTGGAAGTCACTTTTGTCATTAGGAATCTGGGAAGGAGTGTTGTAAACCATTCCCTACTTAATTTATTTCATTTATACATCCCTCTCCCAGCACAAGTATTTTCATGCATTTCAGTAGGATCCAGGGCCCTAGTATCTTACTGGTTTTGTACTTTCAGAGGAGAGTTTTGTGTAACTGTTGGAAGTCTTGATACTTAACACAGATCTAGGCCTATATCTCTCATGAATATCCATATATATAGGTTCCAGTTACCTTCTCTCCATATTTACCTGTCTTCAGCTTATTTCTCTTTTGTACCTCACTGAGTTTTCTCAAGATGCCCCTTTCTATTCTCATGCCTCTAATTTCCTTGTAGTACACATTTTCTTCCCCTTCCTCCTTTCCATTTCTGGGAAAAGAAATTTCCTGAGCCTTATTCAGCTGTGCAGCTATTTCCATCTCCTTCCCTTGTCTAAAACCTTGACTGTGCTGTATCCTGAGCCTTGCTCACTCCCCTCAGCCTCATGTTACGGTGTTGGCATTAGCACAGCAGTCACAGTGATAACTCAAAGCATCTGATCCTCTTCTGTCACTTATCAATTACACTTAAGAATAATTTCATTTTTCTGTAGTCCATTAGCAACAGGATATTCAGTGACCTTAAAGAAATACTAGGAATTACTGCTGTGTAATTCTGTGTCACTGTAAACAGGTGACCTACCCTTGGTGCGTGTTTCATAAGGTCATACAACTTTCCTGTGACTCCTTTGAATTTTTGAAGAAATCACTTGCAGGTTGTTCATGTGACACAAGGCCTTTATGGGTTTTTTCATTGTTTGAAATGCTGTTGTCCTTACTCCATTCAGTATTGTGGAAGTTCATTACCTACGATAGACTAATACCAGTGTGGTTGTAATACTGAGTTTTGTAGTGCCAGATATCTTTCTCCTGTGCGGTAGAAAACCATGCAGAATAAAAGCAAAAGATAATAATTAAAGTTATACTTAGTGTTTTAATGATTTTGGAGAAGTTTTAAGCTGATAGCAACTTATGTAGGATTGGAGCCTTTCATATACTTTAGGAAGAGTTCGCATGAAAAAGAAATGTATGATTAAGTTCTCCAAGGTGAGTGCTGCATATTGAGATACCAGACTTGCTTCAGCTTTTCTCTCATTTTACTTTAGTCAGTGACTATAGGAAACTGTTGCTTCAATTAATTCTGTTAACCTGTATGCATTTTGTAAGCCTGGAAGAATTACTCAGATTTCTGTAATGTTGTTTTATGAACTTGTTAACAAAAGAAAAATTCCTATCTCACAATTGGACCGTTTCCCCTCCCTGACCCCCAGTTTTCCCTCAATGTGTTTATCCCTTCTTCTTTGTACAGTTGGCAGTTTTTCAGAGCACTTAGATCAGATAAATGGAAGAAGTGAGAGTGTGGACAGTACAGATAACTCCTCAAAGCCACCCTGTGAAGTTGCATCTCACATGGCTCGTCAGCGATTAGAAAGCACGGAGAAAAAGATCATCTCTGGAAAAGTCACAAAGTCCCTTTCTGCAAGTGCTTTGTCCCTCATGATCCCAGGAGGTAGAGATAAATCTTTTTATTTGAAATGTTATGATTTGTATATACTTTGGTTTATGACGTAAATGCAAGATTTCAGAGGGTCCAGAATGGATTCTGTGTCACACTTTATTGTTTCTTTTGTTCACACACGTTACTAGATGGTCCAATCTTGTAGGGAGTTACAGTGGTCAAATTACAGCTGAGGGACCTTCTCTGACAGGCAAAAATCTAGCTTAGTGGTGACTACTTCATGTTCGACCATGTGCACGCACAGCAGGATGCAGGCTTCAGTCCTTGGCCCATCCTACAGTAGGAGTGTAGCTTAAGTTTTAAGTAGCTCACTACGTACAACTCCAAGAATAGCTGTTTGTTAGAGCAGCATATTCAGCCTGACTAGTTCTCTTCCGTCTCCCATAAGGAAAGGTGATAAGCCGGAGGGAAGTGTCACAAAAGTAGAAACAGCATGTAGGCTCCTGTTTGTACTATGTTGGCTTACATGGAGTGCTCAAAAATTGAAGCCAGAAAGTGGAAGTTTAACAGTAGTATTGAGTGTTTCCAGATGAAGCATTGGTGCTTTGTTTTTTAATGGTTCAGAATCAAATGCAAATTTCCCAAATTTTGAGGAATTTTTTCTGAAAGTGGGATTACGTCTCAACTTTGCACATTGGCCACATGCTGCTTTTAGACATAAGGTGTAATACATAAGTATCTGCTGGTCTGATAACATAACCCTGCACTTGCTCTGTATGTTCAAAGGTGGCTTTGATAGTGACTTCAGCAGGTTGCTTTGAGTTCTCAGGCTGGTGGAGCATTATACACAGTGTTGAAGAGTTAGTTCTGGCTCTCCTCTTAGACTTCACCTGTCTCTGAGTTGTGCATGTGCCCTATGTGCTCCTTAATACCTTCGTGAGCAAACACAGTGCTATTGTGCGTGTGTTTTGGAGACCTTGGAGAGGTGAAAGGCCCATCCGATCCCTATTGCTGCAGGAACGCTTTCTACATTTCTTCACCTTACAGTTTAAAGAACAGCATAGGCTTCCTATGCAGTACCTGTAATTCCAGCAGCTAACCATGAGGATTTTTTAATTGCATAAGTCAAGAGGAAAATGTTAAGTCTCAGTTAAAAAGGAGTATTTTGCTCCTGCTTGAATGAGGACAACTAGCTGACAATGAAAAGAATGCTTAGCATTTCTGTGATGCTGTCTGAATGTGAATGATCGATCGTTCTCACAAAACATGAGAGATGAAGGTGACTCTGTTTTTTACAATGAGAAACATAGTGATCGTGTGCTCAGCCTGTTCGGGGCAGTGTTGACACAGAGAACTGCAAGTGGCTTGCAAACAGTCTGGGCTTGTTCCTTGTGTAGACTCTTTATTCCAAATAATATTTCTTTCCCAAATGCCATAAGTGGGGTTTTTTTTCGTATACTCCTGTAACAGTTAGCACCATGGTTATTTTTTTTCTGCTTGTAGAGGGCCTGTAGTGCATGCTAATTATTGAGATTAGCTATCACAGGAGCATGATTTACACACAGGTAATTACACAGCTAAGTAACACTTGCAAATTATTCATCAGTTTGTATTCTAGTAGTTCTTTCACAGCTGTCAGGTAAGAATCACTAAGTTCAGAGATGATATAGACTGAGTTACTGTGCACATTAAACTATGGTTTTCTTTCAGTTTAATCTCATCATCGTTCTATAAAATCCAAATTTAGCTTTGCCTACCCCTAAAAATGTTGTCATATCTATATCAACCAAAATCTTAGATGCTAGCTGTACCTCATACTGTCCAAAAACCCTACCTTTTTCATGTTTATCCATAAAATAAACAATAGCAACAGATGGCCACTGTTCCCAAGCTGAGCCATGTGGCTGAGAGTTACAGGACATGTCCCATGTGCAGCAGAAAGCAGAGGGCAGGGATCTGGGCATGTTTCAGAGCCAGAGGGTGACAGTGACAGCCCCCTCAGGGCTTGGCTGTGCTATGGGGTTTCAGCATTAACGCGGTGATACCAGTCTCTGGGAGTCTCTGGTGACTTGCATCCAGGGAGTAGTGCCTCTGCTGTCAAAGTGTGTCTGCCCTCGCATGACATGGCTTAGCATGGACACCGAACCTGGAATCTTTCTGGGCTACGTTGCTTTGCAGAGCTGCAACCTGTTACAGTCACCAAAGTGTGATTTATGCTGCTGCAATTGTATTTACATTTGTACAAGCATAAGCATGTAGTGCTTTCAAAACAATGAAATAAAATGAAGCTGTAATTGCTATTGTTGCAAGAAATTCTTTTGGTCTTACATGATGTAGCAGAATGTAGAAATGGAGACTTGGTACAGGCATTGAGTTACTGTCCTATGTACAAACTAGATATTGTGGTTTAATTACAGTAGTCTTTATCTGTATCTATGTATAACTTAAACCAAAAACCCAGCTAGTGATTTCTTTAGCACTGCTGGATGACTTGGGGGATGGTTTTGTGTGTACTTACAGTAACATTTGCTACTAAACTCTTGATTTTCTTTTCATGAGTGTTTGTTAGGAAGAGGCAGAGAATTGTTCTTTCAAAGTTAGCAATGAGTGTGTTTCTTATCTAAAAGGAAATTGCAGTCTACATCTAACAAGTTCACCCTTGCAATAAAAAAAATACAGTTTACGCTACAGGGAAGGAAATTTAATTCTAAGATCTGGTTGTTGGTTAAACTTCTCATTCACTAAGATACACACCAGTTGAGGAGGAGAGAGTGTCTATGCGAAGATGATATATTTTGACACAAAGGTGTCACAAAACTAAACAAATTCCCTGTTCTGTGTCTGTATTTGTGTGTGCTCAGAATGTACTCTAATAGGCATTTTTTTTCCTTCCAGATGTGTTTGGTGTTTCCCCTTTGGGAAGTCCTATGTCTCCTCATTCCCTGTCATCTGATCCTTCATCCTCCCGAGATTCATCTCCCAGCCGTGATTCATCAGTTGCTGCTGCAAGTCCTCATCAACCGATAGTAATTCACAGTTCAGGAAAAAAGTATGGCTTCACCATCCGAGCAATCAGGGTTTACGTGGGTGACAGCGATATCTACACTGTACACCATATTGTTTGGGTAAGATAGTATGATGCTCCGTTCTGCACTTTACCCTCCCCCATTTACAGAGAGACACGGGCTCCTTCCAGCGACCAACAACATCAGTGTACTGTCACCATTCTTCACACACGAAATCCAATACACGATAGCTGCTGGAGACAAAACCAGCTCCGTCCCAGCCTAAACCAGAACACAGTTACTGTGTAAATTGTGGTGACGTGCCAGACAATTTTCTTAGAATGAAATCAGTGCCTGTACACAAGACCGGGGTTGGCTGTAGGGACGACACAAGTCACCTTTGGCAGAAGTGGTACCTGCATACGATGTTGACCTTCTGCATGGGTCACTTTCACTTTTAGCATATTTGGCAATTGTGAACAGCCCTGTCTAAGTTCAGAGTACTGTGGCTTAGAAAACCGAAGGGTTGGTGCAACCCCTCTTTGATTGAGGGGCAGGGTCTGTAAAACTAAGAGATTGTAAACAGAAATTGTTGAAATATACATGGAGTTCATTAAACTGCGTCATTAAACTGCGTTAAGGGGTTCATGAAAGTCAGCAGTGTTTTACTAGACACAAGTAGGCTGATTTCAAGCACTGACTTTCTTTTGCTCAGAAATGTGCAAATCATTTGGAATTGTGAATACCTTTGAGGATTCTATGGCACAGGAAAAAGACTGACTGTCTTGAATAAATCACGTATTTTTCATCCTCCTTTCACTACTGATTCGAACAAAGTGGGAGACAGGCTAAAGGAAAAGACAGCAGTTCTTGCAATTCATTGGTTATCAACCTCCTTAATTGTAAAATAAGTATATATTTATGTAAATATACATGTATTTATATTTATTTTATAATTGAGGCTGATAACAAATTACATATTTTGTATAATTTATATAGTATACATGTATAAATATTGTGTGTGTGTATAAACTAAAATATTTCAGCTACCTTAAAATAATACTGAAAAATTGATTACAAAGATATCAAAAGCTTTCAAGTTTTGTACAGTGTTTTGTTTTAATGATGTATTGTAGGTTTTGAAGTAGCAGTGCTACTGATGTGGTAGTGTATTACGAACTTTTCATTCATGTTGCTTACCTCTCAGACCTATTAATCTATCAAGAACATTGAATCTGGAGAACGGGGTGCATAAGATTGATAATGGAATAAATCAAAAATTTGGATTTCTTGCCACTGGTGTAGCATCACATCAGTGAAAGGAAGGGAAAAAATGGTACATTGCAGTAAAAGCGAAACCTTGGCTTTTTTTCAAAATACTGTAGGGTTTTGGGGGATTTTTTTTTTTTTTTAGCTCTGTAAACCCTGTAGGGTTCAGTAGTGGCTGCATGACTTAATTCTTCAAAAGCTCATTTTAAAAATATAATAAATTATTTAAGCCACTTTCAAAATAATTTGCAATTCAGTTTGTTTTGGTCCTCCATCACCTTTGTGCTGCACTGTTCACTCTAATGGACAGGATGGTTAATTTGAACCGAATGAAAACAATCCTTAACTATATGGTGGAATTAAAAATTTTTATCATGATTAGTATACTGCATGTGACCACTGCCTTAATTACATCAGTATTTCTTAGTGTCAGATGCTAAAATTCTTCATTCAGTTCTGAAATTTTGCCCTGGGGCAAAAATCACTCTTCCTTTATCATGCATGAAAACTGCCTTGGTATACAGAGCTTAATACTAGTGGTGATAAGCAGTGTTTCAGTGAGCTTTGAAACCATTTCTGACCCTGTGTAAGTATAACATTTGAATAGGTAACTGATGGTGAAATGGCTGGCCTGATTTTTCTCTTTTCTTCCTTTATGGAACTTAATATGTGCAAGTTTTCTTCATTGACAACTGGTTTTATAGAAAGAGTTCATTAAACAAACCCTACTCGTGAAAGTATGAAGGTTAAACAGGAGTCCATTTTATGTATGTTCGCTTCGTCTCTAATTTCCAGAACGTGGAAGAAGGAGGTGCGGCTTACCAAGCAGGTTTAAAAGCTGGAGACCTGATTACTCATATCAACGGAGAGCCAGTACATGGTCTTGTTCATACGGAAGTCATTGAGTTGTTGTTAAAGGTAAGTCTTGAACAACTGGGATACAAAAGCACTTGCTGTTTTCACCAAGGATTGAGGGGTTATGTTTGTTTCCTTCAGAGATTAGTTATCAGATTTTGTGGTTGGTCAAGTACAAACTCTAAGCTACTATTGCACAGATCTGGAGAAAGGTCAATGACTTCATATATCCTGCTATGATTTCAGTTTCTCTGCAATAAACTGGCACTGCTGCTGAGATAGCTGAAGTATATTTGAGGCACTGACACAAAGCAATGTCTCTGTCTCTCAAAAAAAATGATGTTTAAATCACTTCCTTGAATTCCCCCATCTTAATCGAGTAATTCAGGTTTTTGATGATGATGCTACTTCTCGTTTTCTCCTTTTAAAGTGAAATCAATGAGGAGAAGTGGAAACAAAGAATATGAAATATTTTCTTGCCTACTGTACAGGAACTTGCCTTTCATAATCTTAAGGCCCAAAAGGTTTTTGTCTCATATATAGCCAGGCATGTCCCACAGAGCTTCTTTGCTTAATGAAGTTCTGATCCTGCAGTTGGACTTTTATGAATAATCTATCACATTTTTCTCTTGTGAAGTTTTCCAAAGTCTACCCTATTAGAAAATTATAGATATGTTTTTCCTTAAAAATGAACAAACAAAAACTGCAACTTTTTTTAATGAACGGTATTACCTTAGCTTTTCACTGTAGCTCATCATATTGCAGTGTTTATGTAATTTTTTCAGCACCGACTAATGTAGGTCAGAATTATTTATTGAGTCATCTGTTCATGCAAATGATCCTAAAACACTTAATTGTATTTGTTATCTCTTTTGAACAAGATAAAATGATTGTTTGGGACTGATAATGAAGATTGAGTTTTCTACTCCATTTCATCATTGTAACAGTCGATATCCTGAGACATGAATGACCAGTGTGTGGACCACTGAGCAGTGACAGCTGTTCTTTGTGGGAAATTAGGATGTTTCTGTAGAAGCTTTCATCTTGAAAACTGCAGTCTTGGTCAATCCTTGATCTCTTCTTGTCTAGCTACAGTTACTGGAATTTCTCCTTGTCCCAAAGCTGAAATAGAGGAAGTTTAGGAAATTTGGCAGAATTTGAGAATTTTCCAGTCATCAGTTGTCTGGCAATGTCTGCATCGGGCTCCCTACATTGCCAGCTTTTACTCTGATGCTGGAGTCCTGTCTCGTTGCATTCTCATTTGTGGTGTAGCTTCAATTTAAGGCAAAGTCATCTTGTATTACGCATGTCTAAAGGTTCCTCCCCCATTTTGGCAGAGTGGCAACAAAGTCTCGGTAACGACAACCGCTTTTGAAAACACTTCCATCAAGACAGGACCTGCCAGGCGAAACAGCTACAGGAGCCGAATGGTCAGACGCAGTAAGAAAACCAAGAAGAAAGAGAGTTTAGAGAGGTGAATAATTCTTTTGTTTCATAGTGAATATGTTTCCTTGTGTGTGTGTACATAACAATATATGAAGTTAATACAGTTCTCTCTGTTGTCTTCTACATTGTTTTACCTTCTTCTATGAGATCCTGTGGTTGTGACACATCCTTCCAATCCTGTTTTGCCTAAACTATATCCACTAAAATAACCCCTAAAAATTTTGCATGGCACACACATAGATATGGGGAGGAAAGTGAATAATTGAGGTTGCATCTTAACTTGGTTTAAATATATCTTTTTGTACTTGTTTAATTAAACTTTCTGGTGTTAGGTTTATGGGATGGTAAGTTTATGTCTATTTTGTAAATGCATCGCTAGCACTTCATAGATATTCCTTCAGTTTTGGTGAGCTTTTAAGTTAAGAAAATGAAGATTTATACTCATAAGGAACTAACCATTTTTCTGAAATACAGCGAGTAGATTTTAGTACAAATAGATTTAGCTGCAATATCTATCCCACCTATTAGCAAATCAGGATATTTTCTAAACTTGACGATCTGCAGCGTGGTTTGCTTTCATGTAAACATAGATTTAATATTTGCTCTTCTGAGGGTAATGGGAGAGGGAAGCAATGTCAGCTTGCGAGAGTTTTGCCTGTGGTAATTGTATGTCCTGTGCCTCTTAACTTCTGATTAATGCTGTGCTCTTCTGACATTAGGAGAAGATCTCTCTTTAAAAAGCTGGCCAAGCAACCGTCTCCTCTTCTTCACACCAGCAGAAGTTTCTCCTGCCTGAACCGATCACTTTCATCAGGGGAGAGCTTGCCTGGGTCTCCAACCCACAGCTTATCTCCTAGGTCACCTACCCCAAGCTACCGCTCTACTCCTGATTTTCCTTCTGGTGAGTGTGAAGGAGTGGAGGGAAGAGGGAAAGGACTTGAAGTGTATTCTACTTCTTGTGAGCCCCTCAGATCTGTTACATTCAGCTAAGAGTAGTCAGCTCTGACAAGCATAATCATTGAACAGCTGGTTTCTGTCTGGAAAAGGGAAAAAGATTCCTGATGCAAAATCAAAGGTGTGTTTTCATGATAGAGAAGCACCTAAAAGGGAACTGTCTGCTAGGTTTGTCGCAGAGTTTAAATCCAAGTCCAATGGCTGTAAGTTGAGTAATAAACAAACAAATTTTGGAGTAAAAGGTAGAATCTTGCCTAGGAGAGGCTGATTGATAAAAGAACGAAACCGAGGAAAAGGTTTCTACATAACGGAACTAGCATGGGCACTCATGAATGCAGATTTGTTGCTGAAAAGATTGGCTGCGTGCTGAAATATGCGTCTTTCTGGCTCCTAAAAGCCTGCCCCTTTTTCCTGTTTTACTTCTGTCATGATTTTAGTGTGTACTAAAAGTGACTGCTGTTGTACAGTCCCTTGGCAAAGGTAAATTATTTGGAAAGCTTTGATCATTGCTTTGAAGTGGCAGAAAGCATTAGCTATTCTATTTAAATAGAAGGAAGCGATAACTTAAAAGGGATGAAGGAACAGAGGGGGAAAGGGAGAAATAGCAATTGGAATGATGAGGGGTTGGAATGATGACTGGGGGCCCAGTCCCTCAAAACCTTCCAAATTTTGGAACATTGTGGCAGCAGTCGGCATGTAGGCCTTTTGGACCGGTGAAAGTGCTGTGTCTCACTGAGCATTTAGACAAGATTCAAAAAATCTTGCTAATCTTATGTTTGTTTGGTTTGTTTGTTTGTTCTTTTTGTAGGTACTAACTCTTCCCAGAGTAGCTCCCCTAGTTCAAGTGCTCCCAATTCTCCAGCTGGTTCAGGACACATAAGACCCAGCACACTTCATGGCTTGGGTCCAAAGCTTGGTGGGCAAAGATACAGATCGGGAAGACGCAAATCAGCTGGCAGCATTCCTCTCTCTCCTCTTGCACGGACACCTTCTCCAACACCCCAGCCGACATCCCCTCAGCGATCTCCATCACCATTGCTGGGACATTCGATTGGAAATACAAAAATAGCTCAATCTTTTCCTAGCAAAATGCACTCCCCTCCAACTATTGTAAGGCATATTGTTAGGCCAAAGAGTGCAGAGCCACCAAGATCTCCACTGTTAAAGAGAGTCCAATCTGAAGAGAAACTTGCACCCTCTTATGGCAGTGATAAGAAACACTTATGTTCACGAAAACACAGTCTGGAGGTGACCCAGGAAGAAGTGAATAGAGAATTGTCCCAAAGGGAAGTAACTCTTCAGAGCTTGGAGGAGAATGTATGTGATGTGCCATCACTCACACGAGTCAGGCCTGCAGAGCAGGGCTGCTTGAAACGACCCATCTCCCGAAAATTAGGTAGGCAAGAATCCATCGATGAGCTAGACAGAGAGAAGCTGAAGGTCAAGATAGTTATGAAAAAGCAAGAGTTCGCTGAAAAAGCAAATGCTGCTATACAGGAACTTAGCAGTGAACCAGAAAATCCCAATACCTTAAGACTGGAAGAAAGAGACAAAAAAGCATTCCAGAAAGTATTAGAAAGATCAAATCAGTTTGAAACAAAAATTGTTGCTTTAGAGACCCAGTCAGCTGGTGGCATACTCAAAGACACCCTTCAAAAGAACGCAAACTTGAGATCAAACGATGGTGTTGCTTTAGATGCACAGATTTTGTGTCACGGGCCTCCGCCTAATGAACTCAGTCATATTTCTTATGACTTCAAAAGAATTTCCCCTCCGTGTACACTGCAAGATGTGCTACCTCAGTCCACTGACAGGATGCTAAACGGAAAGGGAGAAAACACAGATAAAAATGTACCAACAAAAGAATTCGTCAAATTTGAAAGATTAGATGGTAAACTTGCAAATATTGATTATCTTAGAAAGAAAATGTCCATTGAAGAAAAAGATGACAGCGTTTGTCCAGTGCTAAAACCCAAATTGACATCAAATGTTCATGAATGCCTTCAACTTAATACAGGCAGACCCATAAACATACAGCAGGACTCTACTGCAGTTGCTGATGGTAGAGCATTTATTGGCAGTGCACATGCTGCTCAGATTAGCTCGGTTTCTTTTGTTCCTCTCAAGACCTTGAATGGCCGAGCAGACATGAGTGTGGAAAAATCAGCCCTTATTTCCACTGAGGCTCCTGTCAGAAAAAGTCCATCAGAATATAAACTTGATGGGAGATCTGTTTCCTGTTTGAAGCCAATAGAAGGCACACTAGACATTGCCTTACTTTCTGGGCCACAGGCTTCGAAGACTGAACTGCCTTTGTGCGTGCTGCCAGAAGGACAGAACACCAACAGCGACGGGGGATCTCCTAAACCCCCAGCACCACAAGAGAGTGGTGGGAAGGCAGAACTGGCCTGTCAGAAAGAGCCGTTGTTAAGCTATTCGAAGTCTGGTAAAGTCAACATATTGGAGCCTCACATTTTGCAAACAAGCAAGAGTTCTCCAAATCCACCAATCATCCCTGTGGCTGCAGAAGCAGTGACAGAGAAGAAGCTTTCTAGTCCAGCTACTAAAGGCAATATTTCTGTTATCGAAGCTGTTCAAAAGAAAGACACCTCCCCTTCAAAACAGAAGGACAATTCAGTGGAGGCAAAGTCTTGTGTTACTCAAAGTCAGAGTGTTAAAACTATCCAAACATACTCCAAACTTTCTGCTGTTCAAAGCACTCCTGAAAAAGCTCTCGGAAAAGAGAAGCAAATACAAAAGGAGTTGCCTGCCAAGCAGCCAGTAGCCCAGAGAAGCTGTGAGCCTATCCCTGCAAAGGTGGAGGTGATCAGGGAGTCATCTCTGAAGGTATCTGTCTCAGATGTCCTGATAACGAGCTACTCCAAAAGCAATGAAAAAAATTGTGCTGATTTTGCCATTCCACCTCAGGTGCAAGGAAAAATGCAGGCAGCTGGCCCCAAGGCACAACCTAAGGATGGCAGAGAATCACTGAAACAGCTAGGCAAAGATGACAGCAATGTTGCTAGTAGTTTTGTGGAAAGAGACGTAACCAAGCAGAAAGTTCTCAGCGAGTCTAAGAAAGTTATCGCAGAGTTGAAGAGTGAAGCTCTTCCATCTAAACGGCCCATGCAGCCCTCAATAGATTGTGATCCTAAAAATGAGAAGTCTGCACCGATTTCCTCTGTGCAGAAGGACAATGCCAAAGATCCAGGAAAGAAAGATCAGAAACATCTTACTGACATAAGGCTTCAAACGACTGAGAGAGAGCAGTCCAGCCAAGTTCCTCGGCAGCAACTTAACGCTTCAGGCTCCCCTGCTGTGAGAGACACTGTAAGCAGAAACTGTGCAGTAGATGTTCATGTGGGTGTTGAAGAACATGTGAAGCCTGCTGCCACCTATGTGGAAAGCAGTAGTAATAAACACAGGCCCGTCTCTGATACGAGTTCTTCCAAGTCTAAGTACTTAGATAAACAGACATTGTCACAAAAACCATGCACTCCAACCATAAAAGAAAAAGAAACTATTATTCAGGTGTCTACCAGCTCCCGGAAAGATGGGAAACATGCCTGTAAAAATGTGCTAGATCCCCTTTCTTCTGTTTCAGGCTCTTTGAGAAAAATGAGCAATGAACAAGTGCAGGCTGAAAGGCCTGTGAGTTTGGAGCATGGCTCAGTAGCCACCCTCCAAATGAGCAGCGTCACTCCTGACACCAAACCCAAATCCTCTGCTGTCAGCCCGGTACCAGCAGGCCCAGAGAGTTCTAAGCAGATGCGGCGGCAAGAACCAGCAGACTTGGGGGAATCTGCTGATCAAAAACAACTTCACCTCAGTGAAAAACAAACCATGTCTCCAAAGTTTTCCACTGTGAAAGACTGTGTCTTGCTGAGCAAACAGGCAGACAGAAGTCCTAGTAACCAGCTGATCTCCACAGACAAAAGACCCGAAGGAAAAACATGCACTGACGCACTTTATGTTCAGCTTGACAGTGGGAAAGTAGAGCCTACCCTTTGCCTTGCAATCTGCGATGCCAGGGGGAAAGGAGCAGAAAAACTGACAGCAAGTAGCAAGAGCTCTCAAGATTCAAAAGCGAAGGGGCAAGTTAATCAAAAACAGCCAGAGGATGCAAACAAGCACATTGCAATAAAACATTTGTCGGCTGCCAGCGGGCAGAGTTCTTGTCGTGTGGCTGCAACACCAGGAAAGCCACTGACTTGTTCAGCCAATTTCTCTGAATGTAGACAAGAAGTATCTGTTTTGTCTTCTGCAAAGAGTGATGCATCTTCAGCAAAGGTTAAAGCAAGCTCACCTGAGCTTCCTGCAACCTGCAAGGAGCTAAATAAGAAAAGCACCTCTTCCGCCGGGAGCGGTAAGGCAGAAATGACTAAAAGTGTTTCACTGATGGCCTTGCACAGTGCTGCTGTTGTAGTAGAAGCCCACCACCCTGCTTCAAACCTCGGGGGGAAACCTGGAAGTCAAGAAAAGTCTTTTTCTGTTAACACTGTGGAGGTAAAGGGAAAAGATGCTGTTCAAGCTCAGCAGTCTGCTTCAAGAAAACAGAATGTAGGTAAAGATTTATCCAGGTCAGCAACCACACCTGACCGCCCTAACGCACTTTCTACCGACAAAGACTCAGCTCGGCTGCGGCGAGGAAAAGAAGCTTCGCGAAGCAGTCCTCACAAAAAATCCTGTTGACTGTAAGACCTGGCAGGTGCGAATTCAAGACTAGCTGAAACAATGTCAATATATTTGACTGCCTTTAAACCAGCACTGTGTCATGTCTTTGTGTGGCAAAGCTTTCATGTCACTGAAGAAAGAAAATTGGGGATATGTAAAGAGAAGACTCTTTTTTTTCAAAATGCCTTCCCAGCTGTAACCGGTAAAACTGTTACCATATAGTATTTGTACAAAAATACCTTGACAGCTGAGAGCTGTTGAAGAAAAGATTTCCTCTGTAAATACCTAGTGATGTGTTTGGGGTTTGAATGTAGCATATATACTTTGCTGCTGATTGCGTTGTTTACTCTCCCTTTTTTTAAGATAGTTGCTTTGCCACTTATTTGCCATACTCAAATATGAAACTGAATTACTAAAACTCAGACCTGGCATGGACATGCACAAGCATTAGTCTGACTGGAAAACAAAAACAGAACACATTTTTACTTACTAAAGATCCTAACTAGAGGTTACAAAATCCTAGTACAGAATAAATACGGTGACTTGTGGTGAGTTTTTACATGTATTTTTAACAATCCAATTTTGATAGTACTGTACCTGGCTGACTGCTTCACCAGATCTAACACAAGACCTAACTGCATCGCCCTACCGCACAAAGCCTGTCTCTCAGAGTAGGTGTCGTTAAAGCTACGGGAGGACCACTTGGTTATCAGGGCATCCCGGCAAGAGTCGTGTTCTCTGGTGAAATGGTGGTTCTTCTCTTGTCTATTGGGAGTGTGTTCTGTGACCTTCAGCTCAGACAAGGCTGAGACTCTGAAGCACACGCCAAGTGCTTCGGTTTCGCTGCAATCCTGAATTCATTGAGCTTTTTTAAATTCAGGCCCTTACAGTGTGAGGCACAAGTATAAGCACATGACTTGCAGTACTAGTATGTTCATCCCTGGTTTTTAATAAATTTAGAGGATACATATTATCATGGCATATAGATCTGCATAATTAGCTTCATACAGCTGTAGCTTTTTTCTATTTTATGACAAGTAGGGTAAAAAGGAAAAAAAGCAGTTTCAGTATCGTATCTTCAGAAAAGTTCAGGACATCCGATACATTTTAATACATAGCTGGGGCCTTATGTTGTAGACTTAACTTGCTGTTTTTAGCAAGTAATTCTGGGTTTCACATTCATTTTTAAATGCATTGAGTAGCTCCATGCATTTCATAACATAATCTTTTTATTTGTATGCAAAAAAAGTAAATACTGTAATTCTAAAAGAAGCATTTTGTAACAAAGGAGCCTGTTGGAGCTATTTGGTGCTAGAATGTGACTGTCTTTTTACTTTTGCTAAGCCTTATTTAAATTTTGTATACTGTGGAACATGTAGACTTTGATCATTTTAGTATGGAGGTATTTAGTTTGTTTTGAAGGATGAAGGGTAAAATTTGAAACGTACAGAAGCACTACAAAATACCTTTGTTTTTAATGATTGGGATCAATAGAATGGTGGTTTTGCTTATTTCTGTTATATGTACCCACAGTAGAGCTAGGCCCCTATCCGTTTCATCAGGGCTTACGGATTGTCTTTCTGTCTCAAAAGCTAGAAAATTGTTCATAAAAGCACAGTGTAATCTTGACTTGGAGGTTTGTATGACAACTGACAGTGTGCAGAATTCATTTCCCTCTGGTGAAAACTTTATTGTACTGATTAGTTGAATTGGATTACAGCAAACCTGTCATGGAAAGATAGTATCACAAACAAGTCCTCCTAATTTTTTCATGTGGCACTAGAACATTCATACTGCCTTTGATGTGTTCACAGAGGAGCTAGTCAGCAATGGATAATAATTTTTGAGCAGTTTTAAAGATAAAATGGTCTCGACATTTACAGTTCATCTGTGCTTTGGCAGTTACTACAAACAAACGCTAATGCACTTCGAAATAACATTTCTGTCTGGGAGGTATTTCCTAGTTTACAGTCTTCTGCATTTTTTTCAACTATCCTCTTGTTTCCTTTAAAGCACATCTAGCTGTTTGTTTACAGTATACTTTTATGTATATTTTGTATAGCTCATTATCACTTCGGACAAATAAGTTCTTTGCATTTTGGAAGTGTAACAGTGCTTAAGCTTGTGTTTATGTAGTACCTGTTTGTTGGTGTTTACCTTATCAGTGAGCTGTTAGAGATCCTCCTACCTGTGTGCTACTTGGTCAGTCTTTATGTGATTGTAGATCTGATGTGTTCTTTTGTAGACTTCCTGCTGTAGATTCCTCAGCTTACAAAAAAAAAATTGTTAGGGTCTGTGCAATAAAGTGTTTGCAGTCTTATTTTCTCTAAGAAACTCCTTCTGGATGTCATAATTGTTGTATATTGAACACGATTATTTATACTTATGCAGTTGCATAACATTGAAATAAAAATTCAGCATGAAATGCTGTTGTGTTAGCATTTTTCCTTGAAGTACTTTCACTCCTGTAACTTAAGGCATGTCTCTGCTCTACTCAGAGGTGGGCAGTTGTTTTTTTTTTTTTCCACTGGGGCTAAGTCAATGCCCTCAAGGCACATGCTGGCCGAGGATTTTGCATGAGGAAATGTAGTTTAGTCTGGAGAAGGAGGAGATCTGCATAGCTCAGTATCTTGTCTCAGGCAGTGGCTGGAACCACTGCAATGCTGTTGGGTAGGTAGGCGCGGGGTGATGATGGTCAACATATCCTGACTGGTAGCTAACAATGGCAGTAGGCTGCAACGTGACATTTCAGTCTTTCCTCCAAAACATGTATCATCATTCATTACAATAGGTCAGTATGTTTTTGAGTACCTTCTCAAAATACCCAGTCTTTATTGGGATTTTTTTATGCTAAATTTTCAGTCTTACAAATTCCTGAAGCATGTATGAGTGCAACGTTTTCTTCAGTTTTGAAATCTCTAACCCTTGAATGTCATCAAATCTCTTTTTATTCTTTTTTTTCTCATAATAGAAGATAAAATAGATGCAGTGAACCAGACAAGGGAGATGGAGCAGAGCGCCATAGTATCCAGTGGCCTGTTTGATGAAGAAAAATCCTTTTGGCAGGAGGAGCAACAGGGCAGGACTATTGCTCCCCTGATTTTCATCTTTGCGCTTCGCGCAGAGGAGCGGCGTCTATACTGTTCCATTGCTGGAAGCTTTGCAGAGCTGGTTGGCACGTACAAGGAACTGTCTGCCCAGTGAAGGGATTATTTTTGTTCACGTTTTACTATTGCATTGTTTTCTCTGTGTTAATCCTCTGTACAAAACCAAGTACAACAGTGGTACATCATTGCTTTTGCTGCTTTGCTCTCTATTTGAAACCAATAGGTGAGGGGAAGCTGCAGGTCACCCCCAACCGTTCCAACTTGCTGCAACCCAGCAGAAGGCAGATAGCCTGCAAAATCAGTGCACTGGCAGGGGCTGTGATGAGTCGGGGAGGGGGGAGCAGGATCCAGCAGCTCAGGGAAAGGAAATGGCTGGAGTTGAGGATTGAATCTGGATCTCACTGTGCTGTCTCTGATTGGGGACAGCAGCAGTCAACTCTGCTTGGGGAGGCGTAGAAACCTGCATGCCCAGCACAAGTCTCCGTGGTACTCGGGGCCAGAGGAAAGGGGTGGTGTAAGCGGTTTGCATTGAGGAAGGAGAAGTTGGGAGAAAAAGGTTATCAGTGCTGTATCTGGCATGGCCCGTCATCCTCACTTCTACTGTTGTGAGAAGAGACTGCACCTCACCTGGGATGGGAATGCTTCCATGGTCTGAAAGGGAAATGTGAGCGCCCCTCTTCAGCACTGAACTCCCAGTTTGCATGCTCCCTTAGACCCCTCATATTTTCCTCTTCTGTAGTTTGCAAGACTTAGCAGGGATGTCATGCTTGGATTTGGATGGTAGTTTGCAGCTCAGAAAGAATAAACCACAGGACAGGAAGGTGCTAGAGGGTATGTTGGATGCACGTCCCAGTTCGTGCCTCGGGCAACAGTGTTTCTGACTATTATCTATAGTATAGTATTTGATTAGCACTGACCAGCTCAATCTCCCAGACATCTGCCAGGGATGGATTTGAATGAACTGAGGGTAGAAAGCGATGCTGGAGGTTACAGTTCAATCCGCAAAGAGTTGGGAGCATCAGGAAGGGTGGAGAAGGCTGCAGAGTAAGAAGACAGTGACGACGCAGGTAAGTTCTATCACACAGCAAGCCCTTGAAAATGCAGATGTGAATTAGATACAGGGGCGAGAGGATGTTTGAGACATTTGCTGGAGAAGGGTGTCGTCTGCTGCTTGGGGGAGAAGAATTTCTGTTGTATTTGCCAGATGAGCAGGTATGGTATGAGTGAGTGGTTGTGAAGGGACAGGTACAGACAAGACTAGTGAATGAGAGAAAGTACTTAAAAGATGCATCATCAACATCAGGATTTTTTTTTTAAAAGTCAACAGATTTAGAAATTGGCCTCTCTTCAACCAATCCTGTTCAGAGTAAAATCCTGTTTCAAAAATTAACTTGCATCTTACTGATAGTATCTTGTTTAAGAACAGTTGCAGAAGGAGGAACTTGGCTCTGAGTTTTGGTTTGTCCAATTGAAATAAAGATAAGTGCTTACCCGTCTCTGAATGTGACTTGTTAGCTAAGATGTGCTCAAGTTTCTCCTCTGTGTAATTACTGATAACGTTTTATTTTGCAGTTTTGTGTTGTACCATGATTTCAGTGACATCTGGAAAGAAAAATCTCTCTCTTTCCATTTATATCCTTGCCAAGTAATCCCAGAAGATAAAATCTTTAGACTTCAAAAGTTTTAATATGTAATCTGGACATTTTAATGTATTATAGCCATACATAAATTTTCTTTCAGAGTAATTGGTCCCTGTATTTAGGATTTGTGTACCCTGAAACATACAGCGTGTGCTGTTCAGCACTGTTGTTTACATGGTGTCCTGTGAGTGATGTTTTGCAGGCAAATAAAAAAGCAGAGACTACTCTGAGCAGGTGATGCTGTAAGTCAAAGAGAAAATAAAAATGACAATAGATGAAGATATGGTCATCAACAACAAGTTGTATAGAGGGAAAGGGATGGATTGCAGGAAAGTCTGTACTTAACGCTCTCTGTGCACAGAAACCTGTTCACCGTTTTGCCTTTTCAGCCGTCTTCGAGTTTTAACTGACTGAAGTCTACACTGTGACACTGGGTGGCATTTTAGAAACTGGTGGAGTTTGAAGCCTGTGTTCTTTCCTCCAAAGAGGCATTTCAGAAAGCATCAGCATGCAGTTTTCCCCTCAAGTTGCTCATGTTTGTGGATCTCCCGCAGTTACTACCTGATTCTTGCAGCAATTTTTGTGCCTATCCCAAGCTATGAACTGCGTCACGCTCCCTTTTAACTTCACTATTTACCTATCACTTTCCTGAAACCACAAATTTAAGAGGGAAACAACGGAAGAAGCAGGTCTGTTTTGGATGGTGCACACACTGGCATTCATGCTGGACTGTCAGATAACGCAAGTATCGGGGGTTGCTCATTTAACCAGGGGATTTGCAGAAGAATGGGAAAAGGTGAACCCTGGGCTGACTTCAGGAGCTTCCCTGCCTTGCTCCCAGGGACGAGTCGGGAAGTCCTCGCCCTGGGCAGCGTGGCTTGCTCGGTGACATTTCTCTCCCTTAGACCAGCCCTTGCGGAAGGGCTCATTGACACAGGCACCCCGCGCAGCTCTGGTGGTCTGCAGTTTGAGCACAGCGCCTACTTAGGGGGTTGGGAGGAGGTTTCTGTGCAGAGCGTGCCAGTGGTCGCAGAAACAAGGAACTCATATCAGCAGTGCAGAGAGTTGTGAGGAGAGGCAATGTCCTGGCACCCAGAATCTGGGAATGTTTATAGGCAGCTGGAGAAGAAACATCAAACGGCTCTCCTTGCGTGCGCCCTTGGGCAGCACATGGCTGCAAAGGCAGGAGGAGGAGAAGCTGTGGGGTAAGGCAGGCCATGTACGTGATGTGAAGGCATCTGAAAGCTGCAAGAATCCACATTGTTAGTGTGATCTGCTAACAGAGGGTAAAAGGGACTTTTGAAGTGAGAGAGGTATTTCTTACTTGAGAAGACCAGGCAGGCATTCTTGTCAGCTGTGTCTTCAGAAATGAGTAAAAACTTTCTAGTCCAGCAGGAATCCTTGAAATCTTAGCCAGTTATGGAGGAAATGTCAAGGAAATGCCTTTGGGCAGGAGCCATGTGGAGTCCCGCACGGAAAGTGTTGAGAGCGTGCTCACCTTCCAGACCTCAGTGAGCAACAGCAGCTCCCGGTTTAACGCAGCAGGGAGCCTTGCTGGGGCAGGGCGAGACTCCACATGGTGCTTGCTGTGCCCTGGAGACAGAAGGGTCATACCCTTCGAGAGGTTGTGTCTATGTCAGGGTTAGCCTGTTTAATTAAAGCACTAGTGCCATAAATCATGCTGTGGTGTCACAGGGCAGACGAGTAGGCATGGCAAGCTCCCACTGGACCCTGGTCAAATGCACATACTCTGTCTTGCCGCTGTGTTTACTCACTTGTGATGGCAGAAAAAGGGAATTGGTGGTTTAGTAAAAGTAAATAGTAAGTCTGTTTGTCTTTCCCCCCCCTAGCTGTTGCGTATCCTGTTGGAGCGAAGAGCATGGCCCAACTCTGACTTCGCTCCAGGAAGGCACACACCAGAAGTGATGTGAAGTGGCTGTTGGCAGCAGGAGCACCCGTGGGACGCTGCTGCTGCTCCCCACTGTGCTGCCCACTTTGCAGTCCCTACTTTTCATTCCTGGGCTGCTGCTGGAGGAAACAGTCCACTCCAGCCTGGCCCAGGAAAGTCTCTTAGCTGTTGGCGTTGTTTTTTTGCCCCATTCAAGCACGCATAGTGCCAAGCATCTGCAGATTCTTGACCAAATCTACAGGTTTTATGGTTGAAATTGTTGCTGGTCCCTGCTTACTCTGGAGTCTAGTAAATAGTCCAGGAGCAAGGCCTGCCCTGGGGTGAGAGATGGACTGGCAGAGGTTCAATGGCCAGGAACTTTCTAAGGATCAAAAGCATTTTAAAGAAATCGGAGACATAATAAAGGCTATTTCTGTCAGCCCTGCAGGGGTGGGTCTTATGTGACTATGAATGTTGTGCCTGTTTTGTTTCTTTTCAGCAGAGCAGGGTACACTACTGCCAGCTCTTAAACAACATTGTTTTTCAAGTGCATTTGATAGAGGGTGAGGATTTGGTTGGTCGCGGGGTTTTTTTGGTGGGAGTGGTGGTGGTTTGGTTTTCTTTTTTTAAAGAGAAGAAGGTTTGTATTTCAGCCCTTGAATCTTCCCTTTACAGGTGCATTAGACGTAGTAGCTGGGACACCAGTGCTAAAATTGAGTTAAAGTGGGATTTCTCTATAATCGAAGTTATTCATGTTCAAGGTTCAGGTCGTAGTTTATTTTTCCAGTTCTCAAGTTTTTTTTCATTATCTTTCCAAAAGTTACAATACAAATGGAAAAGGTATTACAAAAGTTAAGAAAATACAGGTCACAAACAAAACCAGTAAGTTGTCTTTCATCTTAATACAATTGCTGTACATCTTCTCTATATCTCCATCATAAACTTATATTTGCTGGTAATTTCGCTTGAAATAGCGAGCACCCCACATGAAGATGACACCACAGGATAAAATAGCCAGGACAACTGCAATGATTCCTGCTGTGCTGATCCCACAGGAGAGCGAGACGGAGGCCAGCTGAGCCCCAGCTAGTGATTTGGGTTCAGAACATCTCGTTCCTTCAGGGTCTTCAATTTTATCCAGATTCTGCTTGTACCAGGTGATTAAACCAATATTGGAGCAGGTGCATTCCAGAGGGTTGTAACTTAAATTGATTACGCAGTGGCCAGCCAGGGATGCTAGCTTGTCAGGTGGTACAATACGGATCTTGTTGTAGGCAAAATTGAGATAGATGCTCTTGAGGTTTGAAAATGCATCTGTGCTGAATGCAGTAAGTTTGTTGTGGCTCAGATCAACATGCCGTAACTTCTTGAGGCTGTGAAAGGCTTGGTCACCTATTGCTGTCAGTTCACAGGACGATAAAATTAGCACCTCTAAATTGGATAGCTGTTGGAACAGTTTGTCCTTTGGCATGATCCCCGACTCAAAGTTATTTTGACTAAGGTCCAGGAGCATGAGGTTTTCCAGGCCTTGAAAGAGATGCTGAATGCTAGTATTAATGTAGGAGGAGGAAAGATTGAGCACTTGCAAGCGGTGCAAATTTCGGAAAGGACCCTGTGAAGTGTTGATATGAAGCGGAGTGAAAGCTAGGTCCAGCAGCTCCAGGTTAGCACCGTCCTTAACGAGCGTGTCTTGGAGGCAGAGCTTTATGTTGTGGCTCAGATTCAGGTACCGAAGACTGCTCAAACCGCTTAGTGCTTCGTTACAGCAGTCAAAGCTTTCAATGTGACTCTTACTTAAATCGAGGTGTTGAAGCTTTGCTAGTTTCTCCAAACAGCCAAAGCCCAGCTGCAGGACGTGCAGGTTCCCCTTGATGTGGAGGTGGGTGAGGGAGGGGAAGGCAGCGGAGCTGATGTTGCAGAGGTGCTCGAAGGAGTTTGCGTTGAGAACTAACTCCATCAGTGGGCTCATGCCACTGATGCCGGGGGGCAATGCACTGATGTGGGTTTGAGTTAGGTCCAGCTTTCGGAGCTTGGTCAAGCACTGAAATGTGGCGGCATTTAGGTTTCTGAAGTGCCGTAGTTGCAGATAGAGGTCCTTGACAGCGACGTTACAGAGGCCTTGTAAAACATCTGGGCTTATGTAGGTCTCCTTTTTCACATCATGAAATGTTCCCAACCAAAGGCTCTGCACTGTGGAATTCTGTATCCCTGCCAGGACCGCAGGGATATCAGCGCAGCCCCCAAAGTCCAAACTGTAGAAATAGGACTGGAAAGCTCCAGGTTCAATGTGTAAAATATCGTTGCCTTTAAAGATGAGAGTTATATTGCTGGTCTTCTGCAGAACGTGGACATCTTCTGCTGTGATTGCTCTTATGCTGTTCATTTGAAAGTCAAGGTACTTGAGGTTTTGAGTTGGAAAGTTGGGAGGGAGCTGCAACGAAGAAATGTGATTGCTGCCCAAGATGAGGGTATCCAAGCTGTCCAGATTTGACATTGGAATAAAGGATATACTGGTTATTCCCGTCTGCGTTAAGTCAAGCTGCTTCAGGGACTGCGGGCCAGCGAACGCTGTGTCAGACAGAAACATGAGCAGGTTTCCAGTCAGCACAATTGTCTTCAGCTGCCTGTTGCTGTGAAAGGCGCCTTCGTACACCCAGTTGATCTGACACCTTGAGGAAGCAACACAAACCAGCATCAGCTACCTGTCTCGCAGAACTCTCCCAGTACACGTGATAACCCAAACCGCACTTCACAGCTGTAAGAACTCGTGATCAGTCGCCTTCACCAGGATAAAAGTGTCTTTCTGTTCCAATGACGCTTGCCTGGTATTTGTAAGCTCAGATTTAAATACAGGGTCCTGGTGAGAAGAAAAACCTGCCCTGAAAGGATGGGTATGAGGAAGCATTTGTGTAAGTCAGGGACACATGAGGTTTTTAGTGTCTAGCTTAATAAAATGAAAATCTCTTTCCCTATAGGAAAAGCTGGGCACGTACAAGGACCAAACCAGTCTCTCCCTAGGTTTTAGGGAACAATATAGAAAACTGATTAAAAAAATTGCTTTAGTGACTTTTCTGTCACTACTGTCTTAGCAGCAGTAATATGTGGAAAATGCATATTTCACCCACTGTCCTGCAAATGATTGTCACCAGAGGAGAAGCCTAGATATTGCCCAAGTGGATCAATCTCTGCTTGGCAAAATACTTCAGCAGCTATCTGCCAGCGCTGCCGGTGGCTTCCCTGTGAAGGCAGGGAGATGCTGCTCTCCAGAAGGCAGCTTCGGGCAGGGGGATTAACAAACCTGATGTGCTGAAGTCGGGATGCTCTCTCGTACCTTGTTAAGTCCAAGTAGAGAAGAGACTTCAGCTCAGAGAAGGTTGAATTCTGGAGGGAAGGGAGCATGTTGAAGCTGAAGTCGAGGATTTCAGTTGTGACAGGTAGTTTTTCAGGAATCTCCCTCAATCCTAAACCTTCACAGCTATAGCTTTTATTTACTGTAATCTGTGGAAAAAATATAGTGAAACTGCAAGAGGTATGTACTGCAAATATCAATAGGAAACTATGGCACCTCAAAAAAAAAAGGGGCAAAAAACCCAAAAACCAAACAAACTACAAACAGAATTTTGAATTATTTAAAAACATAGCGTCCAGAACCCCAGGAAGCCTTAGTGCAGTCTTACAATGCAGAACCCCGGCTTTTTGTGGAGTGTGTTTTTAAAACGAATGCCTTGAATCCCTCTTGTACTCATTTAAAGTGTCTCATCTGTAGTACTTTCTTATCAAAGTTAGTACATATGAGGATTGTTTACTCCTCCGGACAAATTATTAATCCCTAAGAAAGAATCTCCACAGGTAGTTTAAATTTTGAATTTCATGAGTCTTGTAAAAAAGTTTATTCTAAAAGAAGTCTTAAGAAAACTTTGCAGAAAGGAGGTAAAAAGGAGCACGTTTGGGAATGTTTCTAGCAGGAATATGTCCAAATTAATTGGATCTGAACTGCAGTTACATGCTGCAGCAAGAGGATGGCAGGAAGGTTTAGCTCAGGCTAGACAGATCATGTCTGATATGCCGAGTCTTTAAAATTTCTATGAATGCTTTTCAGTTTAACTGAAAATAAATCGATCTATTATGTAGAGAAGTCTACCCTGTGGATACCAGGGAAATTCTTTAAACACGCCTGACCTGCCTTTACCCGGTGATTGCACGAAAGCCAACCAGGGCGTGGGACTGCAGCATGCAGGGAAACACTGCCCCGGGATAGCCTGCTGCGGCCGCTCAAGGCAGCGGAGGTGCTCAGAGCATCGCGCTTGTCCCAGCTGCCACGCCGCGATGGGGAGCGTTGGCACGTCCAGCGCAGTGCCACCCTCCTCCTCACCCAGCCCTGCTCCCGGAGCAAGCCATGGGTGGTTACAGGGCCAGCCTGGGAAAGACGAGGTCCCCGGGGCCACGTGGGAGCCCCAGCTTTGGCAATATCCTGCTAGGAAGCTCAGAGATGTTCTGCTTGCAGGGAAGTAACCGCGTGTATTGCACAGTTGGCCAATCTGACCGTTTTAATGAGATTCAAAGCTATTCTATTAGCCTGAAGAAAGCAAGCAGAGGTGGTGGGATGTCCAGTGAGAAATGGACTGGAGCCTGGAGTCTGTGGCAAGCAGAGGACAGTGCAGGTGTGTGCTCTGCGGGGCAGGAGCGTGTGGCTCGCCGGAGTTTTGTTGAGGTGCGCATGCATGGACCCTGGGGAATGGTGCATGAAGTTTGGGTTTTTCCGCTCACGTGGGACCGTGCATGTTTGAGACCAAACCACGTCTCTGTCTGTCTGTGGCTTAGGAGAGGCGGGCGCGCGGCGGAGGCACTTGGTGGCCTTGCTGGAGGGGAAAGAGCCGTATTTGTTGCAAGCCACAAGCTGGATACGGCAAACACTTTCTTCCTTTCCCGTAGGCACGAGTCCTGCAACCGGAGGGTGCTGGGGAGCGCGTGGCCCCACGCTGCCGTGGGCGGCACAGCCCGGCGGGCAGGGGCAGAGAGGTGCCGGCAGCAGCGCGGCGGAGCCGGGAGGAAGTGGAAAGGGACCGTCGCAGCAGAATGCCCCATGTGGGTGGGGAGCGCGGCTCCCCCGCCATCCCTCTCCTCCTCGGCGTGCTGGGGCCCGGCTGCAGCTCAGCACTGGGGGGACAGCATCTAGCCCGGCACCGGCAGGGAGGGACGAGCCAGCGCTGCCCACGACCGAGCCCCCCACCTGTGGGCGCTTGGCAGGACCTGAGGGGCAGCAAGCCAGCCCGGTACCTGCTGTAGCACGGGGACTTGGCTCCAGCCTAGAAGCACCAAAATAATACAGCACTGGTAACTATAGAAATGGCAAAATACAGACTTAGAAAAGCTGATGCTTTCAATACTGATAAGCAAAGAACCACCCATGGAGCTGACTACCGTGACGTGTGGTTTAGACAGACAAAAAAATGTTCAGCTGTCACTATAAATGAGAACAGTGCCTCTGCCTTTACCATTCCAATGAAATAGTGAGCAAGCTCTCTCTGTATGCTTCGGGGCATGGAGCAGCTCTCACAGGGAGCTGAGGAGCAACCATCCCCTGGGGAATCCCGCTGTGCAACTTGGAGTGCTTCGAGATTTGTACACTTAATTTGGTGAGGAACTTGTAATTGGCCCCAGCTGTGCACTGTGTAGGGCTGGGTTTCCAGGGTGCTTCTTCTCTGAAACAAAATCCTTGCCTTTTCTCCCCTTGTCTCCCACTTCAAAAAAAAAAAAAAAAAAATCTTGTGGGTTAGCCTTTTCCCCTGCCCCTGGAAAAACCCTGGTACTTTCTTGTTGTTCTCATGCGGTATCGCACATCAATCAAATGGCAAATAGAGACACCATCATCCCACCACTGTGTACTGTGTACAAATTCCTGTATGGAGAGCACAAGCATAAGGGACAAAATCCTTTCATCTGTTCTCTGTCTAGCTCTGGTATCTGCTAAACACCCCTGTGAAACTTTATCGGCCTTCGAGCTCTCTGGGAGGTGAAGCACAGTGCTGGTTTGATGGGCTCCCAAAGTCCCCAACAGTGGCAGGAGAGAGCGTGAGCGTGCACGGATGCGTGGGTGTGAGGAGGGACATCCTTTACCGATGCCCCTGAGCACATCTCAAGACACCCGCCTTATTTCTCCAGTAAAGGCCTTCAGATCCCACTCAGAGAAGCCCCATGGGAATCGAAAACAGTTGGACATCAGCAGGGAAGTATTCACCAGAGGCTGATCCTCTACGCACGTGGCTCCTGTATCTCGAGAGGGACCGGCGGCTGTCACTCACCTCCATGCACATCGTCTCTGTGGCACTGGATGCTTCGCAGCTAACCCAGGCGAGCGTTGTGAAAATCAAAAGGTGTAAATCACAGGCCATTATGGAGTGAGGTGGGTCGTTAAAATGGATGATCTTGTGCTATCGTCCCTTAATGAAAGTGAGACAGAGCAGCAAAGGTCAGACAAACTGAGCAAGTCAGCTAGAAAGGAGGTCGTTAGGAAAAGAAGTGCTTGCTGAACCTCCCAGGCTCAGTGTGACCAAAACAGTAGTTTCAGAGTGAGAGAGGAACTTCCCTGCTTTAAATATAGTCAAATGACTGTGCACTGATACTTTTCTGGGGCAGAACAGGTTTTTTTTAAATGAAAGTGAGGGAAATTAGTCTTTATGCTTGTGTAGAGTGAAATGTCTCCACTAAGTACAGAGTTCAGTTAGTTCAGCGTGAAATAGGAGCTAGAGCAAGAAAAGAGCAGGTGAGACTGCAGAGTCGAACCAAATTTTGTGCATTGCTTGTGAAAGTCACAAGAACTTTTAAAAAACCTGAAATACAGGCACGAGATCTGTGCCTATACTGCTGCAAAAAGAATCACGATGCTGAAACATACTTCTCTCATTAGAAACAGGAAAGCTGAAAAGCAATAGTTCAATCTGAAAATGAACTCTCTTCCTCTTGTATTTACATTACAGGTAATGATTAGTTTCCTGCAGGGGGACCATATGTCTGACCCTCTATGAGATGGGCATGTATGTGGCAGCTGCAGGCGGGTCCTTGCTGCCCAGGACGGCGCTGAGTGTTGGCTCTAGGCAGCCAGCTCAACCTGCCTTTTTTTCCTTTCTTAAATGGCTGAGTTATTAGCTCGACACCTTTGTTTTCAGCAGGCTTAACTAGCACTCTTTCTTCACTCTGTAGTAGAGAAAGGCATGATGAAAACATACTGGGCTCGGCAAATGTGCCCTGGCGCGACGGGGAGAGGCCCAGTGGGCTGAACTGCAGAGCCGATCCAGCCCTGGTGACTCTGTCAGTGAAGCTTCAAGCAAACAAGATGCCATCTGGAAAGCATCAAGCTTGACACCCGGGAACATGGAGATATCTGGGCTTCTCTGGTGCCAAGGACACGCACAAAATCAGCAGCTTCGGCTCTGAAATAGTGTATGAAAGCCACGGCTGCCCTGGTAGCTGGAGCTGGTGCATCCATTGGGTTTTACCTGAGCTGTGCCATGCTCATCCCTGCAGGCGGCTGGGGAGAGGGGAGCGATCGATGCGGCAGGAGCAAAGCTTAAAATCCAGTACAGAGCCAACTGCCTTTTGCATCTTTGCCTAGACCTCTGGAGTTGGCTGTTGCAGCTGGTGGGCATGGAGAGGGCACGGCACCGGTGCCCTGCTGCTGTATTTGCTGCTAGGATGCTTCCGTGCTGATCTGATTTGGCTGGGTTTTTCTTGTGTTTTTTTTTTTCTTCTCCTTAATTTACAAAATTTAAAATAAAATAACTTATCTGAATGACAGGCTAAAAAGCTCACTCCATATCCCACCAACAGCTCTGCCTCTTTCCCAGCCAGCTCCATGTTTGCTGGAAATCTTGCTCCCCTGGCAGCTGGTAGCAAAATTTTCAGAGGAATTTGTTGTTTGGGATGTTTAATCCTTCTTTATTTGCTATTTTCCATGCTAAAGCTCAAAGACTAAGGCTTAGGCTGTCCCTGTCCTCCTTGCTGCGCTTTTCTGGTTGGCATCAGCTTGGACTCACATTTGCACCCTGTGTCTTGTTTCTGGCAGGCTCTGAGCCCTGGTGGCACGGATGCTTCCTCAAACCACTCATACCAGAAACCTCAAATTTAAGATGAATGTGGTGTTTTGGAAGAAAAGTCCTTTAATTCGGGGTGGGGGGGGCAGTGGTATCAGCTGAAGGTAATCCGACCTCTTCCTGCAGTGCAAGTGTATTACTCTGTGTCTTGGAATTTACGTGTGACACAAAGGGATATAAATAACTCCAGAGATTTTTTTTTTTTTTTTTGGAGGGATATTTTTTGAGGAAATGGGAAGCTTTATGGTGCAAATAATGAATTCCAGGGCCTGCCTCAATTTCGGGTAATGAAGAACTCATTATGAAATTGGTATCAGGTGACTGAAGTTCATCTTCTCATCCATGTGCACAAGCAATCGCTGAGCTTAGTAAAAATGACTAATGATTAGAGGTGTCTGAATTATTCATTACGTGTGCCTGTCTGATTAATTTAGCTCCTTGTGCTCATAAAGGAGTGAATGGGGAGGGGTAAGAGTTTATGGCGGTAGCTAGCGGGAGGGGGTTTCGGTGCTTGCGGGGGGCTTCGCTGTGGGTGCCTGCTGTGGGCTCAGGTTTGGCAAGGCTGCAGCCCCTCTGTGACCATGGCTGCAGCACCCGGGGCCCTTGCAGGCTGATTCACTTCCCACGTTAGATGGGGGAGCACTCCTTTTCTGTATGCTTTCTGCTTTTAGTGATGGTGTTTGCTGTTCCCAAGTGCTGGGTGGGTCCTTTCTCCATCACCACATTCAGGGGGGGCTGTAAGACCATGGGGGTCACTAGGAGAGTGCCCTCATGAGTACACCAAATTGGGAGGGAGTGTTGATCTGCTGGAGGGCAGGCAGGCGCTACAGCGGGACCTGGACAGGCTGGAGCGATGGGCCGAGGCCAATTGTATGAGGTTCAACAAGGCCAAGTGCCGGGTCCTGCACCTGGGTCACAACAACCCCAGGCAATGCTACAGGCTTGGGGGGGAGTGGCTGGAAAGCTGCCCGGCGGAAAAGGACCTGGGGGTGTTGGTCGACAGCCGGCTGAATATGAGCCAGCAGTGTGCCCAGGTGGCCAAGAAGGCCAACGGCATCCTGGCTTGTATCAGAAATAGTGTGGCCAGCAGGAGTAGGGAGGTGATTGTCCCCCTGTACTCGGCCCTGGTGAGGCCGCACCTCGAGTCCTGTGTTCAGTTTTGGGCCCCTCACTACAAGAAAGACATTGAGGTGCTGGAGCGTGTCCAGAGACGGGCAACGAGGCTGGTGAAGGGTCTGGAACACAAGTCCTATGAGGAGCGGCTGAGGGAACTGGGGATGTTTAGCCTGGAGAAAAGGAGGCTGAGGGGAGACCTTATTGCTCTCTACAACTACCTGAAAGGAGGTTGTAGAGAGATGGGGGTCGATCTCTTCTCCCTAGTAACAGACAACAAAACAAGAGGAAATGGCCTCAAGTTGCGCCAGGGGAGGTTTAGATTGGACATTTGTAAAAATTTCTTTACCGAAAGGGTTGTCAGGCACTGGAACAGGCTGCCCAGGGAGGTGGTGGAGTCCCCATCTCTGGGGGTATTCAAAAGGCGTTTAGATGAGGCCCTAAGGGATATGATTTAGTGGGGGATTTGGTAGTGTTAGGTTAATGGTTGGACCCGATGATCTCGGAGGTCTCTTCCAACCAGAACAATTCTATGATTCTATGATTCTATGATTTTTCTGTTCATAATATTACTTTGTTTGTGCTTGGCTGAAACTCTCCCCACTCTGATGATGGGAAATTTAAGAGGACGCAAACATCGGTGGTAAAAATTGGCTTTAGTGTGACGGTGCTTGTCGCTGAGCGCTCGTGAGATGCTGGACGCTGCTGATGGCCGAGCAAATTGCTCCCTCCGCACTGCCCCTCTGGCGCCGTGCCACCCCACAAACACGTCATGCTGCCCTGCAATCAAAAAGTCCCCTGGAGAGGGCTGTACCTCCCTCCAGAAGTTCTCCATTTTAAAGTGATTTAAGTGCTAGACAAGAGGAACAGCTCACGAAGCTCACCAAAAGGTGGTGAGTCACCCATGGTATGTGCCCACTGGCGGTGGCCCTTCCTCCACTTCAAAACCACCAGCGACACGGTGTCGGTCCTAGCGGGGACCACGATGGTGAAGCGCTCGCACGTTCTGCAGCCCGGCCAAGTGGCACGGACATGGGCATCACGTGGGCCGGTGGCACGATGCTGAAGTGACGGGATGCCAGTTCCCACCCCCGCCGCAGAACAGTGGGTCCCGTTTCTGGGTGGGATCCTGGGTCCTACAGGAGCCTCTCCGCTCAGGCAGGCGGGTGGCTGGTCAGGTCGAGGGGAAATCCTGTCTGGTGTCAAATCCGCCCGGCTGGCCCTGCGCCTGGCCTGGCCTGGCCCTCGTGTCAGGAAAGGCTCCCCGTCAGAGCGCTGAGCGCAGCACCTCCAAAATGCCTGGCCCCCGAGGGGTGCCGTAGGTGGGATGAACCTGGAAAATTGCTCCTCTTCCAGGGTTGCCTTGGAAAAAAGTGTAATGACTGTAGAAGTAAGTGGGAATCAACCTAAGACATTAAAAAAAAAAGTGCAATGAGTTGTGTATATATATTAAACAGACGTTAGCACCCTCAGGATTCCTATGAGATGTTAATTCTTTCTTATTTAAGGGACAAATCATGTCAATCTCTGGGTCTTCCGTAGCTCTGAAGAAGAAGGGACTGGCAACCCAACACAGCAGGGCTTCCAAAATACCTGTCTATACAGGATCAAAGGATTAAAATAATTTTCAGTCATTTCCTTCAAGTATGGATTTCAAGATTTTCCTTGCTTGTTGTTTTCATTGGTACCACAAACAAGAGCTAAGAATCCAAATGCTTTAAATGCTGGATGGTAAGAACCCAGCCGGGGGTTTGTCCTGAGGCAGTGGGATTTGGGCTGTGACCGTTCCCGCACTGCGGCCACATGGAGCCCTGAGGGGAGACGCGGCAGGTGGGGAGGACCGGGACCACCCGCCCTGCCCTGCCACGAACCCGCGTTTTCCAGCAGGAAAACCTGCGTGGGCTCTGCTGCCGCTGCAGGAGGTGCTGCGGGCTCAGCCCGCGCCCCGAGGAAAAGCTTAAAACGAGGTGAGGCAGCAAGAGCATAAATCACCCACAGAGAGGAAAAGCTGCCATAAAAAATGTCAGACTTTACCAGACTTCATGTGAAACCCCTCTGCTTCATGCTGCAGGAATTGATCTTTCTGAAACCCTAAAAGAGGCCAGGAGACAGCAGCCAGATGTACTCTCCAGCCCCCTCTCTGTGCATGTGAGCAATGTCCCTTCGCCTGCCCTCGGGGGTGGTGGGACACAAGGGGGACAAGACCTGCAGGACTGTGCCTGCGATGCCCTCCCCAGCTGGGCGCCAGCCTGTCGGGTGCGCGTTTCGGGCAGCCGGGGGCCAGGTTACAGCATCCCCCAGCCCCAGGGATTCCTCTTCCTCTGCTTTGCTGCTGCTCCTTGGCAGAGGACCAAACCACCAGCTTCTGTCCTCTGGCGCTGATGGTTATGGTTAATGCTGAAAGCACGCCACAGCTTCAATCCAAAATTTCCGTGACTTGAGCAAACCGCTTGCACAGGTAGTGACCTAGATGCCCCTTGAAAAAGAGAGAGAAGCGTGACCAGGGACACGATGTGAGCACCGCATATAGAAGTATCCCAAGCAAATAAAGCGAGCACTCCTCTGGCCTCTCCATGGATGGCTCGTTCTCATGTGGACTTTATTTGAGGCAGCTTTCAAAAGGTTTGATGGCAACGGCGCTCAGCCGGGGTGCTGCTGCCGCGCCAGGTCCTGGAACCCCTGGGCTTCGGGAGGGGGCATGGGTGCTATTTTTTTAGTAGGCAGGATGAAGAAGCTTTCAGCTGATGACTGCAGCTTGCTAGAGGCCGGGGGGAGGCCGGGCTTCCTGGCCCCCGCGCCTGCATCCTGCGCTGGGCTGGCCGGCCAGGAAGCCGGGCTGGCCGCGGCCGGGGCACGCGAAGCCGTGTGAAGTCCTGCCGAGCGCAGACCGAAAATAGCCAGGACAAAGGTGCTACGCGGGAAGGAAATTACTGACAGGAATTAGCAAGAGATTAGTTACTGACGTCTTGTACATCCATGTTTCATCTGCAAAGGGAGACGTCTCCTATGCTCTCCCTGCAGGTACTGTTTCTGTATAACTGCTGTTGTTGTGTTATCCTCCTTGAGTAGCTTGTGATTTTTCAAAAATTCAGAAGATATTTTGAGGATCTCAGTGCTGGAGCCCCCTGTTACTCTGTGAAACAGCTGTAAGACTTTGCCCTCTAGAAAATGCAGCCTCTGTTCCCTGCTAAGCAAGCAAAATATCAGTATTCTCGCTCCCCCTGGGTTGTATCAGCACTATAAAGCCAAGATAAAATGCAGATTTCAACGATTAGTAACAAGTCATTTTTCCTGTCTCTGAACAATACAGAATCTGACAAACCGGGCTGCACAAGTCTTGCACGCTAGATTTTAGGCTGATGAGAGAGAAATCTGGTTGCATCTGTAAGTCTGACTCGAGTAGCAAGCAAAAAAAATCGGAATTAAAACCCTCCCGAGCTTCCCCTTTCCTCAGCTGGTCTCTATCAGGTGTAGCTTGGCATGGCTTTGGGGAAGAGGAGCTTCCCAGCCCTTGCATGGAGAGGCTGGACTGATCCCTGGGAGTCTCATTTTTGTTGGATTTGGTGTCCTTCGACTAGCTGCAGATATTAACCTTGCAATGGAAGGAAACCAGGCAGAGATAAAGAAAAATGAGCCAAACTGAGGGAGCTGGTGTGAGTTCAGGCTATTCAAAGAACTTTTGGCATACAGGCTTTGAAATGACAAAAGAGCATCTTAAAAGGAAGTCCTGTTGCTAAGTGACATTAATTGCCATGTACAGAGCTCCAGGAAGAGCGGAGAGAAACCTCTCGCCCCACTTTCAAGTAAGAAATGCTGGTAAGGAGCACCCGTGACCCGGGTGCCATAGGTGCATCCAAAGTGGAAGTGTCCCAAGCCACGTCCCAGCTGAGAGACGGTTTCTGTGACCCTTTGGTGCGGAGTGGCCACCGGTGAGACCGCGTGGGCAGGCGAGAGCCACATCTCCCCTTCCACCTCGGGGCTTTGAGAGTGCTGGAACGCAGCAGCCGCCTGCACCTCTGGTCAGGGTGGGCAAGAGTAATGAGAGAAACCCAAAATTGCTGCGACAAGGAAAAAAAATACAGGTTGTGCTCAGCCAGATGGCTTGGGAACCTGAAATGATGTCTCTGCACAGTTTTGACTGCTTCAATTCACTTTGCAAGTTTCTTTCCTCTTTCTCCTCCTTTCATATTAACCAATTCCTATCTGCCCATTTTGCACTGATGGTCTTTGCCTGATGAGCATCCATGCAGCTGCTAGGTAATATCCTATGCTGGTTATGACTCCATGTGAGGTAACAAGGTAAAATGCATGTTGCTCCAGTCAGGAACATGTCGATGCCCAAATACATTTTGCCACAGGGTAAAATTTGTTCCTTTGTCCTCACCATGCTTCAGAGATGTGGCTCTGAAGTCCCTGTCCTCGCAGCGATCTTGCCTTTCTTGCCAAGCGTGAATCCTTGACTGATCTGGTTTGCTGACAGGAGAACAAACCAGCCTCACTGCTAAAATTCAGGGTTTTGTTCTGAGTGCGGCTGCTGGGAGCTGAGGCTGTGGCTGGGTGCTGCTAATGAGCTGTTTCTATCAGGTGGTTTTGAAAGGGGACGTGCTTACCACCCAGCCGGCCCAAGGACGAGCGGTCCTGCGCCTGCAGGGTGACCCCAGGCAGTCCTCGCTGGAGCTGTGCCTCCTCGCCCCCTGGCCCCAGCAGATACCAGTGACCTGAAGCCACAGGCCACGTCTTCCATCAGATACTCACTACAGAAATCCTACCTGTTCTAACATCTGCCTTCATGTGGGTTTTTTATATATACTGCATACCTAGTGCCCGTTTGCAAAGGTACGTGCAAGGAGAAGAATTTGCCAAATGTTTAGACTTGATGAGTTTGTCAGATCCAGGTCAGGGACAGGCTGGTTTACTCCCCAGCCCCCTGAATGATCGCTGGACTAATGTCCTACAGGATTGCCAGGGGTGACAGTCTGCAGGTCTGTGACTAGTCTTTTGAAAGTGTTTCACTCGTCAGCTCAGTCTTCGGGAAGGTTTCATTGCCATCAGAGAAAGCACATCAGAGCTTCACACTGCACCTTGGCTTGGTGTCAATTCTTTGCATATCCCTCCATCCCTCCAAAATACCAGTTGCTTTCATAGTAAAGCCATAAGCAAGCAGTAGCCTTCCTTTTTGCAATAACTTTAAAAAAAGCAGTGGAATGCTCAGGAGACCGTACCCCAGCGGCCTGTGCTCTCCCAGGGCGGCTGGGAGCAGCTGAACAACCACCCCACTATTTGGCCCGTGGCGGGGAAGGCCTGGGATGGCTAATCTCCCTAGCCCAAAAGGAAGGGAGCAGCAGCGGGTTGTGCAGCCTGTTCCCGCGGCCGGGCTCCATCCTCCCGCAAGTAATGACGACGAAGTCTCGCCGGGGTGGTGTTGGCCGATAGTCAGTGCTTCCTCTGGCACTGGGGCCCGTTGCCTAATCATGCTTGCTGTCAGTTATAGGCTTTTTCCTCTTAGTGTAGCTATATTTTCTTTGCTCTAATTTAACTTGTTGCTTATTTTGCTGTTGACTGTTCAGAACAATTGACTCTTTCCTGCACCTAACATCCTCCGCAGCATCCACGGGCTATTGGCGCTGCAGCCCCCGTCCCCTCTGCTGCGTTGCTTCGCCGCCCGCTCAGCTGCTGTTGGTCGGGGCCATTGTCTCCGGCTCGGGGAGACAAAACCATGTCTAAAGAAGTGTTCCCAGCAGGTGTGTGAACTGTAGTTTATCTCGCTGCCGTGCTGATCAGAGCCGCACGGCCTGGGGGCAGAGACACATGTGTCTGTCAGTCTGCAGGGCACCACGGGACATACATTTTCCCTAGATCACAGAAGAGTGGGTCTTAAAGAAACACAAGGGGCTGGGCACTGGCCCTGCATTTTAACAAACGAAGAGGCAGCTCCTGACGTTGTGCTGGTGTGACAGAAATAGCAGTGTCTTTCAATATGCCACTGTTTGTGAGCAGTAAGCCTGCCCTGGCCAGGGTTTGCCTGGCCGGATTAAACGACACAGGCTAGGGGGGGAAATAGTAGTGTATAAATGGTCTTCTTTACACGTGAGTGGAAATAACTCTTTGGAGGAGGATGGTGTGGTGAACAATGGCAGAAAGTGAAATTCCTGTGATCCAGGCGAGATTTACAAAATTCGCCTTCCATATTATCCTTTTATTTAGTTTTACCACTTGGCTCTTCTGTTTTTCAGCTGCCTAAGCAGCTCGAGCAGCAACGTGTAGTTTGCTACTGGACCAAATCCTGCGGTATCTGGTGCGGAGGAGTCGTGCCCGGCATTGCGGAGCGAGCAGGGGCTCAGAGAGGCCCTTTCCCAGAGAGAAGAGGACAGAGAGAAGGGGAAGGAGCTGGAGCTTGTAACAGATTTAGTGGGTTACTGCTGCTAGAGGAAAATCTGGCTAGTTACTCCGGGGAGCCTTCCTTTAACCATGACTGCATCTAGATTTTCAGTTAACAGCATTTTGCACGGCCTTTCTTTTCTAGGTCCCATTTCCAGACTGGCATCGGCCCGGACCTCACTGCGGCCAGCGGAATGGGGTCTCTGCAGCGCACGCTGCTGTGCCTTCCTGCCGGCACCTCCTGGGAGCGGGCGCCAGCTCCCGCGCCCGAGCGCTGGGTGGGCGCTGCTTGCGAAGGCGCTCCGGGACACCTGGAGCACGGCCATGCAGAGCTCCCCTGATGTCCGAGGGGTAATTAATCTTCTTAGCGTTATTTATGTGCTTGCGCACCTTACAAATGAGCGCAGTTTCACCCAAGGAGACTGTTGCGTCTGTGTTCCGTGATCTACGCTGGTGGCTTATTGATGTCTTGTGCCGTCCCTGGGATGTTTGTCAGACCTCTTAAGCTTGAAAAATTTCGTATTTTCTTAGATTGTTCTAAGTGGTGGTAACAGTGCAAAACCAAAAGGACATGTTCTTGATGCTAAAATCGACTTCTTGTCTCCCTTGCTCCCCGGGACATGGATTAAATAGACTTGCAAGATAAACTCCATTATCAAAGGGTGAAAATCAGAGTCTGGATAAACAGGAGGATAAATCCAACAGTACATTAGGAAAGAAGGAGTAATTACTATTTTAAGATATAACCTCATGGATTTAATGCTCTGTACTTGCTTCATATTCATGATTGAAAGGGTTGCTTATCTAAACTGGAAACTTTCAAAGACAGGAACATGTTTAAGCTCTGCAGTACAGATGTTCCCCCTGATTTATGAGTATACACACAGGGGTACAGACACTCCTGCAACAAGCTGCAAAATGAGAAGGGGAAACTAGATGACAGGGACAAGAAAGAAATACTGAGCAAGGTGCAGATGCAGCTGTAAATTAACCCTTGGAGGCAGGGAGTGACAGAGGGAGAAGGAGTCTCTTCGGGAGACGGTCTGAAGCGCAGCTCTGTGTGGCAGAGCTTGCAGCCACCATGCAGCCCTAAACCTTCCTGTGAGCTCTGCACATGATCATACAGTAACTGTGTAAATATTACAGTTATATGTCAAAAGTCAGATAAAATATACCATTTCTGTTGGCTTTGCACAAAGATATTTTTCATTTTTTTCAAACCTACAGCTCGAAGTGAAACTCCAGGAGGGACGGGACTAGCAAAACCCCCGCGGATGGGAACCAAAGCCACTGCTGGCACATGCAGCCGAGGAGTGCGTTGCCAACATTTTCCTACAGCTTTTCTCCTGGTTCGTCATTGTTTGCCCCCACTTCTGCTGCTGATTTCCACGAGATGGAGCTATTCTAACACGGCTTTGGCAGCAGCCCCTGGAGAACAGTATGCTACTGCATATTTTATTTTATTTCCATGACAATATTTCTGAAGTGGGTAGGCTTTTATGAAAAATCATCATCCAAAAAAAAAAAACCCAACAGAAGCCACTGGAGCTCGATGCGCATTTTGCCACGCTGCGTCGTCAAATGGCTCCTTGCAAAAATTGCTCCCAGGGGATGCAGGTGTGTGCAGAGCGGCTTTGCCCCATGCTGGGGCAGCTGGTGGGTTCTGCATCCAGCCTCACCTCTCCGGAGGGCTTATTTTGCTGTGGCTAAGGAAGCCTCCAATGCCCCGTGTCCCTGGGGGCCACCCAGCACGTGCTCGGGGAGGTGGCCCTTCAACACCCACCGGCCCTTGCCCACAGCCCTGATCTGCACACCTCGGCCCGCTGGGGCAGCTGCCCATCTTTGCTGAGTTGTGATGACCCCCTCGTGCACCATTTCTGTCCTTTTTAATCTAGTTTTGTCTGTTTCCACGTGCTGCCTTCTCCCCACTGCAGCACCTGCTCATTCCCTCTCCACTTCGCCCCTGTCAGCCCCCTTTCCCATTGAGTCACACTGCAGACCAAAAAATCAGGTAAATGCTGTTGTTCTGTGATGTATGTCTGCAAACCTGATGGCATGACCTGGTCTTCGGCTGGGTCATGCCTGCAGAGCCAAGCTCCTCCTGCCCCTGTTGTTCGGGCACACTTTCCCACTGCAGCCCCTACAAAGAGCAGCAGCTCAGGGAGAGGCTTTTATCTGGAGTTGTTTATCTACAGGAGTTGTCAAAATTAGGTCCAGGATATATGCAATATTTGTAACGCTTGAAAAGAGGGTATCCTGAAAACCTCTTGCTCGCTGCTTGCATTGCGAGCTGTTCAGGGCTGTGCTGGCATTGTCACGAGAAGCTGGTGTTCTCCGTTTGCACACAGGAGATAAGCGGTATCTCTGTGACGAGGTGTTGCTGGCAACACCTGCCTGCCCCCGAGCACGCATCCGTGCACGGAGCCGGTGGGCAGAGGTTTCCTTCCCGAGCGAGTGCCCAGCGCCGGGGGCCGGATCCTCCCCATGCCTGCCACGCAGAGAGACGGCTGCCGCTTCTCAGCCACAGTCTGAGAGTCTGAAATTCTCACTGCCGCGGGACTCAGCTAAGTGGAAACCACAGCAAGATAAATAAGGGTCAGCTATATAGGGCAGGGGGCTGCCATTGCCAGATCTAGTAACACTGCACCTGTCCAAATTCCCGTGTGAAATCTTAATTTGCAAAGACTGGAGCGTAAATGTATTTGGTGGTTGTTTTTAGGGTTTTTTTCCCAGTGTGGTTTAACATCCCTCCTTCCCTGCCCCCAAGCCCGTGCTTTACAGTGGAGGGAGCTTTGGAGGAAATATAGAAACCTCTTGTGAGCTCCCCAGCAGAGGGCTGTCCTCTTTGCAGGCACCCGTGGGGCAGACTGAAACCTCTGACATGCTGTCGGCACACAGGTATTTAGCAAGCACCGACTGTCTCTTGCCTTTCAAGACCGGGACAGAGACAGCATCAGCAGAATTTCAGTTTCTTTAATCTGATGACCATCCTCCAGCAGCTGAGGGGTGCAGCTGGGAGGCCCCAAGGAGCAGGCAGACATCAGCAGGCTCTGCTGCTGAGGAGCACCTTGCTGTAGTTCCCCCAGATGAAGTTTACTCGTCTGTCTTCTCCTCTCCAGCCTACCAGCGTGACTTCCTTTGAAGTGATTCCACTTGGGCCAATTCCTTGCCACTATCCCACTTGTCCTTTCATGGAGTCATTAAAATCCTCTGATATGGCTTATTTAAACATAGCTTTAAAGACCTACTTTTCATAAAAATGTGGGTCTATTTGTGCATGCCTAGTACGTAGTTACGGCACACCCCGTGTGTGTGCACTTGATGTGCTGGCCTACCTGGCTCAGGTTTGCGCAGGCAAGTGGCTGTGTTGGTGCATAGACTTGCCATGTGCATGCCCAAGTACAAATGGGCATTTGAAATCGGCCAAGAAAACATGCAATATGCAATTGCCTGTGGGTGTTCAGGGGTGTAATTCTTCAGGGTGGCAAAGTGTCCATAGCTCCTTATGGATTTCACTGCTGCGCAAATTCCCCGAGACCAATTGGTCCAGTTCCTGAAGCTCCTGACTTAACTTGCCTCTGGGAGGGCCGCCCAGACGGAGGGAGGGAGGGAAGAAGGGAGGGAGGAAGGGAGCAGAAGTATTGCAGCACGTGGGAGCGCAGCACAGGCAATGTTGGTTCCAGGAGGAAGGGACGAGTGACAAATTGATGAGCCAAAGTAGGTTATTCCCCTAGCTTGCAGGTCCCTGCTTTGGGGCGGCCAAGCTGGAGCACAGCAGAGAGGGAACATCTCACTTGCCAGCTCCCCTGCGAGCCCACCACCCACAGCCAGGGAGAGCTGAAAACACCCGGCGAGGGGTGCCTGCTCACGGCCACAAACTATGCACAGAGCAATACATGGTTCTTCTCTATGTTTCTTCGCCAGAAAGAAGATGATGTGTGTGATAGCTCTTGCTAAACGTTGGTGCCACGGATATTTATTCCTCTTATGTGAGAACAAAAAAAATAATAGTAAAAGGACCTAATAAACTACAATATAAATATTTCTGTTTGAAAGATCTGGGCTAAGAATTACTTGGGCTTCCATGAGTTTCACCTGACAGGGGTGTGGGTGATTTAGGCTACTGATTATTCAAGGCACAGGATGTGATTGGACTTTTAAGATTTGAAAGGATGAAACTTGCTTGTGGAGTGGGTGTTTAATTTCTCTTCAGCTTTAACTCATTCTTTGTAAATGTTAAAACTACAAATTATCATTGTTCAGGGATACGATTTAGTGGGGGACTTGGTAGTGATAGGTTAATGGTTGGACCCGATGATCTTGGAGGTCTCTTCCAACCAGAACAATTCTATGATTCTATGATCATGCCCGTGGTCCATGACGTAGGACAAACTTTGGTCATTTTCTCCCACCTCAGCTCAGATTAACCGCTTTTCTCCAGCACTACTAGTGCCACAAAAAATATGACTTCTCTTTTTTAAGTAGTTCACACTGGTGTGTGCACGCACTCACGCAGGCAGGCATGTGTTTTGTAACAGGTTTTTATGCTTGTGACTCAGAGCTGAACTATTAAACCATAACACATGGCTGACATCTGGAATTCACACAGAAATTTTTGTCATATGAATATTGGTAGCCATGGTTTGCTACTCTCCTTTCCTCCCAAATGTAATTTTCTTTATTCCCAGCTCATAAAAACAGCGGTAGAAGATTTTACTGAGCCTGTTGGTGTCACTTGATCAATATATATAAAATAGTTTGTCCGAGCCTGCTTGAAAAGCACCTGTGTTCAGAGAGTCTGGCAGTCAGATCCTTCTGAAGAAAGTCTCTACTTCGTCTTTAGATTTAAAATGATTGCTTACCATGAGAATACTCAGAAAATTGTTTATTTTTGCTCAGTAAGAGTCTGTGCTTGCTCAGAGTGCAAGCAGTCACCTGTTAGCTAGCAAATTGAGGTGAGAATTGCAGACGGATTGCCTTGGTGTTTGAATCTAATTAGTTACATTAATTCCTTCAAATGAATGTCTCTCATTCGCCTGGTTTTAGAGCAAGATTAAAATATGCTGGTGTTTGCTGTAATGTGGAACAGTTTGGCTTACCTGTGTCTCACAGGGTGCTGTGTGCTATTCCCAGGGCTGTTTGCTGTGGGCTGGTACACCCCCACAGAGATTAAGATTTTGCATTCTCCTTGAAAATATTATGGGCATGCCAGTCAGAGTGTTGTAATTAAGGATGTGTTGAATCTCACATTGATACCAAGGATTTAATGAAAACTGCCATCTATCTGCTGCTGCGAAGAGTCTCAAGCAAAAGGGGTAGGTTGGGGAATTGTTTCTGGCTGACTCAGAAAAGCATCTAAGCATATATTTCAATCCAGCCCTATAAGCACATCTTTAATTTTGGGGACCATCTGGGTTTCTGTTGACTTTGAGAAGGATGTGTCCCTGCTTCAGTGCTGCTTCAGGAAGAAAGGAGGAGGTGCTGTTTGAAGCCTATGCTGACCCCTCTCTCTTTGGGAGTAAGTATAGCATCTCTGGAAGGCACCTTCTTTGCCTGGTGAAGGGCTGCAAAAGAGGAATGACTTTGCCGCAAAGTTAAAGAAGGTGATCACAAAGGCTTCTGAGAGAGGGGCATATGAAGGTTTGTTGCAGAGGCTTTCCAGTCTTCGGTTATTGGAGCAAAAAGTGGCAGTGGTGGTACAGCACTGTGATGCCTTTGAGTGCCGTAGCAGTGAATTAATGTCACTCGATGCAGGATTTTTAACGTGTTTCAGTTTAAGGCCTCTCAGGTTCAGCAGGGAGGGCTTCACATGCAGCACATGGTCTGCAGCACTGATCTGCCACATATAGCTGACTCTGGTGGTCACTTGACTATGTGCCTGGGCTGTCAGCTTTTCACATATGTATTGTTTTGAAATTTTTTTTAGGCACTTGTGTTTCAGTCCTCGTCATTCCTTGTTCTGTTCACAGTAGCTGGGTAAAAATCTCGTGTCAGTGCTTCAGAAAATAAGTTGTGCTCTGTGGTCTCTGACTATTACTGCTGTTTAGCAATCAAACCGTACCAAGGGGGTCTCATTGTGGCAGGCTGTGATGCTTAAACACATGATGGCTGGAAGAGCATCATGCCTAGGGTCCTTCATCCTCACAGATGCACTTCACCACCAGCTGGACAAGGTGGACCCACATGGCTCCACTCACCCGTCACGTTTGAAGTGGAGTCCTTCAAACTCATTCTTCATCAGAAAGCTCCTTGTGCTGGACGTGGCCCTGAGCTGTACCCTTACAAAAAGGTTTTCCAGTGAGTATGGATATGTATGTTAATGTGACCCTGGTGGCTGTGCCCCTGACTCGCGTGAGGGCAGGAGGTGGCCTTGGGCAGAGGTGGCGACGGCCAGGGCAGGACCAGCCCCCCTGCAGCCCACAGCAGGCGAGACCGCCCCGGTCCATCTCCCCGAGCTGGTGTGCAAACGTGGCTGTGTTTAGCTGCTGGCAGCGCTGCTAATTGATTATGTGGCTACACAAAAGTGCTATGCTATAAACAGCAATTAAAACTATGCTGTCAGACTGTCAAAATCAATCTCAATTTTGGATATGGCCAGACATGCTACTTTTTTTTTTTTTCTCATAATGAGGATTAGAGCTTATTATTACGGTTATCTGATGCTTCTGATTGTCAAATTCCATTTTCAGTCACTTTGTAGCTTTTCATAAAGTGTGAGCCCCTGAGTTGAGCACACAGGAAACTGGCTGGATGGCCGGGCCCAAAGAGTTGTGGTGAATGGAGTTAAATCCGGTTGGCGGCCGGTCACAAGTGGTGTTCCCCAGGGCTCAGTACTGGGGCCAGTTCTGTTCAATATCTTTATCAATGATCTGGACGAGGGGATCGAGTGCACCCTCAGTAAGTTTGCAGATGACACCAAGTTGGGAGGGAGTGTTGATCTGCTGGAGGGCAGGCAGGCGCTACAGAGGGATCTGGACAGGCTGGATCGATGGGCCGAGGCCAATTGTATGAGGTTCAACAAGGCCAAGTGCCAGGTCCTGCACCTGGGTCACAACAACCCCAGGCAGCGCTACAGGCTTGGGGGGGAGTGGCTGGAAAGCTGCCCAGCGGAAAAGGACCTGGGGGTGTTGGTCGACAGCCGGCTGAATATGAGCCAGCAGTGTGCCCAGGTGGCCAAGAAGGCCAACGGCATCCTGGCTTGTATCAGAAATAGTGTGGCCAGCAGGAGTAGGGAGGTGATTGTCCCCCTGTACTCGGCCCTGGTGAGGCCGCACCTCGAGTCCTGTGTTCAGCTTTGGGCCCCTCACTGCAAGAAAGACATTGAGGTGCTGGAGCGTGTCCAGAGACGGGCAACGAGGCTGGTGAAGGGTCTGGAACACAAGTCCTATGAGGAGCGGCTGAGGGAACTGGGGATGTTTAGCCTGGAGAAAAGGAGGCTGAGGGGAGACCTTATTGCTCTCTACAACTACCTGAAAGGAGGTTGTAGAGAGATGGGGGTCGATCTCTTCTCCCTAGTAACAGACAACAAAACAAGAGGAAATGGCCTCAAGTTGCGCCAGGGGAGGTTTAGATTGGACATTCGTAAAAATTTCTTCCCCGAAAGGGTTGTCAGGCATTGGAACAGGTTGCCCAGGGAGGTGGTGGAGTCCCCATCTCTGGGGGTATTCAAAAGACGTTTAGATGAGGCCCTAAGGGATATGATTTAGTGGGGGATTTGGTAGTGTTAGGTTAATGGTTGGACCCGATGATCTCGGAGGTCTCTTCCAACCAGAACAATTCTATGATTCTATGATTCCTCGCTAGATCTCTGGGTCAAGCTGATTTTGCTGGAAAACTTCAGTAAAACAACTTGGCCATTTTTGAGTACAAATCCTGTGCACATAATTCCTGGTGCACACCGTCCCCTGGGGCTCCCCAAGCTTGCTGCATCCCTCAGGGTGGCTCGGTGGGGCCACATGCCCCGGGGCTTGCACCATCCCATCCCAGTGCCTCTGCCACCGACCAAAGCGTGTGCGGAGCCCAGCACTGCGCGCCAGCTTGGGGATGGGTGGTTTATGCTTCTCCAGTCTGGGTTGGGATGGGAACAAGGGGACTGTCTGTGAGTCTGGTCCCCACTGAGGATGACAGTTTTGGCTCACTTCTTGTAAAATGAAAATTATTACCTCCCACACCTCCTTACCCCTTGCCCATCTCCCCAGGCTGCCGTGAAAATTAACACGTTTTTTCTGAAGCACTCGCGTACTGTAGTGGCATGGGAGAAAACCAGGCAGAAATTAATTAGTCTGTCTTCAGAGCAGGGTTTTGAGGATTATAGAAAATAAGCCTGTTAAACATTAAGGAGAAAGCAGAATGCTCTCTACCGGGTCCTCACTCACCCTAGGTACTTAATGACATGTTTTCGCTGGAAAAAAAAATGGTATGATCGTGTTAATTAAAGGCTATGCCAGAATGCATATGTACAAGGGGGGTAATTGAAGGATGCTGAATGTCTGCCAATTTGACATTACCTAACTAGCTTGATTTTTCAACCATAGTAATATTCTTGTGTTTATTTATTTTTTGGGATGCCATATGAAAGAAAAATATTTTAGCAAAATGGCATACTGAGCAGAGTAAATTACACTGGTAGGGTTTCTTGTTGCTCTGTGCCTGATGGAGACAATGAAAAAGGATAGTAAACAGAGCAGAGAAGCAGTGGTGTGTGTATCATACATAAAAAGGTACTGTAACAGCAGTGATATGTCTGCCATAGTAATGAAGTCAAGCATTTGGAATAATATGATTTCACAGCAAGAAATGATAGTAGAGATATGCTGAGCTGAATCTGCATTAGACAGTTGTGCCTTATCCACATGAAACTACAGAAAAGGTTAAATCTTAATTTTATTAAATAGTGAGTCACAGCAGATAGGGTGACCTTATGGCTTTTCTAAATTCCTAGCTTTCCTTGTCTCCAGCTTGTTATTTATTAGAGCTCTGCACAGCTCCGTGGACTCCCTGCAGTACTGGGCTCGCAAATTCATGGTGCTAGCCCTCTTCCCCAGGCTCCTGCCCTTACTCTTGTACTGTACTGTCAACCGCCATATTCGAAGACATCACTCTCTTTAATCTCTCTGGTTTCTCCGTTTATACCTCTGGTAGGAAAAAAAAAGACAATTCTGCCCTCCTTTTGCAGCTGGGAAGCCCTGGCACAAGAGTGCGTTGCTTGCCCAGCAAAATGGGATTGGATTTGTAATCCCAGATCTCCAAGTATCTTAGACCACCAGCTCCTAATCTGATCTCCTCTATGACTTTGTTCGCCTCTTTCCTTGGGCTGGTACCCTAAATGACTCCTTTCTCCACTCCTCCCTTGAATTCTCCTGTGCTGTTTTCAGACTTCCCTTTCTGAACTAGGTCAAAAGCTTTGGCTTTTTACAGGTAGTTTCCACTCAGAATTACTTCTGCTGGGACACCTCTGAGGAAAGAGAGAAGTCTGATGAAAAATAGGAAAACCGAACCACACAGTATGATTAACTCTGAACCTGTTGGAAGGTCAGCTGATTTTTTTAGACGATTTGTAACCATTAAATTGGGCAAGGGCAGATATGCATCATTACTTGATCTTATCTTCATTGCCCTGGTCGCCTTTGATCTCCATTTGTCCTTCCCCTGTTTATTTATGCTCTTTCATGCCTTGCTTCAAAGTAGACTGTAAAGCCTTTGGGGCAAAAAACAGTGGTGCGGTGCTAAATGAGGACAGACTGACTCCCTCATCTGCTGGCCCAGTCTTAACTGTGGGAAATGGGTGAACACTGCACTGCCGATGGTAAGGATGGGTAAATCCGCCCATGGAGTGGGGAAATTTACCCATGGCCATGCCACGGGCAAGGATCGAGTTTGCCTCAGCAGCTTATCTGGATTGCTTGGTGGCTGCTTGGGGCACCTGTGCAGCAGCCAGGAGCCAGCCTGGCCAGCACTGTGACCTGTTATTGACCAGAAACCTTGGCCAAGGGACATGAAAGAATCTGCTATTACAAAAAAAAAAAAAAAATCATAGAAACATCGATGTCTGTACCTTTAGCTTTCGTATTGTTTTCACTCCAAGAGGATGTTCACGAACAGTTTCAATTATTCTCTGCAGAGGCATTGATCTTCAAGACACTCTCAAATACATAGTTACTGTCAGGTTTTACACAGACTAAAAGAATAGTATAAGGAAAAGCCAGAGGTAAGACAGCCAACAGGGAAATATCAGAAGATTACCCTAGAAACGTACATTGATCTTTTTAATGTTTTTAATTGTGTTTAATGCTTCAGGGAATAAGCTGTGCAAAGAAGCTGTTGTAATGCTAAATTAGGGAGGAACAGTTGTGAGAGAGCCAGGTCTTAAACACCTGGCACAATGCAAAAGCCCAAGCTGAACCAGAAATGCCACTTACAATGCAAAAATCAAACAACAGAGTGCCAGTAGCTCTATTTTTCCTAAAGACTAACATCTAGACTTTGTCACAGTGGTCAGGGGATATCTTACCTTTTCTTGACCTTTTACTTTCCCCTTGTTTGATTTTTGTCTCTGTCCCTTGCTGTAAGAAAGAACTGCGCGAGTACCTTAGCACTTAAAAGCATTAAAGATGAAATGTGCTAAACCCCTGAAAGAAAGTCAAAGCAGTGGCTACTGATCCATTTTAATGTGAGGTTTCTTCATTTGGGTTGGCAATTCTTCGGGCACAGGTCTTTGCAGCTCTCTCCAATTATGCATGATGGCTTATGTTTGAGAAAATCTCATCCCTCATTAGTGATATCTTTATGTCTAACTCTCTCATCATAAGTAGATATGAAAGACAAGACTGGGGTTTTATAATCTGAGGGGAGGTGTAGGTTAAGTCATTAGCAATAAACCTGCCCTAGTCAACAGGGTGGCTGGAAAACTGGTGAATCTAAAGTGAAGACTCTTGTGAGAGGTTTGGCTAAGGTTGTTTTTTATCCACCACTACTCAACATTCTCATAAAGTAGAGATGGACTATTAAATTTGCAGATGACACCAAGGTGGGAGTGCTGTGAGCACATCTCAGGAGGGATTTGAATTCTAAAGGATCTCAGTGACTTAAAGGTTTGGGCTGGAAAAGGATGGCATAACTCAGTAAAGACAAGTCCAAGGCTCTGCTTTCTCAGGAGCGATGAGATGATTGGGCACTGGTAGGGAAGGGCTAAATGCCAAGAGTCTGGCAGAAAGGGATCTGGGGGGTGTAGTTAGTTATAACGTGAACGTGAGGGAACGTTATCCTCCAGTTGTGGGGAAGGGGGGAAAAGTGCCATTAGGGATAGCAGTACGAGCGGTAGGAGGATGCGCCAAGCCTGTGACTGGACAAGCCAGCTCAAGAGCTGTGTCCACAGCAGAGAAGCCAGGCACCAACTGTGGAAAAAGTCCATAAAAGAGCAGTAAGAGTCCTCAGGGATGCAGCAAATAATGTCTGATGATGAAAGACTGAGGGCTTTTCAGCCCAAAGAATGGGAGACTGAGGACAGAAGAGAGAAATGTTTTGGTGCTGCAGCACTGCTACTGAGTAAGGGAATGGCAGTTTGCAAATAGCAGTGAAGAAGTTTCTGGTTTGAAAATGGAAAACACTTTCTGATGGTAATGATGGTGAACTGTACGAATAACATGCCAATATTCAAGAACAATTGGGAGAAACATCTCCCAGTAACGACACTGGAGCAGCTGATTCTGCTTTGGGACAATGGTAAGAAGCTCATAGCTTTTCAAATCCCTTTGAGCTATATACTTCTATGATTCTACAACATAAATATTTCAAAGCATTTTGCACTAAGCAAACTTGCTTGGTATGCTTGGTGTCAAGTGGTACAGCTTTCCTCTTCACAGCAATAGGTGTCTTGGCTCATTCTCAGGAATGGTGGTGCAAAATGAAAGAAAAAACAAGAAGTTTGCATTCTGGGAAGGAATTTCTTCTGCAATTAATTGTGGCTGCAGTCTGACATGGGCTGAATGTTTGGAATCTCACCACTTCTAACGTGGCTTTATCATGAGCTCTGAATGTCACTGCTCCCTGTCGGCTCCCGTTTTTGTTTGTCTGTTGGCCAACATGATACCAGACTTCGTAGTGTGTAGCCTGGCTAAACAAAGGTAACTATCGAACCCAACTTGTTGGGAAGTTGGTTCAAGCTACAACTTGGTTTGGCAATTAAATTTCTGTAAGTCTGTTTTGTGGTAACATATGAACTGTGACTTCTACAGGGGAAACAAAAAGCTAAGAATAGCATTAGTAGGAATGTGGCTTTGGTGGTTTTTCTTAGTAAAGAGACAGACAAGCAAGATGTAGCCTGTAAAAGGGAAGAAAAGGCGGGTGGGTATAGGGGAGAAAGATAATGAGTTTTGAAAATTCCAGGTGGGATCTAGTGGTTTGGGCATGTGGAAAGGTAGACTGGATTTGCTAGCTCTTAACCACCAAAGAGAACTTTGTACTCTAGCTGATGCAGGAATTACTTTCTCAGATAATATTTTTTTTGAGCTGCTTCTCTTACATATGTACTATAATTAAATTTTAAGTAGTTATCTGGGGCTAAATCAAATGTGTTAAATAAGCACCTGAAATATGATGCTTCCAGCCTTAGTGCAATTCCTCTGCAGTTTCATGCCAAAGAGTTTCAGACATTTTTTTGTGGGACATGGAATCCTCTAGCTGGACGAAGAAATTTCAACAATTTCCATTAAAATTGAAGAGTTCTATGAAATCAGGTAGATTTTCCTGGAATTTCACAAAGAAAGGAGAATAGTAGAAGAGTTAATGTTTTTCTGGTGAGATACTTGAATTATTTTCAAACATCCCAACAAGCTCCCCACCCTCCTCCCAGTTGAACACTGAATATTGCAGTAAAATAAATATAAGTCAGAATAATATTGGGATGCTTTGGTTTTGTTGATTCCAGAATGTTTGGATGACTGGAAACCAAACGTTGCTTCAGAATCTGCCTTATTCAAGAAGCGGTAACTTGAGGGGCATGCTCCAGCCTGATGGGGGAGAGACAGGTCTTACACAGCTCTACTTAGAAGCTTCCCCACTTCATGGCTTTTCCTCATCAGGAAGATCAAAGGGAAGAACCAAAGTTGTCCTAGCAAGACAGATTTAGAACCACATAGTTAAGAAACTAAGCCTAATGGCGAGAAGCTTCCCAAAGCCTCCACCAACTAGCTCCATCCAAAGAACGAGGTTCCACCTGCAGCTGCCCTCTGTTCCTCTGGCACTGCCCTGGGACATCCGCACTGCCCTGGGACATCCCCACTGCCTGCAATTGCTCATTGAAAGTGGTCAGTGGAGGTCTGCAACACAGCTCCCAAAATTATTTCATCGGACACAGCATGGACCTCTGTTCTCACACGTCTGCTCCTGAAGTGGTAGAGTCTGTGCGATGCCTTTTCTCTGCGGTGTGCAGAGCCTAATGCGGAAGAACTGTGCGCAGTTTCTGCTCCGGATGTTGCTCAGCATGTTGCCATGCTCTCCTCAAAGTGCACTTCCCCAGAGAAGTGATGGGATTAGTGCAGGCTGCCAAACCTGAAAAAAACAGTCCCATAACAGAAAAGAATTAGTTGACAGTTGTGGCATGTCATTTCCACTCCTTCCTCATCTTTACTAACTGAACTGTTCATTCGCAACCACAAGCTCCTCCCTAAGAAGAATTTACAGCAAAGCTGGTAAAAGAAAGCACCGCTCAGTTGATTCACCAGTTACACAGAATCGGCTCCAGCCCATAGATCCCCATCAGAGAGGGGCTGTGTGGAGCTGATGCAGTTACCGTTTCATCACATCACGCAGTTGAAGTGAGTGCATCTAAATCCTAGAAGACAATGATCTAATTCTCCTGTTTTCGTTCTTCAGTTGGGGATTGCAGCTTCCATTTGCTGGCAAAAGATTGCTGAAGACATTAAACAAGATAAACCAGGTCCCCTGTTTGCCTCCAATCACTGAGGCTGAATTTAGGATGTACCTTCAAGTTACGTCTGCTACATTCTACTAAGCTTGCAGTCCTGCCGATCAAGCAACTGCAGTGGTCTGACCAATTGTTTCTTCATAAGCCTGTGCTGTCTGTTGCCCATATCTGTGTTACTGGCTGAAAGTTTAATGCTGTTAATATCTTCCCATTTTTTCCACTCCAGATAAAGCAGACATCTCCAGAGGTCTTCGGCTGCCTGTGACCTCCCAGGTTAACCGTAGCACCTTGCTTCTGGAAACACTGGCAGATTTGGAAGCCAATGTGTGTCTCCCAGGGTGCTTCTAGGCTCCCTGAGAGAGGCTGGGCATTGTAAGGTCAGGTTATTCCCCAGGGGAAGGCACAAGGAGACTGTAGAGCAGGTCTGAAGACTGCAGCCTTGATATGTAGGAATGCAAGAGGAAGAGCTAGCTGACTGCAAGCTGGAGCTGTAGGTTCCCTTTGCAGTAGCGCTTCCATCATGGTGTCCCAGGTGTTCAAACACAGGAACTCAGACCCACACACCCCGTGGTGTGGACCACAACCCGCTGGCTGACTTACCACTGCAGGCAAGAGGCAGGGCTGCTCTCTGTGGCTGCTAGAGCCGGTCGACAGTTTATTGTTTGTTTTAGTGAAATCTTTTTCTTGAAAGAAAAAAGTGGGGAAAGTCTTTTGCCCAAAGAATACCTGTTTGAGGCTCTTCAGCTTCATAGAGGCTAAGCAGGGTGATGGTTGTATCTGTCCTGCAGCATGCCCTATAATCTTGGCACTGTGCTTGCTACAAGGCACTCTGGAACCTGGATCCCTCAACAGTAGCAGTCACACCAGGATTTCTTGTATGCACATCAGGGTTTCCTGGAAAAGCCTGGACCTTGGTATGCTTGTATCTCACTGGGCTCACTCGAGGTATGGGAGACCCGAATTTCAGCCCCTTTTCTGAACGAGGCAGAAACAAGACTTAAGCCTCAGCCTTTCTGGTAATTATTTTAAGCAAAGGTTCAGACTGCAGTATTCTGCCTTTTTCTCTCAGAAATGTTGTAGTCTAGTTTTCATTCTGATATGGAATGAAAATGTTTGATGTTTTAACAGAATAGGATTTCTACCTGGCTGCCCAAGGGAGGTGGTTCATGGTGTGGCTTTGTGGATCAGCTTCATGGTGAGAGCAAGCTACCAGCACCTCAGAGAGCTCCATGCCAGTAATTAACATTTCAGATAAAGAGAAATCTTCCTCCATGCTTGTTACAATCCTGTCTTCTCTCCTTTGCAAGTAGAGATGATGTGGTCAGGGAAAGGTGTTGATGGCTAATGCGGCAGGGTAATTCTGTGTAGCTTCTGCTTCCTCAAATACACCCCACCCCCCCCCCCCCCCCCCCTTCTCCTTGGTTTCATATGCTCCCTTCTCTGCATCTCCTGAAGACCTGACTCTCTGTTTGGCAAACCCAAAAGGTGGGAAGATGAAACCATGCAGTGCCCTTTTGGAAGGGATCTATGTGCCTTGCAGTTCCTCTTGAAGACTGTCTGTTCTGAGATGTTGATGAGGATCCAGTTATCAGATAGATAATGATAAAGACAAATGGGGTCATAGCTGATATTGGCTTCCATAGAAAACATTATCAAGTGATGAAGTCATAATTCACGTATGGAAATATATAAGTAAAACTTTGTCAGTGCTCCCTTTCTTGATTTCTCTTCACTTTTTCCCGCTGTTTGATAAAGCTGACTAGTAAAACAAATTTGATATGGTCTGTTCTTGTTGTCTTGTATCTATGTTGAGGCTCATGTGATGAGAAACCTACATCTTGGTTAGAAATGATAGCTGTTGAGAAAGTACTAATGCGGATAGTACAAACAGTGGGAAAGGAATATGAAATGCCTGAGTAATGAAAGCTTGGACTGAACCATGTTTCTGCTGCCAAGTGTGTGGGGGAATAAAGAAAAGAAAAAAACAACAGGTTTGTACATCTTTTTTTCTTTCCAGTGAAATGTAATAAAAAAGAAAATTTTACCTTGGCGCTACCAAATGTGTTAGTTTTGTCTCAAATGCAATACTCTATTTTTACACTCTGAAAGCACTGAAACAGTTTGTTTAAAAATTCTTTCTCACCTTTGTTTGGCTAACACTATTTTACTCGAATTATGAACAGTTGAATTTTGGTCATCTCTGAAACTGCATATTTTGTTGCAGCTGTATTCGTAACCACCCCTTGTACCCATTAGCTCTGTTTCCGTGGCCTCTGAAACAAAAAAGTCCAGAAACAAAAAAGAAATGGGACTGCCTATGGCAAGAATGGTTGCAATTATTTACAATGCTGTTGAGGTTCCATTGTAGAAATGATATAAAGAGGTATAGATTTTTCTTTAAGCCAGATGAGTCCTTGGTGTTGCTGTCATCCTAATTCACCATCCCAGGGAGGATTTGTGGTCCTCACTCTTTGGCAATGCCTCAGGTACTTCTACAGCAAACTTTCTGGCTGCTCCAGCTGCTTTTACAAAGCAAATCCTCTGTGTTTAAGATGATAGTCAGCAATTGGGGTAAACCAGCAGGATTCCCTCTATGCTTCAGTAAAAATGGTCCAATATAATTTAACTTGGAAAAATGTAATAGTACAGAGGACTGGGTTAAACAATAGGAAAATGAGCCATGCTTTAAATGGAAACAGTCCCCATGACACTGCAAGGAAAATGATCTGGCAGACATAGTATGTATAAACTTGAAACCATCAGTCAATGTCTGGCATCAATTAGAAAAGCTCACGGGACCATGGGCTGCTCCGTGGGTCTGATGCCATGTCCTGCCCCTCCTGCGATGCAGCGCCTGGCACCCAGCACCACGCGGGCAGGGCAGGTGCGCGGCTTTGCCCGGGTTACATGTGCTGTGCTCTTCTGCAGCTAGTTTGTAGCACTAGGTTTAGGTTACTAGATGAGAATAGCAATCTCTGCTATGGTGGGTAATAAGAAAACTTGCTTTCAAAGGCCTGCATTTTCTCTAGTTATCTTCGTAGTGTTGATGCACGTTGTAGGTATTGGTGTCTAATGGTGAAGGAAACCTCCCTTTGCGACAGTGCTTCCTCTTCAAATCCAAGCTCAGGCTGTTTCTTTCCAAACAGGAATGGACAGGGTTGAGTGCATCTGAAGCAAGAGGGTAAAATTGTGTGGAAAAAACAGAACTGCACTGGATGTGAAGCAAACACTGAAACTAGAAGTCATATATAAGGTGTTTCTTCTGTGGCAGTCACTCGAGTCAGGTTGTGACCATGGGTTGAGTCCATGAGGAACTTGGCATAAATTTCATTGAGCCTAAGAGGGCAGAACAGCCAAAACCAGAGCTGGAGGGCAACTGAAGCTTGGTGCAGCTGCGGTTCCTCTCTAGTACACCTCTCAGCTCCATCATCTCGGCTCTGATGGGAAAACTTCCTTGTTGTGCTGGGAGAAGCATCTCCTCTTCATCTTCAAGCCCTGCAGAGAGCCACATCTCTCTCCCATATGGATTTTGGCAACCAGTGAAAGCAACGTGTCGCATTTCTCAATCTCTCTCTGGGGCAATCACTTACTGTAGCAATGGCAAATCACCAGGTGTCAATGCCACGGTGTCAGTGCTCCATTATCAGAAAAACACTATTTGCCTACAAAATCCTGAAGATGAGCCTCAGCTGGTCAGAGCACTGACTGCTGAAGGCAAGGCTACAGCAAAACCTGCGCTCCAATCTCCCCTTGATTTTTCACGAGGCAGGAGGATGGTTGCATCTGTGGTAGCACTTCAGACACTCTTCTCCCTGAGCTGAGTCTGAGGCAGTTTTTACGGTGGAGGAGGATGTGCCACTGAGCATCACAGCTGATAACATCCTAGGAAAGATGAAGGATAAAAGATAGACAGTGAGATCATTTGACGTCTTCTGGTTTTCCAAGAAGGCCCCGTGACTTAAAGGCAGTTGGTGGTTCTATTTTTGATTTAGTGAACACCAGATACGTCATTTTTAAAAATGGCAAACTGGCTTCTCATGATCTGAACAGAGAAAGATGATTTTTAAGTTTCATATGTGAAAGAAAAACAGCCGTCAGCTATAATTCCTACCCGAGATATTGAGCTTTGCAAGTGTGACTGAGCACCAGGAGCTTCATACCACTCTGCAGTGACATTACCTCATTCATTCTGGCAGCCAGCCTTCCCTTTTCATCAGGTCCTGGGATTTCATTTCAGCAGAAAATGTATTGTGAAGAGATGATGGGTAAAGGTTATGCCATACAACTCAATGGTCCAGCTTTCACTCAGCGTAGCTTTTCCTCTCCCTTTCCAGGGACCCCTGATATGTAAAAAGTCCATATTCCTGCATTTGTTTGGAACTTCAGGTATTACTTCTGACTGCATCATGATTTTTTAATTTTACGATGTTTCTTGCTACTGAAGAAGGATAGAAAGCACCATTCAGTAGTGGAGATCTGGAGCTGCTCAATGCCAATGGCAAAATTTTCAGTATCCATGTGTTCAATCCTACCGCTCACTGCCTCCTCCCTTCCTTCTCTAATTAGTTTCATGCCCTGATCTGAAGGATACATACTTACACATTTCTACCAGACCAAGTATTTTCAAACTTAGTCACATGGGGGTCTCTTTCTCAGCAAACAAGGGTTCAAAATCAGGCACAAACTCTCATTCCATACTCTTGTTTGCCTCCTGACGGCGGGAGCAGGTCTGGGCTATGCTTTCATCATTTTTCCCTTTGTATAGGCTGCAAGAAAGAGAATGCAGCATGAGGCAGGGCAGCTGCAACGGCCTCTGCACAGCCAGAACAATACTAATGCAATGGGTTTCGTCATCTCTCCAAGGGAGCATACGCTTTTCTTGTGTCACTGGACCTTTATCTCAGCGGGAAGAAAGCATTTATTTCTCTTGCCTTACTTGAGACTGGCTATAGGGCTTTCATACTCTGTCAAAGAAGTTGTTCCACAGAGATGTGGCAAGTTTTGTAAACAGCTGGAAAAAGCAACATTATCTCTTGCAAACCTCTTTTTTTTTCAGAATTCTAAAACCCACAAAGGGCCCCATCGCTGTGCACTTTGCAGCAGCAACTCCTCACAGGCTCCCAGCTCAGCCTTAACACAAGTGACACGGCCCTTGCAGCATCACCAAGCCAGGCAGCTTTGCTGATAACTTCCACCAGGGCTGTGAGCAAAGCTACGTGCTGTCACGGACACGTTAGGAAATCCCTCGGAGCCTGGGAACCTGGGCAGCACTTGCTCCTCAGCTGCTGGTTTGGTTGGTGTCCCAGGCGCGTGAGTTCCCAGCCTCAGCCCCAGCCTGGCTGGCTGCGGGAGGGTCTGCCCTGCCTGTTGCAGCGTGGCTGCTTCCAGCTGGCTTTTGGAGAGCCCCTGGCAGGCAGCTGGGTGCCCCCTTCCCCTGGCCAAACACTGCACTAGTCAACAATCACCCTACTACTTAATATTTCAAATATGTGTGAATAATCTACTGACTCTCAGCATCCAGATATTTTCTCAGATGTTCTGTGCTCCCTGTGGGTCGTGGCTCTCCCCCAGGATAACACACTTCCATTTCAGACTTGAGAAAAAGCTTGCATGCCAAAAGCTGTTCTGCTTTTTTCCAACTGTTTTAGTGGGTCTCATAAAAGGTATTATCCTCTGTCCACTCTGTCCACTTGTTGCTTTTTGTTCTTAGACCTCACGGCCGCTAGCACCACCATTGACAAGCTGGGGTAACTCTGTTGTCTGTACTGTGACTGAGAGCTCAGGCACGTCAGCCTGCTGGGGTTATGGTTTTTCTGAAGCAGTCTTGAGGAAAACAGCTGATCTAGTGCCCAAAGCACCTCTCCCCTTTCCCCTTTCTGGGCTTTGGGAAAGGTAGCACATTTCTGAGGTCCTGCTGCATCTTTGTCCCAGGGCTCCTGGCCCCAGCTTGGACTGAGATGTTTGTTTTCTCCTACCTGTCTCTCTACACCTGCAAGGCTGGAGGACCAGTGCTTGTTCCTTTGTTTGCAGGTGCTTTTGTTTCTTTTGGATCAAAAATCACCACCTGACAATCTGCATCTTGCTCTGTAACTCAGAGCATTTACGTGTAAGTTGAACACAGGTACTGTAGGTGCTTCCACTGGGTGGTCTCCCATTTCAAAACCATTTCCCTTTGTTCCATTAGGCTGGGCATAGTGGAGGTGAGCTGCTGTGCAGAGGCAGGGCAGTTGGATGTTGTGGTTAAACCCCTTCTGCACTGCAGACCATCCAGCTCCATGGCACTATGTTGTGTCAGTATTGCTAAGCTAGGTATATGAGGTTGAAAAAAACAAGTGAATTTGATGTTTATGGTTCCTGTGTATTTTCTAGTAAAGCTATTTGTAGGGAAAAGACTAATTATCTGGGTCACAGTCTGCTGGGATTTTCCAGCCACCATAATCAGATATATATGAACTTTGTTCCAGGGTTCAATTTTTGTTATGCCACAAGTTCTTCCTCTGACTTGGCTGTATTTTTGATGGATGGGACCAGCGATTTGCAAGTCCTGTTTTGCTGTTCATTTGAGGTTGATATAAAACATCTTAGTGTTTCTCTTGGGCTTTTTTCATCCCTGACTGACCTTCTCGTTATGTCAGCTAAAGAAATAGCGTGACTTCTCCAGCGCCGGGGCGGGAGGGCCATGGGCGCGTGGGGCCATGGCACAGATAGTCAAGGGATGGGGAGGGGGCGGATGCTTGTTTTGGAGAAGCTGTCAGGGTGCGTGGGGGGATGGCATGGGGGAGGCCAGGGAAGGAGGAGGCTGCGGGAGAGAGGCAGTAGGGTCAGGCTGAGAAAACATTTGGAAACACTGACCCAGGGAAAATGTCAGTGCAGGACTCGATGGCTGGGCTGGCAGATGAGCAGTGCCCTCTGAGCACGAGCCCAGCTGGCAGACCCTGCTGCTCAACGTTACCAAACCAGGGCTACATGGCCGGGCACCTGGACTGGGGGTAGAGATGACCGTAGTGGCCATGGGGAGATGTCATGGCACAGGGGCTTCCCGCCCCCTCGTCCCTGTACTGCGTGCGCTGGGTCACCCCCACTAGCATCTGTGCCCTTAGCCACAAAATTGGTGGATTAATATTGCTGCTTTCCAAGTTTTGAAGCTGAATGAAGAAAGCAGAAGTGTGACATCACCTGCATCTGGGTGCACGTGCCGTCAGAGAGTGCAGAGTGAAAATAAAAATAGGTGAGGGTGGGGGGAGCTGGAGGTGGAGGTGTTGCAAGAGCTGTGCTGTGCAAAATGTTCCTGCCACCGACAGTGTTATTCAGCGATAACATCTTGGCACACTACTTTTAGATGCTATTTCGTCCCATTCCTCCTCTCTTTCCCTGTTTTAATGCCGGGATGGCTCTGGACAGAGAAGATGAAGGTAGAATTGGGTGGGTCCAAGGTCAGTTCACAGGTGTGAAGCTTGGCCCCTGGCTCCTTTTCACACAAGACATCTTTCTTCACCAGCAAAAGTCCCTGGCTTGGTTCCTGCAGCAGCACAGCCAGGACCTGTGCGGTGAGGTGGGGAAAGTCTCGCTATGCCGCGGTCTGTTACATACCTGCCAGGTGTGCACCATCAGCAGGGCTTTGGGCAGTGGGGCGATGAGCCGGTCATGGCGACCTGCTGGGCAGGCTGGTCACTGCACGTTGGGCTGCGCCTGAGGGCCTCATCCTGACAATGTAAATGACGCACCACGCTGGTGGTTTGCTCTCTCCTCACTAGGCATGGTGAGTAGCTTGCGGACACTGGATCGTGCTAGCTGGAATATGGGGTGGTCCCAGAAGTGCATCTCTGCTGGGAAATATTTCTTGCCAAAGCAGAGTTAACCTCTGGTGACTGCTGGGAGCTCCCATGCTGGGTCAGTGCAATGTCAGCAGCCCTGGACCCAGCGACGTGCCTCCTCTTTCCTGCTGGCTTAAGATGGCCTTTTTTCTAGGGCAGAGAGACTGAGCCTTTCCTTTCTCCTTGTATTTATTTATTTTTTAAAACAGAGGGATTTCTGAAAAAAAAGCACACGGGCTCTAATGTGACCCTTCCGTGTTCCTGTGCAGCGCGGACCTTCTTATTTCCTGAATGGCTTGCTCTGCACTCAAGTTAACTCACACCCTGGATTTTGTCCAAGTACATTTTGTTTCTTGATATGAGGCCAGGCTTTGCTGAGCTGTGGTGCCGTTTTCTTCTCCCTGCTCTCCTCCCTGTTTCTCTATTATCATACTCATTGCTGAGTGTTACTGGCACCCTGTAGCCAAAGGGGGGAGAGCAAACCCAGCCCCATGCCTGCTTCTGACAACAGCTGAAGCGAGCGCGCTGAAGCTGTGGTGAACGCCTGCCTTAATAAGCCTGTAGGTTGAGCTGTCCCGAGCTCAGCCCAGCACTGAAAGGTATGTCTGAAACCAGCTGAAGCAGAAAACATTTGAACTCTACACCCTGCCAAATAGCTTCCAGATGTGTAAGATGTAGCCTCGCTATGGACTCCGACTGTAGCTCTGCCAACATACGTCTGCACATTTCTGGTGCGCAGGGAACTTGAAAGTGGATCTTTTACAACATCTGCTGCCTTTCCCTCGTTCTCCCTCCCTGCTTCTTGTGGTCCTTTTCCTATATTTCATCCTTCCAAAAAAAAAAAAAAAAAAAGGAAGAGCTACAAATCCTTCTACTGATTTATTAAATCTTCCCTGCGTGTTTCATACCTTTTTGTGCTGGTGGTGTCATAAAAAAGGCGGGAAAGAGAGGCACTTTGTTCCTCTGCCTAGAGATCAAGCCAGTGCCCGGGTCCTTTAATGAATTCTCTATTGACTCAGGGCTCAGCTGGGTGCTCTTGCAGAATCAAGGAGAATAATCAAGGGGATTTTGTAAAAAATACAGATTTATCTTACTGTCACAGTAAGAATTATTGTCTTAATTCTGCAGTCGCCTGGGCCCGAGGGGTGTCAGAGCAGAGCTAGCCAGAACAGAAGAGGGAGAGAGCAGAGCTGCCGGGGATTAGGTTATATGAGAATGTGATAGTATCTCTTATTTGAAAAGAAAGAAAATTATTGCTTTTTAAGATCTTACTTTTAAAGTACTGTTTTGGTTAAGACAAAGACAATAGAAGCCTTCCTTTTCTGCTCTTCCCAAATGAAATGGGGTAGATAACCCTATCTCTTCAGGTTTGCTATGGACTCTTATCTCTGACTCCACAAGTGGTGGCTGTTTGCCGACCTTTGTTCCTACAACGAAACCTGTGTATTCTTCAAGAAATAATTATCTTTGGAGCCCATGGCTGTGTCAGTCTCATCTGTTCTGGGAAGCTAACTAGACTCAAGCCTGGGATATATTTTGATGAGAGACCACCTGGGAATCACAGAAACCATTTACATACGCCAGGGAGTTGTGGTCAAACTCTTGGCACATCATAGACCACAGGAATCTAATGAGTGGAAAGACTTCATTTGGCCCCATCATCACTGCTGAGTTGATTGATGGGGCTGAGAGGCAGCCATACTGACATACCTATTTCTGTCTTCCCGCTGTGATGAGCTGGGGCAGGGTGTGTGGTATATGAGAAGCCTGTCAGTCAACTCGTAGGACTTTTATGGATGAAAATGTCAAATGGAGGATGTCTGTGCGGTAGGGCGCATTGCGGAGCTGGGAGAGGGAGACAGGGAGACACGGTGAGATGGAAAAAAAGGTGTTTCCTAATCTAGTCTGCCCACAGTGTAGACTGCCTGCTTTTGTCTTCCTTGGTCTGGAGCAGTCGGTGCAGTGATGTTTACCCATTGCTACAGTGTTCGCAATGGATCTGCGCGGGTGACACCTGGCCCTGCAGTAACTTACAGTTTTGTTGGAGTAACAGCTCTGAGAGCTGTAATTCTCACCAGCAGCTCCACTTAGCCAGGTGTGCAAGCACATTCCTGATTTCAGGCACATACGGAGTCTAACAGACGTGCTTCACACTAAGCATGCGTGCAGGGACCTGCAAGATCACAGCCGTCCTGGTCTGGCAGCTAACCTTGTAGAGGTGGTCTCTCTCTTGCAGGCTTTTGATGTCTGGGGAGGTCTTTTCTTTCTTAAAGTGTTTTCTGTAGTGGAAGCCTCACCTTCTGCTGCTGTGAATGTATGGACCAGATCTTGTTATAAACCTCATTTAGTCTAGCCTAAATTGAAAGCTGTTGAGATTTTATTCCTATTATCACTGTTTTATTGCTGTTTTCTAAACGGTTTGCTTCTTAAGTTGGCTTTTCTTCTGAGAGTTAAGACAAAAGATTTCTATACCACAATTAAAGATGACTAGGGAAAGGCATGAACAGGATATTGAGGAAAAAAGGCTTTAGGAACTAAAATAATGGTCTTAGTTCACCCCTCCCCCTTTCTTCCTCGGGTGTAACAGATAGAGGAAAAAAGAGGCCCTGATATTGGCTGCTGCTTCATCTCTTGACATGATTTATGTAACTGTGTGTCAAAACTGAAAAGATCTGGATGAAACAGCTTTGCTTTTACAGAGGCCCACTCCTCGGTGGTTTAAATCTTAGAGACAATTTTATGTTGTGAAGCGTCTGGAAGTCTCCCTGGACCCTGTCCAGCTCAGTGTCCCGTGGAACATCTTCCTTTGAGTGCCCCCACTGAGTGACCTCTGACTCCATGCCTACAGGACAAAGCAAAGCATCTCAGGTTCCAAGCTCCTGGGCTCCTCCTCTTGCAATCCCCACCTAAGAATTATTTGAACGGCGAAAGAGAATAGGCAAGTAACAACAGTGCCATTTCAATTGCAGAGGATACAGCTTAGTCTAATAAACAGTACCTCTGATATAATTATTCTCTGTGTTAACACCACCATCTCCTCCAGTGCCCTACTTGTACTATCCCCAAGATAATCATGGTAACTACTGTAAGCTCAGTGCAGATCGAACAGAAGATAGTAAAGGAAACCAGACTTGCTTCAGTCTTTGTGTCTGTCTGCTCTTCACTTTACTCAATTAGTTTTGGATCTGACTTTTTTCATTCACAAGTTGTCTCTTTGATCTACTGCCTCAAGTACACCCTAAGCCCCTTCTGTCTTCCTTCTCCAGTTTCTTCGGCTTATATTATTGCTCCCTGATGGCTCTGATCTCACATTTTGAGCTGCCCCAGGCCTTTCCGACATTCCCAGTGAAACTACAACAATCCTCTCTCTTCAATCACTCTCAGGTGTAAATTTGATCTCTACATTAGTCTGCCAGCTGACTTCTCTGGAGACTTCTATACCCCACAGCTCTGTGTGTGTGCTGAGTTTGAACATGGAGATACTGTAAAAATGGGAGAATACAACTCATTTGCATCTGAAGTGAAGCCTGTTTGCAAACACAGAGCTTTCACATGTTGTGTATTATGTCGAATAACCCCTACAGCAGACTTCATGCTGCTCCCCAGTCTCACAGGACTGACTTCCCAGGTGTCCTGGGAGCTCGAGAAGTTGGTAAGGGTCATGATGCAGGACAGCAGGTCTAGAACCCTTGACTCCTTATCTTCTAGTAGCTATAAGAAGGTTTTGGACTGGCAGGAGGTGAGAAGACATTAACATTAGCAGAAAGCAAAGCCTGCTCTAACCTTCTCTGTGCTTTCTGCCTGACCAGTCTTCCTCTGCTAAGAGTCAGCGAGTAGTGTGGTTCACTGCTTTTTCAGAGGGTGGACTGTCTGTGCACCGTTCATCTTGGTCATTGGCATCATGGTCAGCTACGGTCTGTGGTATAATGCCTGTTTCCTTCGTGCGTAGCAGGGACCACTTAAAATGGAGTACGTATTGGCGATCAGAGGATTTTAGTGCAAACCATGATAATGAATCCATGTTCTTTGTATTGTTATTGTACTGTTATTGTGTGTTATTATTACGAATAATAATTTACATTAAAATCTATGTTACTTCCATGGTCAGTGCAGGTTTCTGTGGTTCAGCTGTGGTGTCTGAGGCATTCATGAGTAGTGATACCACTTCTTCAGTCCATACAAGTCAGACTGAATGTGGTTATTTTAGACTATGTGCTTTCTGTCTTTCCCACTCTTTGCAGACAACTGTGTGGGGTCCCTGGATCACACCAGCTGTGGGATTGTCTGCAGCAATTCCACTGAGATTGCAAAGACTGGGCAGTGGAAAGGGCCAGCAGGAGAAAAAACAGCTACAGGGAGGGCATGCTTATGCACTCAGTGTGGATTGCTTCTCCCATGCAACCACCATACCTAGTCTTTCTAATTCTCGTATTCCATAGCTCCACAGAGACTAATAAGCAGCACAATTTGAATACTGGTGAAAAACAATGCACTTCAATACATGGCCAAATATTATTAATGAGTACAAATCTGTATCCTAACTATATGGAGGCTTTTCGTTTTACCTTGGGTTTTTCATGGCAAGAGGAGAGTTTCAGAATAAGAACAAGCCACAGACAGTGAGAGCTGACTCAAAACTTTTTTATTTGGATGGAGTTGGTGTTATATTTTTCCTGAGGTGGTGGATGATTCCTCTTGGGAAGATGATGTTCTGGCACAGCAGGTGGAATCTGTGACAGACTGATTACTGATATTACATAGGTCTGAATCTTACCGTATTTGTATATCAGGGCTTGTGGATGTTCCTATTTTAAGCTTTGGGTAATTGGATAGTTAACACATACAAAATGCGCAAGGAGTAAAATTCCTGCATATAAGCAGCAGTCATCTAGAGGGGTCCTGAGATTTATGGGCACCTACACCTTCAGCTGTTGATCGGGTTTATTATTTGGGGAGCACATGTCATTTAATGAGATGACCTCTGTCAATAGCTCCATAAATGTATTCAGTCTGATATAAAATATTGTCCACTTCGTTATTATTATTGCACATATGGAATGGATTTAGAACCCAAGTTTTTACAAGTAAGTGCACAGATGACTATTTGGTGGTATTCAGAAGTGTAATGGGCAAATGCCCAGAGTAGTTGTGTTTTAAGTTGCACCTTTACACGATTAAGATATATTGAAAGCAGAATTACATATTTCCTGAATCAGAAACAAGAAAGAATCCTTGATAACTACTTACCAGCTGTAACCATAGCAAACAAATAGTGCTCTTGCCTGGACTAGCATCTAACTTAACCCTGAGATGCTCTTACAAGCTCTTGAAGGGAATATGATAGTATGTTCCAGCCCAAGAGCAGAGCAGAGCAGCCCCTCAGACAGGTAAAATAGCACTCAGCTAAAAAGCATGGAAGGATTTAGTGCAAAAACAACAAATAACCTCGCTGAAAGGTGTTCTGTGGTCTTGAAAACAAACAGAAAAGACACTTCAAAATAATCCCCACTTCATCCTCCAAGCCCTGAAATGCAAAATGCAAAAGAGATTCCAGAACTTCAGCACAAGAATTTATAAATAGAAAAGCAGAGAGCAAATGAATTGCCAGGGATTTCAGAGGGGAACATGAAGGGGTTAGAGTGCAACTGAAAATAACCAGGGAGACCTCACTTCATATGTAATCTACATAAATTCTTGAAAAAAATCAATTCAAAGACTGCAGAGAAAGAATGGGCCATGACAGGTCTTCTGAGCCTTGAGAAGCAGGGAATAGGTGGACAGACAAACAGCAAAGATGAGCAGTTTCTTTGGATCAAAATGATGAATCTTTTTAAATCTTGCCTTTTTTTTTTTTTTTTTTTTTTAAGAACTACATATTGCAGCAATGGTCCAGTATTGCTCCAGTGGAAGATGATCAAAGGTGATGTTTATTCATCTGTTTCCATGTGCCACACAAGAGGAGTGTGATACTTTGCTGAATCAGCAGAGACCTGATTTAAAAGATGGATTTACTTTTCTTTAGTATTACTTGCATGCCCTACCAGAACAGGAATGTATACATTTATGTATATTTTATGTGCAAGTAGACTTTCCCTCCATCTCTCTGAAGCTTTACTGTGCCTTCTCATCCTCAAAGGTTTTTAATCTATCAGTTACTGGTATACTCTTTCATTTTCTCTTCAGCCTTTACACTGGCCAGTGCCCATTTTTAGAACCAGTATGAAGTCAGAAACAACAGTCTCAGGAGTCCTGCAGGCTCATTGCTGGGGTTTCTTTGGAGTGTAATTGTCACATTTTTCTGTAAATTCTTAGATGTGCTGGGCTTTTTTGTGCAGAGTTGGAAACTCCAGTCAACTTCTTCAGAAATTTTGGAAACACTGAGAAAATACAACCTGTAAATGAGAGAAGTTACAGGGTTATGAATCATGCATATGGAGACTGAGATTATGAATTGGGCTTGTTGGTATTACCCTCTCAGTTAATGAAAAACGCACTTTTTCTTTTCAAAATAGAAAAAGTACACACCAGGTACAGCTCTTAGTATATCCAAAGACTGTAACTCCAAGGAGTTATACATTCAGAAAGCCCCATCTCTCTCCAATTTCCTCTCTGCACCCTTTCACCTGACTTTGTGTCTCCAAAGTCCAAATCCTGCAAAACTAATATTCTAGCCTCTTCTTTCGCAACGAGTGGAAACTCTCAGGCGAAATGACTTAGCCCTGACCTCTTTTGCAATTTAATGCCTTGTGAGGCAGCTCTAAAATGTTTTTTATTATATAGAAAGTGGTTTCATTGCTCCTTCAACTGAATCTAAAATGAGCATGGCAAATCCAGTGTTTTAATGAGGACTGTTATTGTCTTTGGTTCTGAAATTCCCCTCCTGGCAGCCATTAGGATCTTTCAGCAAACGCTATCAAAATGGCATACTCTACGTGTCTAAGGGCTTGATCAGCGATTGCTGCATAAAATCTTGTATAGCCTCCAGGACATCGCTGCCTTTCCAGAGAATAAATTGGCAGAAACATGCTTGTCCAACTTGCTTGTCCTTAAAGACCTAAAAATGAGGTTTGCTCTGTAAACGAGGTTCCTTTTGACTGGAAGTGAGAGGTTTTAGCTCTGCATGTCAGCTAGCCATAAGCTATGAAACAAGCAGGTAGGGAACACATGTTTTGGAATATAATTTGTTCCTGGCCTCTGCTGGAATAAATAAGTCCCTGTGATCTTTCAAATGTGCTTTCAATTGTAAGGTATTTGCCTCCATATATTAGACAAATTTCATCTAAATCAGACTTATGTATTTTCCCAGAATTCAGGGATATGATGTGTATTTCTGATACTTCCCAGAAGACCTTTTTTTTTCAGCAAACCATCGAGAATATTACATGCCTCATTATGTAGGCTTTTTTTTTTCATTTACAATAGGTAGTGTATGGATAATTGCCATTTATTAAGAGATGCAAGAACATTTCAGGGTGAGTTATTGCTCTCAAATATATACATTATTCCTGGCTTTGGATTGGGTGTTTCCTAGAAGGCAGACTGGATGCCTGTCCTTCAGGGCAGAAGAGATACTGAATAGCAGGGCAGCAAAAAGGGTCCTCAGACCCATGGAGTTTTTTGGGTTTATTCCCTCTCCTCCCACTCCTCCTCCTGCCCCATGGCTGGTAATGCTCAGCCACAGGATATGAGAAATGAAGTCTGAATATACACTTATGCATATTTATATGCCTGTCCATCGTTTCCTAGACAGGCACATGTTGCCTTAAGTACTTCGTCCGGAGAATTTTTTATTAGCCAAAGAGCACACATATCTCGGATCTACCCAAACAGCATACATCTCCTGGATCTGTGCTTTGTCTGGTTAAAAAGAAGGAAAAGGCGTATTCAGGATTAGGAGGTCAGAGCCACATTCTGAAGAGACAGTGGAAAAGTATTTCTTAAATCCTCTTCTGTACAAGAGGCCCTAACTCCCTTCAACTCATTCACACAAATCACTGTGAATTTCAGTTAATGAATGAGGCCAATAGACAAAGAAAAAGACCAAAAAAAGAGAAAAGGTAGATCCTGAAGTACTAGTAGTAGATCCAACTGAGAAACAGCAGCAGAAAGATATTTTGAAGTCACAGGCAATGGCTTTGTGGGATGGTTCTTACCTTCACCAGAGTATTTGATAATCCTGGACTTGGACAATGTTCTCCTTGGAGTCATATTCCCTGAACTGAGTTCTTTATACTAGGTTACAGTCAGGCTTCCTTCACAGTGTGGAATTTTCATGATAAAACTCTTCAAAACCAACTCTAGTCCAAATACATACCTCTTTGGTGGACAGTCCTAAGTGGTAAAAATCACATTAGTCCTTCAGCTTGGGTGGTAGGGGCTTTTGGGCTGAATTTGGTGATTTGAGTTCATGTTGGTCCTAGCTGATGCCAGTGGGTGTGTAACTGGTAGGCAAATATGTCCCCTGGAACAACAGAGTATTTCCTCACCTTTATCCTTTGCTCTGCCTCAGTGATGATATTGGACCTGTAGAGAAAGACCAAAACATCATTTTTTGCAGGCTGGAGGAGGTGGAAGCTGTGTGCCTATGGCTGGACCAGCCTGCAGAAGCTCCCTGCACAGAGTACACGTTACACTTAGTTTTAGTACATATTCTGGCTAACTCTCCGTGCAAGACTGAGACTTAACCCTAGCTTAATTTTTGCATTTTGAATTTACTATAGATCTACATTAGGTTTGCATCTTACCCTACATGTTGTAAGTGTCTGGCATTGCTTAAATTACATAGACTGCCTTGTGAGCATCCAGCCTGCCTCACCTCCTTTTTACAGCAGCCAGACGGTAATCAAATGGTAAAGATGGTAGGAGGTTCTTGTGCAGGAATATCTGTGTTCCCTTAGATGTGCCTTTAATTTAGTCACTTCATGAAGAAAGAGCATTCATAGAATCATAGAATCATAGAATCATTTTGGTTGGAAGAGACCTCCAAGATCATCAAGTCCAACCATTAACCTAACACTGCCAAGTCCACCACTAAACCATGTCCCTAAAAGTGCCACATCTACACGTCTTTTAAATACCTCCAGGGATGGTGACTCCACCACTTCCGTGGGCAGCCTGTTCCAGTTCCTGATAACCCTCTCAGTGAAGAAATTTTTCCAAATATCCAATCTAAACCTCCTGTGGCACAACTCGAGGCCATTTCCTCTTGTCCCATTGTTTGTCACTTGGGAGAACAGACCAACACCCATCTCGCTACAGCCTCCTCTCAGGTAGTTGTAGAGAGCAATAAGGTCTCCCCTCAGCCTCCTTTTCTCCAGGCTAAATAAACCCAGTTCCCTCAGCCGCTCCTCATAGGACTTGTGTTCCAGACCCTTCACCAGCCTCGTTGCCCGTCTCTGGACACGCTCCAGCACCTCAGTGTCTTTCTTGTAGTGAGGGGCCCAGAACTGAACACAGTACTCGAGGTGTGGCCTCACCAGGGCCGAGTACAGGGGGACGATCACTCCCCTAGTCCTGCTGGTCACACTATTTCTGATACAAGCCAGGATGCCGTTGGCCTTCTTGGCCACCTGGGCACACTGCTGGCTCATCTTCAGCCGGCTGTCGACCAACACCCCCAGGTCCTTTTCCAGCGGGCAGCTTTCCAGCCACTCCTCCCCAAGCCTGTAGCGTTGCCTGGGGTTGTTGGGACCCAAGTGCAGGACCTGGCACTTGGCCTTGTTGAACCTCATACAATTGGCCTCGGCCCATCGATCCAGCCTGTCCAGATCCCTCTGTAGTGCCTGCCTGCCCTCCAGCAGATCAACACTCCCTCCCAATTTGGTGTCATCCGCAAACTTACTGAGGGTGCACTCGATCCCCTCATCCAGATCGTTAATAAAGATGTTAAACAGAACTGGCCCCAATACTGAGCCCTGGGGAACACCACTTGTGACCGGCCACCAACTGGATTGAACTCCATTCACCACAACTCTTTGGGCCCAGCCATCCAGCCAGTTTCTTACCCAGCACAGAGTATGCCCATCCAAGCCATGAGCAGCCAGTTTCTCCAGGAGGATGCTGTGGGAAATGATGTCAAAGGCTTTACTAAAGTCTAGGTCGACAACGTCCACAGCCTTTCCCTCATCCACTAAGCGGGTCACCATGTTGTAGAAGGAGACCAGGTTGGTCAGGCAGGACCTGCCTTTCATAAACCCGTGCTGACTGGGCCTGATCACCCGGTTGTCCTGTACATGCCGCGTGATAGCACTCAAGATGACCATCTCTGTAACCTTCCTGGGCACCGAGTTCAGACTGACAGACCTGTAGTTCCCCAGATCCTCCTTCTGACCCTTCTTGTAGATGGGCGTCACATTTGCTAACCTCCAGTGAACTGGGAGCTGCCTGGTTAGCCAGGACTGCTGATAAATGATGGAGAGTGGCTTGGTGAGCACTTCTGCCAGCTCTTTCAGCACCCTTGGGTGGATCCCATCTGGCCCCACAGACTTGTGTGTGTCTAGGCGGCGTAGCAGGTCACTGACCATTTCCCCTTGGATTATGGGGGCTTCATTCTGCTCCCCATCCCTGTCTTCCTGCTCAGGGGGCTGGGTGCCCAGAGAACAACTTCCCTTGCTGTTAAAGACTGAGGCAAAGAAGGCATTAAGTACCTCAGCCTTTTCCTCATACCTTGACGCTATGTTTCCCCCTGCATCCAATAAAGGAGGGAGATTCTCCTTTGCCTCCCTTTTATTGCTAATGTATTTATAGAAACACTTTTTGCTGTCTTTTATGGCAGTAGCCAGACTAAGTAGCCAGACTAAGTTCAAGTTGGGCTTTGGCCCATTAAAAACTTTAATCTAACTAATTATGATGTTCAAGAGACTTGTTTCATGTGAGTCATTCTGGAGGGCTTGTTGGTGAACCTGTGGGATATCTGATAGGTAATGACTTTTGGCAGAAGGGGAAAAACAAGAGAATCCTCAGAATTGGTCTTTTTTTCTTTTTATGTTTAATCGGCTTAATTACATGTCTGCATTATTTACAGTCTGTTATTCACTGTAAGATAATAGGGTAGTATGGATTCCTGAATTGCTAGCCCTGCAAAAGTGTAGCTCATTTATTTTAATGACTGCATCATCTAGCCAATTAACGGGATGGTCAGGCTCTTGTAATGAAGTGCATTAGCTCAAGCATCAGCAAGCAAAGGCTTTTTCATAAACACGAGTCTTTATCTAAAAAGTACTTGTGTTGTAAAGCTCCTGTTGAATGGTTGGGTGCCAATTGTTGCTGCAGTCATTGGTCATTGGCCTCTTTCAGTAAAATGGGATTTACACAAATATTCTTTCGATATACATTTCTTTAGGAAGAAAACCCAGCCCCCACAGTTTGCATAAGCAGCAATGCAAACACCAAACACTGAGGTTGAGGGGATACCCCCACACCCTGATTTGATTATTGTTGTGTCTGGAGGGCCTTTTTTCTTCACCAATTTTGCATATCTATGTGTCATTTTTCTGCCATAATGTGCGTACAAAAGTGCGGTGAATCAGGCCCAGAAGGTGAGTTCAGATGAGACAAGATAACTCAACTGAAACCTTCACTCAAGGGAACAAAATGACATGAGAGTAGGACCTGCCTAGTGCCTGCAAAGGGAATTACTGGTGCAAGCCTGCGGCTGACCGCCCTGCTGGGAACCTGCCCTGTGGCTGTGCTTGGCGGAGCGAACCGCTGTGGACCACAGCAGGGCTGCGCTCGTTGGGGTGGCTCCCTGTGCCAGACAACTTTCTGGGTACACCGGGTGAACATTGTTTGAACTTTCTGCAAGTTGAAGTGCTTCCCACCCCGTTTACTGCACTCCTACCATGCACACCCTGTGCCAAGGAATGGGGTGGAGGGCACAGCACCACTGAGGCAGCTGACAAATGGGACAAAAAAATTACCAACAGAGCAAACCATGCAGCTGTTGAAGAGCTGTGGGCTAGCTGCAGTACAGGTAAAGTCATCAGAGGAATTTTTGTCAGAGCCTTGAGGCTTAAATATTAGAAATTACCCAGTATTGCACAAAGCATGCGAGTTGGTACAGGGCTTCTTGAAGACTAAGATTTTCGAAAGGAGGGAAACCTGAAAAAGTATGTTTTCTATGAGTGTGACAGTGAACTTTTGATTGGCAAACCAATTCAGGATGCAGCAAGCTGTCTTCAAAAACTGAGGTGAAAGAGCAGATCGCAGGAGAGGAGCCACGTGCAGGGCACCAGAAGTAGGAGCAGGATCCCGGACTCTGACCTGCGGAGAGCTGGAGGCCATGGAGGGGTGTGAATACAGCTGTAGTTTCCTCCCCGTAAGAAACAGGGAATTTAAAGACAGTCCGCGACTCTCATGCCCATCAGTCAGCAGGAAGTTCCTGCAGCCCGTGGGAGATGCTGCTGGGCAGGCAGGGCTGCCCCGCAGGCACTGGGACCACCAGGCATTGTTTTCCGGGAGGCAGGGTACCGCAGCAAGGGAAGCCTCTTAGTGGGGTTGTTGGTTAGTTATTCTAAGGGGCAGCGAGCACGAGTAGCAGCGTCTCCATAAACCTTTTTATTTTTTCTGCACATCTCTGCTGTGCAATTTGCTAATGATTGCTGTGTTAAATTATACATTTAGGCTGGAGACCTCCCAAGCCAAACCTTCCAATTTTGGGGTAAACGTAGCTACTACAGAGGAAAAGAGCAGCCCTAATATACCTTGCAATTCACACAGTATTTCTGGAAAACATTGAAGAACTACCTTTATTCCTTCACACTCTGCCTCCAAGAGTTAGAATGTGTAGCACGTAGTCATGCCTTTGCTTTTCTTGATTCCTATGGAGTCTAGGGTATTTCATATGAATGCAGCTGGGCTCAGAGACCTAGCAAAAAACGTTATCCTGCATAATACAAGCTAGTTTAAAAAGAATGTATGTGTATGCATGTATGAGAGGTGTAATGCAGCCACGCTTCCTGGTTCTTGCTCTGAAGTCCGGACATCAGAAGTAGCGAGTTTGCTTTATCCATCCCAAGAGAGCCCTTGTGCAGCGTTTGAGGTATTATGTGCTGAAAGACCTCATTAATGATGCAAACACTTCAGCTGTCATTGACTCATAAAAAAGCTCAGAAATAGGAAGGTCTGAAGGAAATTGATTTTCTTTAATTCCTTTGTGAAGTGTCATGTGGAATACTGATCACTTTGGTAGGAATGATTTAAATCTCCCTCAGGCATCTACTGGAAGGCAAACAGGTTTTTGTCTGAGATTTTTTTGTTGTTGTTGTTGAACCATAGTGCTCATCATTTGCATATTAAGATGTTCGGGACATTCACTGACCCAAAGGCTGCTGAACTATGGTTTCTCCTTGGAAGGAGAGGCTGCTTATGTTTAAGCTGCTGGAGAATTAATATTTCATGTCCTGTTATGCCATATACAACTATCTTAATGGCTTTGCAGTGAATAACTAGAAACACATTGTGGAAGTAGGAATATTAGTCTAGATACAGTATGCCCTGTCTTTGGAGAAGGATCAAGGTGACTCAAGGCTCTGTTAGGATCAGTTTTATTAAGCCTCTTCACTACTAAAACTTATCTTGTCAACCTGGAATATGGTTTGCAATTAAAATTAGCAATGAGAGAAATGGTAGTGGAAAATCCCTGTGGAAAAAAAAATCTGATTTAAAATATGTTTATATTACATTTTTACAAGGAAGTTACAGTTCTGTGTTAGAGGTGAATCTTTCCAACATTTTTTTTCTTCTCAGGCCTCACAGGCAGTGAGAGTAAATTCATGAGTGCATAAAGTGCTGGGTGCTCTCTGGGCGAAAGGTGGGATAGAACTGTAAAGCACTTTTTATTTCCTTGGTATCCACAGGGAGTTATTACTTTGGTCCAACACATTATTAGTGAGTGTTTGGAAATTACACCAAATGATTCACTGGGAACCAAACAGTAGTAAATAATGCCTGTTTAGACCTGCTGTCTTGTGAGGAACATTTTGGCCAGAAGACAGGTTGAGATTTGCCTAACTAACATATATTTCTAGAAAATTTTAGCAAGGTCAACCAGTGTAATCATAAATCAGTAGACTGTGATATTCACCTTCCCCTAATCCTGATCGCTCTGGCATTTGCATTACCTTGGTCTACTAGCTTCATTACGAGTCCTATCTGTGGGAGATTAATCTATTCTGCTATGCGCTGAAGCAATAGGAAATGTTTAAAGAGCTTCCACTGCGTGAATGTTATAAAACTGTCGTGGAGAGAAGAGTGCCTGGAGATTGCAGAGTAGGAGTCTTCAGGGGCAGAGCAGGAGAAGGGTCCAAACGGAAGAATACTAGTCCTAGTGATGGGCTCAACTAGATCCGGTCCAGAGCTGTGATGCAGATTCCTATCCGCAGTGTGTGAAGGAAAGGTGCATCCCCCAGTGAAATCTTCGGGAAGTTTGGCTGTAGATCTCATCTACATTCAGCACGTTGAACTCTCTCAGTGCAGCAGCACTATTAACCTTATTCATTATCGCTCTCTAAGTTAATGATGGGTATCTGATCTGCATAGCGATCTTCTCTCCTTTGCTGTATTCATCATAGCTTTAGCTAGGTCGTTATTAAGTAATAGAGGTGAAACACAGGATAATCCCTTTCAAAATAAATGCCTATGCCAATGTCAAAATATGATCCTAAGGTAGTTGCAATGAATCTGATCCACGTGAACCTGCCACTGCCATGGGTGTTCATCACCTGTCTGTGACCTGCCCGGGGGACCCCACTTGGCTGAGCAGAGGGGGCAGGCAGGGCTCCATGGTGAGACCCTGCTCCGGGCAATGTATTAGCAAGGGCATCCTGGCCAACCATGGGCACGGCGTGGCTGCGCCTGGGCTCTTCCAAACTGTCCCCCTTTTCTGCCAGTCCTGATATCGAAATACCATTTCAAAGTAATCCAAGTTCTGCTGGAATAGAGACTGATGCTTACTTTCTCCAGGAAGCTGATTTAACACAAGTCTCCTTCCCTCCCCTGCGTGGCAGCTCGCTATGATGGGTGACAAGGTGTTGGAGAGGCTGCTCTGCAAACCAGTGAGATGAGCACAGCGAGAGGCACGTTTGTGGGAGGTGCTCTCTGCAGTGCTGGCACCTACCAGCCCCAACACCTCCAGTCCTGGCCTGCAGCAAAACCCCTGCAGCACTGCCTGCACCGCGAGCAGGAGCCGAGCCAGAGGCTTCTCCCCGTGGCATTGCCACCAGCCTCGTATGTTAAATTCAATGACTCCAACAGCTCTTTTCAGGGGATTGCTGCTGCTTATTTTCAGGGAGAATTTGCCCTTGAGAGGAGGAAGCGTGGTGCTGAGTACAGCAATGCTCTGGCAAATGTACAAAAAAGGGGAAATAAACCAGCTGGGGATTCCTGGCTGGAAATCTTGTGATGGCTGAATGAGCTGCACTTAACAATTAACACAAGATGTACTACTTGTCTGCATTTAAATAGTCAGTCTAGCTTAACTGCACGTTGGGTCTCACCTTGATTTGTTGGCTTCAAAATGGCACAGTTACAGTCTGAAAATAGTCTGCTACTTTTTGCTTAGAGCTTAAATTCTGTTCAGTGAACACAATATTTTCCTCTTACTATTTGATATTTGTAAGGATCTTAAATTATTTCAGATGGATTTTTCTCTCTTAACCTTAATACATACATGCAAACACACACTACACACACAGTCTTGCTCTTGCGATAAAGCTACGCTGAGTTTCTGATGGCACTTATTCCCATAAAATGAGATTGAGGTCATAACATTTATGACTTTTCTACAGGTTCAAACAGAAGAAAGGAAACTGAGAAACTAGGTGCAAAGCTCAGTTTCAAAAACATGTCTAGCAGTAAAAAGCCTATGATCGTTCTCATAAAACCAGGAACATCTCCTAACTATACTATGTCTACATGAACTCCCCTGTTGTTCCTGCTTGATGGAGCACTCCCGTCTTTCTATGCTGTGGTTGTGGTGAGATGTTTCTGTTATCACTGTTCAGTTGCTGCTTATCTCCATAGTGATACTGCTGTAATTCATCATTGATGGACAATTCCTTTGAGATGGTTTGTTTAGAGTCATGGCATGTGTTTTTCCGCAGGCGTAGCTGGGACCAAGCGTCTCAGGGTTCTGTCTGTGCTGCTGGGCCCTCGAATAAGATCCGGATGGTGAAGTGCTCGGGTGCAGAAACTGTTTGTGATAGTCCAAGCGCAGTTTTCCAGAGTCAGATCTTTTCTCTGCCATGGGGGGAGGGCACGTGGCTGCTGGTTTCTGGTGTCTGAGCTGCAGTAGACCTTCAGGACATCTGGTCCCAAAGGGGAGCGCTGAGCGCTTCAGAGCAATGTGGTCCTCGCGTGTGTAGGCATGGGGATTCAGCAGGCTTCAGTGTGGAAATCCCTGGTCTCACGTGTTGTACATGCAGCAGTCCTGCTAGTCCAGCTGAAGGTGCCAGTGTGGCACCCCGGCCTCATATTTTTCAGCTTTGTCGTGTTTAGCTGAGGGCAACCAGTAAGCTGGAAATCTGTGTGAGCAAAGCAGAAATAAAAGAATGAGAGGGCTTTTGTTTAATTGAACTCAGGCTTTTGAGTGCTTTTCTATGGTCCAGGTAAGCTGTGTTCAGCATGGAAGGTAACTCTGGGGCCTGAGAAAGATGGTGAAAGTTTATAAAAAATCATAAATGGTAGAGAGAACATAACCAGGGAATAACTATTCACCAGGATCTCACAGTCTGAGACACCCAGTGGAAATACCAGGCAGCGGGTTTAAAATAAAGAGGAGGAAGTCCTTCTCTGCACAATGCATGCTTAAATCAGGGAACTCGTCATCACAGGATGTTTGGGAGGCCAAAGGTATGAATGGGGTCACAAAAAGGGTTAGTCCAGCCCATGTCAGACAGGCAAATGTGAGAGCCTGGGCGTGAGCTCCGGCTGAGGAAGCGCTGACACCAGCGGCTGCCGGCAGCCGAGGCTGCGCGCTGGGCACGTGCTGCTCTCTGCCCTGCCGTCCTCCTGGCTCCTGAGCCCTGCTGGTCCCTGCCGTGGGCCAGCGCTGCTCCTTGCAGTCAGGTCAGGAAGGTGAAGGGTGGCTTTATTTAATGCCCATGTGGCTGCTAGATCCTGCAACTTATCCCTGTTAGCAGTGAGGTCCAGAGCCTGAGGTCTTGCAGTGCTCCTGCAGGAGAGCACTGAGGCGAAAAATAACTAAAGTCTAGCTGTTTTGCAGTGGTTATGCTCCAAGCTGGGAAACAGGGTTCCCGGTCACAACAAGGACGCAGATTTGTAAGTTTATCATGGCAGTTCCAGGTTATAAAATAAGCGGGAAAGCTACTGAGGTAGCAAACAGCCTTTTGGACATGTCCGTCCCTGGTAGCTCTCCTGAATGCTGCACAAGCTGAAGTGGGTGGTAGAAAAGCACGTACCTATGTACTCTAGAAACCCTGGGCTGCAGTTATTTCTGGCAGGAAATGTGCTGAGAATTGTGGTATCCGGAGGTAGTTTGGTAATGAAATGTGAGAGGAAAAACAGCACAGTGGTCACTTATCTGACTCATGGATCAGAGACCTTCGGGCCAGAATATGACAGCCTCCCTGCTGTGCAGACCCCCTAAAATTCTCACTTTGGCAAATACTAAAAAAGCACAGCAGCTCTCAGGCAAAAAGCAGTGAGGAGCGCTGTACACGAAGTCCTCTGCACTCACAAATGGTTGCTAGCAATGAACCCCTCAGCCGCGAGCCCTTCAGCCACGCCGTGGAAATCTAGAGACACAAATTACAGGAGGAAGCATAAGAAACTGCTCTCCTTACATCATCCATTTGTGTGGCACGCACATGTCTCAGACATAGCAGGAAAATATTCTCCAGCTATCCCTAGAATTCCTTTAGATTGGAAATCTAGCACAGCCTCACAGCTTGGGAAGCTCTTCTTGAATCTTTTTATAAAAAGCAGAAAACTGCAAATACAGATTTGAAGGAAATTATATTTTTGATGCGTAGAATAAGCAGGGTGGGTCTGTACCATCAAGCTCTGGCATGACATGTCGCTCAACTATTTTTAGAGGATGCAGCTTGTTTCCAAAAAAATTGTGTTTTATGGTCTGAACTCCTCTTTTGTTTCCTGGCAGACTGCTCAGATACTCTCCTTTTCAGGCAAGGAGGGTCCAAAGGAGCTTTTTAGGACTTAGCCTGCCTGAATTTTCCTCAGATAAGATGCCTGCTTGTGTCTCAGGGGTTCTTGCTCGGGTACAAAGGGCAATGTTGGGACTTGGATGTCTCGGAAGGAAAGCAAAAAACCAATTTAATTAAACAGCTGTGAGTGAAATGTTGAAAAATATAGTACCAGGAAATGCTCAGAAGTAAACCTCTGTCCCAAGAACAACCCATGGCATAGTTCAGCCTTTGCAACTTTTATTGGTGTTGCTTTCTTTTTTTCCAAATTGAAGTGCTGGCAAGTAAAATGCTACCCCATTTAATCAGCTGAGCTCAAATGCTTTCTTTCAGCCACAAGGAGCTACTGCAATTAAAGGAAGGAAGAGCAGAAATAATGAATCTGAAAGCGTTTTTGTAAGGCACTACATCTAAACAAAAAATGACTGGTGACTGAGGCAAGAAGAGAAGATTTTTCTCATTTAAAGGTCTGGCAGATAGAGAACAAATCGTTGCAGATGCACGGTACATAGCCCTCCAAAATAACAACCCCGGCCTGTACCCCCAAAATGGGTTTCAGTGCAAAGCTCCCCGTAGGACCACGCATCGTTCTGGCATTTCTGGGGCTACAGAGCCGACTTAGGTGGACTACGACTCGATGCTGAGGATGGTTTGCTCACAAATGGATTAGCTTCATGATGTGAGGTCTGGCTCATGTGGGGTGGCTTCAGTATGTGCAAAATTCATTCTTTTCCATTTGTTGGTCTTGATCGAGCACGGGGCAAGGAGCAGCGTCATCTCAGGTGAACAACGGTGCTGCTATCAATTTATCTGCCTGTGGTAGAAATGGATGAGCTCAATTCTGACCGGATTGTGGAGAGCAAGACTGGGGTGCATAACACCTTGGGGGGGAGCTGCCTATTCCCTGCACCCCCAGCCATGGCAAGCTGCACCCTCTTTTTGGGTTGTGTGCAAGGGGATGGGGCAGAGAACCCTGCCATGGGTTGTTTTGGGGACAGAGGTTTACTTGTTGAAGAGGTTTACATGCTTGAAGCTCTGCTAGCATGGAAGGGTAAAGGTCTGCTCTACCAGGCACAAAATTTTTTGAGAGTCCAAGTAAAATGAATGTGCTTTATTCTGAAGCAGTATTTGAGGACAATATCTACAGGGAGGCAGAACTTGGTGTGGCTGTTCCCCAAGGGGCCCAAGTAAGATGGTTGAAATTTGCCAGGTGCATGGTTTGCTGGCAAAATAAAGTAATTTGGGGTCAATTTGTGCAAGTTTGAAAGTAATTGCAGAGTTGTTTTGAGTGGAAGGGTTCGCGTGAAAAAGGATGAAGTATTAATGGCAGTGGTGCAAGCAGCCCTTGGCTGTGATATTTGCTTGCATTTAGTTTTAAAAATGCAGCTTCCAACTTGGACCATTGGAAATGCTTCTGTTGATTGCCCATGATATTTTCCCAGTTCTTGCTTTGCTGAGGGAGCTGATGTTTTGAGGTTGTTTGTTTGTTTGTTTGTTTTTTCTTTCAGAAGAGCTGAGAAGGTCTGATCTCCAAAGTCCCGTTTGAAACAAAAATCCTCAGTAGCTCTCACGAACAAGAAGCAAGGTTTTGTAGGCACAGGCATAAATTTTCTGTGAAACCAGTTAACAGACTCTGTATGCAAAGTTTGCTGTTGACTCAGCACTTTCAACAGTTTTTAATGTGATTTCTTGGAGCACTTATTCTCTCCGAGCCGTTGAATTAGTTGATCTTCTGAGAACTGCACATTTGCCCTCATTTTGAACTTCGCAGTCAAATTCTATGAAATGCTAATGGTATGCAGTGCAGAGGGCTTAAAAAAAAAGGCACCATAACAGCTGCGGAGCTTGTATTTCTGCAAAACATATTTCTTTTAAAATAGCGTTCACCACATTCAATATCCAGGAAATACGGCCCAGCAATAACAGGTTTGTGAATAAAGCTGGAAAGGAAAGATCTGTGAACCTGAATTGGACAGAAAGGTCTGTAGCCTGCTGTTACAGCCTCTTATTCAATTATCTATTTTAGAGCAACTTGAATAGAAAGAGTCGAAGTGAAATGTGGCAGGAGAACATCTGTGCTACTATAATGACTATTCAGGGCATTTTTATTCAATTGTCAGTTTTGGCTTCCTGGCAAAATACAATTTACATGTAATTTCTCCAAACATTATTTTTACTATAATGAATTCTTTTCCTTATAATAAATCCAGATTAATCTATTTCTTTTCCAGAGGAACTCTGGATGTTAGTGAAAATCCTGTGACTTGAAGAAAGGCAAATTTGGTATGCCATTGTTTTTGTATTTCTTAAAGGAATTAAGTATCACTGTAAATGTCAGTTCCCTGATTCATTAGTCTTTTGGGAATGAAAGCTAATGCTATAATTATAGCTTTGTTCCAAACCTTGATCACAATGACAGTAGATGTTTTCTAATAATTAAAGGTTGTTGAGCTGATTTGTGAACACGATGTTCATTGATATTTTTACCTTGGGTTTTGGTTCACAAATTGTTTGCAAGCAAGATTCTCTCTTTCTGGTTCCTGTGCTGTGATTATCGGGGGGAGAGGAAGAGGCTGACTTTCAGACCGCAGGCTGCCTGCACGTTGCTCATCTTCCCTCTGCCGCCTTTGCAGGGTGCATGTGTGGTCAGTTAGCCTCGGTGCCGGGGTGCTGGGTGCTTGGAGGGCTGGCTGACCTGAACAGGACCCTGGCTGAAGCCCCAAAGTGTGCTCACTAACAACAAGTAGCAAAGGTTTTTGTTAGCGTGAGAGATCCCGTCTTTGCATGCTAATATGGGATTTTTTTGTTTAAAAACTGCAGATTTTTCTCAACGTGTACTTGGATAGACAATAACAGGAGGTGTGTGTGGGTGGGAGCGAGCAGCCGCTCGGCACGGAGAGCGCCCGCCAGCCCGCAGCATGGCTGTACAGCCCGCAGTGACCACTGCCCTGTACAGGCACGGACAACCGGGTATGCTGCCGTGCGCTGCCTCGCGTAAGCCATTGCTCTCCGACAGACCTGCTGTCAGAGGTGCACCGACATGCCGCAACCTGGGCTGGCTGTGCTCAGGGACCGGGCCGGGGATCCCACTCGCTCCGAACCGGTGATGCCCTGCAGGCACGCAGCAGGCACAGGCAGCAGCCTTGTCCCCGTCTCTGAGCTGGGAGCGTAGGGTCTGCACGCAGATTTGCCTTTGCACAAAGCCAGTGTCAGCAAAGAAACAAAATCCCAGTATCCCCAGCCAGTGTCTTAATAATGAGACAAGCCTCAGTTTCGCAAAAGGAGGGAGCAGCTGTTTCGAACTTGTTTTCCAGAGGGAGCTTCTTCGGTGGGTATGTGCCACAGGAGGGAAGGGCTCATGGTAAGAGGAGAAAATGTGTAGGAAGGATGAGCACAAAGAAGTTTCCTCACAGTTTGGCAAAAGTTTCTGCCTTCTTCATTTATGGAAGAGGAGCAAATAGTTTGAGATGTGCTTCTCCCTCTGAGCTTTCTGAACTCTCCCTTTCTTTTTTTCTCTTTTCTTGACCCTTGCTTCACATACTGCCTGCCTATCCTGTTGTTCAATGGAAAAATCCTATTAGAGGTGTACCAATTACCTAGAAATTAAGTCAGATACTGTCATGCTGCTACTTTTCCACCTCAATTATGCAGAATGGAATTAAAAGTACCTTAGAATGAGTCCTTCACTGTTTTATGAACTCCAAACCACACCAAGAATATTCTACCCGATGACCTTTATCTGCACATAATTACAGTCTGAGGCATTCTTAAATCATTTGCTAAGCTATTTCTAGTGTTATTCCATGGTAATCTTAAATACCTAGGGATTACCAGGGATTACTGCCCTATTTTAAGGGCACAGCAGCTAGACATGTAAGTAATTCTGTGTTCTGATACTTTCAGCAAGCATTGCTATCTTTGATAAATGTTTTTTTTAAAATAAAAATTAAAATTGCCTTGTTGTATAGTGTAGAGGTAGATTTATAATTCCTCTTTAAAACTTTTAATAAATTAAGAAACATAACAATAATGTGTCTGTATAAAAAATCCATTCTCTTTTATGCTGAAGCTCACTGTGTATTTTAAGCAATTTCATGATCCTATTAAATGATCATACTTCTGGAGTAAACTTCTTAACAGAATTTAAACTCTGGACTTTTGATGCATGTTATGTGCAGAAGAGAGTGAGTGGAAACAGTCACGTACATGCCGCAGGTCAGCACTGTGGTTTCATTCAGCAAATAATCTGTACGGCAAGTAACATTTCTAGGGAATGGGACGTTACTCCAGGACCCTGAAATAAGCTGCTTCTTACCTCTGGGTTATAAGCAGCTGAACATGGATAGCAATATTGGTGCATAAAATTACTAGCATGTGATAGTTCTTTGTGAAGCAGGTCTGTGGCATTAACCTCGTTTTTAAGGGTGTTTTGGGGGTTAGAGGTACTCTTTGCAAGCTAAAAGAGCAAAAAGTATTTTCAGCTGAAGCTGACCTGAGCTGGGTGTGCCATGGGGGCTGCACTGATCACACCCTCCAGGTCAGGCCGAAAGGGACCATCCAGCTCCCAGTCTGACCAGCCGAATGTGGGACGCAGCTCCTAACCGAGTGGTCGTTGCCTCTGGCTCATGACTTAGTGCTGGTCAGAAGAAATTTGCCCCTGTCCTTGTATTGAGGTCCACCTGCCTAAGAATTAAGCTGTCAGCAAAATACAGGAAAAAGGACAGGAAGGAGAAAAGTATCCGTAACAAACTGGGAAAAAAGTACTCTGAAACATTGAAACGCTAAAACCCTTTCAGAATATTATAGAAGTTAAACACAAATAGCCCTTCTGCTCCATATTGTGTGTACAGAAAAATAAGGTTTTTTTTTCCTCTGTGCTGCAGCAACTGTTACGCAACTGCCCCACTTATTTTGACATCTAGTAGTTGATGTGAAAGTATATGGTTTCTTTCTAGAGCTGGTAAATGCAGTGGCGTGTTGCAAGCCAAAGAAGTTTTACAGAAATCATGTGAAAAAGCATTTGGGCTGTTTTCACAGTATTTATTGAGACTGTATCGCATAGTTTCCCTGCTTTTTTTTTCCCCCCAATTATGAGCCAACAGGGATGTGTGAGTTCCCCTTAGTGCTGAATATCTTTCAATATTGAAATATTGATGCATTTTTTTTCTCTGTATAATCAAAGGTATTTCTTTTTTTTTTCTCTTAAAACTAGGTTCATTAATGGGGCATAGAACAGTTTCAATGCTATAATACACTCAGCTCTTTATCTATCCTTCAATAATCTCTATAACCCCACATGAATGAAGGAGGATGACTTCCTGTCATCCATAGTAATGTAATTAAATCCTGGAATATACCGGTGAGAAGATCTTGTTTAAGAAGCAGTTGGCTCTTAGTGACAGTGGTGATATCTTTTCAGAATTATTTTTCTCCCTTGATTATGCATCTGTCTGTATGTATTTATGTTCCTTCTTTGCAAGCATGCAAACTGGTTCTGGATGTATTAGTCTGTGCTCAGTTTTGCCTATGGGCTCTCAGATATGGCAGTAGAAATGACTCATTATATGAAGATGTGGGTCACAGCTGGAAAACTCCAGAGGGCTACGAATGTCTTGAAAACAACCTTACAATGCCCAACGACATGTGCAAGGAAATTTGACTGCTCTGTGAACTGTGCTCTATGATTTTCCACAAACCAGTCAAGATACTTATATTGGAAAAATCTAAGTCCAAATGTGTTCCTCCAGTCGAATCCTTTAGATTCGTAACAAAGCAATTGAGCAAACAGACATCTTTTAATTCTTCTTCACTTTCCTTCCACTGTCTGTCCAGACTAAGAAATCTCCTCAAAGTTGAAATCCTGGCTGGTAAGTGGATTAGGACTGGCAGATGTCTCTCTACCACTCTTCTTCTACTCACTTATTAGAAGTCAGTAAAGCCCCTTTTTCATTGCTTTCTGCTTGCTGGCATTTTGTCACTGGAACTGCTGCAAGTCTACAGGCAATTAATTACAGTAAGATGTCGTCAACGTCTTTGGAAGTACAAAAGAAGCAGCAGCTTCACCGTGTTAACTCTCACCTGCTTCAGCTTTCATCAGTATCCTTATGATTTTAGGAATTTGTGTTCTCCTCCTTGATCAGCCCATCATTCTCGTTTTTCAAACACTTTGGTTCCCTTGAATGTCTTCCTGTTTCCTCCTTGTATGCTGTAATCCTAAACTTAAACTTTCCTAACAACATGAGTACCTTTTCTTCAAGAAAGTGTGCAAGATGCCAGCTAACTAAATAAAGTCATAGCTGGGATGCATAGTATGGTTAAGTCCTAGGGGTTTGATCCAAAGTAAGCAGGTATTTTTTGTTGTAGTAGTAGCAGTAGCAGTAGCAGTAATAATAATAATAAATAAAAATCAAACAAAATGCAAATGTTACCTTTCTAGATTTCCGATACCTCTCAGTTAGGACCGAAGGCAAGTGAGATACCAGCAATGTATTGAAGTCAATACTTCATTTTCTCCTTTTTCCCTCGTGGCATTCCACCTTTTGGTGTACATTCATCTCTTTTTCAAGAACTTTCTTTTACTCACCTCCTTGTTAACAGGTGATGGAGGTAAAACAGATAGGAGGTGACTCCCACTCTGCCACAGAATATTGTAGATGCCCAAGTTCATGTATGGAGATTAAATATGTTAACGACTGACAAATGCACTGCGTGTTACCCAATATAAAGGAACCGTCCCAACCTCACTATGGCCCTCAGCCACATGTTACCAGATGTTGGGACATTAGTTGGATAACGTATCCTATTGGTACATCCTTGTCTGCCACCCTTCCATGGACACTTGGTTTTGGCCACTGTCAGAGAGAAGGTACTGAGCCGTATAGACCTTTTGGTATGGCCCGTTTCAGGTGGTCTCATACATTGTACTAGGTAAGCTAAAGAGGTGGTCTTTTATCCTTTTACTTTCAGCAGGCGGCTTTCTCTGGGTTCGGACTCCAGACAAAACAGGGTGGGAAAGGTGTCTAGAGTCTGTTGCAGTGGGGCAGAAAGGAAGGGAATGCTCTTGGTTTTAACTCCTGTTCACTGTTGAGAAAACCTTGCTCTAGTAGGAGAAAGGGATGGCTGAAAGGCTTGTGTGGAGGCCACACCAACAAGCTGTCAGAGGGCACCTCTGATGCTGCTTGTCAGGGGCCTGGGACCAGCACAGGACCCTTCAAACCATACCCAGAGCTCTTGGTTAACACATGTCAAACAGCGGCCAAGGAACAGGCAGCTTTCCTGCTCGCTGGCAGCCTCCGCTGACGTCACGACGCACCAAATGGTCCTGGGGATGCAGGAGCTGAAGTGCTCGCACGCAGACACCTGCTGTACTGACCTGGCTTAACTTTTCGGAGAACAGTCCTTACATAGAAAACATCTGGTATCATCTGTGCCGAAGGCCAGCTGAGATCCAGTCAGATAAAATAAACATCTGTTTGAAACAGGTTTCTGAAAACATACATACAAGAAAGGTCATTTTTATGCTTGCCTGACTGATCAGCATACAAAAAAGGGGATGAAATGTTCTATCCATGGCCTCAGTATAGCGTGATTAGTTTTTCATTTTTATTCAAGGCTCATGTATTGTGTTTCTCTGCCTCCCTTTCAGTGGCACATCATCCTGTTTTTCTATTTTACACTTCTTTGAATTTGAATGGTATCTCTCATTCAAAGGGCCCTGCTCTGCCTTGGCTGTCATTTATCCTTGGAGATTTGGTTTGTTAGGGGCTGTGCAGAGGCAATGAGCCCACTTTGCATTTCCAATATCAGCGAGCAGGGGGATTCAGGGGCTGTAGCTGTACTCACTAGTATCACCTGGTGTAACGTGGAGTGCATGTTACGGGACGGGAGGATGCTCCATGCTCAGATCGCTCGTCAGTGTGACGCGGGGAGCATGACACACCGCTGAAATCCAAGGGCTTTGGAAATGCTGTAAATGGTGCATTTACAAAGTAAGTTAAAGATGAAATCTTGTTAAACCATTGGGTTTATGTCCTTGAAATGCAGGACTTCTTTTCCTGCCATGTTTTAATGCAGTTTTACAAGTCCATAGCGAAACCTACAAGTTCCTAACACTTTGCTTTTCTTAATTACAGTGTATTTCTACATCACTCTAGTACTGAACTCTCTAAGATATCATAGTGGCACTGTGTCTGATATGGTCACACACCAGAGTTTCTGCTTAAAAATCACTCCTTGCAGGATGGTTTTTGTTGTTCCTCTCTGGACTCTATTTTAGCGAGACTCTTTTTGGAGAGGTGGTGGCCTGAGCTGGTGTTCAGAGATGTCTAAAGCCAGCCTGCTCATTTTACAGATGCTGCCCAAAGCCAAGCTGGCCTTTTTGCTCTCTGCCGTGTTGTGAACTTAACATCTGCCTTGTCAATAAATTATTTGCAGGCTGTGAGGCCCCGAGAAAAAACTACGGCCATCTGCTCTTGACCTGCTTTGCATAGAGGCCATTTAATTTCTCCAGAAAAGGGTTAAAGCATGCAAGTCCTCTAGAAAAGCAGGGAATCTCATTTTAAAGACTAAGTGACTGAAAGTCTACCTATTCATCCAGTAATCCTTCCTACCTTTTAATTACCTCCACTGCTGTGAAGCAATATCTTATTGCAAGGTCACATTTATCTATTTTCAGCTCCCATCTGTGAATTTTAAGCCTAGGTAAACCTTTCTCCTTTGCCTTTTCTCTGTTCTTCCTGGAAGCACCTGGCTGGGCACATAATTATCAGACCATCTCTCTCATAATTTCTCTTGATGCAATGCAGTGCAATACTATCCTTGCATGGTACAAAGACCATTTAGTGAGGTGATTCAGGTCGGACCAGAAGACCAACCTGTTCTTGTTATTTGCCATCCCACCAGCCTTTCTGACACCTGTATATTCACTTGGCAAGAATTTTATCCTGCCATTCTGGTCACCTGGGTCACTGATAATGTCAACTAATGTTGAACCAAAGACATCTTCTTGGGAATATCTCTTTTCTCATAGCCCTGCTTCTTGATATCTTTTCATTAACGTCACAGTTTGGAGAGTTATCAGTGAGCCTTTTTCAGATCCATAGAAAGTACTCTTTAATTCCAGACAATGCAAGATTTTTAGTCAAAATGTTGTGTGATGGTAAGAAAATTATTTGCATCAACACAGACTAGTTAAAACATATATTTTTTAAAAATAAAAGAACAAGTGTTTATGGAACCTGTTCTCCATGAAATCACACTGACTGGTATTCATCGTACTTTTAGACTTTAACTCTTTTTTGATAAAATCCCGACAAATCTCTGGGAAACTAATGTCAGATTGGAAAACTACTTTCTCTGTTTTGAATAATGGAGTTACACTTGAATATATTCCACTTAAAAGTTTGATTTTTTCTAATATTTATTTATTAATTGGCCTTACTGATACAAAGAGACCTTCCACTCTGGCTAGTGAATTTGGTCCAGCTGATTTGGAAATCCTTAGTGTAATCGGAATCTCCATTGCTAGAGGTGGGCCGTTGTTAAAAGATGGATGGGTTAAGACTTCTGCAGCTATAGCATAGATTTTCTCTCTTCATTTCCTCATTTTTCAGAGGTACATATCTAACTGAACTTGATGCCTGAGAGAGCATTAGAAACCAGGAGGCAACTTTATCTCGGTGGTAATGAGAAAACTAATGAGAAGAAACTATTTCTGAAAACCATCTTTTCATCAAAGCTGTAGTCATCCAAGCACACCCTTACACTAACCAGGCTTCCCAAGGGATACAGCTCTGGAGGAGGTCAGCAAAAGGACACTGCAGCCACATCCAGCATGCTCTTCTCCCCAGGTTCCCTAAATAAGCTCACAAAATTAGTATAAAATGTAAGTCTGAAAATGTCACTGGCAACTGGTATTAAATGTCCCTGACATATCACGAGGCTCTTAACCCGAAAGCACAGCAATCTGCTGTCCTTTCACTGTCACAAATTAATTCCTGGGGAAGAGTGAGTCTGTGTAAGTGACTTGGGGGAGGAAGGGGGTTATAGAGGTTCATTGCCTAAACTAGAAAGAAAAAAAAAAAAAAGAAAAATCCAGACAGCCTAGCTTTGCACTTCAGAACTCTGTCATTTTTTTTCCCTCCTAAGATCTGTCACATGAAAGTTGAAGTGTTTTCCTTTCATGCCAAGCTGTAATATGACTGTGACAGAGAGCACTTTGCTTTTGAACAGCCACATGTTACGCTCATTCTGTGGGAGCTGATGCTCTGACATCCTCACTGTGTAGGGGCTCACCCCACAAAAGCACTTGCTCTGGTGGCAGCTCTGATTATATCTGCTCCTAGGCTGAGCAAAGCTGAATAGGTTTGTGCCTGAAGATGGGTTTGGGGAGCAGTGAGTTCTTTTTTTTTTACTGTTTTTTTCCCCCTGCTTTGTTGCAGGAACATTTTTTCACCAGGTAGGTTGAGACTCTTCATGTTGCAATTAGATGGGCACCTCACTTGCAAGATTTTTTTAAGTAACTATAAAATAATAGGATTAGACTCTCATAGCTTTATACACTTTTCATCAGGAAGGGACTTGGAGTCTTCTGGGCTTCTGATGCAACCAGAATTCAGCAGCCCTGCTCCCTTTCAATTTCAATGCTCAGGATAAGGAGTCTGCCACAGCTAGTTTAGCAGTTAAGTGCATTAGCCAATGTAATGAATTATTGACCAGTGGGTGATAGTTTAATACTTGATCAATGTGCAAAAGTATCACCAAAAAAAAAAAAAAAAAAATCCTAGGTTGAAAAGGTCTTCCTCTCTTAGCAGGGAGACTGCTTAGGCCAGACAAATTCTTTAAGGATTTTATGTGCTTTGCGATCGTTAATTCCTTGAGCACATTTTGGACTCATGCCTTTACCTACCTTGTAGATTTCTGTAAGTAATCACATACATCAGCTCTTGAATATGAATTTAGCGCTTTTTGTAAATGGAGGTTACCTAATTTACAGTAAGCTGATAAACATTTTAAAGGAGATTACCACCATTACCTACATGAGTATAACTCAAGTTGGCAGTAATATTTTGCAAGTTTCACAGGAAAAATAATTGACTACCTGATTTGGTATCTTGTTTTTCACTGTGAGGGAGAGAAAGCCACTTAGGTTCACATTTCTGATGCAGTGCTAATGGGATAAAACCTTGAAACATTAAGGAATCCCCAAGATGGGAGAAATAAATTTTATGAGGTTATTTGTAATTCTTCCTCTGCATGTGTGATTATGCCTCCATCACAATGATTTAATCTAGAGGTTCATTTATTCAGGACAATGTTCTAAGAAGCAGTTTAAGCTTACTGACAGGTAACAGCAGGGAGCCGTACGGCAAAGACTCTTCAGTCAATTAAAGGAGACTGCAGGGGTGAAATTGCGTCTTAGTGGAGATACGCAACTCTTTTTCTCATGTGTTTGCTTAGTTTCCGTACTAAAATTTCTCTCTCCACCCACAGCAGATGGAGTCCATGCAGGTTTAGGAGACTGAATTGATTTCTCTTCCACCGTGAAGCACTGTGGACATAACAGACCTAATGCATTTAAAATTTTGCTTGATTTTTACCTATTTTTTTCCACAGATTGATTGCCTTCCATGTGAGTATAAAAATGTCTCTCTCCACCTCTATAAAGAATTCTTTTGTTAAGGTATTTGATGATGACCAAGCATGGAAGAAGCTATATAAATGTAAATTTTATAAGATCATGTCAGTAGGTCAAACGTCTTTCAGCATAACTTGTTCAACAGTAACAAAAATCACACAATAATTTGGGAAAAGAGAGGACTTTTTTTGGCACTTGCACAGCTAATAATGTCATGCTCAATATTACACATTAAGTCTTCTGGCATTAGGTTGATTAGTTCTTTTCTGGGGCCATCATTAAGCCATGCCAAACAAGAAAAAGTTCCTCCCCTGTGGGTGATTTAAGAGACTCCAGAAGCACTGGGAAATGGCATAGGTTTTATTCTGTCAAGAACACTTTCTTCTTATTTATGTTTTTAATAGTTTTCTAGACTGTTAATACTCTAATTCCACCAGGCAAAATACTAAAAGAAGAGGTTACCTGCCACAGTGACCAGAGCCAGGTAACACCAGAGTGAGAATTGCATGTGTAGCTGCAACTGTCCCTTGGGACATCATGTAATGCTGTTAAAAACAGCTGGATATGTCACAATTAAGTACTATATATTGCTATGTATTGCCATTCATGCACTTAGTAAGTATGATCGTATATATGTTTCTGTAACTCTAACAGACCTTTATCAAGTGTAAACAATGACGTAGATTGCAGAAAGTCAATTAATTTCATGTAGACTTATAAAATGGTATTGGAATAGGTCAGGACATGGAGCAATGAGGGACCTCATGTCTCCTTCTTCCTCTGCTTAGGCACAGAAGTGGTCTTGTGAATATGCCATGGCTCCCTGTCTGGGCAAAACACACAGTGGCCATCCTGCTCTCCAAGGAACCTGGGTACCTCCACGAGGTGGAAACACTGCACTTCATGTCCATAGCCATCTCCGCTAAAGATAATAAGAGGACTATTATTTGATGGTAAATTTGGCAGTCATAGCGATACCTGCCTCCTATTCCCACTGGAAAGGCAGGAAAGAGTTCCCCTGAGGAGAGGCAGGATTGAGCCATAAACGAGGAATGAGGGGCTTCCACAGGATGCATGTGCTACAAGGCAAAAATGTCAGCCCATGTACTCAGAAGAAGCACAGCTGACTGCAGAGGAATCAGCTACAAGGAGCTGAGATGGCACTAACTTTCAGAGATTCAAAATAAAAAGATGGATTAAGGCTGTACAGCATCTTCTTACTGAAAAAGAAAAAAAAAAAACCCTGAGAAAGTCTTTAGGTTGATGAAAGGGATTGATAAAATAATCTCTTTACTAGTGCTGCTGGAAAGCACAACATATACAAAAGTTAAGTTGGTAATGTGCTTTGTGTTCTGGCTGCACTCCTCACAGCGACACAGCTACCATCAAGGATGATCGGGGGAGAAGAGAGAGATCAGAAAATCAATTGACATCTACTTCTCTAATGGCACCTTCTACTGAAGACTTGATGAGTCCCACGAGGGCTCTGCCTGCAGTGCCTCACAGCTACACTGGCACCCAGTTTCCCCGGTGTCACGGACTTCAGTCGTGTGGGTCACCTACCTTGTAGGTGTCCTGTGGTGACCAAAGCATGTGAGAAGGAGCAAGCTTTAGCTCTTTCCCATTTGAATTACAGCTTTTCCAGAGGTTGGATTCGTCAGGTTCGTCACAGTTTTACTACTTATGCCGACTTCTGCTGGAGATCTAAGGTCTCTTCTTGGAAGGAAAAGTCAGCAAGGAAGAGCTGGTTCCTGTCTTGGTAGAGAACTTCAACATCTAACTGAGAGAGGGTAGGGGACAGGTTTCCTCTTCCATTTAAAAAAGCCTGATTTTGTCTGGAGGAAGTACCTGGAGGCTGATACATATGGTCAGAGGCATGGTATAATGGAAAAAAGTTCTGATAGGCCAGTCTGCCACAAATTTAGCCCTGCCTGTACTTAAGAGAGGCTTCTGTGAGTGAAAAGGAGGTTAAACTAAAATTTATAGACATGAAACTAACTGTATACATTTTTCTGCCAGGCTTAGGTCTTGCTAGCTACGCTTTATGGAAGAAGGAATTCATATAATGTCGATGACAGAATTCCTTGAGAAACCAGATGTAAGACAAAAATACTCTCTCAGTCCTTTGTCTGTTGCAGTAGCAAAGTAAAACACTCCAATGAAACATAGAATTCTGGTTGAATTTCAAAAATGCTTGTCAAAATCACTCAAGAATGAAAATATTCAGAAGATTAGCAAGTTGAGATGAACCACTGTGTTTATTTTGTTACCCCAGGTTATTCTCCCAAGCCTTCCCGTCATTTGTGGTGTACTTCCTGCAAGCCTGCAAGCCTGGTGTTTGCTAGCAGATGTTTATATAAAGTTGGCTATAATTAAGAAAACTTGAGATGTTTGACTAAACTCTCTGATTTAGATATAGAGTAATTAAGTAATGACTACTCTGTTTGACATGCTTGTGCTGCATAAAACCACGATAAAAGTGTTCGGGGTGAAATGAAGTGAAAAATCTGAGTGTTTGTAAGGAAGAAGGAGGCAGCCCGACAGAGGGAGACAATGGGGGCAAGTGTTTTCAGCTGCCGCATGAATATTCCCAAAACCTCAGTTATGAGGCTGACCTTACTGTTTGTCTGGACTTAACCCACCCCAGACCATGCTTTTGGGAAGCCATCCTGGCTGCCAAAGGGTAGATGCTGTGTGGATGGCTGTGTGGGTCAGAAATATGAAGAAACTAGTGTTTCTTCCCTCTTTGACTCGCAAGTTGTTAAGAATATCAGAGGTAGCAGAAATGCCAGCTACAGTAAACTTCATTGGGAATCAGCAGTTTTGGATCTCTTTAGGGGCTGCTGGGCATTGAAAGGGGGAGAGGAAAATCAGCTCTTGCAGTTAAGGGCAGTTGTCATTAAGCCAGTTTACTTGTGAGGAGTGAGGAATGGCAAAGAAGGGGAGAGACCCATGGGAAGAGGAACCTGGCCACACCTCTGCTCCCCAAAATAGCGCTCTGCATGTGATGCTGTGCCTCGCTTGTACCACTCAGCATGGAGCAGCCCTGCTCCTGCAGCTCGCTGGTCCGACCTGGGTGTCCAGCCACGCTTGTGTCATCCCTCCTTCCTGGGAAAGGTCTTGTCTCCACCTCTGTAACAAGTCTGGCTTTCTAAGCTTACGTGGTTTTAGGTTATAGAAAGCAAAAGACAGCGTACTTTGGTGACTATTGGGAAATGGATGGACACAAGTTGATAAAATGAAGGAGAAAACTGACCCTTGTAATTTATAATAGTAATCTCCAGCACATTTAAATGGTAGTAAAATGAATCGTTCTTCTTTGGTGCCAGAATGATTTTCTTAATTTTCCAGAATTACCTCCTGTAAGTAATCTGGCCTCATTTTTTTTTTGAGGGTACAATGCAGAACAACTGTTTTTTAGGGTCACAGTCAGTGGGCTGCTTCCTCTGCTCTTCAGAACTGATTTTCTGGACAAAAAGGTCCTTGTTGTCTACGGGTATATAGCCTTGATGACAAAGTGCAGGAAGGTTTGCAAAGGCTAGCAGTTGATTAAATGTTTTAATTTAAACTGTCGTTTATTTATTTAATGCACCAGTAAAAGCTTACTGCTGTTCAGTGTGAATTGTTCTGTTAATAGTAGTGGCAATAGTTTTCACTTATGCTAAAATATAGCCTTCTTACCTCCTTTTTGTTACTTTTTTTTATGACTCTTTATAAAGGTTTTTAATGTAATTTAATAAAATGTCCTGGTAAAAACATGACTGGCCTGCAAACAGTTTTAACTGCTATAGGGTTGCCAATGGAGAAAATTAAGATTTCTGTTAAGAAATCAGTGAAATGTTTCTTTAGCTGTGAAAGAAACCAGTGTACCACTGTTGCTTTCAGGCCACCCCAGGCAATCCTGTTCATAGACAGTGATGATGATATTATTGCTGGTGGCAGATGCCTCTCCCTACCAGAGCTGAGGGCAGGGTGAGAGCTGACTTCTCCGGGCTGGAACTGTAAGTTTTGCATGGCGAAAAAACATCCTCGTAATACTTAACATTAACCCAGTCCCTTTTATTTAAGCACTCACAATGCTTTACAAGCCTTAGCTAATGAAGCCTTACAACACCCTGCAGTGCGCTGTAGGAAAGTGCTGTATGGGATTATTAGATCGAAGCCCTGCCAGCTGGCACGGAGCCCTGCGAGAGTCCTCCTGCTGCTCCACCACGCATGAGAAAGACCTGCTTAGAGATCTGCTTGGCTACTCTCCATTATCAAAAGTAGACAGGCAGATCTCTCTGAAGGTGTGAAGGGGACGTATCAGTTGTGGGGTGTTTAATAATAACACTGAGATATTATTCCTTGTTTGTAAAAATAAACTGACTCCTCATTAAGGCAGTTACTGAAAGAGATGTTGTAACGGCACTCGGCGTTGCAGCCCTGCCCCTCCATGCAGGCTCCTTGGGCCGCCGTTCAACTGCTCCTTCTTGCAACTTTTGCTTCTCCTTCCGCATTTTTTGCAGGATTCCAGAAGTGAAACAGAAAGGTTGAAAAAAAAGTATATTACTTTAGTCTTTCCCCTTGTAAATGTGAAGAGTGCACTGGGTTAGGGCAGTATGGTGGGCAATGAGAGTTTACCAGTATCACACAGGGCAGACCTGACAACACAGTGGTGTGAAATTGTAGTTGAGTAGTCAGCGTTAGCAGGGACCAGGTAACCATGCAGAAGGTAAGGACAACAACAAAAAAGGTAATAGTTTAGCTGAAAAGTACACATCAAAAAAGAGCAGTTAAAAAATTGGTTGCTAAAAAATTCACTAGCCAGGCATGTCAGTGGTAAAAAAAGTGAATGTTTTAAACCTGTTACAAAAAGTAAGCAAGTTGGGGCATAAAAAGGCTTAGGACTGCCTGTTCCTCCCTCGACGTTCACACGCTGGGCCCACGCAGCAGCAGAGGCATGCATGAGCTCATATGCAGAGCACAAGGTACTGGCCTGACAGCAGCCCATGGGAAAGCTCTAGAGCGGGCTGGCCAGAGGGGCGGCCTTGGGTCCAGCAAGCTTGGTCTGGCTCCCGTCACCCACCCTGACAGCCGACTGAAAGGGGAAAAAAAAAAGGGAAAAAAAACCCAGCTGAGCCTCATTAAAATTACCCAGCAGCCCTTGGCAATATCAAATTGAATAGCCCCGGTTAGAGGATGCTTCTGTGCACCCAGTGCAGACAGTTCAGTCCCAGGCTTATTATAATTCTGCTTGTTAGGGACAGTGCCAGGGCCTGGCTGCGGTCGTGGCAGTGCTTTCAGCATCGCTGCAGCTTCAGAGCGTGCGGTGGTGGTGACAGCGGTAGTGGTGGTGGCGGCAGTGGCAGCTGGTGCTGGGGTGCAGCACGACTCCCGGTGCCCAGGGACCCGTGCACCACGGGACCACGGGTCTCACACTCGTGTGCGCAAAAATGGGTTGCCACTGCTGTTTCGCTGCCATTATATGTAATCCTCCGAGCTGCTCCCATGTCCTCTCCCCTCAAATTCTCATGATGGATTTGGCATGTGGTTTTGATCTGAACTTCCCGGCAGCAGTGGAGAGCCCCCGCAGCTAAACCCTGGACCCAAATGAAATGCAATCTCTCTCAAAACTCAATTCAGAGCCGTGGGTTTTGATTCGGACACATAGATGTGGGAGCCACCTGACCGGTTTGGACCTCGATGCGGATTTTCTCAGACTTTTTAGGGCAGGGTATCCCAATTTTAATGGTAGACTGGTGGGTCTACTGCAGAGTTCTCACGCTCTGTTGTATTTTTCACAAGTTGCCTGGGCTTGCTTTAGATATAATAATGCTGATGGGTTTTTTGTAGCAAGCAGTGTGTGTTTGAGTCACACAGTATGCTTCGCCTTCTCTTCTTCAGGATTTCAATAAACATACTGTTTACGGCTATCATTAGAAGGAATAATCCTTTGGGCATAATCTAACATGCAATTTCTTTATACTTGTTGTGAGCCTGGAACATCACGATCAAATTCCAAAATGGTCATAAACTCTTGCTCATCTTATCATATTTATTTTATTAGGGCAGGATCTTCCGAAGAGCTTATTTTAATAGCTCTTCTTTCTTTGTGGTTTTCAATGAAACACATTTTTGAGAACCAAGCCAATGAATTCAAACACTTGGGGTTTTTTTATTATTACAGTTTTGCAGATGACTCTCTAGTGTTTCAATGTAGTATCTAAATATAAGTGTACTGTGTACTTTTTTTTGTAACAGCTCTTAAAAGGGCACTTTGCTTCAATGCTAGCAGTGTTTTCTGAGTTCTCTCTCCTTCTTATCTGTCTGTCACCTTATTAATTACTGTACATTAATTCTGTCTTCATTGCTGCTAGGCATAACTCGTAAGGCACTTTTGTTCTAGACCTAATTTCTGCAGGAGGCCTTTCCTGCCTCTTAGCCATTGTCTTCGTTGCCTTCACCCCTTCTCCAGTGGGTGTGTATACACAATCACAAAACATGGTCTTCTGAGACTCAGTCACGATGCATAGATTTTGCATGGCTTTGATTAAGCCCTATAGGTGTGGAATATGGCTATATTCAGACTTACATATCAAACAGCTGTCTCTGAAAAAGACCATCTTGACCATTTTTATGTCAGTGCCATTACTTATTTGCTCCATCTTAAAAGGCAAGGTGTGTTTTAGGGGCAGGATGAATAGTTTTCGATATGTGCATTGAAGGTGACACTCGCCAGCTGCTGAGAAGCCATCGCAACTGCCTCCTTCCCTGGGAGCAAAACTCCCCTGGGAGCTGGCTGTTGTGGCAGCTCGCGTGGGTTTTTGCCTTCCGCACGGGCCATTGCTGCTAGCTGAGCAGCTCAGCCACAGTTCCCTGTCCCTTTCTGCAAAATGGTGGCAGAACCTCCTACTTGACCAAAATAGACTGTGTCTTCCTCCTGTGCTCAGTAGTCTCCTGATTGGAAGGGCTTGTTTCCAGCAGAAATGCACAAGGGAAGCCATAGGGAACCACATCACTCTCTGTTGCACTCTGTATGCAAAAATCCAGCCATAATTGCACACTTTGTGCTTGTAGAACTTTATAATTCATATGTTTACAGAGGACAAATGGCGTATTGTTTGGCCGTCTGGTAAGGACTCAGAAATACAGCCGGCCAAAGAGGAATATAACATTTGTATTGCTTTCTACATTTGTGTCCCTTGCCCTCACAGCAGTCCTTGCTGTTCTGTTTTCTGTGGCTAAAACATGTCTGAATGAGCCAAATGGCAGTCATTAGTTTACAGGCTAAATTGACAAGCAAAGGCATCTTGAGCATCAGGCAGAGCAAAGTTGAGTTCTGCTATTTGCATCTGCTGAGTACAACTTGGATCTATTATTTCCGTTCACTTTCAACACTGTATAGAGATTGATTTAATATTCTATTAGAAGTTGATGCTGCTTCATATTAATCATTGCAAATCTCACAGAATATGTCATTTTTTTGACAGTAAGTGAAAGATGCTGGTGCTGAGGCATCTGTGGTGACTTGACCTTGGCTGGACGCTAGGTGCCCACCAAGCCACTCTCACTCCCCTCCTCAGCAGGATGGGTTGGGGAGAAAATAAGATGGAAAAAAACCTTGTGGGTCAAGATAAAGGCAGTTTAATAAATCAAAAGCAAAAGCCGTGTGTGCAAGCAAAGGAAAACAAAAGATTTATTCCCTACTTCCCTTCAGCAAGTGATGTCCAGGCACTTCCTGGGAAGCAGGGCTTCAGTACGCCTAGCGGTTGCTCCGGAAGACAAATATCGTAATAATGAATGCCCCCCACCCCCTCCTCCTTTCTCTTAGCTTTTATCGCTGAGCAGACGTCGTATGGTATGGAATATCCCTTTGGTCAGTTTGGGTCAGCTGTCCTGGCTATGTCCCCTCCCAAGATCTTGCCCATCCCCAGCCTGCTGGTGAGGGGGGATGTTGGAGAGACAGCCTCGATGCTGTGCGAGCACTGCTCAGCAGTAGCCAGAACACTGGTGTGTTATCAACACCTTTCTGGCTACCAATACAAAGCGCAGCACTATGAGGGCTGCTATGGGGAAAATTAACTCCATCTCAGCCAGATCCAATACAGGCATCTCAGTGGAGTGAATGTGAATGCATCGGTTCTGAGCACAGACTGGTTTTGCCAGCATTGCCCTTTGGAAGCTCTCCCTCGGGGTTTAGGGTCTAGAGCAAGCCTGTGTAGGCATAACTCCGAGCTGTGCTGGGTGAGAGTCGGGGAAAGGAAGAGGGAGTGAGAGGCAAAGCTGGGGAGGGAAACGAGGCTTTCCTTACTCAACACGCCGCATGCCCCACTTACAGCCTAGGTCAAGACATTGGGGCTTCAGCATTCACCACAGAGGGAGCTGAAATGCAAGGAGGGTTATGTTAAACCATGTTGGGGTGAAGAACACTGCTCCTTTCCAAGTCAGTATCTGACAAGAAAAGGCTTCTAGTAGCTTCAGGAAACATTTCTTCTTAAAGACGGCATATAAAGGGAATTTCAAGGAATGAAGGCAAGCAACTGAAAGGTGAAGAGTATCTAAGAGGTTTGTTAAAGGAGATGTATGTGAAGGGATTGTGTGGGAAGAAGTGTCACCTCACTACCAGAGAGATATCTAAACTACAACATGCCCCAGGAAATCTCTAGATGAGACAGATATAAACTGCTTAATTGCAGGACTGTACACAAGTTTCTGTTGATTATAATTTTAATTAGCAGCAACAGAAGAAAATCTTCTCAGCCATGCAGTAAAACTCAGAGGAGATCCTGCAGAGATAGCTTTGAACACATAACTGAAAGCATTTTGGAATTAGCTACTGTCGGTGCCTTGGATCTAAGTCTTTTCTTGCACATCTAAATTTAGTTACTAACTGCTCCCCTAACTGCTTCTACTGCCTGACAAACCTCAGAGGAGGGCTTCTCTTTTCCAAGCTAGCAAAGGATAAAGACAGACATCTGGGACCACAGAGGGGCTGCAGGCGTAGAATGGATTTAGACCCATAATGAACATACATCCTAATAGGGGTACTTGGTGAAATACACACAATGGCCTCTGATTCAGGGCCTGTGGTTGTGACTGTCATTCAAATACTGATGGAAACAAACTCTGGAAATGCATGGAAAGTCTCTTGGTTCCTAGCGAAACGGCGCTTCTGAACCATACAGTTTCCAGGTGTCCTTGACTCTCTTCTTGAAGTGGATCTGTCTTCTGAGTGCCTGAACGTGAGTGAGTGCACCTTCAGCCTCCAGTGTTGAGCTCAATCAGATGGGTGCACTCAGGTGTTCGGCCAGAGCTGTGTCCTTGCAGTTACCAGAAGCTCCTGAATTCAGCGACGTGGCCACAACAGTTACTGGTTCTGAGAGGTGTGATCATGGCTTCTCACAGGCATGGAGAGGACAATGCACCCCGGAGGGACAGAGTACAGGTTGTCTTTGTGCTTTCTCCAAAAAGCTGACTCTTTGAACTTTTACAAATCTGGCAAATAGCTGGAAAGCAGGAAGCCCCTGTCCACAGTGCAAGCAAGCAAGCCCCTGCCACCCCTGCCATTCCTGCACGTGAATGTATTTTTGTTTACCTGCCTAGGCTGGTGTAAAAGCATGTCCCTGACCTTGTTGTTCAGCCCCTGTTAAAAATGGTAGCACTGGATGTCAGGTTCCTCTCTGAACCTGTAAGGGTGGGGTGGAGCTGCGACACCTCCCCAGAGGAGCTGCTGGGGGCACAGGGGAAGCACGTCCTGGGTGCGAGAGCCGGCAGGCTCTGGCTGGCACTGCCCCTGCCTACGTCCACGCTGCCGCACCATGCACCCACGTGGTGACACTACCCCAGCTCCACCATGTGGGCTTGGATAGATCCACCGGAGTTGCTGGTGAGATGGATCTGGTGGAGATCCCATGTCTAAGTCGTTAATGACCAGAGGACCTTGACATGTTTACAGTGGAAAACCTGTGACCACACATCATGTTTACCAGCCAAGGGATTCAGAAACAGCTAAAATAACATAACTGGAGCATGAAATCAGACAGAAGTGTCAGGCTGGAGAATGAAAACTGCATGCTTATTAAATTGATAGTAATAAATTTTTTTGCCATTGTTGAGGAGAAAGAAATGACGTGGCTGGTACACTCTGCTAGAAATACATTAACACTGGCCCTATTAGATGCTCCTTTGTTTTGAAAATGTTACACTGTCCCACTGCAAACATCTGCTGGTTGCATAACTCCCTTGAAGGGCTACGTCTCTAATAGCAGCTCAGCTTCTTTAGAAAGTGCTGGAAGAACCACTGGAGAAAATGCAGCTCGCTCTTACAGAAAGAGTAGGGGCCTATAATCTTAGTGTTGAGGGGATGTGCTTGCAGAGGGACTGTGTAAAGGTCAGAAACAAGCTCTCCCACTGAGCTGTGGCAGCTGGTTTAGTCACTGGGACTGGCTCCCTCTGCAACCACACTCTTTCCCATAAAGTGACCACAGCAGAAAAAAAAGCAAGATTAGTCAAAGGAGTCAGTAATAAAAAAAAATGTTTTACTTGCAAGTTGGAAGAAGGGTAGGAAAGATGGAAAAATGCCATGTTTGACTGGCTTCCTAAGAGGTGAGTAGTGGTGTTGTGTGAGTGGAGATTGAGGGTTGCCCAAGGCAGCCCTGGCAGAAGCACTTCCCTGCAACATGTGGGCAAAGAGCTGCGACCCACACCTCGACTGCAGCCTGGGAAAGGTCCTGTGCACCCGTGTCACCCATGGCAGGCAAAGCTGATATTGTCCTAACCCTGCTCCCCTGCTTGAGAGCTGTAATGGCGGAAATTGTAGCTGAGAACCAGGAGGCTTCAGGTGGGAGGAGAGAAGCTGAGACTGAGCTTGGGAGAAGGAGAATACGGAGCCAGGAGAGGAAGAGAGGGCAATGCACATTCATTTTGTGGTTTTGCTCACTCATTTTATTGTCTGTTCTCCATTCTAGACCTATTTACCACAAAGGTTGTGTTAGGCTGCTCTACATGTAGGCTTCACTGCTGATTGACTTACTGATGCCCACAGAAACAGCTAAAACGTCATTGATATACATATGGATTGTTTAAATAGGCTTATGGTTAAAGGTTGAACTAGGGTTGGTATCTGTAAAAAGAAGAGCAGGAGGGAAGGGTCTCAGTGGTGGGGTAGCCCCTCAGAGAAGGCAGCAGTCAGAAGTCAGTTCTCATGACTGAAGAGGTGCAGTCATGTGTTCCTAAAAATATGGCCACAAAGTGGGAAATTAAAAGGTGTAACACCCCTCCCCCCCAAATCAATAGGTGGATAAATAAAGGGGGGGGGGGGGGTGGGGAAATCCAGGGAAAGCTGGCTCAGATTGAGATCCTGTAAGAAGAAGTCACGTGAGGGTTTCCCAGGAGTGGCTTTTGGGTAAATCCCAGGCTGGGGATAGAGCCAAGCTAGACCACTGCTGACAAAGACCTGCAATGTTGTATCTTTCCAGGATACAGCATAAAATGGGCAGATGGCCGTGGCTTGCTTCCTTGTGGTCTGGCCTGGATCCATGAAAGGTTAGTGTAGTAAAAACAGCTGCAAGGAAAGTTGGCTTCTGGGTCCCTTAGGGCAAATGGATTCACTGAAGCCCATGGAGGAGGAGCAGAGCCTAATGGATGAGCAAGGAATGCGGTAACTGTGCAAGCTTTTCACCCTAGCCCCAAATTATTGGTGATTACTGGACAAAATGAGATTCTCATCAATCCGTTTTGTCTGATCTGCCTCATGTTATATTTTATAAACACCAGAATGCTATCTGGGGTCTAGCCTTCAATTTTAAAATGTTTTTATAGCTTGGCTGTAAGACAAAACATGCATTTTCCTCCTCATTGGGAATAAAAGAGCATAGCTAGCTCCTGGAGAAGAAATGTCCCTCTTCTCTCTGGGGGAGCCTTGGCTTGTGGGGTCACATCCCAGATGCCAACGTGTCAGATCCGTCTGGCGTCCATGGATTTGGCACAGTACCCCTGCAGAGGCAGATGAGAAGAAGGTCTCATATTTGAAATGGCTTACTGAGAGGTTTGGTCTACAGACTGGGAGTGGATGGCTGGTCTGATAACGCTCACCGTGCATTTCTGCTTTCATGATCCAAAGTCACTGGCCCAGGGCCACCCACTTGCTGGTGGAGTAACGGAGCTGGCTTGCAAGATTGTGGTCCTTAATGAGCTAAGTTAATTGGGGAAAATGGTGGCAGTTTCCACAACACATACCATATTCAGGGAATATGGGTTGTAACACGTCCCCTACAAAAAGGTTCAAGGAGATCTTCATGCTTCATGCTTGATCGCTTCCTAGGGAAGCTGAAGGTTATTGCTGCCTGGAGTACTGCTATACTTCTTAGCAGGGAAGGAGAAAGACTTCTTTTTTCAGCCTACAAGTGCTCACTCCCTTTTCTTTGCCACGAGGAAATTGAGTCTTAGGGGATCAGGAGGCAGAGATGGTTCCCAGAAGTAATGTCTGGCCTGATATGTATTTTTCATATACATAAAACAATCACTTGTCTGAAGCAAAGGTTATAGCAGAACTGTTAGCTTAAAGCAGTTCAGCCCAACCACAATATATGTGATCCTGCCAAAGTGTGGGAAGAACTTGGAATAAACCGGAGACTGTTGCCCTTAGGAAGGGAAGCTTTCAAAGCATGGACACAGATTTCGTAGGACCAAGCAACACAGCTTTGGAAGTTATAGATAATTGTGCTGGCAGATGCTATTTGACATTATCAGTCTGGTGCTGTCTCCAGGTAGGGCAGTGGCAGGGTGTCTGCTCTCTGGCAGGTCAGGTCTCCTTTGGGAGAACAGGCAGTTACTTCTCCATTCCCTTCTCTCTAGCTTTTGGGGAAAATGTGGTGGCATTCCCTTTGGGGCATTCAAAATCATTCTCAAGCAATGGAAAAATTAGAAATGCTGATTAAAATGAAGTTGAGGGCTTAAACCACAACCTCCACAGAGCTGGGGCAAATGATTAATACTGACAATGTCCACAGCGCAGGGCTCTCTGTTGTGCTGGTGTGTCGTAGCAGAGATATAGGACCTGGGCTTGCTGAGAGCCAGATAGGAGTGAACACGCATGGAAAGGGGGGTTGTGTGGGAGGGTGTTGCCTAAATGGAGCTTTTGGCATGTCCCCACCATCTGTAAGGTGGACTGGAAAGATGCTTCCACCTAGTTTGTAGGCAGCTGGAGTGTGTTACCTTGCTGGAACATGCTGACCTCTGTCAAATACATTTTGATTTTTTTATTGCAGAGCTCCTTAGGGACGCTTTCATGAACATACTGATGGGCTTTGTTTAGAGGAAAAAGAAACAGTTCTTGGAGGGTCTGTAAAAAACAATGTATATAGAGTGTCTGTATATACATATGTATGTATATATGCATAGTTCCTCGATTTAGCATATGGAGTTAAGATGGAAAAAACTAATTTTGAATCTACCAACCTTGAAAAGCTTTTCAAAGACATATTAATGCAGAGCCAAAACATGAGAATCTGACCTAGGTTGGTTTATACATATGAGCAAAAATATTTAGTCAGCTAGTAAGTATTTGATTAACCTTTGTTTATTGCTTCAAGATGAGAGACAGTTAAAATATAGGAACTCGTGGATTATATTTTTGCTCTTTGGCTAATGTTCACTTCCTCCACGGAAAAAAATATGGTGTAGTTAGGAAAAGAATGTATCTCCTCCTTATCTCAAAACCTGTATTTCAAAGTCCAGAGCTGAACTCAGGAGAAATGTACCTATTCTTTTTTTTGTTTGTTTAAAAAGAAAGCAGAAGACAGTTACGACCAATGAGAGGCCTTGCATCACATACCCCCCCTGCCCCCACCCCGATGCAGCAAACATGGAGATAGAGGCAAAAGCATGTGCAAAGCTTCTGCTTTCTGAGTTGGAGAGAGACCTGGATTTTTTGTTTGTAATCTAAAACTAAGCAATGTCAAAGACTGAGCCTTTTTATGCACTTTCTGTTTCTAAGGCTTCACTTTACGAGATGTTTTACACTTTAAACCGCTTATTTCAAAGGGAAGACACAACGCCTTTTTGGGCTGTGAACTGCTGCTAACAAGACCCATCTGCCACATCCATCCGCCTTCCTAGCATGGGTCAACAGAGCAGCGCTGCCCCTCTGCACAGGGTCCTGGCATGTGCCGCTTTGAAAGTTGCCATGAAATCACCCATTTTTGTCCTGTTATGTAATCCAGGTTAGGAATTCTTTTGTCCTGAATAGTCTGATGGGAGCATGTTGCAATACAGAGAGGGCACGCTGGTGCTGGCTGCCTGAACCACAGGGACTGAGAAGAGGGTGGTCAGGAGGAGGCTTGACCCAGCTGAGCTCTACTGTGAGCTACAGCTCACGTTGCCGGGGGCGGGGGGATTACGAAAAGTGGTAATTGCTATCTGACCTTGAAGGACTGGAACATCCTTTGTGACAAAGTAGAACAAGACCTTTCATTCGGGTGTGAATGTAGCAGGGTGTAACCAACAAAACAAACCTCAGCAATTTAATTCATTTTTTGTTATTTGGGTTTTTTTTTCAATACAATAATTGTGCTCAGTAGGGATAGACTGAACTAGATGCTTTGCATGCCATAACAGTTCGTCGCTTGAGGGTCACTTTTGAATGAGGATTGTCAAGGAAAGAGCACTCTGACACAGTCCCATATGCCCTGGTCAGAAACAGGTTTTGTTGGTGTAAATTGTTTGGCACTTGGGGCAGGAAGAATCTCTGTCTCAGGCACTATTAGAGGCACAGGCCTCGCTTAGATCTAGTATCATACTAGGATGTGGAAATGACCTAAGGTCATCTTTTCTGCTTTTGCAGTGCAGCATTTGTAAAATAGCATCTGTTAGAAGGTGCTGTAGACAAAAATGTGAACACAACCACAAATAGGAGGGGATCATTAAGAGCATCTGTGGTGGCTTTTCAGGAGGAGTCTCCAAAGCCACGTGTCCGTCCTTGATAAACTCCAAATCAACTTGCAAAAGTGGTCCTAGCCAGCATTTTGCAAAGGCACACAGGAGAGCAGATCTGAAGATCCCTCCTTGCAAGATTCAGGTTGAGTAGAAAGCCGTATGGTGCACAATGCAGTTATTTAGCAAATGTCAGTCCTTTTGTTTTGTGGTAAATACCTGTCTTGAGCTTCCTGGCTCAAAATGAACTCTTTAGCAAAACTGAATCTGTAGGTTTGTTTTCTAAGCTGGCTCAGCTTCCCAGACAGCGTCAGAGGCCAGCCCCACACATAGCCGTGGTGATGGAGGTGGAGGCCAGGCAGGACTGTCCATGGCCTCATGCTCTACGGATCTGTGCGAAGGACAGTATCTCTTTCTTGTGCCCATGCCCAGACTCATTTTATTAATGTTTGTGTTTGCCTTTCTTGCTGGGCACCTACGCAAGCAAGTCATTAATTAGATGGTCAACTCCCCTCCGCCCCTCAATTTTGAGGGAGTGCTTCAAACCCTTTCAGAAAGATTATACCTGCTATGGTCTTCATTAGCTGGAAAACCCAGTGCTTGGTGAAGGCAGGCATTTTTCAATAGCTCTACTTTGCAGGAGAGGGAAGCACAGAGAAATGCTGTGAATTACCCAACACTGCAAAGTGGTTTAATAGGAAGCCTTGGATTTTGTTTTGACTTTTTTGATTCTCAGTCTGATTCTATGTCTACTGCTAAGGTAGCAAAAGATTTCTACATTTCCAGAGAGAAATGCATTGCTTTGGGCTGAGCAAAACCCCAGAACACAACTCTATTAAGAGCCCTGGGCTGTATGACTGTTTTTACTGTTAAATTTGCAATTAATAATAATACTAATAATCCTAATAATACTACTAATAAACAACAATTTTATTCCTTATTCTTCTCCCCTTGAATTTAGTGTTTTACAAGCTCTTACTGGTTTCAAAAGCAATTCAGCCTGGGCTTGTGATGGGCTCACTCATGGCTCCAAGGAGTGAGAAAACACTGGGAGGCAGGTTGGAGCCAAGTGGTGATGAGCAGCTCAGAGAGGTGCCACTTGCAAGAAGCAGGCATTCGGCTAATGAATGTTTCCAAGTGCAGCAGAGGAAGCAGGTTGCCCAAGATAAACAGAATATATGTATTTCTCCAGTTTTTGCTGGGGCTTTGCCCCAGACTGGGCATGTTTGGGGAGCAGTGACCCTTCTTGCCGTTACCAGCTCTGGACATCCCTTGGTTAGGCACTACAAAAGTTTTCTCATCCATGAGTGTGTTTGTAAGAGTGCTGAGTGGGGAGGGTGCATTGCAAAAGGGCTTTAGTACTGTTCTCCCACTTCAGTGCACCCAAAACACAGTTTCAATGCAGATTCAGGTTTTACTGAATCCACCAAATTCAGTACATGCTGGATGAACGTTAAAAAACCCACCTGTCAACCTGGTCTAGAAGAAGGTTTCGTTGGTTTGTTGGTTGGGAAGCGGGCAGTGAGGAGCAGGGCTGATGGATGGGAAGCATCCAAACAAGAGAGTAGAAGTTTGGGATCCAGGTGGAACCTGGGTTCAAACCCAGTGCTATGCACCCCTCGCTGGGAGAACTCTGGCAGGTCACTTGACCTCCCTGTGCTCTAATAAACCAAACTGTAAGTTTTTTTACAAGCTGAAAACCAGATGCTGCATCTGGGAAGAGCTGGCTCAGGCGAAAATCCTTAACTGCCATTTACAAGGTTTGTGCGTCCTTCTCTGAGCAATGCTGATCCGACCACCGGTCACAGCAGATGAAATTGAAGTGATCTTTGGAAATAAGTTCGGCTTGGATTTTTTTGCTTATTTTTTTCTTATTAAATATTATTCTGATTGGCTTTGAAGGGAAGAAGTATGGGCTGAATTACTGTCTTAACGTAGACCAAACCTCCAAGGAGCGAACAAATTGTTCATCTTCCAGAGAAAATATTTAACACCTTGGTTGTAAGTCAGAGGATGGGATTGCAATAGTCAGACCCAGATGTCTGCAGAGAGGTTCCTGCAGAGACTTCTGCCCTCAATGGCAACTGCTAGGCCATATTTATCACCAGTAAAACCCTGCAAGCAAGAGCAACAGGTCAGATCGTGCTTTTGGAAATAATTTGTCCTATCAGCTTTTCATCTTTCTGTCTGGTTTTGGTACTTGGTGAAAAAAATCAGCTGCCTGCTTCTGATGTTTTACTTCCTTTCCTTCTCCCATTGTACGTGTCTTCTCGGCTTTCAGCCCACCGTGGTCAAATCAACTTTGGGACGCTGGTGGGCTGCAGACAGTGCTGCAAGAAACTGCTGAAACCCCACATTAGTTGTAAGCTGTGCACAGAAGACCTTATAGGGAATATCAAGCACTGGAACAGGCTGCCCAGGGAAGTGGTTGAGTCACCATCCCTGGAGGTATTTAAAAGACATGTAGATGTGGCACTTAGGGACATGGTTTGGTGTTGGACTTGGCAGTGATAGATTAATGGTTGGACTCGATGATCTTAAAGGTCTTTTCCAACCTAAACAGTTCTCTGATTCTATGATTCTATGATTCTATGAATAGGAACAAGCGCAGTCCTGAGAGGGACGGTCTCCAAATCTGCTCAAGCACCATGTGACGAGGTGTGCAAGCCCTGCTGTGAAAGAAGGTGCTGATACAGGGCTATTTCTGGGCTGGTGTATTTGTGACTGTGTTCTCTTAGTCATGATATTTTGGGCAAGTGTCAGGAGGACCCTTGGACTGTTTCATCTGTATGTACAAACCACATGAATGTGGGTTTTTCAGACCAGATGTCGATACTACATAGTGCTGAGCAAACCTCATGTGCATGTTTTCTGTTTCACTTTCTGAGTCTTCAGATAAATAAAGTGAAACTATACTATTAATCTGAATACAGAAGTAACTTCTCACTCATGCTCCTTCTTCAAACATTAAAGCTATAGACTAATTGACTATATTATTAGCTAATTGTCATATTTAGGGGACATATTTATATAAGACAGGTCTTTTCTCCCTTCTAGTTTTCAAAAGAACTAGACAATTTTGAAAAGAAAAACTATGCGAGAAGTTTCACTTTGTTCTCAAATTTACTCATATTTTGGTCAAAATGGGGAAAAAAAATTCTCAAACATTTGTAAAGTTGGTCGAGAAGGATGTCTGTGTATGGTGGTGAACTGAATGATACAGCTAGAGTTACTGGAGTCACGGTTGCATAAAGTTTGTGAGCAAATGGAATCAATTCCTATATCTTTGGAATTCTTACAGCTCAGTGATTTATGGCAATTAAATACAAACCAAGTAAAGAAATAAATGTTTTGGGCAGACAAACATTATGGGAAGATTATGAGCTAAGCAAACAACACTATAAACCAGACTCTAAACTGGAATAGTTGAAAGTCCTTTATAAAACAGCATGTTCTTTATTATTCTAATCCATCAAAATTTGATCATTTTTAGAAAGCAAAGCAATTGCTACCCCTAATTAAGTGGGGATATGCTTATCTAAAAAAAACCCAAACAACTGGTAGAAATAGAGCCTGCAGTAAAAAAAAGTTAGTTTTTATCAAAAACCAGGAGCTATTTCATTGTCATAATTATTATTATACCAATTTAAAACAAATTAGTAGGTGGTTTTGAAACTGCATACCCTTTTATTTACATCAAACCCAACATTGTGCAGGCTGCTAATTTTTCATGTTGGGAAATAAGTGTATTTTATCAGGTGGCAGCCACTGACTTTACTCAAACTGCATCTTGCCATTTGGACCTCGGCTGTTCCAGAACTATAGGGAACAGTGATTCTCTGAAAAACGTGGGCTGCATTCAAAAGAAGGGTCTTTTCTTTGGGAATGATGGCTAACTCAATCGTATTTCTTCATCTTTTCTGATTTGAGACCTTGATCTAGGAACTCACTGGAGCATATACTAAAATCCCACCCTTACATAGGGAAATATTTAAACGCATACGGCACATTTTCTCAGGAAATACAAACACTGCTTTCAGTTCATCGGATGAACCACTGATTTCTCCGGTAGAGAGTGGGTAGGACTCAGTGCAAGGAGAAATGCTGAAGCATTACTTCCTTTCATATGACATGTGCACATATAACACGTGCTAAAATTTAAACACATTCTTAACTAACCTTTCTGCACAGGGATACTTTCCTGACTCTGGACCTTAATTACCAGCATATTTTTGGCAGCTATTTACATTTCTGATGCGACCATGTGCCTTTGCTTTACAGGAGTAACTTCTTCAAAGTACAGCAAAATGGCACAAAGATATCTGTAAGCACCAACTCCTCCAGTACTGGAGGAGCCCAGGCCTTTGCAAAAGCACATATTATGGTAGGAAGAACATTGCTGGTTGCAGGGTTTCAAAAATCTAATTCACCTCAAAGACTGTGAGTAAGATTGGCTACTTACAAAACAGTGTGCATTTAATGGTGCAAGCATGAAATGATCAAATCTATTTATATGGAGCCATTTCATTTAATAGATGGGAGTTTAAGCCAACTAAAACCTGTCCTGAATTAATTGATCATTGGAGGTATTCACATGCAAATTTTGCAGCTGTAGATCCAAATAGTTAAGGTGTTTAAGAGCTATTGACTCCCTGAAACAGATGGGAAACACTGCTTTTATTCTTAGACGATTTAAGAAAACCCTTCACAATTTGGGCTAACAGCAACAAAAAAATGAACTGTACCAGTGAAGGCAATAGTCCACCTGCAATAAACTGTTCAAATCAAATACGGTATAGTCAGTGTCCGCACAGGATTCATAGCACTGCAACCATTTTGTCCTGCAAAGCTGAAGTCAGTTATTTATAAATTATTACCATGATGACACCACAGTATATTGTACAATGCTTGGATTAACCCTTTATACATCAGATTGCAAAGCACTGAAGCTGTAGATATATTTCTAATTATCTCAGAGGGGTTGAGACCCTATCTAATCCCTACTTCAAGTTTACTTCAAGATGGTATTAATTAGAGGGCTCCACAGGAAAGGAATCATTGCATTTTCTGGTGGTTATGCTGAGCAATAGCGACTCATTTCCCTTTCCAGGAAAATCTGTGAACTTGGTTGAAGCAAAAGGCTTATGCATAGCAGGTGTTGCTTCTAAAATAACGTGACTTACAGAAGTCACTGTGAGCTTCAATTGATAGACTCTGTTTTTCTTCTCCTCCCTACCCAGGTGGAACAACTCACAGGTGACAACTCAGGAACCCAAAAGCCCTCTTTCCTTCCAGGCAGGGTCTGTCTGCTTGAGCGTGGATGGCTGCAGCCGACCAGCTCACCCAAAGCTCACTTTGTAATCAGCAGTCAGACATGATGCATCTTGCTCGGAAAAAAGTAATCTCAAGTAGGTCAGCTGCCTCGTGCCCAACAAGTGCAGATGTGACTTAACCCAGGGGTATCCACTGCAAACAAATACTGTGAGGCCAAGAACCAAAGAGTTTGTTGGCCTGGCAACGAGTTACTGCATGAGCAGGAAACACTCTTGCATTGTTAACAATAATCCATTTAACAGTTACTGCAGGTTCTCCACCATTTGAATGAGAAAAGAAAAAAAATGGAGAAATGACACAGGCATAGCCGAGACATTGAGCTCACTGCACGATAACCTGAGGATAGCCGATGCATGTTTTTGTCTCTCCCCCCGATTTCAGCTCTGTCCTTTCTCACACCAATATCCTTGCCTTAATATTCTCTTAGTGTGCCTTTCATCCCTTTTCCCTGAAGCTAGAAATGCTGGGCTAACACACTGACCCTGCGCCCCTATCGTCCTGAATACCTCCTGGTGTGGTGAAGGTCCTCTGTCATCTCCTCAGCTTTCCTTGATGATGGTCTGGGTCACTGCCATGGCTATTTTGGGTCCCTTCAACAGGGGAGGAAAACATTGCTGATTCTGTATCTGCCAGCTCCCTATTTTTTGTCAGGACGCAGGTCACCCCGTTGGGTGAGTTTAGTTGCTGAGCTGTCTCTGCTTTGGGGAGTGGTTCCCACGGTGCCAGCCATGAGCAGGGGTGCAACCCTGGCAGCTGGGACAGGAGCCTGCGGGAAGGCCACTGCCTGTGTCACCAGAGGTTAGAGGTGCTCCTGGAAGTGGGTGACAGTTAGAAGGGCTTGGGGTGCCCCAGAGTAGGGAAATGGTTTTATCTTCCTTCAGACCTCCAGAGGATATGGATGGTCCTCCTGAAGCAGAGCCATGTCAGTTGCCTGGCTGAGCACCTTGGAGTATCTCGAGTGCACATGCAGTTTGCTGGCCGTGGTCTCCTCCTTGGTGGCTGGTGTGCCCCTTCTCCACCTGTACTCAGTCAGAAACTCTTGGACTTCATCTATCCCTCCTTATTGCTCCAGCAGCAGGTTAGCTAAGTCAGAGATGCTTTTCAGTGGAGCTAGTTATGTTTCAGCTCTTATTGGGCTACTTTGAGTTTTTACACAGAATAAGATATAACACAGCCATATTTAAAACTATTACTATTTCTGAGGGAGTGGCTCCATTACATGGCAATGAATGCTGATCCCATTATCACCCTGGTGATGGCACCTCTGGGATCCAGTGCCGCTGCTCGTCAGCAGCTCACTCTTATCTGAGCGCTCAGCAGAAACACCTGTAATTATGGACAGCTTCATATGCTGTTGTCATGGCAGTTGTGGACTTCCCTGTCACTGGTACTGTGATTATGCATACAGTGATTAAGCAGCTAATGAGGAATTTTGGTCTTCTGGTTAAGCCCTGGACTGGAGGGTCGGGTTGGTGTCTGCACCACATGCAAGTTCTGTGACCTCAGGAAAGCCACTTACTACCTACGTCTCCATTTTCCCACTGAGAGCATTATTTTTATTTTACCTCACTGGGGTATTGAGCATATTCTTTAAGTGGATGGCATTATGGCAATGCAAACATCACTGGAGGATCCTTATGAATATGGATCTCATCACAGCTGTTTGGACTTCATCTCTTCTCTGTGGTGGGCTGACTCCAAAATAAAGTGTAGTTACTGTCCTTATTAAGCATTGCACCCTATCTGCTTTTTGTCTGGCACTGAATAAAAAGGTTTAGCAAGATGTAAACAACAGCAGGATTTTTTTTCCAAAGAGCCACATTCAAACAAAACAATGATGCACTGAAATTTTAAGAAGTGTTTGTTTATACTGAAGCTTAGGTGATATCAAGGGGAATGGCTTTGCTTAAACAAAACCAGCCTCAAAAAAATCTTAAAATCTATGAGCCATTGCAGATGATATCTCTTGGTACTTCTGATAGGACTCCAATGACCAGAGGTTTGAGGCAGAGCTGCCAGGAAACCGGGAAGGCTTTTAAACTCAAAATTTAATTTGAGAATGTTTAGGCTTTTAAATAGAGAAAATTCAAAGTGACTGGGGCAGAGAAAACAGGAGGAGAAAAAAAAAGACAAAATGGAAAGGTTTTTATGCAGTTCCCTTCCCTGCCCATGCTGGCCCTGCCGGCCAGTTCCTGCTCGCAGCCAGCTCAGTGGCTTTGCTGGTAGCAGGAATTTTGGCTCAGTCCCTCTGTCCCCCGAGGCCCAGCTAGCATTCCTTGTCCCCTGGCGTTCCCCATCCCTCACTGACGCCCGACTCTCACACCTTTCCTCTCCCGCCTCTGCCCCACGGGGCCCCGGGAGAAGGAGAAGGGGTCGCTGCATCCTCCCTTCCAGCGCTCACGTATCCGTCTGTGAAGAGCTGCAGCTAGCGCACCGGCGGGAGAGAGCAAAGCAAGCGCGTGCTCCGCGCAGCGGCTCCCCTGCTCAGCCCGCTACCGTACCCAAGTATTTTCCATGTTTTTCAGCTCTGTGCACACGCAGTCCTTTCCCAAAGGTGCACCACAGTCCTCCAGGACTTCCTTTAACAAAGAAGTTTAGTTTGTTTGGTTTTCTGTGTTCTTTTTTTTTTTTTTAATTCCTACGTGCTGTGATTTCAATAGCGATAGAGTATAAACATGTCTTGGCTGATCTTCAACTAATCTAAGTAGCTGGAGCTCTAGTGACATTGGCAGAGATGGACAATTCACCACATCTGAAGACAAATACTGGAGGCTCCATCCTGCTGACACAGAAGACAATGGCAAACCTCCTGCTGACTTCATAAGAAGCAGGATCTGACATTTAGTGCAATATCTGGAGAGGTTTGCTTATGCGGACTCTGGAGAACTTACAATAACATAAGTTTCATTCTTTCCTATGTGTGTCCAAATGTGAGGTCACTTGTTCAATTACACCCTTATTCTTAAAGCACTTATTGGGTAATGAGGGGAAAACAAAAGAGTGTTTGCATTTGCTTTTAGCACTGGATTTTCCCCCAAAGCTAACACAATGGCACTAGGACGTTTTGCTCTCAAGAAAATGTGCCAAGCCAACAGGAAAAAAAAAAAGCTCCAAACTGAATAGTTGTAAAATGTTATTGAAAGGATTCATAATGGGTTCCAAGGGGTTTTATTGAATGGCTTTAGGAAAGCTTAATTCTTTAAAATCATTTTTGAGGTGAACATGTATTTAATTATATTTCAATGGGGTATAAAGGCCTCCTGTTATTAGCATTGTTCGGTGAAAAGCTCCTATATTTTTTTCAAATGTACCCCTTAATTCACATCTTTTCCTGCAATTTGATTTTGAGAGACAAACTGTTTTTTAATGCTGATTACTATTTCTGTGAATCTCAGGCAGGTAAAAGAAGAAGCCATTAGAAGAATTTTTGATGACCTACCAGCTACTAAAAAGCTTTAAATGACAGTGAGTGCAAAACGGTGCAATTAGGCTGAATAAAAGTCTAAAGGCTGTCCTTCCAGGCACTCTGGATATTGTACAGCAAGTCTGATTGAAGCAGGGTGTCATCCAAATTTGTGTGAAGAGGCGGTGGCCGGAGCATGCTGGAAAGATGTAAGGAGGAGGGATGCAGCGGAGGGAGCCACGGGGAACTGTGAAGGAGCAGAGCACTGGACTGCCTCACTTCTCTCTTTACCAGCATAACCAAATCCAGGCTGGGTTTAGCTCTCGCTTTCTGTCCTCTGCTCCCAGTGCTGCAGTGTCTTGGCTCTGTGCTGCAGTCCCACAATATTTGTGGAGTTGCATAGCGTGGTATTTAAAATTTGGCCCTGGGCTTATTAAATACAGGAGATCAATGGATGGGGAAACACTTCTGAACAATAAAGACCCAAATGGATTTGTTACTTCCCACCTAAGAGCAGACTTACTTACCTGTCAGCCTTCATTTCTTTTGGCAAAAGCTAAATACCTCCATTTTTCTCTTGTCTTACGCACTAACTGATCCTACTACCAGCATATCACCACTTCTAGTGGAAACACAGTGGCTTGCAGGGGTTACATACCTATAATCTCACTGTATGAATACAAAAGGATTACTTTTCATTTATTAGCTAGGATCCCTTCAGGCCAGGACACAGCTGGGCTGTCTCAGCTATGTGCCATAAGAAGGTTGCTGCAGCAAGCCCTTCGGCTAAATCTATGAATGCACAGCATACTTGTATGGCTTTTGTAAGGAGGATTAGCATGTCTAATTAAGAAACATTACCTGTTGTTTAGTCTCAGGCTGCAGTTGCAGAGTCATTCCAGCATATGCTTGACTCCCCTTCTGAAATTCATGTCTAAAGAAGACTGGCTGTTGCAAAATCCTACTGCAGGAGGTTCCCTTGTGCAAAAAAGGAGAATAGTTCCTTACAGGAATTGTCAAAAGATTGTATCCCAACCTCAAGTATGTTGCTGCCTTGGCTCAGCTTCTCTGCCCAGTTTAGCAGAGACTCTGACCCCAGAGATTTTCCACTGCAATTGCCAAAGCAATTTGAGAGTGGAATATTTTGCAAATGTTTTGTGACAATTTGAACTTTTTGTGAGAATAGCAACTAGCAGTTTTTCTTTGGATGAATGAATACTATGCTTGTTGTATCTTTACTGCTAATTTAGCTAGTTCCTTTGGAGTCCTCCGTACTTACAGAATGTATATATAATTTATTATTGCCCTTGCCCAGAGACAATTGCAATGTATAGCAGATAAGGTACAACACAATGAGGACACAGTGAACAATGCAAAGTTAAAATTATACAGCAAAAAATTGTGGCTGTTGCTTCAGTTGTAAGGTTTTTGTCTGTTTATGCAGCTTGTCATCTTAGCCAAGAAATGGAGTTGACAAGGCAAGTCGAAAGAAGCATACTCTGAGACTGGGAACAAAAAGCACTTTTTAACATAGCTTTAATCTTTAAGCTATTGTTTATTTGTGGCTAGTTTGCTGCAAGTTGTAACATACCTTGGTCTCTCATCCACCTCATTTTATACAGCTTCAACTGTGTATTAAGGCTGGTTACTAGGATGAGAAAATCCTTTGCCTTTATTCCTTTGACTGCATGGGTACATTTCATTTTCACTCAGTTTTTTGGGCCAAACTAACTCAGCCACACACAAGAGTGAGATGCCCTAGCCAGGTCTTAGGAAAGCCAAAGAGAAATCTGGGGCTCACATCTTTCTCTCAGACTGTTATTTTTCCCAGGCTCTTAAGGTCTTTCCTTTGTGTCTTGCAGATATATTTTCTGCTGCTCTGATATCATGAAATGTGTCTGAACCTCCTCACTATTAGGGCAGTTTAGGGCAGTGCAGTTACCATGTTAGTACCATATTAATTAATTAATTAATTAATTAATGCTTACAAATATCTTACGGGTGGGTGTCAAGAGGATGGGGCCAGACTCTTTTCAGTGGTGCCCAGCGACAGGACAAGGGGCAACGGGCACAAACCGGAACACAGGAAGTTCCGCCTGAACATGAGGAAAAACTTCTTCACTGTGAGGGTGACAGAGCCCTGGCACAGGCTGCCCAGGGAGGGTGTGGAGTCTCCTTCTCTGGAGATATTCAAACCCCGCCTGGACACAGTCCTGTGCAGCCTGCTCTGGGTGACCCTGCTCTGGCAGGGGGGTTGGACTAGATGATCTCCAGAGGTCCCTTCCAACCCCTACCATTCTGTGATTCTGTGATTCCGTGATTCTGTGATATTACTAACAAAGCATCCTGGCTTTGACAATGATATTTGACTGGAATTGCCACATTAAGAAATGAACTAATTTGTGTCCCTGTTCCCAGTACAAAAGCTAGTTGTCAACCATATCATAGAGTCATATAATCATAGAATAGTTTGGGTTGGAAAGGACCTTAAAGATCATCTAGTTCCAATCCCCCTACTATGGGCAGGGACACCTTGCACTGAACTACATTGCTCAAAGCCCCATCCAACCTGGCCTTGGACACTTCCAGGGATGGGGCATCCACAACTTCTCTGGGCAACCTGTTCCAGGGCCTCACCACCCTCAGAGTGAAGAGTTGCTTCCTTATATCTAATCTAAATCTACCCTCTTTCAGATTAAAGCCATCCCCCCTTGTCTTATCACTACATGCCCTTGTCAAAAGTCCCTCTAGCTTTAGGTACTGGAAGGCTGCTGGAAGGTCTCCCTGGAGCCTTCTCTTCTCCAGGCTGAACAAGCCCAACTCTGTCAGCCTGTCCTCGTAGGAGAGGTGCTCGAGCTCTCTGATCATCTTTGTGTCCCTCCTCTGGACTCGGTCCAACAGGTCCATGTCCTTCTTGTGTTGAGGACCCCAGAGCTGAACAGAGTACACCAGGTGGGGTCTCACCAGAGTGGAGTAGAGGGGCAGAATCACCTCCCTTGACCTGCTTGTCACACTTCTTTTGATGCAGCCCAGGATACGGTTGCCTTTCTGGGCTACAAGCACACGTTGCCGGGTCACGTTGAGCCTCTCATCAGCCAACACCCCCAAGCCCTTCTCCTCAGGGCTGCTCTCAATCCATTCTCTGCCCAGCCTGTATTTGTGCTTGAGATTTCCCTGACCCAGGTGCAGGACCTTGCACTTAGTCTTGTTGAACTTCATGATGTTCACATGGGCCCATCTCTCAGGTCTGTCAACGTCCCTCTGGATGGCATCCCTTCCCTCCAGCATGTTGAATGCACCACACAGCTATATGCAATGAGTCCTGCCTGACCTTAAATGTTCCTGGTTTTCCATTTTTTCCCCTCAAATCCTCTTAGCATTTCAAAAGTTCTTTTGATTTACTTGTGAATACAATGGCCTTTTGTTTGCCTACACCTTGATTATAATGGAGTTTGCTGGAGTGGTTAAAGGATCCCTCCCCAGGGCATTTGTCATTCCTGTGCTCCAGACAATGTTTGCACAAGTTCCCTTTCATCCTCTTTCCCATCATCTGTGATTTCTGCAACACTGAGATCTCTTGCACAAGACTATCACTTGTACAAAAGCACCATGTATCATTTTGAAAGGCATTCCCTGTCATCTCCTAATTGTATACTCACATTTGGGAAAGACTCTTGGCATTTTTCCTAGAAGCCAATATCCTCCTGTAGGGCTGGTACCGTCCGTGGTATCAGTCTGATGTCAGAGTCCATGGCCTTTTGTTGGTGACTCTGCCATGTGCACACGCACCTGCTCTCTGTGCAAGCACACTTAATGGCACTGGTGAAACTTTTTAAAGGGCATACTCATTTTATGCAGTTTAATGCAGAGGTCATCGTATTTAATCAGTTACTAATCAGGGTATAGGAGAACTCTCAGAGCCTGAGGATCTGCCTGGGACATCCTTTGATCCCCAGCACTTTACAATCTGGCAATCTCCCTTACAGAGCTGATGCAATATGCGTTGACATTCTCCTGTTGTTCTCCTGTTGCATGTCACCCTTTTTTCCAACTAAATGCAATGGAAGTCGGCACTGCTCTTCCTTCAGGTCCCAAGGAGGCTGTTGGGATGCTGAGCTGCATCCCTCCTAGGAGGAGAAGGCTGTCCCGGAGGGCTGCGAGCCACATCCATGCAGCAGGACTGCAGCTCCTGCTGGACAGGCAGAGCTTGGCAGTGTAGCATGGCTTTGGTAGCAGCCAAGTATCCTGCTGTTCAAAAGGGCCAATTATTTCTGATTAAATTTGAAGTGAGAAGGCTGAAGGGTCCAGAAACAAAATCAACTCCCAGAGCTGAATTGCCGTGTTACTAAACCTCAGGGTATTGTGAAGGGGAACTGTGATTCTCTGTAAAGCTGGACCTGCTTTGAGCTGCTCCTCTGCCCATTAATCGAACAGATGCCTGGGCACAGCAGTTTAAGGAAGAGGAGAAGGTTGTCTTTTAATAGCTGGGTATCATTCATGCAGTGCATGAAGAGAGTTTTCTCAATGAATAGATCACAAGACTATTAAACCTTTTCTTCATTTTTTTTGGCAGCTCCGATAACCTGTATCTATCTGTCTCCTCTCCCCAGAAGCCTCTTTTCTTATTGCTGTAAAGCAATGAGTATTTCCAGTCAGTTTTTGGTTTCTGATTTCAGCTAGTGTGTACATGTGTGTAAACACTTGTTTCAGTGTGGATCTCTTGTGGTGGCTTGCTGTGCTTTAAGTATTTGGCATATCAGTCAAAGGCTGTTCCCAGGCAATGGTCAGGGGTGCTCAGTGGTCAAGGAGACCTCCAGTGCCAAGCCCTGTGAGTAGCATGCTTGAGATGCTTGATGCTATCTATTGTGAAATCTCACACTTAATATACGGTAATGTTTGCATGCAAAGTAAAGCTGTTTGTTTTAAAAAGAGAGGAAAAAGAAAAGACTCATCACTGTGTTATATTCTGACCGGGCCTTGCACACCCTGTTGTGCTCTGCAGGCCCAGGCTGGCACTGCCAGTGCTCTGGCGTTTCCCATGGCGTGGGGCTCCACCACCGCTGCTCCACCCGAGTGGGGAGATGTGCCCCCACCTGACAGCCCTACCTCCTCACCCCAGCAGAGCCCCATCAGGGCTCGCTGCACCCAGGGCTGGCACAGCCCTGGATTGCTTCTTGGTGCCTTGGTGTTGTCATTTTATGGCCTTCAGGCTGTAACACAGCATAATTTCATGTGTCTCTGTCCCTTCCCAGGTTTTCAACTGTGCTATCACAGAATCACAGAACGGTAGGGGTTGGAAGGGACCTCTGGAGATCATCTAGTCCAACCCCCCTGCCAGAGCAGGGTCACCCAGAGCAGGCTGCACAGGACTGCGTCCAGGCGGGGTTTGAATATCTCCAGAGAAGGAGACTCCACACCCTCCCTGGGCAGCCTGTGCCAGGGCTCTGTCACCCTCACAGTGAAGAAGTTTTTCCTCATGTTCAGGCGGAACATCCTGTGTTCCAGTTTGTGCCCATTGCCCCTTGTCCTGTCACTGGGCACCACTGAAAAGAGTTTGGCCCCATCCTCTTGACACCCGCCCTTGGGATATTGATAAGCATTGATGAGGTCCCCTCTCAGTCTTCTCTTCTTCAGGCTAAACAGCCCCAGCTCCCTCAGCCTTTCCCCATAAGAGAGATGCTCCAGTCCCTTAATCATCTTCATGGCCCTCCGCTGGACTGTCTCCAGCAGTTCCTCATCTTTCTTGAACTGGGGAGACCAGAACTGGACACAGGACTCCAGATGGGGCCTCACTAGGGCAGAGTAGAGGGGGAGGAGAACCTCCCTCGACCTGCTGGCCACACTCTTCCTAATGCACCCCAGGCTGCTGTTGGCCTTCCTGGCCGCAAGGGCACATTGCTGGCTCAGGGTGAATTTGTCATCCACCAGGACTCCCAGGTCCTTCTCCACAGAGCTGCTTTCCAGGAGGTCAACCCCAAACCTGTACCGCTGCATGGGGTTATTCCTCCCCAGGTGCAGGACCCTGCACTTGCCCACGTTGAACTTCATGAGGTTCCTCTCCTCCCTGCACTCCAGCCTGTCCAGGTCTCGCTGAATGGCAGCACAGCCTTCTGGGGTATCAGCCAGTCCTCCCAGTTTTGTATCCTCAGCAAACTTGCTGAGGGTGCGCTCTGTCCCTTCATCCAGGTCACTGATGAATAAATTGAACAAGATTGGGCCCAGTACTGACCCCTGCGGAACACCACTAGCCACAGGCCTCCAGCTAGACTCTGTGCTGCTGATCACCACCCTCTGAGCTCTGCCATTCAGCCAGTTCTCAATCCACCTCACCGTCCACTTGTCTAACCCCCACTTCCTGAGCTGACCTATGAGGATGTTATGGGGGACAGTGTCAAACGCCTTGCTGAAGTCCAGGTAGACAACATCCACCGCTCTCCCCTCATCCACCCAGCCAGTCATGGCATCATAGAAGGCCATCAGATTGTTCAAGCATGATTTCCCCTTGGTGAATTCATGTTGACTACTCCTGATCACCTTCTTTTCCTCCACATGCTTGGAGAGGGCTTCCAGAATGAGCTGCTCCATCACCTTTCCAGGGATGGAGGTGAGGCTGACTGGCCTGTAGGTTCCCAGGTCTTCCTTCTTGCCCTTCTTGAAGACTGCAGTGACATTGACTTTCCTCCAGTCCTCAGGCACTTCTCCTGTTCTCCATGACCTTTCAAAGATGCTGGAGAGTGGCTTGGTAATGACCTCTGCCAGCTCCCTTAGCACTTGTGGGTGCATCTCATTGGGGCCCATGGATTTGTGGGTGTCCAGTTTGCCTAAATGATCTCTAACCCGAGCCTTCTTGACCAAAGGAAGGCCATCCTTTCTCCAGGCTTCCTCTCTTACCTCCAGGGTCTGGGATTCCTGAGGGCCAGCCTTAGCAGTAAAGACTGAAGCAAAGAATGCATTCAGGAACTCTGCCTTCTCTGTATCCTTTGTCACCAGGGCACCCACCTCATTCAGCAGAGGGACCACGTTTTCCCTCGTCTTCCGTTTGCTACTGGCATATTTGAAGAAGCCCTTCTTATTGCCCTTGACGTCCCTTGCCAGATTAAATTCCAGGTGGGCCTTAGCTTTCCTCATTTCATCCCTGCATACCCTGACAGCATTCCTGTATTCCGCCCATGTGGTTTGTCCCTTTTTCCACATTCCATAGACTTCTTTCTTCCATTTGAGTTTACCCAGTAGTTCCTTGCTCATCCATGCAGGTCTCCTGCCTCCCTTATCCAATTTCTTACTCCTGGGGATGCACCGCTCTTGAGCTTGGAGGCAGTGATGCTTGAATATTGACCAGCTTTCTTGGGCCCCCCTACCTTCTAGAACCCTAACCCACGGGATTCCTCCAAGCAGGTCCTTGAAGAGGCCAAAGTTACCTCTCCTAAAGTCCAGGGCTGCAATCCTGCTTAGTGCCCTGCTTCCTCCACGCAGGATCCTGAACTCCGCCATCTCGTGGTCACTGCAGCCAAGGCTGTCCCCAACCTTCACATGCCCAACCAGACCTTCTTTGTTTGTTAGTACGAGGTCCAGCAGCACACCTCTCCTTGTTGGCTCCTCCACCACCTGCATCACAAAGTTATCATCAGTGTTCTGAAGGAACCTCTTGGACTGTGCGTGCCCAGCTGTGTTGTCCCTCCAACAGATATTGGGGTGGTTGAAGTCCCCCATGAGAACCAGGGCCTGTGATCGCGAGGCTACTTTCAGCTGCCTGTAGAAGGCCTCATCGACTTCCTTGTCCTGATCAGGTGGCCTGTAGTATGGACCCACAACAGTGTCCCCCATGTTAGCCTGTCCTGTCCCTTAATCCTTACCCATAAGCTCTCAAACCGTTCTTCGTCCTCCCCTAGGCAGAGCTTGATACGCTCCAGTTGCTCTCTCACATAGAGAGCAACTCTACCACCTCGCCTTGCTGGCCTGTCCTTCCTAAAAAGTGCATACCCATCCATGACAGCATTCCAGTCATGCGAGCTGTCCCACCACGTCTCTGTAATTGCTATGAGATCGTGGCCCTGTGAGCACACACAGATCTCTAGTTCTTCTGTTTATTCCCCACGCTGCGAGCGTTGGTGTACAGGCATTTCAGAGAGGTAGCTGAGTTCGCAGGTTTCCCTGGAGGGGTGCAGGAGGATCCATCATAGCCATACACACCTTTAGGGTGGTTGGCCTTCTGGTTCTCTTCTTGGGAGGCAGCTAAGGAACATTTGTCGCTGCTCAGGTTGGGCTGGCTTACTCCCCAGTTGGATGCGATGGCGCGAGCATTGCCACTTTGGACCCCTCCCCCCGAGTCCTTCAGTTTAATGTGATAGTGGGTTTCAGGAACCAGTCTGTTTGCACAAGTGCCTGTTTATGGTGGCAGAGAAGGGTTTCCTCTGGACAGCATGGACCATGTGGGAGGGACAGTGGATGCAGCCGATCTGCTGTGCCTCAACAGCAGCAGGCAACTTCAGATGTAGCACCGTCTTAGATTTTCTTTCTAAAAGCTAAGCTAAAAACCTCAAAACAATATAAAACCCTTAAAAGTTAAACATTTGCCCACTGCTGGGTAAAAGCTGCTAATAAGGGCATAGCCCAGTGTTACTGTGTTATTGTTGCATACAACACACTACTGCCATCCCATCATAGCGTGTAGCACCTGCAAAGCACCGCAGTGGGAATAAAGGCTCTGCGGCCCCAGGCAGCCTCCTATGGAAGGCTATAATTCAGCAGCATCGCAGCTGCAATACAGCGACCGCTGGGGATAACTGGAGCTACAGGCTCCCAAAGGGCTCGCTTGCAGTGGGGTCGTGCCGTTGGCCTCATCCACGCCAGCCGCAGTGGGCGAGCATCGAACCAAAGGCAGCCAGGTGTTTTACAATCAAGGTCTGGGACCCATTCCACTTGAAAACTATGCTTGGCAGAGTTGGTGGTGGAGGTGTATTGCCATGTTTCATGTCATTCACGGGTTTATTTAAAGCTAGCGATAAACACAGTTAAGTAAAAGAATCCCTCACAAGTGACGGAGGTTCTGGGAATATCAGGTCCTGCCTCTTATACAGCCTAGTAAAAAGAGATAGTAAGGTAAAATGAACTTTGTGTTTTATAGGTAGTAGGATACTAATTAAAATGTACAGGAGGAGAGTTTCTTAGTGTTGTTGGAACAGTAAAACACCACCATAAACTTAGCAGCTCTCCAAGTAGGCATTATGGTTAATAGGCGTTATATGTTTTCATATATCTTTCATTTAAATGACATGTTCTATTTCCTTCAGGTGTTCTCTTCATGTATTTATTCAGGCTTCAAAAGTGGTAGTTTTGTTATAAAGGACTTTAAAAGGCATTTTTGTCTGTAAAACAATCACAACCCAATAGAACCAAAGATGAGCAAGGACCAAGGATTTTGGGGTCCGGATAGGTGTAAGAACTGAACTTTACCACAGTCTGAGGTTGTCAGATGTGTGCTTTTGGTTTTGGCCTTTAAAGAAATGCAGTGAAAGCTGCAAAGTTTAAATCTTCCTTTTTTATATTCATAGACTCAAAGTATCAGATTGGTCATATAATGACATTTTAGTCCAGCCAATGAAGAAACACATAACAAGTACAAATTTTAATCAAAACTTGCCACCATGTAAAGGGAAACCACTAGGCTTTACTTTTATATAGCTGCTTTTCCCATGAAATCTCCAGAAAAGACTGGTGATTTTTGGTTTCAAACGTTCTTCAATAGTAACTGGAGATATTTTTAAAGAAATCCTGATTTTTTGGGGGCGTATTGGACAATTGCCTTTTATAAATGTTTTCTGTTGTGGTCAACACAGTAAATCTCCAGTTGCCTTTTTAAATCTCAACCAAAGAAAAAACCCCAATCTTTGGCTTGGTTCTGTTTTTCTTATGTTATCCATGGGCCAGATCCTGTTCCTGCTAGACTCTGTGTCAAAATGTCTATGGAATTCTTGGCACTAAAATCAAACCTTAATTTTGCAAGAGTTATCTGCAAGGGATCAGCATAATATACAAAAATACAGTGATTATATCATGTGTTTTTTAATCTCTGGCTCAGTATGCACCAGTTTTGTTCTTTTGCCATCTTTCCTTCCCCAGTTGGCGTTCTGGAAGTCTAACTAAGCTGCTTATAATAAGTTTCTTATTTATCAGTCATTTATTCCATTGCTTTCATCCCTCTCCTGACCCCAATGAGTTGCTTACTTCATACTTTTGTTTTGAAAATTGCTTTCTGCACAGTAAGACCAGCCTCCACTGATCTGTATTTCTGTAGAGACCATATCAGCGTTGATTAAGAAAGCAAGTGCATCAAAATAAAAGCTTGGGCTTATCTTCTCCAGTTCAGCTGCTGATCAAAGATTAGTGAATGCTTCTCAGCCCTTTGAAGCCACCAAATTCTTTTTCTACCAATGGCAAATGGTTACCTCAGAATCAGTATTTCATGGTAGTGCTATTATTTTGATGAAGGTTTAGGCCATCCTCCTGGTGAGCATATGTTAACTTTCTTGTGGTATTTTAAGGCAAGTAGAAATGTTTGAAATCCATTACTCTGAGAAACCAAAGTGGCAGAGAGGAATCTATGTTACATTTAGATAACATCTTTCTATGGCCCTTTTCTTCCCCGGCAGAGCAGGTCGCAGCCTTTATTGTTTGCATCCTCCCAGGATCCGGGGGTGATAGTGAGCAATAGCATTCTGTTACTCCAAAGTGAGAGTAAGTGATTTGCATGGGACCTAGGAAATGCGGCAGATCAGGGAATTAAGTCTTAAAAAAGAAAAAACCCAGCTGAACATCAGACCCGTAGGACAGGCTGTCCTTCCTGCACCAAGAGGGGGACGTAGGAGCAGGCAGAAATACAAAGTGACCAAATAGTTCTGGTGATGAAGAGCCCGGGGTAATGGTGGGAGGCAGGAGGAGCAGGGTGTCTGATGGGGGGAGCAGTGCTTGCATCCTCATCTAAGCATCTCAGCCCTTGAGAGGGTATGGGAGTTTAATATTTATGTAGGCGATGAGCAAGGTTTGGTGTCTTGGGAAGATGTGGTTCTCCTTCAGCCATCAGAAAGGAGAAGTGTGGAAATGACTAGCATGCCGGTGCCTGACAGCAGGGATTTAGGGAGCCTTTAGTTATTGCTCTGACTTGCTGTTTTTCCAAAGGCACCTGTCAGACCCAGCTGACAGTTCAAGCACAGAGAAATATTTGGCACTAGCCGTTCCTTGTGAACTTGTTTTATGTATTCCCTTTTCACACACTTGCTTTGTTCTCATGAGGTTTTGTATTAGAGAAGGTTTTCGTCTTTGTTCTCTGCAATAACCAGAAGACTGCCTGAGCTGAGGCACTACGTGCAGGCTTTGCTGTTTTGACCCTGTTTTCCACCGTCCCCCTGGACCAAGGATTAAGGCTATTAATGAGATATCTACATTTAAATACTGCAGCTAACTGCTCCAATTCCTGCCTGAACCGAGGAGCTGGTCAGGCCTTGTTCCTCTGTCAGCTGCCCCATGACCCGTGAAATCAGACAGCCCGAGCTTTTCATTGCCCCCCTACTTGTGTTCAACGAGATTATCTCCGAGAGAAGCCTGGTCTGGGACATGAATTTATACGCTGGCTCCACAGCAAGGTCTGCTTCTCTCCATGTTACCCCTGGGACTCTTTGCCTGACCTAACCTGTATTTTTGGTGTACACAACAGTTTTTAACAGTTTCCTCAAACTCTTTTTCCTTTTGTGGCAGCATAAAGGATCTCTGGCCTTTTTTAATTGCTGTGTTGTTTGTTGTTGGTTTTTTTTTTCTTTTTTTTTAAAATTATTGTTGGTTTTAGCTTTGCCAGTCCTTAAAAGACTTGCCTCTCCAAAACATTGCAGGAAGAAACAGAATGTAGTTCTGCTTTGCAGATGAAAGTTAAGTAGTGGCAAAGCTATTGGAGAGCAGTGGAGCGGCTCAAATTCTGTAAATCCTAAAAATCTCTATCCTAAAAAAAATTATTAGCTAATACTGAGAAACATACTTGTCTTTTTAGCTTCCCAGTAGAAGCTGGGAGAACTGCTATTGGTGTTGACTCTCTTTCTGCAGGAGGCCTCCACGAGCTCTGGCAATCCCAGTCTAAATCTGCCTGGGATTATGCAGGATTCTTTTCTAAATCAGACTGAAATGCTACTTCTGGACTTTGCTCCTCTGACTGTTCTGTCCAGAAAAGCAGTTAAACTTTCCTAAAATTGTATCTGCTTTGCAGATTGGATGTTAGAAGTTGCAGATAGGATCTGTGTTTTCTGAGGGGCAGGAAGACGTTTGTGAGGTCCCTTTCGGTAAATGCAATCCTTGGTTTAAGATCAGTTTCAGTTAATATCGACTTTCCTTAAAAAAGGTATAACTGATTTCACACTAAAGCCCTTTTTATTTTAACCATCCTAGAGATGGCTCTACTTGCCCAATGATTCCCTGAAAAACAAAGTCCTTCAGTTTCTGCTTTTAAGACAGAGAAATAATTCTTGAGTCATGATGAGTAGGATGGTTGGGTTCTTTCAGCACTAACCTGTTTTTATTATCAGCTTCTTGACTCTCCAGTGCCCTCAAACTCTTCCTTCACTGCATGGATGACTTGTTCTTCCTAGGGGTGTCATCTTGATGAGATCCATGTGTGATCTGTTTTGAAAAAAATTGAGTATTTCAATACCTCTGCTACAATTCCTGACTGCTTTTTTTTGGTAAATATTTGTATAACTTTAGTTCTTATATTCCTTTAGCAAGGAGTAGGGGAGCATTGCAAGTCCTCTATTTCATGTCTTTATTATCTTCTGTATCTTGCTTTTTTTCTTCAATAATATCAGTCCCCCTAAAGCTTGCACCCAGCTTAAAATGAAGATATTACCTTGCAGACTGGTAGTCTAGTCATTTTTCTTCTGAGGTGTTGCATGTTGCTCTTAAGAGAAAGCCTCTGGGCTGTTCTCCTCTTCATTCATGTGTTGCATCTCCTGCTAGCACCGTCCAGCTTTGTAAATTCAACATTTGTGACTTTGCATTGCCTTCTTTGTTCCCAGGCTGGCAGGCTCGCGCATGCAGATCCCTCTGGCCTTTAAAGCTCTGCTTTCTTGGCCTTGCCAGGTCACTCTAATGATGTGTGGAAACCTCACTGTTCCAAAACCTGGGAATACACCACTTTCTGGGCCACTAAAACTTGTAGTGCAAGTAACAGCAGCGTGAGCGTTATGTGTGCAAATATGTTTTCTTAATATGTTCTAATGTTCTTTAGCGAAAACAGAGTATATTGACAGTAGGTGAAGCAACAACTTCAGAAGGAATACGTTAAACATAAAAAGTCACTATAGGATTTCTCAGTCAAAAATAAGCACAAAATTTACATGGACTGTGTAAATATACAGAGCAAGAACACTGCAGGCAAATGTTTACAAGACACATGTTTAGCCAATACTGTTGTGTTCCAGCAGAAAGCAGAAATGCCAAATGAAAAGTCCTGGGAGGTCATTTATTTTGTCAGATGCTGTGAGTCTGTGGAAAAACATTAAATGTGCAATGTTTGTGCTGGGCTGCTATTAAACATAGGTAATGCACCCATCAAATACTTCAATAGCAGCTTTATGGTTTACTTATTAGCTCAAGTCCATATCGTTACCCTTGCCTGAGATTTCAATGTCCACATAGTTATCTCTCGTGCACAGATCTGCTATTTCACCGACTATTATTTCAGGGAAGGCTGTCTTGTTGTATCAGAACCAAAAGCATTGCCATCCTCGCTTAGTGGTGAAACCTTTTCACCTCTGTTTGCTGTGGCTTCACCTGGTCATTGCCATCACTCCCATCAGCACACCCTACATCAGAATCAGTGTCAGGATGGGGACCTATACCAGTCACCCAGGAGAAATTCAGGCCAGATGTTATTCCGTGCTTTGCCTGTCATGCAGATTCAGTCTTTCGTGGTTACAGCCTTGACAAGCTTTTACAGAGTTTCTTTTCCTAGTAAAGATGTGCCAATAGCTCTTAAGATTTTTGGACATCTTTGGTGTATTTCTTAGGATCTTCTGAGCTTGGTGGCAGCCAAGCAGTGCTTCCCACCGAGGCCTCCTCCAGCTATGTGTGTTTGCTTGGGTGATATCATGGTGCTGCAAGGGCTTGCAAGGGACATCCTCCAGAAAATGAAGGGATTTACCAGTGAACTCTTCTCCAGTGCTGCGCTGCAGATCCAGTGACACAAGAGGTGAAGAGGCAGGATGTGAAGTCTGGCCTTGCTTGAGGACAGAGCAGTCCCATCAGTCTGTCCAAGAGCATGAACACTTTGGACTATGACAATCAGGAGCTATGACAAGTGCAAAGCGTCTGGAGCAGTAGTGCCTGCAAGAAGAATAGTGCTTTCAGTGTTTTAAAGTCTCCTGCATTCTTTAAGCTGTCTCCAAGAGGTAACACATTGCAGACTAGGTGTGTTTTGTAACAGCCAATATTAAATTCTGACTTATTTCACAGATAGATAGGCAGTTGGTGATATGGTTTTGCCTTGAAAGGTTAGAGATCTGTAAGATGGAGAGACTTTGGCCAAGATGGGGCAATTTGTATTTATTTACTGTTCCTCTTCCTGAATCTCTCAAAGTAGATGTGGCTGTTCTTGACTCCGCCTGCCATAGCATCTGGGTGCAACAGTTTTTGGCAGAAGCAGGATGGCCAGCTGAGAGGATGTCCATGCTTGTAGCTTACCAAATGGAAATCACTGTCTTTGACTTAGCAGATGCTCCAGGGCTGTACAGCTGTCTGAGGGAATGAGATTCATGTGATAGCTCTGACCATCCCCATTCCCTCTGCAAAAGCTCTTTATCCATTTGAAATGCCAACCAAATAGGACTGCAAAACAGAAGCTGCCAAAGTTGCTGCAGGTTTTATGGGAAAAGTACTTGTAGGTAGAAGAGACCTCTGTCACCATCTGCCCATGGAGGAAAAGGCAACAGATCCAACTGGTCTCATTCTGCACCCAGCTGGTCAGTGAGCTCCTGAGTGCTGCCAGGGGCCCAGGTCATGGGTGCTGTTCCTTCAGCAGAGCAACTGGAAGTGGAGGCGGTGAGGCACCTGCAGGAGAGGAGGCTTTGCAAGGTCCGCTCTGCATGGAACAGCTGCTGGACCTGAGCTCAGGCCCATCCCCACACTGTCTGCACATCCCGCTGCCACTGCAGAGAGAAGGGAGGTGCTTTCCTAGGCTCCCTCTGTGCTTAACAAGGAGGACAACTCAGCTGGGCTGCAGTATCTGCTGCAAGTCCCTATTTCTCTCTGTTCCTACTGTATTTCGGTGCAAAACCCCCCTAGGTGAAATGAATCTGAACTTTGACATTAGGGCAGCAAGCTCGAACCCTTCACACTCCAGAGAGATGTGCTCACTTCTCACTGCCTGAAGAAGTGGTCAGCAGGCCATCGCACAATGGAAAGGTGTCACCTCCTCTTCTGGGCAGGTCTTTGATGGCAATGCTGTTGGTTTGTAGTGGCATCTGGGGACAAACCTTAGGGGAGCTCTGAGTGCACGTTCCCTCTGGGCTGCAATGTCTCAGACCTGAGGCAGGTACTGGGCTGTAAGAGACATGAAAGCTTAAAAGCCTGGGGAAATTCGCTGGTAAGAACACCAGGCACTCATTGGATTAGGTAAAGATTTGAGGATTGTGTTCTGGACCCAGTTCTGCCTAATTTCCATTCTGGGTGCTCATGTCCTTATGTGGAATCTCCTCAGAGTGCTGAGATTTCAAGGGTGAATACATAAGAAAGGAAGTTATGTGTCAAAGCCAACCGGTGGAGCTGACTGTTGCGGGTAGGGTAATGTTGCACTGTCCTGTGTGGCTTCCCTTCCCTCCTCTCCCTTGCTTTCCACATTTCTTACATCACTTTTTTCTTTCCTGCAGCTATAACTGACAGAGATGGGTACTGAGGAAGAAATACCTTTTTTCCATAGCCATAAAAATAGTTTCCTTGGTTTTATTAGCAGCGCATGGATGTGAGTTCAGCCTCCTCTCCAAAATAGACAATGAACAGGAAGTGCTCAATTTGGCAATGCATTTGGGGTTAGAAACATTGCTGCTTTCAAAGCATTTCACCAGAGTCATTAATTAAGTGCTAGAACAGAGAACTTCAACAAAACAAAACTAGGGGAAATTACATTTCTCTTTCCTGACCTATATAAAAAGCATTTGTGCTTAAATCATATTGAAAGCTTTAAAGGGACCTTTCTCCCAGTGGAACATGCAGAAAACATAAATGTCCTGCAATAGGATTGTTGCTCACTATAACTTAGTAGGATTTGGCTGCGTATCCTCTTCTTTGCAAATGTTTAGTGAGAGTGTTTATGGGATCAGAGCCTAAGCAAGGACAGTGCAGATATGGAGTTTCATTTTTCAAATCTGAGAGCATGAACTGGGAAACTTTCTCCTAATGGGTAGGCTTATCCCATCTGAGAACAAAGACAAATCCATCTCATTCCTGTTCTGTCGCAGTGACTAGTGTTGTGATTAACTCCAAAGCCTTGCTTGGATATACAGTCCAAATATACAAAATTACTGGGGGAATAGCTTAAGATTTAGCAGAGTCTGAGAGAACTGGGTAAACAACATATCAGAGGGCTGAAGACTGTCAGCGTATTCCCTGTCTCTATTATTGACTGTGATTCAATAATCACAGTCACAGAGATGGTCTGGCTTTCATTTAACGTGTAAATGGACCATACCTATCCAAATAAGGGAAAAGTCTCAGCTTGTTGTATCTCACAGTGGGGCACAGCCACTGCTGCGCTCCTGGATCCATGGGCATGTGCTGGCCTGTCCCAGCTCCGTGTGAGGTCCCCTTATCAGGGAGACCAGCTTCATCTTCCCCGAGCTCTGGGTGTGCGCAGAAGGAGCCGCGGGCTCCCCTGCTGCTGTGTGTGCAGCCAGGGGAGCACACAGCAGTGGGGATCCTTGGAGCAGGGGTGGGGAAAACGGCACTGGAGCACACGACTGCTTTACTGGGGTCTGGGAAGAAGCCCCCTTAGTAACTCTGAGCTCTGCTGTCGTCTGCAGTGACAGTTGACCTCATGGATGTTCACCATGACAGTGTTTCTGCCTCAAAATACTACATGTTCCCCTTCATTTCCAAATCTGCACCATCAATTGGCTTTATCCGTGGGCCCAGAACAGATGCACCTCTAGCTACCATCTGCAATAGGCTCTCTGCCTCTGTCCCCTCCGCACGCTGCTATGGATGTGCAAGAAGGGTCAGAGTACGCTGCTTAAAGAATTGACGGCCTCCTGCTCTGCCCGTGGCCAGGAATTACTGCAGCTGCAGTGAGTGATGTTAGTTCTCAAACAGATTGGGACTGGGAATTGCTGCTCTATTGCTTTCTTCCATTACCCTTCTTCATTCTACTCCAACGACTTTTTTGTTACTGCTTCTGTGTCCTAGATGGGTGATCTCCGGCAGCAGCTGCCTTTTTCGTACAAGACAATTTGTTCTTTCACTCTGTTTTCATTGATTACTCATCCCTTTATATAGCCTACTTCATGAGTCACTTTGCCTACCTACCTGCAACCAACTTGATGTGCTATCCATCAGTTCCTTGTTCGGTGGCAATTACCAGCCTTTTATTGCTGGATTTTTCTCTCAAGTACTCCTCCTGATGCCAGAATAATTCATTAATTTCTAATTTTGCAAACCACAAATTGTGACATAGCTGCAGGATCTGGAAATAGAACAACTACTTACTCTCTCCTAGAAGTACGCATATGGAGTTGGAAGGGAACTAAGGGTGAAATTGCCAGCAAGTCCCTTACAATTGCTTTCCACGAACACTTAACTAACCAGATTTTGCTCTTACATACATTTGTTCATTTCAAAATTGTTCAAGTGGACTCAGTGGATGGCAATTTGTTGTATAGGTGGAGCAGGACATTCTTCAAGATGGGAAAAGCCTAAATTCTTCAAATCTTCTCACCACTGTCCTAGCACAGTGGCATAAGGTCCCAGACATAAAGCTGATCATCCTTTTATAGATTTCCCCACAATTTTGTCTGGCCAACCTAATTACAGGTTATTTTCTCACATGAATCTCTCTTAGTAGTACTCTGAGAACTGGAAGTTAAAATGCTGAAATCTATTGCTAGACAATTTTATAAATATCCATGTAAAAGATTAGTTTTGGTATTAACTCTGGGACAATGTTAACTTGAAATGAAATATCTAATAGTAGTGATTTGTGTGTCTTGGACTGAAGATACGTAAAATTATCATTACTCTTTGCAAGTGGAATGAATACCAAACAGGTCTGGGGCATAGGAATAGCCATGCAGGATTAATGATAGGAACAGCATGTCTTGCGGCCCTGAAATAAAGCTGAATATAATCTCAATTGACCTTTCTGTCTCCTCGTCTGAAGGAGACCAAGGGGAGTTGTTTGCTTCTGTCCTTCCCTCTGGAGGTTTTTTTACAATATTAGAAGAGAAAGTGCAAACTTCTGTTTCTTTGTCACCGTGATACAGGCAGGGAAGGGTACACTCTGTGAAAAGATGATAAAGCCAGTCTTTGGCTATTCAACTAGTCTCTCTGGCATACCTTTCAACATAAATGGAAGCATATTTTGCAATCCAGACAGCACAACTCCATTTGCAAATGAAATCAGGCCATTAAATTCATTGTCCATAGGTCACGACTGCTGCAAATTGGAGCTAAGCGCAAGCTGCCTACGTCAGAGCGGGCAGCTGGGTACCCCGCACCCAGGACCCTGAGCAATCCGGTGTCTCTGGGCATTGGCGTGAGTGGTCATGGGTCCCCGGGTGGCAGAAAGTCTGTCTCATTTCCCCAGCCGCTATGCTATGAGTTATTTATCTGATCTTTCAGGACTTCTGAAGCCACCCATAGCACTCCAGGATGTATTCTTTCCCTGGTATGTCCTATTATATTGGAAATGCTGGTTATTAAAGGGAAAAATAGCTGGGGCTATAATTTGTGAAAATTATAAAAAATTAGGTCCTTTTTTGATCCTCTGCCATTCAGATTGCATACAGCTTTTTTTTTCTCACCTGGATAGAATAACCATTGCCATCGTTTTAGTATTATTTAGTATTTTTCTCGGTTCTAATATTTCTCAAGGACTGCAGTCTCATGAAATGCTTTATAAAAAAACCACCGAAGTCTTCCAAAATGTCCCGTACATTCAATTAAATGTTGATATGCCTTTTCTATTAATATGTACTTTCCATCCTGAAACACCATCACATAAATCAGTTCTTCAGCCAGCTGAAGTAAGCCTGTGCCTTGGGACACAATTTCTAAGTAGTCCTTCTCTGCACATTCCAGTCTTGATTTAATCCAGGTTTATCTCAGCTTTGCATTAGCTGATTGGGAACAGGTTTAAGCTAAAGTGGACAAAGGCACTCTTAAACTGGAGCAAGAGTGTTCATACACAGTATCACATTAGCTAGCCTGAATGGGTGCAAAGTCTGTGTGTAGAAATCTTCTTTATTAATGGTCATCGTTGACATCTCTTTTCCTTTTTACTGAGACTTCTCCTGCTCCTATGTTTGTCTTCTTTCTGGTGCCCCATGCCTGTGGCAGAATTAATGTGACTGGGGTCTCAAACTTCAGAGAAAGCTATACATAGTCAAAATTTTAGTCCTTTTAAGAGCAATGAAAGCTTATCAGAGGGCCGTTCTCCCCCTTGTCAAGAGGATGTACAAGCATCAGCAGAGGTGGCTGTGGAGCCTTGGGCGCTGGCCCCTTCCAGCACTGTGCAGAGGACAGTCACTGAATCACACAAAATCACGGAATGGTGGGGTTGGAAGGGACCTCTGGAGATCACCTAGTCCAACCCCCCTGCCAGAGATGGGGCTTTCAGCCGTAGTGGCACTCGCCCCTGTCACTGCTCAGCAGTGTTGTCTACACCATGGTGCAATGGCAATGCGGGAAGCCCAGAGCACGCTGGCTGCTCGCACTGCAGAAAGCTTTGCCGGCTGCAGACAGACCATTTCCCTTGTGGGAGAGGGGCCCTTCCCACCGGGAAGGAGGTGTGCTGTGTCGCCTGCCGCTTGCCAAAGTGGGCTGCCATTCGTGCTGGGCCACCCTCGCTGGAAAGAGAAACGTGGGACGTGGTACAGGCCACACAGAACATGAAGTCTGAAGTTCATAAACAGTGGAAAAGGAATAATGGGGCACACAAGGGAGGGCTCAAAGCAAATCTTCATGTTCACCCTTGGCAAAAGTAATAGCAGTGTTTGAGTGGGAGGTTACACTGCTTTTTGCTAGCAGGAGTTTCATTTGCAGGAGTTACATTTCATGGCAGGATGGTAAAACATGGGTCATGGCATCACTGTGCCCATGAGAAAGTTAAGCTTTAGCAACAGAGGCATCAGGAGGCCCCAGTGACCTGTGCAGCGGATTTGCTGGGTGGGAGACTCTCTAGTGCCCTGTTGCTGTTGGTATAGCAATAAGTTCTTGCTTTCTTCTTTGTGGGGGAACAAATAGTTGTAAAAGAGCTACCCACAAGGTTCACTCAAGAATTTCTGAGGGAAACAAAAGATTTTGCTAGGAATGTTGAGTTTTTCTTTGTAAAAATCAATAAAACTTTGTTTTTCACTTGTTTACCTCTCCTTTCTTTCCATTTTGCTTGTGGAAAGATAAAGGAGTGAGTATGAAAAAAACCCACAAAGCTGGTGAAAAACTGACAGTATTTGGACAATGCCAAATAGGGTAACAAAATTTGCAAAAGTAACAAAAAACCCCAAATCAATTCTTTTTTTTCTGAACTCCATCCTCATTCACAGTTGATGTTGAATTATCACATTTCTTTGAGAGTGTTTGTTCAAAGAAGAATTTTCCATTCTTTTCGATAGCGCTGTGGAGCCGGCAGTGCCGGTGATGACGGGACAGCCTGCTTGCCCAGCTCCAGCGCAGGGCAAGCTGGAGCCGCTCCCTGCTCCTTTGGGTTAAAGAGGCTGTGAAAACAACTGTCAGAAAGTTAGCCTAGCTTACTGCCAGGGTTGGATTTTTGAGCTAGTGACACAGGATCTGCAATTTATTATCAGTCTTCTGCGTTCTCCTGGATATTGCCCAGCAATTATATTTTATAACGAGGTCAAAAATATGCATGCGTAATTTAATAGTCACTTGGAAAGTGCCAAATATCTTAACTGGTCTATCCAGCACAGCAGTCCGGAGTGGAGAGGCCAGCACCTCACCCTTGGAAGGAAGAGGCAGAAATAAATCTGTAATGGGCGGTCAGGAAACAGCCAGCCAGCTGGGAAGCTTCTGTTTAACCCCTGTTACCAAATACGTGGTTGATGCTACAAAACAGTCCTCTTTTTTTCCCCTGATTCATATGAAATAGCTTATTTTACAATATTATTGTGAATATTCTCATTATTCATGTATATTTGAATCATATTAAATTGTTGACAGCTGTGATGTCTTCTGGTCATGCCTTCTGTAGGCTAATTAATGCCAGGAAAGCCAGGATTCCTAGTATATGATGAGAGTTATTATGCATTAATGATTAGGTAGATATTAATTACGTTTAATAGCAAACATTTTTCTCAGAACTCAGTTATGTATGTATGGTGCTAATGCACATTGGGTGATAATTGGCCACAGTTCTCATTGTACTCCTTTACAGTCCACAGAAGCACTCTCTGCTTTGACAATTTGCCCACTTAGCTGTGTACCTGGGAAAAGGATCTGCGTCAATTTTAGGTGTGCTTTTTTGAAGGTCAGAGGATTATTATTTGCAGAAGCAACGGTTACGAAATCTCTCTTTTGTTAGCAAAGGGAAAACTATTTTCCTCTTGGTTACTGTGTTCAGCCTCTGTAAGACAGCTGTTGCTGAGTCTGAAATGGACCCCTCAGAAAGGCTCCCACCCCTGAAGACAAGGGAGCTATAAGGAGTTACAGAGGCAGTGACTTCTTTGTTTTTAATTCCTCTTTTAATATCTCATTGGTACCGTAAATGTTGTTTTCCTTCGTGAAGAGGTACAAGCTCAGTGCAGTTGGGCTAGGTTTGCAGGGAAAGCTGCATTAAGAGACCTGAGGACGAGAGCAGTGCATGCCTGTAAAATGTTCTCTTGAAACAGGTAGGAAGCCGGCATGGTCCCAGCAGTCTGTTGTCTGATTTAAAAGCTACTTGATTGAACTGTGAAAACATGAGTCACAGATCATGATGACCCATGCATAGCAACCTTTTAATTATTTGAACGTTAGCCTCCAGTTTGAAGTAAGTTGAAGAAACTGGATCCCCTTGTTTATTTGGATAATGAAATCTTTCTGCTATCCCTTCCCCTGGCACCACCGGTGCTTGGGTGAAAGTCTGGCTTCACTGAAGCCAAGGACACAGCCCCTGTTGATTTAGATGGAAACAATCCTGCACACCTCAGTATTTAATTCTGATTTCTTAATTCTCAGTTCCTTCTCCTGCATTTTCAGAGCTCTTTTCTGGCTTTTCCTTTCATCACGCCCATGACAAGCCCAGCACCTTGGTGTCCCTTTTGAAACATGCTCTAAATGAACCTTCTTAAAAAAATGAAGGCAGCCCCCTGTGGCTTTCCTTGGTGGGTGAGGAGGTGTCTCTCCAGGGGGTGGGGAGCCACTGGTGTTTGCTACCAGCTGCTCTTCAGCAAAGGCTTCAGCTGGAAAAGGCAAAAGCCAGCAGCTTTCTACCCCATGTCAGTGCCAGTGGCCAGAGCATGGTCCTCTTCTCCCAGGTGATGATTTGCAATGGCAGGGAAAGGGCCAAGCAGCTGAGCCCAGCATCTACTCAAGCTAAAAGTTGACTTCAAGCACAAGGGACAGGGCTGAGAAGGAGGGAGAGGGAGCTCCAGGTCTCCCAGTCTGCCACTAGCTAACACAAACCATAGCTGGCTGGAAAATCAGGTTTCTCAGATTTTGACAGATCAAGTTGCCTTCCTGCACACTAGCTGGCATCAGGCTGGATTGAGACCCCCATCGCCGACCCTGGCTTAAGTGTATAAACCCTGAACATTGTCCCAGAGCTTGGCCCCTTTGGCCTTTGGGTGGACTATATGATAGTTGAAGTGCCTCTGTTAAGCATTGGTTGCCTGGAGAGAGCTGGTATCCCCAGCCTTGGACATGCTTGCCCCGGGCAACTTGGTCTAGCATTGAAGTTGCATCCACCTTTGGAGCTGGCCCTGCCCTGAGAAGAGATTTATACTTGAGGATCCTGAATGGTGCCATGAAAATAAATGTGTTTGCAGAAATTCTACCTTGTTATGTGATAGCTGCAAGCAGGGGAGAGTATTTCAATACATGTTTTGTGCGCAAGTGCATTTTATTGACTCTGTACAGGACAGTGCTGCAGATCTAGAACAGGTTATATTCAGTTCTGTTTTCTCTGTTTATACAGGTTTCATGGGACTGTCAGCACTAGGGAACCTCAGATTACAATCCATTCAAAGCAGGTTGGCTTTACATGTTGAGAGAATTTTACTTTACTCAGAGTGGAATTCAGTTGGTTTATTTCCATTAAACTAGATGAAATATTATTTTTTCTTACTCTTCTAGCCCATTGATTGTTGGGGTTTTGTCCCTTGCAGGCAAGGGAGGAAAAGCTCTGTGGGTTAAATAAGGAAAGGGGGTGGGTGAGTGGGTTGGTGACATACTGCAGCGAGGTGGAGATGAGCCAGTCACTGACCCCAAATCGTTATGGAGCCCATCACAATATCCCTAATGTTACTGCCCTGTTGTTCTTACATTGCATGACCCATCCATAGATTACAGAGTGACGTTAGAAGAGCATTTATTCCTGTCTTTATGAGGAACCTAAAAGTCACTTTATGCTGATGTTATGGTGCTGCTGCTTCAAGAAATAGTCCTTCCCCCCAGTTCTCATTGCCTCTTTTCTTCTGCACTGCATCCATACCACTCCCTGTCGGACTGGATTTGAGACCCGGTTTGGTTGAAAATTAAGCTTTGGGTTTACTCCCAAAGTTACTTTTCTGCTAGATCAGCTCCCTGCTCTGACTATGGGTGTAGCCACAGGCTTGGTAGCTCTGGCACACGGAGGAAGTGGGAACATCAGCTCAGAGCTGCATCTTTTTGCAGGAGGCAGACAATGTCAGCACGGTGTCCCCAAACACAGGGGAAGCGCTGGGCTGAGCCAGCAGAGCAGGGGCCATGCTATGGCTCTTTCACGGGCCCCACTGCTGCCCTCACACCCACGCTGCCCTCAGGATTTGCCCCTATGAGGGGACCCCTGTGGCTGTGCAGGCCCAGGCTGAAAAGGCAGCGCCAGGCTAAAGAGGCAGCCCCTTGCTCCAGCACGGCGAGCGTGCCTATGGGAGGCAACAGGCGTGGGGAACAGGGTGCTGCTGGTTGGTGCAACAGACCCGCTGGTCCCTGCTAAATGCTGGCTCCGTGGTGGGGCAGAGCTAAGATATAACAGCCGGTGGGTCAGGATACCTTGTGTGTTTTCTCTGCTCATCGTTTGCCTGTGCATGCCACAGTCTTGGGTTTGTCTTATGCAGGATAAAGCATTGCAAAGACTTTGTTTCTTCACAGTCAGGATTTTGTGTGTGCCATTGTGACTGTAATTGCTCTACTGAGCTCAAGTATTGAACTGTGGTCTTTAATTACATGAAAACCATTTACATTAACAAATACCTGACATGTATGAATTAATTGCTATGAACTGAAAATTATTTAGAGGGTCACTGTGAATGTCATGTTGTAGGTTTATGTTACTTAAACCTCCGGAGCATACTGAGTTCACAGCTGCATTGTTACTTAAACCCGTTCAGATAATGCCTCTTGTTCTTTAAAATGTGGAACTAAACACGAAATGCCCTAGACAGACTGCTTCATGGTATTTCTGTGCACACATGTTTGCAACAGGTGCCCTATTTACGACTGAATCCCCCATCCTCCCCACACTGTCATAGAATCATAGAATAGTTTGGGTTGGAAGGGACCTTTAAAGGTCATCTAGTCCAACCCCCCTGCAATGAGCAGGGACATCTTCAACTAGATCAGGTTGCCCAGAGCCCCATCCAGCCTGACCTTGAATGTTTCCAGGGATGGGGCTTCTACCACCTCTCTGGGCAACCTGTTCCAGTGTTTCACCACCCTCACCATAAAAAATTTCTTCCTTATATCTAGTCTGAATCTCCCCTCTTTTAGTTTAAAACCATTACCCCTTGTCCTGTTGCTACAGGCCCCACTAAAAAGTCTGTCCCCATCTTTCTTGTAAACCCCCTTTAAATACTGAAAGGCTGCAATAAGGTGTCCCCGGAGCCTTCTCTTCTCCAGGCTGAACAACCTCAACTGTCCTAGCCTTTCCTCATAGGAGAGGATGCCCCACAGCCTCTTCCCATCCCTTGGATCCTGTTGCAGTGGCAACCGTGGCAATCATGCTCACGTGGAAAGCAAGAGGAAAGGAGCTACGGCAAACCCCCGTCTTCTCTGCCAGCCTCAGGCACGGACATGCGTGCACATTGCGCCCCAGCTGAGCGCCTCATCGGGCACCCCAGGGTGTGGGGTGCAGGATCCAGCACCGGCTGAAAGGGCAAGCTTGTTTGCTTGGGAGGGCAGTGGAGACCTGTATTATGTATGCAGTATTTTGCAATCAAAACCAAATGTATTCCCACAGGATTAACTGAGTACAAAACTGTGCAACAGTGCGTGCTAATCTCTTTTAAAAAAACACTATTTGAAGCAGGGATGGGGCCCAGGGCACCTGAGAGTCCTGCCTGTGGCTTGCAGGGAAACTTGATGTTTTTCATTACCTTTAGCTAATCAATACAGATGCCGTCCTGTGCACCTTCTCAGGAATTTGCAGCAGAGGGTCTTCACCATCAAATAGATCGGATTATCCTCTGAAAGGGAGAAATAAATCCCCCAAAATGGCATTATTACAGAAGAGATTTTTCGATAAAACTTTTAATTTCCTTTCTATGTAGCCATAGGCCAAAATAAAAACACACATACATATCTGCTTTGCTTAAAGATAGGTAGGAAAGGGCTTGGAGGTTTCAAAACAGAGGAATAGCCCTGTAGGAAAAATCCCAGGAGTACAGAACTTGTAGAATTCCAATATCAGGGTTTATTATTTTTCATATCTTCCCATGTCTTTTAAAAATAGAGTTCAGGATTGAAAATGTCTTTCACAGATGCAAAATTATCTAATAAATTTTGCCTGAGAATGTTATGACATTACTTAAAATTTCTAGATAAGCAGCTAGAAACTATGATTTCCCTAACTTTTGAGGAAAGCTTATTAAGTGTTTAAATTGCAAGTGGGAAAAGTAACGCACAGAAAATTCATGTGTTTCCCTTCACCCCCTCATGCCCTCTCTGCAAGCTGCACCTAGTGCTTTCCCCTTACTCTTTGTTTTGCCCTCTTTTCAGCTCTCGAGCTCTGAGCCATTCTTACCTTTCCTACGACTGTGTAAGCTATGTCTGCCTTGAGAACGCTGAGAAATAAAAAAAAAAGATTGTCTGTTTGTGTAATAATCCAACATTTTAAATTTACAATAAAAACATTAAAATGAGAAACACTGATTTTCTATACCTTTTTTTACCATTTTGCTTAATATCAGTGTCCTGGGAACCACTATTTTATGATGGTGGTTTTTAGCTTAGTGTTCTTATTGCTAGGTCAGTAAAGATGTGCATTTCTCCTACTTCCTGATGCCAAATATTAGTCTGAAAACCTTGTTCCCTTGCGGTAATGCCTTCTATGCCTCACTGTTCCTATGAAGCATACCTTACTGCTGCTCTTGATTTTATTTGTGGTTTTTTGTAGTTTTCCAGGCAAGCCTGGAGACCTGTGCTTTGCTCAAGGTCCTGTTGTGCAAGGGCTGTGCACACCTGGCTGACAGCTCCTGAAGCACTGTGCTGCTGCTTCTGCCTCTTGTTGGCCTGACCATAAAACTGGACAGAAAGGAAGAGGGATATTCACTGGGAGCTGGTCTGCAGATGGGTTTTTCATATGAATAGAAACAAAAAGGTGACAATAAAGTCATGTCAAGTGAAGCAAGCATTTTGCTTTGCCTCAGCAGAAAATATTTCTTGTTTCTTTTCCTTTAACCATTTAAAACCACAAACTTTAGATAAATACCTAAACAAAGCATTTCTATGAAGTCAAGGAAGTTCATTTACAGGATGCTGAAATTAAACATTTACTGCTCAAGAAAGAGTTGTCTCAGCCAAAACAATAAATTAATTCAATCTACAGTTTTCTGAGTGTTTTGCAGAGCATGATTATGTATTTATACCCTTTTATCAAAAGTCCCTCCTCCTCTCCTCCTGTTTAATGGGAAGACAACAGAAATTCATTTTACAGATGGAAAAGTAGGGCAGAGAGAGGGTGGGCAACTAGTCCCAGGTCCTTGGGGGTTGGCAGAAGCAAGAATTGCCTTCAGCTCCCTGCTCAGGCCAGGACTGTAATGCCACCGAAGCGGTTTGGTTCTTTACCAGGTTCGTAGGTGTAGTTCTGACCTCAGTGAAACCTTTGGGAATGCAGTTTGCAGGGGTGATGTGCTTTGCATGGCCAGGGCAAACCCAGCACTGCTGATGGTGCACTTGCAAGCTCGCCGTCCAGGACAGGTTCACCCTGCATTTCTGCCTTGCTTCAGAGGGCAAATGGTAGCTGTGGCAGATGGCTGCTGGTGTCCTTGTGTCTCCCCCCCGCCCAGCCCCAAAGTTTAGAGGTTAGTAAAGCAGAGGGGAACAATTTGTAATTGATTCTGCCCTTTCCCATTGCTCGCAGTGGATCAAAGCCTGTGCTCTCAGTCTGTGGAGATCCCCTATGGAAATTAGTGGGGTGTTCGCATAAGGGCTTCAGGGGTCTAAGAGCAACCATCTGCTTCCAGACCAAAGAAAACAAATTCCAGGTGGCTGTTCAGAAAAGGGAGTTGAGGGTGAAATTCTGATGTCTATGAAGTGTAGATCGTGATGAATGAGAAACAAGTTATTCCCAATGTGCAGTTATGAATGTTTGTACCAGAAAAGTGATTCTGAGGATTGCAAACAATACCAGAAACTGCCACCACACTGTCCAGTCAACAGTAGCTCATGAAGTATCCCAGGAAAGCCTACAACTCCTGCTTGAGTTGCCCCATGTCTTTTAACACACAGTTGCCTCTCAGTTTAAAGACACTGCATGGCTTTTAAATATGAGTCTCATACAAAAAAAAGGTTATGGGGTGTGTGGTTTGGCATCCTGTGGACTGGATTGCCCAGAAGGTAAGCCTATGAACCTCTCTTTGTGTGTATATGTTTAAAGTATATAGATTTCTAAATGCTTATTTTTTAAATTTATGCTTACATATAGATTTATAACTATAACTATATAAAAATAAAATGTGTACTCTATATTTATACTAAATGTGACTACCTTGCACATGGCATGTAAATTTGTCCAAATTACAGATTTTTTTAATGGACAATTGACTAAGGCACCACTCACTGGGAATGACATGTGGGCTAGTGTCCTGGTTTTGGCTGGGGTAGAGTTAATTTTCTTCATAGTAGCTAGTATGGGGCGATGTTCTGGATTTGTGCTGAAAACAGTGTTGATGATAATACAGAGGTGGTTTTGTTACCGCTGAGCAGCGCTTACACAGAGCCAAGGCCTTTTCTGCTTCTCACCCCACCCACCAGCGAGGAGGCTGGGGGTGCACAAGCAGTTGGGAGGGGACACAGCCGGGACAGCTGACCCCAACTGACCACAGGGATATTCCATACCATATGATGTCATGCTCAGCATATAAAGCTGGGGGAAGAAGAAGGAAAGGGAGGACGTTCGGACTGATGGTGTTTGTCTTCCCAAGTAACCATTGCATGTGATGGAGCCCTGCTTTCCTGGAGATGGCTGAACCTCTGCCTGCCGATAGGAAGTAGTACATGAATTCCTTATTCTGCTTTGCTTGTGTGCGCTGCTTTTGGTTTACCTATTAAACAACTGTCTTTGTCTCAGCCCGTGAGTTTTCTCACTTTTATTCTTCCAATTCTCTCCCCCATCCCACTGGAGGGGGAGTGAGTGAGCGGCTGTGTGGTGCTTAGTTGCCGACTGGGGTTAAACCATGACAGCTAGCTCAGTGGAAGCCATGTTCATGGTGATTATGTTTGTGGTCTGAGCACAACTCCTTATGGGATCTCAGGAGGTACCACATTATTTATGGTCTTCAGCAAAAATCCTGTTTGAGATCCGTAGAAGAATTCCAGTGGGCTTCAGATCAGGTTATCAAAAACCTCTCTGAGATGCATTTTTGACATCTCTCTGTTCTTAAGAAAGAGCTGGGTAGAAAAATCAGGCAAAGAGAAAGAAGAAGGAGCTTATGGAAAATGTGATGTTTTCATCAAAGGGACTGGGATGACTGCTGAGCTCGGAGAGCATGCTCACAGCATGGGGTGAGTCCTGAGCTGTGGCCCTGCTGTGCCAGGCATGTCCCAGCTTTTCAGGCTGTCCTGCTGCCACCTCCTACCATCTCTGCACCTTGCAGGCTCTGCAAAAGATGCTGCTGCCAGGGTGCCAGGCCTGGGCAAAGAGAGGAAGAGGGGAGAGGCAGCCTGTGTTTTGCCTGTGCCAGGATCTCACCCACCAGCCTTGCCTCTCACAAAAGGAGAGTTTGCCTCCTTTTCCCCTCTGCTGTACTTTGGGCAGCAAAAATGGCTGTGATATCTGCAAACAGGCACTCTGGCCAGTGCCAAGATTTTTGTGGGTTTCAGCTCAAAGTTGAGCTTTAAGGCAGGATTCAAAGAAAGATGAGGAGATAATGCATGGGTATTTACTTAGGGAAGTTGTCTGGCATAAAGGAAAATATGTAAGGAAGAGCAAAAGTTTCGGTTTGAAAATGCCCTCCTGGAGGCAGGAGTCAGCAACCAAGAGGTGAGTGAGACTTGAGGTAGAGCTCAAGGGTCTTTAAAGGTGAGGCACTTATCCTGGATTTGACAGGCAAGGACTAGCCCATGGAGGTGGCTTAACATAAATAAGCAACTGGGGAACGATCTTCACAGCAGCGTTAGGAGTGCTGAAAGCAGGACGTGGCTTCATTTGGCAATGCTGGAGAAAAAGTCATTGCTGTGCTCAAGAGACGAGCTGGCAAATGGTGCAGTTCAGTCATGCTGTGGGTGCCCAGATGACATGGGCAGTGTCTTAGGCAGGTTGGGTGCAGCCAACTGGAAGATTTTGAAGTGCTCTAGATACATGGGCTGTGCAGTGTCTCCGAGTTGAAGGTATCACCCTCAGCTACGTGAGGCATCAAGCAAGACTAGAGCTGCTCTTCATGGTGACCATAGACACATCTGAGAGAGAGAGGACTTGAGGGGACAAAAAAGAGCTCACGTGCCCAGCTAAGCTTCAGCTGACCACTACTTATCACAGCAGGTACCATGGAGAGGCTGTCTAAGAGTTGTGCTTTAAAAGAGACTTGAGCTTGACAGGAGTCCTAAATTAGGGATGAGAAAATGGACAGAGATATAAACTGCCATGAGTCTCTTCCCAAGCCTCTAACAAACCAACCATTGACTTTTATTGTTTCCTCTGCCTTTCCACTTCCTTGATTTTTGTGGAACTCGAAATGGAAATGTCAAAGGCTGGTTTTCTAGCATTTCCAAGAGAGATAAAATCAGAAAAACTACCCAAATTAGCTTTGCTAATATTCTTGGCATGCTTTTCCAGATTGAATTCTAGACCAAAAAGTGATTTTGATCTAGACATCTGTATACCTTCCAAACATCTGGACTTCTTGAAGTCAGCTCAACTTTACTCCATCTACTTTGGTTGTATTTCCTGCTGTACTATTAAAAGAACCACAAAAATATTTAAGCACCGCATGAACAGGCTTATGGGGAAAATTTCCAGGAATGAAATACATGCACATGGCTAGGTTTGATTAAAGAGGAGGTATGATGAGGATTGTCTTCTAGTCATCCTGTCCCCTCAGAAGGAAAGGGAAACATCTATGGGGCAAACCCAGTACGTAGTTAGAAGTAATGGAGTCCTGCTAAGGCTCAGGCTGTGGCTCCTGGTTCCACTCTGGTTCATAAAGTGTTTACTTGCGGTTTGTGGAGAGCTAGCAGAACACATCTCCGACTCCTTTCTTTCCATGCTTTCTATTTCTTGTCTGGGGAGAACAGCTAGAAATTTCTTTATGTATTCACGTGTTCATTATAAGCTGCAGGTACAGAGGAAGAAGATCAGCTAGATCAGCTGTGACTGCAAGTAATAGTCATCAGCACTTCCTATGTGCCTAGTAATGCTGGAGTAATTTCATACAGGAGACAGAGGAGTGAGGTAGTATGTTGGAAGGAGCAGAGAGAGGAGCGTGATCAGCAAACTGGGCATTATTATGAACTAGAGAAAAATAATATGACGTGTGCAGAGAAGAGGGCACAAGAGGGCCTGGGGACTGCATCATGGGAAGGTGTCAGAGATGCTGAAAGGCACTCTCTCAACCAGGTCTGTTGGCAGGCCAAAGCACATATTATTCCTTTGTTATTTCCAGTGTATCTTGAGTAAGCAGGAAATCCTTCTGATATTACATAGCAGAAAAGGAGAAGGGATAGTGGGAAGCTGAATGGCTGGAAAGACAAAAGGAGGGGGGACAAGAAAGATCAGGGCTCTCATCTGACCAGATGACCATTGATCATGAGACTAAAAATGAAGAATCTCCTGTGCAGCTGTGACTTCTCTCACTGTTGTGTACACTCTTGTTCAAGTGTCCTTTTCTCAGGCATCCATGGAGAAATCAATATTCTGCTCCTCAGAACAGGTGGTGGATCTCTGATGACCTTTTGGTCAGATGTTGATAAACTGGGATGGTTGCACATCAAGGAATTTCTTTCTGAACGGCTATATGAACTTGTGAACGATTCCTCCTCTGCTTAGTAAAGAACCATGTTGAACAGAAGCTACAATCCTGACTGGTCAAAGCTGAATCAATACTTCTTCTCCTTTTCTAAACTCTCTAATCTAATGAAAACCTTAAAATAATCTAGTATCAAAGAATCTATTTGTAGGTGCTGTTCAGAAGATACCATGGCTTGTGTAAAATCCAAAGAGAACAGTTAATACAGTCTGCATGCGGAACCAGAACTTTTCCTGAAAAAAGTAAAAGAAGGAATTAGAAGAAATCACAGTTCCTGTGGCCAGCAACTGTACTTGATTTTTTGGCATCTTGATTTTTCACTGGTTGCCTGAAGTACAAACTTTATACCTGGTCCCTGTGATGCTCCATGTATTTATGGTACTACGCAAATTTTGGGGATAAGGGTTCCTTTCTGTATGGGCCAATTATCGTTTCCTTTCATGTTGTAATAGGGACTTTGGCTTATTCTTTGGAACACTGTGTGCTTTGTGACTTGTTCTAACGCCTAGGTTTTTCCATTTTATAGTGATCATAACTTGTCTAAGACTTTATTCGTGGCCCAAGTAAAATAGGGGTCATACAAAATACTTTTTGTCTTTGATGATGTAATTATTCAATTGAAGCAGTGTTACTCATGGTATTACACAGAGGTCCACAACATCCCAAATGTTTTAACAGTGTAGCTATGCAATTTGATAAATAGTAGAAAAGTGGATGCAGGTGCTTTCTACATTTCTTTAAACTTGCAGCAAAACATTTTAGACGGTCAAAGGTGTCAGTCAGATCTACGATGTCAATAGAACAGGGTAGGAAAATAACTTTACCCTTTTCTCTGTAAAGCAAGGAAAGAAAAGAAAGGAATTTAAGAGTACCAGGACACTGGTCTTGAGCACATATCCCCAGAGAGCCCAAGAGTCTTTCTCAAGTTTTCAAGGAATTGGCAAATTTTGTGTAAGGACACAGGGCAATTTAACATGCTTTTGGGAATCAGAGGGCAGGCTGTATTGCTGGTGTAGACATAGCCATATTCAGTGTATTAATACACTGAAGAGCATACTGAAACAGGTATGAGTTTACCTTTGAGATTTTAAATGCTGCCCAATTGTAAATACAGACAGTCAGAGAGGGAATTATCAGTGGGCCAAGACTGCCAGGTGGAATGGTGGAGGAGCAGAGATAATGGAAGGATAGCGACAATCATAGAATGGTTTGGGTTGGAAGGGACCTTAAAGATCATGTACTTCAACCTCCCCTGCCATGGGCAGGGACACCTTCCACTAGACCAGGTTGCTCAAAGCCCCATCCAACCTGGCCTTGGACACTTCCAGGGATGGGGCATCCACAACTTCTCTGGGCAACCTGTTCCAGTGCCTCACCACCCTCAGAGTGAAGAATTTCTTCCTTATGTCTAATCTAAATCTACCTTCTTTCAGGTTAAAGCCATTACCCCTTGTCCTATCACTACATGCCCTTGTCAAAAGTCCCCCTCCAGCTTTCTTGTAGGCCCCCTTTAGGTACTGGAAGGCTGCTGGAAGGTCACCCTGGTGCCTTCTGTTCTCCAGGCTGAACAACGCCAACTCTCTCAGCCTGTCCTTGTAGGAGAGGTGCTCCAACCCTCTGATCATTTTTGTGGCCCTCCTCTGGACCCGCTCCAGCAGGTCCACGTCCTTCTTGTGTTGGGGGCTCCAGAGCTGGACACAGTACACCAGGTGGGGTCTCACCAGAGTGGAGTAGAGGGGCAGAATCCCCTCCCTCGACCTGTTGGCCACGCTTCTTTTGATGCAGCCCAGGATACGGTTGCCTTTCTGGGCTACAAGCACACATTGCCGGGTCATGTTGAGCCTCTCATCAGCCAACACCCCCAAGCCCTTCTCCTCAGGGCTGCTCTCAATCCATTCTCTGCCCAGCCTGTATTGGTGCTTGGGACTGCCCTGACCCAGGTGCAGGACCTTGCACTTGGTCTTGTTGAACTTCATGAGGTTTGCACAGTCCCATCTCTCAAGTCTGTCAAGGTCCCTCTAAATGCCATCTCTTCCCTCCAGCGTGTTGACTGCACCACACAGCTTGGTGTCGTTAGCAAACTTGCTGAGTGTGCCCTCAGTCCCTCAATGATGAGGATATGTCTGAAATTCCATATTTGGAAAACTATTATGAGCTAGAAAGAATAATATGATACTCAAATTTTTCCCTGAAATTTTACCTCATTTTAAATATATTGATCCAACCTTCATCTGGTAGCTCTGACATCTTACATTACTTGAGAATTTGGCTCATTAATTTGACTTGATTCTTTCATCATTCCAGAACTTGTTTTTTTCTAGTTGTTGGTGAGAGGCAGGCTGAAAAATATGATGTGGTAGTATTTTTAACTCTTTTAATCTGACAGTGCTCATGTATGTGTAAGTGTGCATGTATGTGTGTGTGTTTATATCTCTATACATGTAAGTAAATATGTAGTACTGTTATTTTGAAGCAATCAACCACAATGCAACTGGGGTCTTGAAAAACAGAGCATGTTGAATGTTTGCTGCAGAATGTTTTTAATGTGAGTTGTGTAATAGATAAGCCATAAGTGTTTCAAACTGCAGCCAGGGAAATGTTTAGATCTACAAAAAGCCTCACTTGTCAGCTCATATCTAACTGTCTCTTTGGGCACTGAAATTTCTTCTTAACGTATTCTCTAAGATCATCAGACTGTTGTCGAATCCAGAGGTGCCCAGTATCCATGCACATCAAGGCTGACACCCATAAATTTTCCCATGGTCCTAACAGCTGCATCTAGGCATAGATTTATGCACTTCATCTCAGACTAAAGCATAATTTAGATACATAATCCCAAAATATTTTGAAATGCCCCGCTCACTTAAACTGCACTAGCATCTTACTTTTTAATGGAAGCTTTCCTAGATGCCTCATGTTTTTCTTCTTTTCATTCCCAATGTGCCCCAACTTTGGCAGGGCAGAGAAATTTAAAACTGAACTGATATCCAAGCCTACTGGAACAAACAACCAGATGGCTTCGCAAGCAGGAGAGCTCAGTCCAGAAGGTGTTCCCAGGGCACACCTAACTTGCATCACAAAGATTAATGTTCTCATAAAAAAGAGTTACAACAACTACTCATTCAAGAAAACAATAGGCGAGTGACGGAGGGAGGTGTGCAAAGGAAGGAAGATATGGCTATCAGATGGGAGGGAAGACACTGGGGTCCTGATTCTGCTCCCAAAGTTATTTATACATTTCAAATTGAATTGCTGGACGCAGTCGTGAGATGGTGATGGGTCTCATTGGCCTCACAGGTGAGTTCTCCTAACTACATGATCCCATGCACAGCTGTAAGGTACCTAGCATGTACTAGACCAGTGCTAAGTGTCTTGAAATGAAAAGAGCTGAGAAAAGAAATCTGAGACCGACTTCATAAGAGCCAGATCTTCACACAGGTTCAAGAGCTCCAAAGCTTAGGAAGATCTTTCCATGAAAACTGGTTTTGCTCCTTCCATTCTCAGCTATAGCCTTCTGAGAATAGTATCCATAGCTTAAAGTACAAAACATATTGAATAAAAATTTCTATGCATTGCAGCTATTTTGTAATGTGATTTTAGCAGCTGGGAACAGGGAGGAAAGCCAGACTGATGTAATCAGCCAGCTCTCTTCAAGGCAATTGACATTTACTGCCCACAGTTTAAGACTTGCTCTCCTAGTTGGTGGTTGCTCTCTGAAAGGGCAAACGCAGAGGAAAGATATGATATGTATGTAACTTGCTGTAACTCATTAGTGAAACAGTGCCGGGCATAGTCGGCAGTGAGGATGGCTTCAGATTTATGCCTTGTTTTGATGTGACATCTCCTCTACCACTGGGACAGGCAAAAGATACTTCTAAAAGATAAGTCAGGATGACGGTAAATGGGTGCACTAGTATGCACTTGGCAAAAGATGAACGTGGAAGGCTTCTGGGATTTGTTTTTAGTGGATTGTTGGGGTTTTTTTCCCCTCGGTAGAACAATGTTGGTGTTTAAATGGTGATCGCTCTTGGTCTGTCTTGAATAGCAATACCGATGTAAAGGCCCTGCTGCACAGTGATTCTGCAGGATAAGCTGTAGGAAATGAGTAAGAAACATCTCTTCCCTGTAGCACCAAGTCAAGGTTTTGTGTCTAAAGGGATGAATAAGAAGTGTGGTTGCATACAATGATCTGGATAAATAATACCAACTGGCTGCACTTTGGAGACTCCTTTGGGCTTTGTAAAAACTGTTTCCAGAGAGGCACAAGTGTCCTTTCGTCAGACTTGAAGGATTCTCAAAATTAGCCTAGGGTCAAAATCAACCTAAAGGAACTCACTCAGCTTCAACAGCACTGTAGAGTAACCTGAATCTCTCTGATGACCATTAAATGGTCTCCAGTAGCCTTGTTAACTAATCCCAAGCAGAACTAGCTTGCTGGGAATACCAAACCTTTTGTCCAAGTGACAGCTGGTTTCTTTACAAACGCCTTGGGAAAACCCAGTGAAAGAAATACTTCATAGAAAAAACCACAGGCCAAGTCATTTGGGAAGATTTTTCCATATATGCTTTTTGGTTCTCAATACTCCTAAAATGACTTGTTTTAGAAATTCAAACTTTATTTTATGCTGCTGGATTTACAGAAAAACAATTACTTTCTTTGCTTCTTAGTGTGATAAACATGTAATTATCAAATCAAGACCTAACTCTAGATACAGCAGAACAAATAGGATGTTTATGTGTCTTACATGCGCAGTCAGGACACATTTACAAGAGTCATTAGCAAGAGGAAATGAATACTAGCTGGAAGCCAGGACCAAAGGTAATTTTAAGTCACCTTGGACATTTGTAGAAGAAAAGAAGGTGATCAGGAGTAGTCAACATGGATTCACCAAGGGGAAATCATGCTTGAACAATCTGATGGCCTTCTGTGATGCCATGACTGGCTGGGTGGATGAGGGGAGAGCGGTGGATGTTGTCTACCTGGACTTCAGCAAGGCGTTTGACACTGTCTCCCATAACATCCTCATAGGTCAGCTCAGGAAGTGGGGGTTAGACAAGTGGACGGTGAGGTGGATTGAGAACTGGCTGAATGGCAGAGCTCAGAGGGTGGTGATCAGCAGCACAGAGTCTAGCTGGAGGCCTGTAGCGAGTGGTGTTCCGCAGGGGTCAGTACTGGGCCCAATCTTGTTCAATTTATTCATCAGTGACCTGGATGAAGGGACAGAGCGCACCCTCAGCAAGTTTGCTGAGGATACAAAACTGGGAGGACTGGCTGATAGACCAGAAGGCTGTGCTGCCATTCAGCGAGACCTGGACAGGCTGGAGCGCAGGGAGGAGAGGAACCTCATGAAGTTCAATGTGGGCAAGTGCAGGGTCCTGCACCTGGGGAGGAATAACCCCATGCAGCGGTACAGGTTTGGGGTTGACCTGCTGGAAAGCAGCTCTGTGGAGAAGGACCTGGGAGTCCTGGTGGATGACAAATTCACCCTGAGCCAGCAATGTGCCCTTGCGGCCAGGAAGGCCAACGGCAGCCTGGGGTGCATTAAGAAGAGAGTGGCCAGCAGGTCGAGGGGGTCGAGGGGTTTCCAGGGACGAGGCATCTACCACCTCTCTGGGCAACCTGTTCCAGTATTTCACCAGCCTCATCATAAACAATTTCTTCCTTATATTAGTCTAAATCTCCCCTCTTTCAGTTTAAAGCCATTACCCCTTCTCCTATCGTTACAAGTCCTACTAAAAAGTCTGTCCCTATCTTTCTTATAAGCCCCCTTTAAGTACTGAAAGGTATCCCTGGAGCCTTCTCTTCTCCAGGCTGAACAAGCTCAACTCTCTCAGCCTTTCCTCATAGGAGAGATGCTCCAGCCCTCCGATCATTTTTGTGGCCCTCCCTGTGCCTGCTCCAACAGGTCCATGTCTTTCCTCTACTGACGACTCCAGAGCTGGACGCAGTACTCCAAGCGTAGTCTGGAGTCTCACCAGAGCAGAGTAGAGGGGCAGAATCCCCTCCCTCAACCTGCTGGCCACAAATTAGCATTGACGTATTTGTAGCCAAGACAGCTGCTAATGTTAAAGGTAAGATTGGAGGAGAATTCGAAGACCAAGTTCAGGTTGCAAGATTGACTCATGGTCTATATGAGTGAGGGCAGTAATTAGCCGAAGTTTAGCTCCTCCTGTTGAAACCTTTGCAGCTGCATATGACACTTTTCATAGTACTCTATAGCAAAACAGGAGCAGCAAGAACAGTTTCAAAAATAAGACTTGCCAATTTTGTTAATAAAATTCACCTAACATTCAAAATGCCAGCAGTGTTCCTAAGTGATCTGCCAGCCTTCACAATCAGGGAGTGCTATGCAGAATCTAAGGCAGGTTTTCAAAGGCATTTTGAAGGGCAGGGAGTATCTAGCAGGGCTTACAAATGTGGTAGTCACTAATTCGGACTGCATCTTGGGATTAATGGCACCCATCTACTAGGGTGCTTTTAAAATTCAGTGAAGATATTGTCTGCATTTTAAGACAACAAGGTAAATTTGAAAACCTGGACCTTTTACTGTCTGGTGAGATGCTCAGTTTAGCAGAGCCTGTGGCCAGTGCACATATATTCCTGAATCTTAAGGAAGAAATTTTTTACAATGAGGGTGGTGAAACACTGGCACAGGTTGCCCAGAGAGGTGGTAGAAGCCCCATCCCTGGAAACATTCAAGGTCAGGCTGGATGGGGCTCTGGGCAACCTGATCTAGTTGAAGATGTCCCTGCTCATTGCAGGGGGGTTGGACTAGATGACTTTTAAAGGTCCCTTCCAACCCAAACCATTCTGTGATTCTACTGTTCTACGATTCTTTGCTTCTATGGTTCTAATGAATCTATACTAATTGTTATTTAATACTACTAGACTGGAGACTATTTTCAGTTAAATCATGATAATACAGAAGGATTCTAGAGGACATAGGGGACTAGAAGTGCTGACAAAGTTATTTACAACAAATCCACCTACTAGTTTCACCAGATATTTCAGTTTTACAGCCTGGTACCTACCACTCCAGTTCTGTGGGAGTGTTGTCTCTCTGATTATTTTCCCTTGCCTTTCTGTGTGAGCCAGGATCCTCTCCATCTTTGAATGTCCAAATTTCAGCCCCAGGTAGATATCATCTCTGCATGTCTTGTCTCTCTAATATTTTCCTCTCATTTTTCCGAAGAGGCTCAGAAGAGAGGCACAGGCTAAAATCACGCTGACTGGACTGAAACAAGCCATGTCATCATCTGTCCTGGGCTATCTTTGCTAGATAATTCCCTAAAAGCCAGCCATGAATGCTGAATCCCCTTCTGGGCACCGTTGAGGAGTTGGGTCTGCAGCTGAGGTGTAACACAGGGGCTCTAGGAAGTACTGTGGGTGGGGAGGCAGGTGGCACCACTGTCACCCTCCTTGATTGGGAGACTCGAAAGATGACCAAGCAAGTAGCGGTAACGTTAGGAGAACTGGAAAAGTATTGTGTGTGAAGGAGGCATGTGATAAGGAAAGGATGAGACCATGGCTTTGCGCCCTGGAAGTCTTTCAACTTTCCACACTTCCGCAAGGCAGAGCGCCGAAACCCCACAGGTGTTTGCTTTACACAACTGAAAATGTGGGGTCCGAGGAGCTCAAAGATCACTGCAAGAGCTGTAAAAGAGCTTGGCCCCAATGCGCAGATTTGAATTATTATTATATTAATATTCTTTCTTAATATTGTCAGAAAAGCCAACATTTTTCCCATGAGAAATTCTGAACCTTTTCCTTTACTGAAATCTGGCCAGGGCTCCTGCTGACAGAAAGGTTAATAAAGGAAGTGAGCAATCCAAAGGGCTCTGACAATGTTTATTATAATTTTTTTTATCCACCACACAGACTTGCATTTTATTCTTCAGGGTCTCAGGAAATACTGATGCACCAGAAAATGGATGTGATCCTCGCCATAAGTTGCTGATGCCAATTTGGAAATAAGTGAGAGTTGTGCAAAGGTTGCTTTAAACAGAAGTGTAGTTTTCAGATCATGATCTGGATGCAGAAAAGACACAGTCAGGGCACTCCTTCCCTCTTGATCTCTCTTTCAGTCTTTGCTTGTTTGAAGCACTTTCTTTTCCTTCCCTGTTGTTGGAGGATACTGTGATTGCACAAGCAGAGTTTCACATTTAAAGTAACAAAGTTGGACAAAAGGTTTCCTAGCTGAAGGCCCAGGCCCAGGCCCCAGGAATAAATCATAGAGCTTAACAGCAGTATTTTAGAGATTTTAAAGCTGAGACGTTTAAACAAGCTTTCACGGAATGGAATTTTACCAGTTCACTGACTTACCTAAAATTAAATGGAACGTTTCAAAGAAGAACTGCTACAGCAGCAAAATCCGATAAGAAGAGAGAAAATATACAGCTTGAACAGAATTGTTCTAGCAAACATTTCTAGTGTTAATTCTGCAGAAAGCTGCAGCTGTTTTGTGCTAGCTCAGTGGCTCTGAGCAGCCCTGAGCTCCCAAGTCTCATCAACCACGGGACAGCGTGGAAGGCATCCTTAAACCTCTAGTGTAGTTGGCCTAGGTCAGAAGTCTGGATCCAAAACTGGACTCAAGATGGAATCTCTTCATGTTCTTTTCATTTTTAATTCTGGAAAAGCCCATTTTAGAAATGGTGCTTGTCACAAAACTGGTTTTTGTTTTCGGCTCAGGATATTTAAGATTTTGGTTTGGTTTTGAACATAGCGAGTTTTGAATTTCTAGTTCAAGTCTAGTAGTCAGATTTCTACGTGCTGCTGATTTCTAAATATTTTTTGGTGCCAGAATGAAGGAAGCAGGATCTTTCTGCTTTTATTGGTGTCGAGCAGAAATCAAGTCCCTCAAGAAATTGATTTGTACCTGTCTGAGCTGATGCAAGAAGCAGAAGAATCAGGCCGTGTGTTTTTCCAGAGGACTTAACACATGCTTTCAAGACTCTGTAGTCCCTAATTCTTTCTAAGGATTCGTCCTGCATTTCCTCTTGCATTTGTCTTCCATGAGAGTTTTGACAGGGAATATGTCTTGTCTATGTTTGGAAAGTGCTTTGTAAATTTACAGTACTATATAAATCCTTTTCTAAGAATCAGAATGTAAACCTTTACCAGCTACAATAACATAAGTGGAAAATTCTTTGTTCATTTCTAAATGACTGACTAAATATTGTCTTCAGTGTTATATTTATAGGAAGTTTCTTTGTATGTGCTTTACTATAAATGTTATTCTTAGAGGTGGAGTTAGGAAAACCAGCAATTCAATACAGATCTTTTACTTTTCTTGAGTGGCAAAGAACTTTTTTCCAGTTACACTGTGGCCTTCAGGCAGACAGAAAGTAAGATAGGCCCTTAATGCTATGTGGAATTGGAATGGTAAGAAGTATTTTGGCTGTTCTGGGTTTTATAAAACCCACCTGGGAGGATTTTTTTTGCAAATTTTTTTCCAAACTCCTACACTTTTCAAGCCTCCTTCATTTGGGATTTTTCTCAACATCTAATCTCCAATAATAGTTTCAACTGTAGACAAGGATAAGTTCATGCCAGAGCAGTCTGAGATTATTTATCTGTGCTTTTTTTGAGAAATCAGAAAAAGTGTCCTTGGCTACTGTCTTTGTGTGGCAGCCCTTCCCTGCAGACAGAGCAGCGCTGCCCATCAGCCTGGCATGGGGCAGGCGCGGGAAGACGTGTGGCTTTGGGGAAGACTGTGCCTGCCCACGGCTGATGCAGATAGATGCTGTGTTCAGCCCCAGATGGCTCCGAATGAGAATGGACAGATTTTGCACTTCCTTTTCCCCTACTTTGTACATGCTTGTGCAAGGCAAGAGGTAGTGGAAATCACATCCAATAAATCAAGCTAAATTCCTTTGCGAAACCAAGATGCAGACATGCATGTCTTCCTGCTTTATTGCTGAGGTTCCTATTGAGGTTTCCTGCTTATAATTTATTTCACATAAGCTGATTAAAAAGTCATTAAAAACAATCAAATATATCCATAGATAGAACAGAACTACAAAGATGGTGCAATTATTCATTTGCCATCTTGCTGTGTTAATAGACCAGCTGCTGCCACCGCTCCTTTAACATGGCTGATCATTCTTGCCCAAGTTTATCTCCGCTGAAAATAAATGTTTTGGTTTTTATGTCAAGATAACTAACAGAGACTTCTAGAGACAATGTACATATAGTTTTTTCTTTTCTATACACATAAATTCATAGAAGCTTAGAAATATTGCTTGGAAGGGATCTCTGGAGATCACCCAGTTAAAACTCCTGCTCAAAATGGAAATATCATCCAATGACAGACCAGGTCAGCCACGGCTTTGTCTAGCTGAGCCTTGAAAACCTGCAAGGATGGAGGTTCAAGAGTGTCTCTGGGCAATCATTTCCAGTACTGTACCACATTCTTACTGTAAAAGCTCATGACAAATTCATGCATGCTCTTAGTTTTTGTTGGACTAGCTATAATAGGAAAATGGCTAATGGATCACATTTTATTATGAGTTAGCTATCTTGATATAAAAATGCAGTCTCTTTTGCACTGAAGACAGATGTTGCCAGAGAAAGGTAATTAAGCATCAGGATTCAGAGGGCTGAAGATAATTTCATCAAAATACTGACCTGCCAAGCTGTTGATCATTTGCCTGTTTAGATGAAGTGCAAGATCCTGGCATGAAGGATGGCAGTGCTCAGACCAGGTGAGACCATCTCAGGAAGTTGCTCGTCTTCTGAGGTCAGAGTACCAACTGGAGTGTCACAGTAGAGGACCAGAAAGGGATGATCCAACAATGTGACTATGTATTTAACAAATACACGTATATGGAGGGAGAGGGAGAGAGAGAGTGAACATCTCTGTGTAGAACAGAAGCTCCGTACCTTTGGGAATGGCTGCATCATCCAAAGCAAGGAAAATCCTTGGGCACATATGGAAGTCCAAGGCAAGTGTGAAACAAACTCATTTTGCCACCTCACATCTTCCCCCAGTTACAAAATTGTTAAACATTGGCAGAGGTGCATTATTGCCATCTTTCTACTCAATCTCTAGAGCTAGGATTGCTTAATGTCTTAAGTCCGACAACACAAGCCTCTAGCAGGAGAATTATAAATATCTTCCAAATGATTGGTTACACCCACATGCTGTCTTTTCTTTTAATGCTAAGTTTTCTGGTGAAGAATTCCTTGCAGAAAATCACTTGAGAGGGTAGCATCGTTGGGGAAGCTGGATTGGTAAGCAATCAGGGAGGCTGCTCGCTTGCTCGCTGGAATTGAGGCAGCACGTGCTGATATACTGTTTAGGGTCCTTGGTTAATTTAACTGGTGGGAAATAAATGACATGTTACTTGCTCACCTCTGCCTCACACTGTAGTCAGCATGGTTGTTCAAAGGGGACAGGGATGTTCAGAGTGACTATGTGTCCCTCCTGTTGCAATCAGTAAACAAAGTTTTCCGTGGCTGGATTTGGGGCTTTCTGTGTGCTAGTTATTATGGCTGCAGTATGACAAGGTGTCTCCTAGGCAGTTGTTGACAGAGAGCCGCTACCTGGACAGGAGTCTCAGCGACATGCTTACATCTAATTTCTGCAAATACCTCCTAATAGCTATGTCTAAGAGCCTCTGAGGCCTCCTTGAACTCCTGCTGCGGGGGCGATGCTGAACAGCGTGTTCCCGAGTGTGCCGATTTCTTCCTCCGTGCAGAGGGCTCAGCTCCGCCTGCAGCACCGCGAGTAGGAGTCAGACTGGTGTGGCATTGTTCCTGGGCTTGGCACCGACACTTCGCATAATGTGATAATCCCTGTGGGTCGAATCTGCGCTGTCCTTGGCCAAAAAGTTGTACTCGGAGGTAAACTTCTGACCTTGTGGCTTTTTTCCCAAAAAAATGTTTTGGAAAGAAGTAATTGCTATCCTTTCATAAGTCACTCCTCACTCAGAGGATTTGATTCTCCTGTGTGCTACTGTGGTTTTTAAAAGAAACAGAGAACTCTTCATATGGCCAAGACGCTCCAGCACAAAAAATCGAGGAGGCATGGCACCAAAGCAACTGGATTCTTCCAAAAAAGATCATTCTGTAAAGGCCTGTAACTGTGAAGTCTCACTCACACTTCAGCTCAGGACATGGGAAATGGTCCTTTGTGTCTTGCGTAGTAACTATTAGGTATTTATCAAACAAACACATAATTTTTTTTTTTTTTGAAACATGATTGCACTTGAGACATTATTGATCTAGCAATGAATTTCTTGAGAGAGTTTTTAAGGGGTCTTTGGTGCAGTGCTAGTATGCATAAGTTAAGTATGTATCTACAAGTTGAGACATGCAGTGCTTCATCCTTAACTTGTGGGTTTGTGTAAGTACGTGAGGATACGATGTGCTAAAGGAGCATGTACAAAGGAAGAACTTTAGCTGAAAGATAGTCTAATAAACATCACTCTCTTCAGAGACAACCACAATTCCATTAAAACCAGAAAAAAAGTACGGTTAATTTTATATAACAATGTAACATTTTTAGTTTGCATATTTACAGAGGAAAAACTGCAAAGACAAAGAAATCCAGGTATTAGCCAGTATTTTAACGAGCTATAGTAATAGTTCCTACATGTAGGAGTGAAGAGGATAGCAGACTTGGTTTACTGTCCGCAAAATGCTGTCTCCAATTTTTTAAGCATCCTTAACTTTGCTTCCTGTTTTGCATGTCATAATTTTAATATGTCCAATAATTGTACCTACAACTCCTTGTGGATTCAAGTGAGAATACACAGACATCTACCAGCCTGATTTGCTGCAATCAAGTAATTGATCATTTGCAGACTATATCCTCATTTGCACCCAGTAATTGTGTTGAAAGTTATTTGCAAGTGCCGAAGTCTACGATTTAAGAGTCATGCACTAAACACACGTAAGAAAATCAAAGAACTTGCTTTAAGAGCCACGTGATTTGCATTTCAGAAAGGGATACCCATGTAGATGTTAGAGACAGACAACTGTGACATTGAGGCAGCATGGGCTGACTTTTAGCTTAGTTCCCACTGAGGTTGAAGACCTAAGTGATGAGGAATGGGGTGAGAGATGGGAGCTGTTTAGCCACGTCAGCTGGTGTCCCCCTCTCTTTTAACCTCTTCTAGACAGGCCTGGCCCCTCTCCCCTCTCCCGCCATGGTTGGTGGGGGTGACTTTACTGTGCTTCCCCTACCCCAGGCCAAAGCCCATCAGCAGCAACGTGCCCTGAGGCATATTTCCTACCTGATCGCCCATGCTGCTGCTCAGTATTGCCCCCCATGCCAGCTAGCAGAAGTGAAGGGGCCATTTGCAAACAATGGCTTTTTCTCACACTCTTTCAAACAACCAAAGCAGCCACGGTGTCCATGCTGTGCCAGCACCAGCTGAGCATACCGACCGAGCTCTGGCTTTGGGCAGCGGGACCCCGCTGGGGGCTCCAGCACTCGCTGGGCACCTCTGGGCTGGACTGGCCTCTGGATCAGACCTGGCAAGCCCCCAGCTGTGTGCTGCTGCCTCAGTTTGGTGGGGAGCATGGCTAATTTTCCTTGTATCTCAGGATCCAGCAGAGCAGAGACATCCAAATCTCCTCTTATAGTCCAGACTCCCCTACAGACCCCTTCCCCATGACTTGTAGAGGATCTAACAAAGGGATACATTAACCACCATTTCTCTATGACCTAGCACTCGCCAAGTGGGAAAAGTCAACCTACTAAATTTGCTGGGCATTATGTATTTCTAGGTGTTTACACCAGCATGTGAGACCATGGGGTTTGGGGTCCAGGTGTGTGCGCCAGGTATCCTGTCACATGCAGACTTCCTTCTCTTCCCCTTCTCGTACTACCCCATGGTTTCCACACACTGGAAAAAAAGGGTATGAGCTTTGGAAACTGAGGCACATCCAGACAACGTGCTGCTCTGGGTGATGGTTCCTACCTTTGCAATACATCAGCAGGTATTTGCATGTGTATGTTCATCTGTGCAGGGACACATGCAGAGAGCGGCCGAGGTTACCCCAGCTCTTATATATCTAGGGGCTCAGTCATACTAAGGAATCTGAAAAGCGCCCTTTTAAACACCCTGAACTATTGCTTACACCGCTGATAGTGCCTTGGGGACAGTCGTCCCCTCGTGCTGGTTGGAACAAAGAGCAGTGCAGTGCAGAGGGCACCGAGCAGCTCTGATCTGCTGCCAGTGCATGCAGGACACCAGCCCCTTTGCACTGCTAGCCTGAAGAGGACTTCCAAAAATCACCCGGTCAAGCTAGAAGCACCCCTGTAAATGTCACAGAGAAGCCTCTTTAAACTACTCAGCTGAGGCGTAAGTAGTTATCTGACCTGGGAGGTGGGAGAGATTCCTGGATTTGGGGGCTGGATGCTCACCTGATGGCCCCATGACACCTCAGCCGGTGGCCCGAATGTAGCCTCCGCTCCAGAGCCGGGCCCCGGCACTGAGCACCTCAGGTATCCGTAGCTGCTGGCCAGCCCCACTGCCAGGCAGGAGGAGTAGCCCTGGCAGCCTGCAGCACGTGCTCCTGTCAGCCATGTCCTCCTTCACCACCCTGCCCATTTTGGCCAGCACCCTCTAGGTAGCCTCTCCTGGTGCAGTCACTCCTCCTCTCTTTCCACACGTGCAGGTCTGTGATATTTTTCACTTTTCTTTGATCCCTCTCTCCTTGCTGTTGGTGAACCAGCCATGCCACGGGAGCTTGGGGTGGAGGAGTTTTCTCTTCAAGGCTATAATCCTACTTCTTGGTGTCTACGATGGATGCTCCTTATCTGGGCTCGTGTTCTACCGTTCCTGCTTGGTTCCGTTAGCAGTGCTTTTTGATCCACAGCACGTAAGCATCAGAATCAGACATGCTTCAACACGCTCCATCTCCCACAAGATAATACAGACATTTCCTAGTTTATCACAAGCAGCTTTTGTGTAAATAAAAACAAAGCCCCAAATCTCCACGGGTATAAAACAGATGACCAGCAAACATGATCCTCCACAAAGATATGTTGTAAATTTTAAATGAATGAAGTGCTAACACAGAAATTGGAAGCATTGTCTTCTTCCAGGCAAATTTATGCCAGGAATTCATGTGGTCTGTGAACTCCAAACCCGTAGCAGGCCTCTATCAGGGCATTATGGAACACCAGGATACTCGTACTGTGGGACTAAAGCTGAACCGGAAGCCTGGGCTGTCTCTTTTCAGTGCTAACCCACAAGGCTTCTCCAAAAATTCACTGAGTGATCAGCCCAGTAGCATGAACGTTTACGAGCATGCAAACACCGATACTACACAAGACAGTATGAGGTACTGCATTTGAACGCGCCTCCTACTGTAAGACTCACGGATACATTTTGAGCCCCAGCCGCATGCACTGCAGCAGACTGGGTGCAATGGTGGTGCGTTGTAGAGGTGCCAACACTCCGGCTGCTCTGAAGCAACCACCAGCTCTGGGTCTGGATCATCCTGTCTTCACACCTCCATGTGCCTCCAAGGGGGTGAAATTGTTTGGCTGCAATTAAGGCGAGCTGAAGAGGAAAACGCAAGCGCAACCAGGCTTCATGCAGCTGCAGAGGCCTGCAAAGCACTGCTTGCCATACCCGAGGAGAAGCCTTTTCACCAGGCTGGAGGATATTTTGGGACTGCAGCTCTGCAGTGCACAGATAATATTGGTTCTTAAGGACATGCAAGAGGATCACATATGAGGGAAGTGACGGAGGGTAAATAAGGAGAGCATGAACTGGAGACTATTAGGCAAGACCGGCTATTTTTGCAACACTTTCAGGCAGGTGTCCATCCCTCTCCTGTCCAGATAAATGGTGACATGTTCCATGGGCTCCTGGATCACAACTGCTGAGTGCTATGTGGGTCCTTCACCTCCTCCTGAACATACCTTCATAACTCTTCCAGCTCCAGATGGCATGTCTGGCCATCCTCTCTTCCTGCCTACCTGGGGTCCTGTAAAGTCTCCCAGAGACTTGCATATCTTCTCCTTGGCCCTGTTTTTCTCCAGTGCTGTAAGCACTGCATTATCTGCACACCCGAACCGTGGTTTCCGGGAAGCAGAGGGTGCTGTATCTTGCAGGTAAGAAATATAACATGGGATTGCCTTTTGTAGCTTAAGCAAAACTTAAGGAAAGGACCCCGCAAGGAAAGGCAGCACGGACTGAGGATCCCGTGTGGGGCCTGGTGGACTGGAGGCTAGAAGCGAGATGTAGAATTGGGGATGTCCTGTTGTCTGTTGCTCTAATATCCCACAGACAGCCCTAACTCTAGGCTACCTAACAAAAAGGCAGCTGAGTTGTGTGTTCACAGCCCTGAAGATGAGCCCTGTTAGGTATGCACTGGTCCTGTTGGCTGCTCTTGAGGAATGAACCGACTGTTCACAAATGCAGAGATGTAGGAGCCTGCCATTTGTGGGACTGAAAGAGGAGTTTTGAAGCATGATTTGTGCTGAAAGTTGCAGCACTTTTATCAGGGGAAGGCAAGCCACATGTATATGATCAGGTACTATTATTGCTTGTCTGTGGGAGGATGAGTGGGTACGAGCGAGCGCAGGCAGCCGGCATGCTCTAGTCTGCTCTGCACGCGTGCTTTCCTGCCTGACTGCTGCTCATTTCCCTGCTAGGAGCAAAAGCCGTGTTGGATCCTGGGTTTTGCCACCAAAGCATGTCAAGGCAGGCGGGAAGGGGCTGCTTGGCCACTGACCAGTAAATGGTGTAGCAGCTGCAAGCAGGTGTTAGATGTTCCTAGTGCCCATGTCCTGATACCAGTGGACCAGGTGATGGGCAGTGCCAGGCTGTGGTGGTGCCTGGAGGTATAGCCCCTTTGCTGCTGAGGGGCTGCACTGACCCAGGACACTCTGTCATGGTGCCATCCCCGCTGCCGATGGCAGCAACAGGCCACCTCTCCAGGCTGCCCCATGCTTGCGACTTGTCCCAACTTGCTGTTGGGGTCTAAGCAAGCACCCATGGGCACATATGCACCAAAGAGACTCTTGCTCCCCTGTGCCAGTAGGGTCAATTTCAGTCTTCCTGTCTTTATCTTCAGGACAAAGCTGTTGACACTTGATCAGCACTGCAAAGCTGGAGCTCAGCATTCATGGAGTCCCCCTGCTTGTGTCAAAGATGGGAAGTTGTTTTGCCCCTGCTGTTGAAACTGTTGTCTTGTCTCTGCAGTCAAAGCTGTTGGAGGCAGCATTCCCTGTCTCTGGAGGCATCTAGGCAGACATGTGGCCTGGCTGTGGGAAGGTGCTGATGGCACCTGCCTCGGCTCCTGCTGTGCCTGGTGGAGAGAGGCAGGGTCCTGCAACCAACATCTCGGCATGCCCCAATGAGGCAACTAACTCTCTTGCCACTGAACAAATAGCCCAGGTGTGTCCCTTGGGCAAAGCCAGGATGCAGCATGCTGAACTGGGAGCTGCAGCGCTGGCTGGAGTTGCGGGGAAGTGGGGTACATCTGGCCTGGCACCTGCATGGCAGCTATGGGGTCAGTGCCTTCGCCAGGCAGAGGGCTGAGTCTTTGCAGGACTGTGAAAGCCTGTGGTCAAAATTTGGGAACTGTGATCCTGGAGGACGGGAGATCAGGGAAGGGCTTCCTCCAGAGGATGGAGAAGCAGTCAGCGGGCAGGCAAGCAGAGCAGACAGACCCGCAGTTAACAAAATAGGAACCATTTTAGGTCTAGTCCCATTACTTTCTGGTTTAGATTTAAATCGCAATGGACAGGCCTGTGGTCTTTATTTCTGGGTTATCATATGGCTGTGGCATTTTGAGCTAATTTTAGTCTACCTTCTGCTAACTTTTAATTACTTGTCCAAATCTAAGACAGGGATGGTAACGCTAACTTAATTTTTTTCACATGCTCAGTCTAGAACAATGATTCAACTGCAGAGAAAAATTATTCTTATCACAGCAGAATGATTTCACCTCTTGTTCCTATTCTCCATGTCATGGTTAAAGACTTGTTTATGTTTCGTAATGAATTTTCATTTTCAGGAAGTTCGAGCTTGGCTTCAGAATTGTGCTTGGGGCTGGAACTCAGTATATCAAATCTCAGCTTGGAAACAAATCATGGTTTGTACAAAATTGCAAAGAAATCCAGTTGGCTGAAGGTTAGCAGTTATTTAAGAACGTGTTGTGCTTCTGCTCTTTAAAAATATAATCTAAAGCGTGCTTATAACCATGACCATCATCTCTCCATAATTTAAGGGAAACAATTCACCTATCAATAAGAAGCAGCTGCTTTTGAGCTGCTTCGCTGTATAGCAGCCACAGTTAGTAAGATAAAGTACAAAGAACTATCTTATGCTAACGAAATTGCGTCAGGCATTTTTAAACATATACACACACACACACACACACACACCCCCCCGCCTTGCCCCTGAAGCATCCTAGATGTAGCTAACCTCTGAATTTCAGGCGCGTGCAGCAAAATGCCTGGTGCAACAGAACTATATAGATATGAATGTTACTGTAATACAATCTAAGTATACAGAGTGAAAGTTTATAGCTCTTTTAATTGTTGCTTTCTCCAACTACATCAACTAAGTATCTCCTAAATAAAATAAAACTCAAATTGACTTCTCTTATTATTGGTTCCAGCAGAACTTTTTGTGCTGTTAGAGGTAAACACATGCCAAAGCACTTTGCTGGATTAGGCCTTAAATGTCTCAGGATTTAAACTTCTCAGATGAGTGGAGAGAAGTGACTGAAATTGTTCAACACAGACAGAGGCCAAGCATGCTCTAGGAGGTCTACTGTGGCTCTTAATTTAACGTAGAAATCACTCTAGCTCCACAGAATACAGTTTTGGCTGTTAAAGTAAATTCTGGGGTGTGAAATAATGAAAAGTGAAAGTGAAGAAGAGTTAGCTGGACTGCTATGCTAATCATCTCGCCAGTGTAGAAATATTCCTTACTGAATTCATCTATAGCTGTTTAGTACCTGAAATCCTGTACGTGGATCATACGCAGCTCAGGCTAGCAGGGATGGTGCTGCCTCCAGCCGATGGCTGCAAGACAGCTTGTAAGAAATGTCACAGTCTCCAATAAGTCCACGGTGAATGGTTGCCTCATGTGAAGAAGGATGAAGCTCCTGGCTGCCACAGGGAGCTACCAGGTCTGGTATTTCAATGCACAAACCCTCCTCTGAGCTGGGGAGCTGCCTGGAGCCCGGGGGCACGTGGGGTTTCCAGCATTTCCCATTCCTTGGCATGGGGTTGTCCTCTGCCATGGGCAGCTCTGCCCCAGCCTGGACAGTGTGGCAGCCACTTCACCACACCCCTTCCCATGGGGGTGTACAGCAGGTGCCCATGGGATGACTCCCCTCCAGCGAGCATGGGGAAAAGCACGGCTGCCCCCTTCACAGCCAGTGCTTGCTGGTGGCAACCCAAAAGACAGGAGGGCTCAGGGCACTCCTGCTGGAAACTGCACCTGGGAGAACAGGGATTGGTGCACAGGCAGCGTGGTGCTGTGTGGTACAGTGTTAGCAGGTGTGTGTAGGCGTTGGTGTTTGTCTGCATCATCCTCTTCTTTTGATGCTCTTTCGGGATAGCATTGACAGGGGGAGATAGCATGGGCACGAATGATATCCTCTCTCTCTAGTCCAGCAAATACCTGTTGACCCAAAGCAGAAGAGCTGTGGAAGGAGGAAGCCATGGCTCTCCTGAACAGACTGGTGTGGGACAATGCTTTGCAGGGAGCTTTTGGGGTGAACCCCATCAAGCTGAGGAGGGACCTGGCCACTGTTTTTTCTGCCTCTAATCAAGTGCTCTGACTGTTTGGCCGCTGAATAGCAGGGACGCACATTTTCCTCTAGTTGTTTGGGGTTTTTATGTCCTCATTTTTCTTTTATTTTGTAACGGTTGTATCACCTCAAGAGAAGGCCTGGGGATAGCCCCCTGTGGAGGGAGAGGGTGACCAGCAGTTAAAAACTGGTAGGCTGCAAGGCATACTCTTGCTAGTTGTTCAGCTAGTTGTTTAGTTTTTAGATGCTTGACTCTCCCCAGGCACTCCCCAGGTGTAAAACATGGGGGAAACATACATTCCTCATATTTTTTCGCTTAGTGTATCCTGTCCTGCTCTCTCCTAGTGCCCCCAGTTGGAGAACCCTTGCCTGAGAAGTGTGAGGTGGTTGCAGGGGCATTGCTGGGAGCCTGAAGAGCAGAAGGGTGGAAGCCTCTGGGAAGGGCTGGACACCCCCAGGGAAAACCATTGGACCAACATCTCCCTGAGAATGGGCAGGGGAAGCCAATGGCTGCCAGGTGCCTGCTGCCCTCCTCACCATGGGCCCTGGGCAAAGGGTATTTCAGCAGCAGGGCTATCGTGCACTCCGTTGTGTCCTATGCAGGGACCTCATCACGTCTGTTGCAGCTGGTTTTCTCCATGGGGGAACTGCAAGGTGGCATCATTCAGACCGAGGATGACAAATTTTGCAGGGGAGATGGAGGAGCTTGTGTGGGTCTGTATTTGCTTACTGCTTACAGGTGAGGGGCTGTATGCTGGACACCTTTGGCAGCCCTATGCTCAGGCGTTGTCTTTCGTCCCCTCTGCATGTTAGGTTGTCTGCTGCAAGAAACAAATAATAAAACCGTCAGTTTGAGATCCCTGGTATTTATCAGCCTATCCCCAGCCAAAGTGCTCATGGCTGAGAATACTCCTTGGGACGATAAAAGAATTTCACTTCATTTACAGAATGAGCCCTGTTCCTGCTCCCAGGTTTAAGACAGACGTTACAAGTGTTGGCCTTCTATGAGCTCTGGGTCCCAGGTTTGCAGCTAGGAGAAGCCCAGTGCTTGAAGAGGCGTCAGGCAGGTCCTACCTCAGCTCAAACAGGAATTCAAGGAGCTACTTCTTCCCAGGAGGGTACTTAGCAATGAGGAGGAGCAGAGCCAGGGCTGGCCAAAGGCCCCGTGGATCTGCTTCACTGGCACACTTCAAGTCATTCTAAGCTGCGCTAAGGGGATTTCACACACCCTCCAAGAGCTCCTTCCCTCTGTTCTATTGTTGCACTCAGAAAATGGATGCAGCAGAAAATTTTCTCATCGAACCTATTTTTCCTTCCAGTGAAACAATCATGCACATATCATCCAGCAAGAGTCATACAAGGCGGCAGTCAGTGGGAGGTGTGCACCCTGATGGGTCTTCTGGGACAATCAAAAGCTCACAGGATTGAGGAGTTTGGGCATTTGTATGCTGAACTCCCTCAAGACCTTTTCCATCTGTGAATGTGCAGTCTCTCCCTCTGTCTTTGAATAATGCTTTGTATAACAGCATATTCTGCATGGGAACAAATGAATCTTTAGGCAGCTCTAGAGAATGCAGTACAAAAAACAATGGGCTGAACCAAATTTGCTTTCTCCTCCAAACCCTCTCATGGCTTTTGATTGTCACTGCCTATTCGCTTACTGTTGCTTCTTTCTTGTGGAAGAAATTTAGTTTGTTAACCAGATTATCTTTGTTGTGAAATGATAAATGACTTCACCCCAGTTGCCAATAGTCCATGATGCCTGGAAAATAAATCCAACTCCAAGTTGTTCTAACAATTTGCTGATTTCTTTGGGGAAATATGAACAAAATTAATATGATGCTTATGTAATCACTTACTAAAGCTATGACTAATTTGCATCCTGGCGGCAGTAAGAGGAGATAAGAAGATGTGACATAAATTACACTCCTGTTTTTCTCTCTCCATCTTTCTGGACCCTGAGGGTGCCTGTTCACAGCTGCAGAGGAGTGCCTCTGAACTGAGCTGCAATCGCACCATCGGAGAGGTGCTGAAGCCACGTTAATGATTCTTGCCAGACCTGTGTTGGTTTGTGCCGGGCCGGCCCTGCTTCCCCGTGTCCCTGGTCTCTCCCTTGCTAGGAGGCTGTTAGAAATGGCCAGTAGGAATTTCTCTGGACTTCTTCTGAAGCAGCTGCCAGAGACAACCCAGCCTTTCCTGTGCCAGTGCAGAAATTCTGTCCCAGCCTGGCAGTAGTGGCCCGGGCACTCATAAATGATCCAGACTAAACCCTGTCTTCTATATCAAGGCATGCACGATTTTAGAAAATTGGCATTCTTCCTTTCTCAGCCCCTGAATTTTGTTTGTTTTGTTTAAGGTTTGTGCATGAGTGCAGGTCCCCACAGAGTGGGGTCCCAACTGCTGCAGCATGAGGACCAGAGACATGAAGCAGCCTGCGATGGTGGCTGGGGAACCGGACTCTCCCAACTTTGCTGCACCGTGTGAAAGCAATGTGAAAAATACAACTGCTTTTCAAGATAAGTATTGAAACTTGGCTTTTAATGTTGTTATCTTAAGTGGTGCTACTGGATGCTGAAACATGTTAAAATGTGTGGGAGGAGGGTTTGCTCCCCACTTCTACTCTCCAGGGCTGGCATTCGCATTCTCCCTCCCGAGATGTCCTGGTGCCCCACCATCCTGGTTTTCTGGATCTCTCTTCCATATACCCTCCCTGCTCTCCAGCATGAGGTCCACTTGCACTGCAGCCCTTCCCTCACTGGGAATATTCATTTGGGTTTCCTTCCTTTTATGTAGCCACCTAGTGCCATTACACGTTGCCTCCATCTCTATCCAATTTAACTGGCAAGGAAGCCAACAGACTCAAAACCTTCTGAGAGGGGTGTGGGATTGACAGACATAAATACTGTTGTTACAGAAGTTTAGTTTCCTTAGGAAGTCAGGCTAAAAATGAGGTTAGCATACTACTTCACAGTATTGTCTGTATTATGAAGGTATGTCTCTATAGGGTGGGATGGTACCTCACTGGGTCCTGGGCAAGCTCTGGCTGAATCTTCATGTCAATGACACAGCGTGTATGGAGACAAGTTTGAATATTGGCAGCATCTCTTCTGTTTGGGGCAGCTGTGCTGTTTCTCGTTTGAGAGCCAGCTCATCCGGTGTCAGACTGAGGAGCTCTGCAGCACATTGCATTGTGCAATGTGGACATACCCAAATAATTCATCTGAACAGCAGAATTCCCTTGAAAGTTGCTCTCCAAGTGTGGATTAGAAGCCAAATTTGAGGTAATTTGAGCAAGGAACTCCTAAGATGCAACCCCTTCTTAAAAAAGTCATATGCCATCCAAATGTTACTGCTGTTACAGTGCTTCATTTACTGGTTGCACACATCTGGATATCACACTGTGGCTCTGATCCTCTCCAAGCTGTTATCAGGTCATCTACTTGGAGTATGGTGTCTGGTATGGTATGGTGGTTGACACCCAAGGACCCTTAGGGAGGTAATACTAGAAAAAGTAATGGGGGTACAGATTAGATCTCGCTGGATTAGATGACAAGGTGAAGGAAATTAGGGTTGCATGCACAGCCAGGACATGATTTATGGACAGCTAGGGGGCTGCTGGCGGCCCTGGGGATATAAATTGCAGCATTGCTAACTTTCCACCTGCAAGCTGCAGCAGCTTCTTGTCACACTTTGGCCCTGACAGCAAAGCTGTTGTTCTCAAAGCCAATGTTTCAACAGGCTCTAAAACCAACACGCATGCTCGATCTGTTCTGAAAGTTGCTATGCCTTAGCAGGGCCAGAGGATAAATTTAGTGCAGGGTCACTTGACACAGCATGTTCTGTAGATGCTGCCTGCCCTACGCACATATGCAGCTGCTTTTTATATCCAGATTGCTCTAAAACCTCCAACCTGCCCACCCCGTTAAGCCCAAATACTGGTTTGCTGCAGCAAGCATGTTTGGTGGAAATGAGGAGTCCTTCTGTTGAAGGGCCCCTGAGGTGTGGACCACAGAAAGAGAGCTGCTTACAGCATTTGCAAGACTCTAACTACTTTTGCAGTGCATAGCAGGGAAAAAAAACAACCATCAAACCCTCCACAAATAGGCTCTCTGACCTTGCACCAGTCTTCAAGTTTGTCATGTTATCACAGTCCAAATGCTTCACTGCTTCTGTTTGAAGAGACTTGGCATCTAGCATTTCTTCAGAGACCCCTTGCTGAGGGACACTGACCCAGCAGCTAACTCACACAGGGCCCATCCATGCCTGCAGCTTATGAGGGTATGGTGCCGCACTGGCAGAGCCATATGCTGCCTATCCCAGAGCAAGCTCACTCCTGGGGCTGCCCTTGGTTTGCCTCCCTTCCTCCTTCCCCAAAGCAAGCCTGCCCAGAGCAGCTTGCGGGACTGAGTGTTGCCCTCTGGATGCACCGATCCTCCCCCATGCGGAAGTTTGCTGTTGGCATGAGAAGCCCTTGCTTCCACGGAGAGGTGTGAACGAAGGAAAGGTGTGCATGCATGCAGGTTTCGGGCAGCTGCCTCACATGCCCATGGTGCCATTTCCCTAGCCCTCACCCTGCCACAGTTCATGTAGGTGGCACTGTGATGTGATGGGTGGTTTGATGGGAGCCATCAGACTGCATGGGAAAAGCAGCACTGCTGCCACATCTTTGAAGCATCCAAAAAATGAATTGCTATAAGATAAGGAGGTTAGTGGTTCCTGATACTTTCCAGAACATGAAGCCAGTGCTTAAAGACTTGAAGTATAATTAAGCCTCCCAATACTGGGAAATTTGACACTTGCCTTCTGCAATACCACTTTCACAACAACCTTAACTCTTCCCCTATATGAAATGCTCCTCTAGCTTCTGCAAGAGCTCACCAGACTGCCCCTTTCCCAAGCCCGTGGAGAACAACATGGGAACGTGCAGGAGTCCTGTGAGTGGGACAAGGAGGCCCTGCCTTGCTTGGGGAAAAGTCCAAGATTAAGTCAGATGTGATGAAGCAGGAGTTGGCTCAGTTCTGTGTGTCCTCGCTCGCTTGTCTGGCTCCGATGGAGCATGGACTCCATAGACACCCATGGGCAGATAAGAATGTGGAGAAGCACCTACACCTTTGAATCACTTCATACCTCACCAGGCAAAGAGATGGAGCCATTCCAAGTCACTTCCATTTGCTCCTAGAGCCTTTCAAATACAGAGCAGCAGTGTTTAATGACAGCCATAAATCATTAAGTAATTAAGCATGCAAGCTATAAAAAACATGTGCAAACAAACCTTGTGTAGTGATGTATATGTAGAGTTTGAGGTTAGAAAGCTAACACATTGCTACATTCCTACAAAAAGATACCCGGCACTGCACTGGAGATCAAGATAATCTACGTGGGGAAATACTCCTCTTTATCCCATGAGCTATTGTTATTGGCCTGAAAAATACTCATTACCATAGTTATATGGAAGTTTGCAACCAGGGCTAAAGTTCAGGCAGCCAGTCTTAAAAATGCTAGCACATTTTGTGAAGCAGGAATGCCAATTCCATCCCTGTTTATTCTGGTATTTTTGTATTATATCCTAGCAGTCTTTATAATCTGAGAATTTTGCCAATTCCCTTCACTTTTTCTTTTGCTTCCTGGGGAGTGCATGTCCTCTCAGGTCTTTGGCAGTGTGTATGAGAGCAGCTTGGCCTGCTGGCAGAGCACCGTGGCAGGAGCCAGCAGTGAGGGCTATGGCAACAGGCACCTACCTGGGGTCTGCTGGAGCATCTCTTCCAGCAGTTTGGGTTTGCATCTGCTACTTGTTCTGCTGCTTCCAACACTTCAACCGCTGTCTCTCCTCAGCTGCTTTGTGCTCTACATTCCTTATTAAGCAAGGGATGTCACCAGGTGAATTCATGCACCAAATCTTTCTTCCCTGCCCCGGCAGCACCTGCAAAATGTACAGGTATCTGGGTGTCTCCAGTAAGACGTGCTCCTCTGGAGAGGGTGTCTCCACGTTAGCGCTGGATCCTGAGAGAGTGGGCCTCCCACTTCGCCTTCAGACACCGAGCTTTAAAAGATGGATATTTTTTAATTTATTCTGAGATGAAGTAACTGATACGCATTTCTAGTACTTGGAGGGGCCTTCCCAAAAGGGCTATTTGATTTCCTTCTTTTATTAATCTTGTACGACACTGTATTACCTCGTGTGGTACGTGCACATGTGACCAGCCCTCGGGAGCCGGGTCGACTAGCTGGAATGTGATTTCCCGAGCCATTGGCAGGGAGAGGGATGCAGCCCAGGAGCAGCGCCCACCTCCTCCCCACTTCGCCTCCTGCCACACAGCTAACAAGGATGTTAGGGATGTTCCTAGTTTGGGTTTGCCATTATTTTCCCCGCACTGTAATATTGCAGAAGAACCACGGGCAGATAGTGCTCTTTGATCTGAGCACTGGTGATAATTATAAACAGGCTGGCAGAAACCATTGTTATATAACCATACAAGTGTTTCAAAGCTGTGCAAAAACCAGGAAGGTGGAATTAAGATATAGCCCAAATGAAATGGTTATGTTCGACCGAATGGATTTGGTTTGTGCCAAAGTCCTCCCTGTCTCCTGCCAGCAAATAGTATTGCCAGATGGTAAGAGGTTGAAAATTTCTGGTCATGTTTGTGAAAGCTGTCACTTCACTGAGTACATCGATCTGGCCACAAACCTGAAGGCCGAAAGAGCAAAAGTGTGTTCACACCAATGAATATACTCACCTGTTAGTTACTGAACACCTTGGGCCTGTTTCCCCACGTTGCAATGCACTAACATCTGACTCAGGGCCATTGTATAGATTTACTTTAAGAAAACTAGATGCCAGACTGAAAAGGCATTTTCTATGTATTGAACCATAGAGACAGCTCAAGAGAAGGCTGCAAGGATTCAGTGCAAGAGAAAGAGTGTGTAACCCAAAGCCCACCTGTGGGAGCAGTGCTGCTTTGTCGTATCTCATTTCCACAGACACCCAGGAGTGGCTTTCCTGAAGATGGAGTAGCACAACAGTATAAAACGGGCTTGAACGGGGAGGCATTTGGGAGTCTAGTTGTCTGTAGATTGAAATGTCATTTGTTGCATCACTGGGTTACACAAGTCATTTAGTACAATGAAATGTTTCACCGGCTTATGGTCTAAATGCCATCCATCCCTGAGCCAGGGGTTCAGCAACATTGCCTTCAGTTGAATGGTGCTAGTGAGATTAAATTTGACCACATGCATGTAAAAACTTAATAAATTAAAGTCTGATATCTGACAGGGATGCAGGGTAGTGTGAAAATGTGTGACCCAGTTTTAGGGAAAATGATCATTACCTTCCTCTTCTTCCATGACTTAGACTTTGGGGTAGATTATGCGTTTCCAGGGCAGAAGATGGCAGGGTCAGAAGTCACCGGCTTGGGCACCACAAAGGGCTTTGAAATGAAGCAGAAAATGCTGCAAGATCTAGTTAGGGTCCTGGAAAAGCAGAAAGGCTCTTTCTGAAGAAGAGAGAGAGTCCAGTTCTTCTCACGTCAGCTTCTGATGTCCTCACCAAAGCCTCTCTTCTGGAGGAGGAATCCAGCTCAGAAGTACCAGAGCACCTACCTGTGATAAAGGCAGGTCTGCTGAGGGCCAAGAGAGGCCCGTCTTCGCTGGGGAGGCACGCTCTCCCCAGGTGTGGGCTTGCTGGAGGCACACTGGGGGAAGGCGCATCCCAGCCGACATCTCATTGAGGAGAGCGTTGGTGCATCACTTCACCCAGCAATATCGCCCACTAATTAAAGTTTGTAGGAGCACAGAGTAACACAAGAAAGAGATTGTGGTAAAGATTTCAGAAGCTGTAAAAAATGCATTAGAGGAGAGGCCTTCGCAGGCTGCAGGTCATGTCTGAGCCACCCTGCACGCCCGGGTTCCACTTGCGCTGCCTGCCACCAAGAGGTCATTATGTGGCCGGATCCCAGCCCAAATGCCTAGGAGGACCATGCATAACTAAACACATGTATACACATGTATGCATATGTATAAATTGAGTCTATGCTCGTAGTTCTCTGGTAGCAAGGATTGCTATGATACAACATAAAAACATTTAAGTAAAGTGTTGAAGTTGACATCCTTGCTGTTTAAAAAATGCTGCAATTTTGCCAGACATCGCTGGTTGAACTTTAGCCTTGGATACAAACTTCCATACAACAATGGGAATGTGTATTTTATAGGCCAGTAGCTCAGAGGATGGAAACTGCTTCCCTCCCCAGAGGAATGATCCTAGGCTACAGTGCTGACTGTGCTAACAAGGATGCTGCTGAATCACATTCTGCCCTGCTTTTGCAGTTTTTCTGTGTATGACTTTATTTTTATTTTATTTTTTCACAGTCGCAGGGAAGTTATAAAATGTCTTTCCAGCTAGAATTATCAAATGTTTTGGCATTTTTCTCCCACCTCAGCCTTGACCAAACCTGAGGTATCTCAGGGCAGCAGTGAGCTGGCAGGTCTGTTCTCTCATAAAGACGGCGCCAGGCGCCAGCTAGACGTGGCCCTCACAGCACTCTCAGGATGTGCTCCTCTGGCAGGGAGTCTGGGTGTCTCACTGGCCCCCAGGGCCCTTGGGCTCCCAGGAGCTGAGGAGGGAAGCAGGAAACCTGGCCATCTTTACCTTGGAGCCATCAGCCCTGAAGCTTTTGACCAAGAAGCATTAGGCACTTAGAAACCCATCTTACGCCTTGGCACAAATTCTTCCATGTCTTTTATTGCAAACCAAACATCAGTGAAGCCTTTTTTTTTTTTTTCCCCCCTGACCTGGCCTGCCATGTGTTTCTTCTTTGCTATAAATTCCAAATTAATGACTCTATTTTGCAGCAGTGAAATTATTCCTCAGACCTGGCCCCAGCACACAGAAAAGCTCTTCTCATGAGGTGCTGCATGCAGGTTACACCCAGCTAGGTTTGCTGCAGGGGTTGCGGTGCAGAAGGGCGGTCCTCCCCTTAGTGCTGATGGTTAGGTTAAGAGGACAGAGGACTTTCAATATAGTGAAAGGAGCACAGAGAGTGAACATCTAGAGCACAGGCTTTGGTGGGGGGGCTACTTTCTAGCCCATGCTGGCTTTCCTCTATTTTCAGTCAAATGTTAGGAGTTGCTCTTACTGTAAGTGATGGAGAAACAGCTGTTGGTCCAGAAGGCAATTGCTGATTTTTAAGGGCCAGTTTTGTCAGATCACAATTAAAGGCCAGTGAAAAAGAGAACCCTCCATCCAGGGGTTTGTGGTCTTAAAGCAAACTTTTTTTCCCCCTAGTTTGATCTGGGAAAGTTTGTACTTTAATGGAAAAATAATTGAGAAGTTCTGAGCTGGTATTGTCTTGACCTTGAACGGGCTGTCCGCTGTGTTGTTATTCTAGAAAGCTCAGCAGGGCTTGGAGAGACTGAGCCCACAGTCTTGGGCTGGATCCATAACTCAGAAAGCAGTGCAGTGCCCCGTGGGTGGATGCTGCGACCAACAGAGAAGGGGAGTAGTGAAAGCTTTGCTGGAGTTAAGCTGTAAAAAATAACTTGGAAAAGCAAGCATGCAGTAGAGAACTGGGGAAGATCCCAGGGGGGACAAAGCCTAAGTCAGGAGGCCCCTCAGATGAAATACAGATGAAAAATAAGATTATCTGACAATCTGCAGGAAATAAGAATTGAAACAGACAGTGCTTGAACTCGCATACAGGTTGGGGAGAAGTATGTGTATGCAATGAATATGCTGTATTCAATCCAACTTTTCCAGCAATATGCACTTGAACAGAAGTATTTGCTAGAAGAGAGGCCAGAAAGGCGGTTGTCTGCATTTGCTGATGCAGACAGAATGATTCAAGGCAATGCTCAAATCAAAATAAGCTCTCAGAAACATACCACATCAATAACTGCAAGAACATGACAAAAATGGCTTCATTCTCCTGCTCCAGAGAGAAAGCAGCAAGTATGTGGTGAGGCTGCTAAACTAGAAATATCTTCTTGATAGCAATCTTACCTACTCAAGTTTCTCCTGCACCTTGCAGCTGTTTTGGTACAGCTAAGAGATCTCCTGATGTAGTGAGTTCATGGCAAGATTACACCTTTGCAAGCCGTGGGAGGTTCAGACACATTAATCGCACTGTGGTGCTTGGGGTGATAGGGGAGCCCGGGGGGAGCCTGGCCTCCGTGCATGCAGAGCTCCTGCTTACATGGAAATGAATTAGGCACAAACTTGAAAAAGAGATGTCTACATTTGTGTTTGATTACAGCTTCATATCTGCAAGGGATGATGCAGGGAAGCTGGATCATCACCTTGAGAAGCAGGTATAAAAAAGTACTCTATCAACACCAGCCCTTGTAGTAAGGCCAGTAGTAATTCACACAGGATTTCCTGTTGAAAATTAAATCCTGATGGAGTTCAATACTGTATTTGCCTTCAAATACTTTGTATTTTTCATATTCACTTATCAGTATATCGTGTAGAATGACATTTACATGTAATGAAACTGGGGATCCTTGTATTTATGGTTTTTTCCAATTGGTTGACTTCCTTCTTGCTGTTACAGTTGCTAATCGGAAGGTTTCATTGCATCGTGAATCATACCAGGCTGCTAGAAAATTTGCTTGCTGTTGGATTTCATCCTGGATTCTCTGGGAGCAGTCAGCACAGCTGTGCAACAAGAAAAGTGTCTACAGGTCAGGAAACAGCGTCGTCTCCATGAGCTGCCTGCAGCAGCCTGTGTGTGAGTGTGATTTGGAGAAAGCTGTGGCCTTTGCCTGCACGATAATCTCAGCAGATGTGAGCACTCCAGAACCAATTTTTAACCAGAGTGATATTCTGGGTGAGATTCAACGTACTTACTGTTGGTAAGAGGTCTCCTCCACTCACTGCCTGTTTTCCTGTTTGGTAACTCTCATGTCCTTCTTTTCTAGGCGTGGCAACCTGTCCTCAAAATAGTAGTGCCGTCACAAGTTAAAATAGTGATGGCAATTCTTAAAAAATTATTATACTTGAAGAAAATTGATCATGAGCATCTTTTTTTACACAGCAACAAATAGCTCCAACTGTTACTTCTCCTTAGAAGCCCTTCTGGCAACGTGTCCCTCGCTTTTATCATTCATCGGTTACTTGAGTTTAATGTCGCTTATAGTACATTAATAACACAGAATTGGAGAAGCAATCCCTATAAGAACTGTTCTCAAGCCAGGACATTTCTGGAATTGAATCCTCTTTAGCTTTCAATAGGAAAGACTAGCTGCAAACTTACCTCTGGAAAACCAGAGTATGAAAATGGAAGTTTCCCTGTTCTTTAGCTCTTTCACTTCCCTGTCCTTTCCCCGCTCTGTATCATGTGGGTGCTACAGACCCTTTACAAGCACTCAGTAAGAAACATGTTTTTGGGAACAGTACTTATTCTCAATAAGCATTAAAGGTATGCGCTTATGGTTTTTACATCAAGATATCTGTTGGGCACAATTTCCTCCCTTTACAGTGAGGTGAAACTTAGAAAGGTGCTGCTTCTAAGTTTAGTAGTAAAGACCACCTCATGTGGGTCAATATGTTTGGGCAGAAAGAACAAGGGAAAACAAAAAGGAATTGGGGGCTTCTGATGATACTTCTTATACTTGACACACAGGATAGTTTAACTGGTAGTTTAAATGATCGTATAAGACAAACTGTTTCTGTTAGCGTAATAAGGACCCTTGTCCCTCCTAAGAAGTAGCTGCACAAGGTGGAAAGTAAAACAATCTGGATTGTGTGGAAAAAGAAATTTGATAATTTGTGCAGATCCAAGTTCGGCACATTCCATATCAAAAAAAAAAAAGAAAAAAGGACATATTTATAACAACCTCCTGCATGATACTCCAGTAATAAATGCCCCTGGATTTGTGATTAACTGCTTTAATATTTAACTTAACTTCATTCCCATCTTACTGATTTGTTTTAAAGATCTGAACAAAGTAAGCTCACACAGCATTGAAAAGAAATATGGTGCAAAATCTTAATCATTTGACAGTGTGAGGGAGTTCATAGTGTCAAAGTATAATGTCTGCATTTAGTCTTCTGTATGAAATCTGACCTTCCCACTAATCAGTTCTTACCAGGAAATCCTGAGCCCCGTTGAAGTCAGTGGCAAAACTCACAATGACCTCCACATTTATGTATGATGGGAACAACTGAATCAGAGCAAAGCAGACTGATTTTTCCATGTAAGCATATTTTATGCAATGATTATTTTATTCATTGATTACATGATGCAATGACATTTAAATATTTTCAATTTATTTGATCCTTGTCAACATAACTATTCAGTGGAAAACCTGTGGAAGGTAATTCTAGCCTTCAAGGTGGTGATTTGTTTCGAAACTAAACTTAAAACTATCTGTGCAAGTCCAGTGTACAGATGTTAATTGTGAGCTAACTGCAATGGACACACACACATTACTTTGGCCCTCTTTACTGTTCGCAGATTGCTTGTAAACACATTGTGAAGTCTTTGAATTTCACTGCTATTCTAAACCAGACATGAATTCCAACAAGAAATTGTTTTTGGCCTACAAATGATTTATAAATACTCACAGATCACACGGGTGAGCCTGTCACAGGATGTTCTTTCACCTAAGTGAAGGATTTGGATTTGTCCAACTTGATACCCAACTTAATTTATGTCATGTGCCACATGACACTTGTACCTTCTTTTGTACAATGTGAACTTTTGACTAACAGAACCTAAACCCGATGGGTAGATGGTGATGAATTTGAAAGGTCATAGGCAAGTCAACAATTCACCGAGGTGGTTTTAGAGATCTCTTAGAAAAGCCTTATGGAAAAGCCTTTGTAAAAAATGGCAAGGAAATGTTTAGGAAGAAAAACTGAGTTGCTTCTCCACCTGTTTGTTATGCTGAAACACATATCATCACATGCAGAAAGCGTCTATGATATAAAGGGGATTAAAGCTAGCTGGGAGTAGGAAGGAGAACATAATAGTAACAGAAAACGGAGGTTGTACCTTAGGTAGTACCCCTGTTTATAAATAAAATGTGGTTTACTCATTTTTCGATACATGTTTTCCTTTCTGAAGGGGTCTAGGGTAGCTATTCAAGCATTTTGAAGCTGTGGAAGGAAAATATTTCCCTGCTGTTCCTTTCAGTCTTTTCTCAGCGACAAAACTCTGGTTCTGTGGATGTGTCCTGTCCCCTGCAGCAGCACTGGTCTGGTCTGGTCTGTTCCCGTAATCAAAACCCTCTGGTTGTCTCTCCACATGCTTGTTACTGTAAGTGTATTTGTCATTGTTTACATCCATTTCATGTAGCTGTAAATGAGCCTTTGCTTCGGTTAGGGTATTTAGGTATGGTGCAATGACAAACTGTATTCAGGTCTTTCAAACACAGGAAGCCAGGGCACCAGGAAAAGTGTTTAATAGGATCTAACAGGAAACAGCCTCCTTGGAAATAGAGATCTATTTACAAACACATCAAACAAGAAGTACCCTCAGCCCTGGGGGCGGAGGAAGGGTGCCTTTTGTTCCATAAACATCCATTTGAACATCCCATGTCAGCCCACCAGCTGGGCTGGGGGTGAGCAGAGATGGCCAGCAGGTCACCCTTGGGGTGGCTGACTCATGGTGGGTCTGGTGGTGATGCCACTCCTGCCAGGGTGACGCCGAGGGCTCGCACCTTGCACTTTCCTTGTGGTATGGCTTCAGGACACCAGCGGAGGGCTTTGCTGGCTGAACCCCAGGCATTGTGAGGGATGCCTGTTTGCTGTGCTCATCAAAAATATGTGGAGAATATCTGGCCTTGACTCAATTTAGATAGGCACTTGGCAGGGGTGGATATTTCAGAAGGCACATATATGTTGGTGGGATATCTTAAAAAAAGAAAGAGAAGAGGCTTAGTTCAGACCTGGGGTCCAATAGTGTTGAACTTTGAAGAAGTCCTGGTCATTATCTGAGCTTTGCTTGCAGGGTTGGGACTTCATTGACTCCTTCTCCAGGAGCATCCAGAGGAGTGGAGGAGCCCAGATGGTTTAGGAACGGAGTGACCACTCATCTGATGACTGGTCATCAGAAACTGCAAGATGACTGGAGGTTAAGGACATGCCAGGCCTAATGAAAAACACCCAGGCTAAACACAACTAGCACACAGCTGATAAAAAAAAAGTCATAGTATTTCATCCTCTTCTGCCTCCCAAGGAGACAGTGGGAATGCACCTTTTTATGTCCTCTGTCCCAGAGCAGAGGGACATCAGGCTTTGTGCCACCAAACAAACAGCTGTGTGGGAAAGGCTCTCTGTGGCCAGTGCCTTCTAGGGGATGGCTTGTCTCCTCTGCCTACACTGTGCAGCACGGCCCGAGGGTGTGAATACATTCTACACATAGCTAAACCTGTCCACTTTTCTGGTTTTTGTTTCATTGTGTTTTCCTGCTGTTGTTTCCCCACACGTTGTCAGCAGCCAGGCTCAGATCAGGGAAGTGACTCAGGAGAACCACTGAGCTGGGGAGAGCTCTGGCTGCCGCTGACTGCCGCAGCCTCCTCTGCCTGCTGCTGACATCAGCCTTCGGCCTCTCTGGGAGCAGTGCTAGGGGTCTCCTAACACACTCAAAAATCCCTTTCCACAGTCTCGTCATCTGTGCATCAGTCGGAGTACCTGTTTACTCGACTCTTCGGTGCAATTGCTAAATCTGGGTGTTTCTCAACCAGCTGTGGGAGCCACAGCTGTTGCAGTGGGAGGCAATGGCTCCCGGCTCAACGGCTCTCCTTGCAAACCTCAACCTCTTCCCAGCCATTGGCTGCATGGGGAGTTTTGCCCGGGTAAGGGCTGAATAACAACTCCACAGTTCGGACCTGCATGCGATATTCATCAGGCTGTGACAGCATGGGTTTGCAAGTGTTTTGACCACCTTCCAAAAGCCTTTCAGCATAACATAATCTGGTGATGAATTTCACATAGAGGTACAAAGGATGCAAATAAGCAACTCCCTACTTACCACTACTGTCTATATTCATTAGAGAGACAGATTGCTCAGTGTCCAGACAGTCATAGGAAAAAGGTAAAATGCAAGCAGGCAGGAAAGAAATTAAAGCAAGTAAAATTATTCTGTATTTTTTTTATTTAGAGAACAATCAAAATAGCAGTGTTGATCAGTGGTCTGCTGTTTTCATTTCTCACTAATTACTTTTTTAAAATGGAGAAACTGCTTGGAATTATGGTGTGTAGAAAATGACGCCATTTCAAAGCTGCGCACCAGGCGAAGGGGGAGCGAGCCCAGGATGTGATTCCCATTCCCACTGCATGCTGCTTCCCGCTGGTGGCCCCTGAAGAAAGACCAGCTGCCCCAGCGCCTGCCCAGCGCACAGGGATGCGCAGCACCCAGCCGATGAGGGTACGGTGCCTCCTACGTATGTCTCTGTGCTGGGCTGCATTTTGGCCTCTAGGTGTGAATCGAGATCAGGTATCACATCTACTGGCGTGACTGTCTCACAAGAGTGGTTTTCATTGAAAACCTGTCATTTCTGGGAGTGATTTTTCTTTTGCGGGTGAAAAATGTGAAGGCTTTTTCACTAGACAGGAGGATCGCAGGAGGACAGGGTGAGGATTTGTGATGAGACTCAAAATGACTGACACATGAATGTTGCACATTCAAATTAAAAAGCTTTCAAAGGAATCAGTGAAAAAAAACCCTCACATATAGATTTACACAATCTGGTCAACAAGAGTGACCTGATCTGGTGCTTTCAGCCATTATCTGCCACGGGATTAATGGGTGATTGAACCATCATCATACTGCCAAGACTAGTGAAGTATTGTTGTCAGGAGCTAGTGGCCATCTGTTCAGCAGACTTGTTGTAAAAAAGCATAAAGAAATTAAAATAGGGGAAAGCAGCATAAAAACACAGCTCTTGGTTACTTCATCTTTTGAACTTAAAACAACTACATGCTTACGATTTTCATAAGTACATTTTTTCCCAGACTATTTTAAAAGACAGTGACACAAATAACCCTAATGAGAATTTCAGAAAAAGCACTTTCTTTATTCGGTATATAATTTACATAAACAAATCATAGACAAAACATAGCTGCATCCTTTCAATATTTGATTTTTTTCTGATAAGAATGTGGAATTGTCTGCATTTTTGCCTCTCAAAAAAATTGTTTTTAGTCATGGCCCTGCTCACACACAACTCAAATGTCACTGTTCAGCAGTCAGAAGAGTGGTTAATGGTTTCCCAAAGACTAAACCCACTGTGAAGCAGCTTTACCCATCCCAGCCCAACTCAAGATACTTACCAAAATTTCAAGCATGTGATTTAAAATATGCCCTTCTAAGGGAGACAATTATAACGACACGTTAGGTATGAAATGGATGTACCATCTGAGGTAAAACTTGCTTTGGTCCTTTCAGGTGAGTGAACTCACCTGAACTCGCAGGATCAAAACAGAGGCCACAGTACCCTCAAATAAATAGTATTTACATCTGAAGAGTAATATTCAGGAATGTCAGCAGTTCTAACTGACAATTAGGAAGGCATTGCCAAGCCTGGGTAACGAATCAGTTATTAGTAGAGGAGTCAGACAGTGCTAATCTCTTCACCAGCTAGTCAGCACTTTCAAACAGCCCGTGGAGATGGCAGATGCTGTTTACTTAGCACAGACGTCTCATCTACTCTTAGCGATGATGGGAACTGTCAGTGGTCAAGAAGCCATGTTGGTCCCTCTGATTAAGAGAAGTGTTCAAGTGTTCCCTGCCTCGCAGTGTGCTTTTCTCTCTTCGTTTATGTTGTCTTTGTGAAGTTGTATCCTCTTGGACATTGAATAGATTTCTTCTTCTTCTTTATTCAATTGGAAGATTTATTTAAAAAAAATAATCCCCAAATACCTGTCTCTTTGGCTTCTGGGGTGGAGAAAATGTTGCAATAATGTGGTTGGGATAGTGCAATCTCGCCAGATCTGTACAGCACAGCGAGCCCACACCCAGAGCACCCTTGGCAGAGGGTGCACAGCACAGCAAGCCCACACCCTGCCTTTCGATGTTGCTGCCGAGGACAGGGACAGGGGCATGGGGAAGCTGCTGTGTGGAGGCACATCCTGGGCAACACCCAGCCAGCTGTTTGCAGATCCAGCCATTGTTTGCATCTGGAAATTAATTCATGTCACTAGTCCCGGGGCTTCTCAGCACAGAGGCACCAGGAGCTCCGGGAGGCAGGAGGGTGAGAGCAAGGCTGGGTGAGCACACACAATGGCAGCGCGGCCACACGAGGCTCCTTCATCAGGGGCAGGGCACACCTCCACCTGTGCCAGGGGATGAAACACCAGCACAGCCTGAGCACCAGCAGGATGGTGTTATCTGCCACATCGGCTCTGTTGTCTCTCCTCACCGTGTTGGCCTCTTTATAGCCAAGAATGACTTGATATATTCTTGACTTTTTGGCCAATACTCCCTGGACCAGCAAGGCAGGGTCAGTTTCTGCCATGGGGCTTCTCCTGAAATCGGCGTTGCACCAGGCCCTGGTGGAGGGAGCATGGGGACATGTGCATACACACACAGACGTACACTCCCCTGCACAAGAGCCAGGCACGGGTCTGCCAGGAGTAAGGAGGCACCCCTGCATGTGGGGAGCTGAAGGAAAGCTGAATGTCAGGTGAAGTCCCTGGTGACTGGAAAAAGGGAAACATTGCACCCATTTTTAAAAAGGGTAGGAAGGAGGACCCTGGGAACTACAGACCTGTCAGCCTCACCTCTGTGCCTGGGAAGATCATGGAACAGATCCTCCTAGAAGCTGTGCTGAGGCACATGGAGGACAGGGAGGTGATTGGAGACAGCCAGGGCCCCACCAAGGGCAAGTCCTGCCTGACCAACCCAGTCGCCTTCTACGATGGAGTGACTACGTCAGTGGACAAGGGAAGAGCTATGGATGTCATCTATCTGGACTTCTGTAAGGCCTTTGACATGGTCCCCCACAATGTCCTTCTCTCTAATTGGAGAGAGATGGATTTGATGAGTGAACTGTTCGGTGGATGAGGAATTGGTTGGATGGTCACATACAGAGGGTAGCGGTCAATGACTCAACATCCAGATGGAGATCAGTGACAAGTGGTGTCCCTCAGGGGTCTGTACTGGGACCAGTACTCTTTAATATCTTCATCAATGACATGGTGGGATCGAGTGCACCCTCAGCAACTTTGCAGATCACACCAAGCTGAGTGGTGCGGTTGATGTGCCTGAGGGACGGGATGCCATCCAGAGGGACCTAGACAAGCTCAAGAGGTGGGCCCGGGCAAACCTCATGAGGTTCAACAAGGACAAGTGCAAGGTCCCGCACCTGGGTCGGAGCAACCTCTGGTATCAACACAGGCTGGGGGATGAAGGGATCGAGAGCAGCCCTGGGGAGAAGGACTTGGGGGTACTGGTGCATGAAAAGCTGGACATGAGCCAGCAATGTGCGCTTGCAGCCCAGAAAGCCAACCATATCCTGGGCTGCACCAGAAGCAGCGTGGCCAGCAGGTCGAGGGAGGGGATTCTGCCCCTCTACTCTGCTCTGGTGAGACCCCACCTGGAGTCCTGCATCCAGCTCTGGAGTCCCCAACACAAGAAGGGCACGGACCTGCTGGAGCAGGTCCAGAGGAGGGCCACGAAAATGATCAGAGGGCTGGAGCACCTCTCCTATGAAGACAGGCTGAGAGAGTTGGGCTTGTTCAGCCTGGAGAAGAGAAGGCTCCAGGCAGACCTTATTGCAGCCTTTCAGTACTTAGAGGGGGCTTATAGGAAAGATGGGGACAAACTTTTTAGCAGGGCCTGTAGTGATAGGACAAGGGGTAAAAGGAGGGGAGATTTAGTCTAGATATAAGGAAGAAGTTTTTGACAATGAGGGTGGTGAAGCACTGGCACAGGTTGCCCAGAGAGGTGGTAGATGCCCCATCCCTGGAAACATTCAAGGTCAGGCTGGACGGGGCTCTGAGCAACCTGATCTAGTTGAAGATGTCCCTGCTTATTGCTGGGGGGTTGGACTAGATGACCTTTAAAGGTCCCTTCCCACCCAAACCGTTCTATGATTCTATGATTCTATGATTCTATGAAAGCTTCTTGTTTGGGGAAATAACAAAGTCAGGAAATTCAACAAAATTGCTGCTTTATGTAAATGCAAGTTGACAAGTGAGCAGCTAAGAAAAGTGCTCCCCTGGTCTCCTTGCACTCCTCAGACAGTCCATCGTAGGGGCAAAGCTGCACAGAGGTGACACACTAACTCTCTTGCTAGAGAAACTCTCCCTTTATTTCCTTGCGAGTAGCTCTGCAGCAGCACCTGGGTATGGACTGGGGCCCTGCACTGTACATTCACTGCCCCTCATTGCTTAGAAGCAAAATAATTCCTTCTAATTCTTGATTATGTCTGGCACGAAATTTGTTACTCGGGGTTTAATTCCCACTTTTTTATGCTGTCCCACTACTGACACTGCTACCCTCTCAGTCAGATGCAGGGCTGGAGCGACACAGGGGTCACCAATGGAGACAAGTGTGTCACAAAAGCTGTCTCAAGAAAACTTGACAACTTTCTGACAACACTTAGTAGGGCTGAAGCTGCTTCAATTACTTGCATCAGTTTTGAATCCATAATACAGCTAAAGCAATTTCAATGAATCTCCTCAGTTTCAAAACAATTTTTCTCATCCTTCAACTCCCTTTATTTTGCTTAGAGATTTGAATCAGCCACCTGGGAGAGCTCAGAGACATGGTGGGTCAAGTATGACGTAGTGGCAGGGTCATCACTAAAATACCATTACGAAGCGATTACCTGGGTGAGAGCTCTGCAACCCTTTTTCTGTCCAGCAAGGCACCTGTTCCTCTGGTGTGGGGCACTGCAGAGTCCCTCCAGCACTGCTTTGGGGTGACACAGCTTACAAGCAGTTGGCCCTAAAGGCTGTGAGTGGAGAAGGACACCCAGCACAATCTGTTTGGCTTGGAGCTAATTGAATTTGCAAAAGGCAATGAATACATGTGTGTCGGTCCCCAGAGCAGCTTTGCTGAGCATTGCTCTATTTCAGGGCTTTTGCAATTGAATCGAGCCGCTTTGGATTACAGATAACAATGAAGCCTTGGGAGCTAAGGCCTTCAGCAGTGTCAAACGCATGTACATTTAATTAAAAGTAATAACTGCTGCAAGCTTACTCATAAGGACACATAATATTCAATAACACATTATCTTCCAAATGTTCCCTGTGCATTTATTATTCTCATTTTAACAGAGGGGTCCCTTAATATTTTAAACTCGGGAAGAAATTTATTGGAATGCATATATAAGATCTGTATCAGCTGGGCTTTATTTTTTTATTGAAACCATATAAGCTCATGTGCATAAAAGATATTATTAATTTTCCCATCTGAAACCAGCAAAAACTAAACTCAAGGCATAGGGTAGTTAATGGATTCAGATGGTAGCTGAGGCAAAGTTTCCTGTGATGCCTGTGTGGAAAATAACGTATATGTGCCGTGTCCAAGAAAGCTTTGTCCAAAAAAGGGTTTATCTCTTTGTAATGGAAGGCTAGACGGACATAAATTGTTGCAATGACCTTTTGCCCCATGATATTACTGAATTATGTTGGAGCGGAGGTGGATTTAGGGATTTAGTAAATGGCAAACCCCTCTGACCTTAATTACTCTAATGCCTCCTTTAATCCCATCAGAGCTATGCAAATGAAATGCACTTCCTGCATTTAGAACAAAGATTGCTCAGTCAGTTTTAAGCTGCAACCATGGCATATAATGTTAGAAATGTAACAGAAAGACATTCAGGCCACCCGTTGGGCAGCTCTGCCTCGGGGTGACGCAGCGCTGAGCTGGGGGGGCTCACGTGGCCGGCCGCGGGAAAGGCAGCACGTGGAGGCTTCGTCTCTCCGGCCCGTTGCGCTCATGGGGCGGATTCCCCCGGAGAGGCTGCTGGAGCGGGAACTCGAGCTTCGACTCCTTTGACCTACTCCCACACAGATATTCAGAGCTAACCTGCAAGCCAATAACGCGAAGGGCATATACTTGTGTGTGTATATATATATATATATAGGTGTATGCGTGTGCATACATGTAAGGCAAAGGCTATGAAGAACTGAGGGTATTTGTAGCTACCAAGGAGATTGAGTACAAACATTAACTTTGCTGCTCTTCTCTGTATGTCTTGGACCTAAATGTGTCATCCTACATATGTCACTTTTTTATTCCCCTCCCTGTCCAATATATATTCACTTAAAAATATACACATGATTATCTTGAGGTGTTGGGCTGTTGTGAACATTTCAGCAGATGCCCAGAGATTCGTACGTCCCTCACCTCTCCTTGAGTACCACCACAGGAGGCAGTAGCCCAGGCTCAGCCGTGCACGGTGCTGGCGCTGACCCAGCTGCACAGGTAAGCGTGCGCTTAACTCCCAGTGGGGACCTAATCCTGCCGACTTCAGGATCAATGTTACCGAGGGGCAGACCCGCTTGTGCCGGCACCAGAAAGGGCTTCTGCTGTCCCGATGCCCTGACATCTCTCCCGCGCTGAACGAGAGCGATGGACCCGCGGGTTCCTCCCGCACGTGTGCTGCGCGCTGGGGATCCTCGGGGTGTCAGCCTGCTGTCCACTTTCTTTTTTTTTAATGGGCTCGTGTCTGCTTTCTTACGGTGAGAGTTGGCATGTCCCCAAGGATGGCTGTCAGGCAGCTTAATGCATCCCTGCTTTTGGGGCTGGAGGAAGGACATGCTGCACCCCTGCTTCAGCTCCTATGCCCTTGGAAGAGGAAACATGGAAGCAGGTGAATAGCAGTAACATTACTTTCAGCACTCTGGAAACAATTACTTCATCAAGGGAGGATGTCTGCAGAGCAGTAAATATCTCACCTGTAGGCCAAGCACTTCTGTTTTGCAGGCACCGTCTGTGCTTTTGACGCACATCGCAAAAAATGCAATTATGCAGAGTTTAACAAATGGGATATAACCTGCAATTTATTCCATTTTTAGCTGCTCTTTATGCCTGCAGCTTTATTGAATGCATTTGCTATTCAAAAGCAGTTACACAAGAAATCAGATCCTACAAAAAATTATCGACCTGGTGATTGCGAACTGCTTGTTCCAAGCATTTGACATTTGAAGTGTATTAGTAACACTTAACTAGGCATGAAGTAATGCATAGAAACATTTCTGCTGTCTTGCTGTATATGTATAATTCCTAAAATAAGATTTTGGCTGCAAACAGGTACAATTACGTGCTTATAATTAACTTCAGTAAAAGTTCTGTCAGGATTAATTCAAATTCACTTCTCTTTGACAATGTGCTGCCAGTATTTACTGGAACATTTTTAGGAAGTGAATTCAACAAAGGCCTGAATGCAGATGATGATACTAATTTTGCTTTACTGAAGCTAATTTTTGCAGGACTTTCAGGTATTACTCCAGTCCTACAATCATGTTTAGCGTTGAGAAGGACAGCAAAGAAAATCTGGGAAAGGAACTCACTACTGAGCCTGACATGTGTTGTGATCAAAGAAACCTGGTGCATCCAATTCAAAATGAAATGAAATGAAATGAAATGAATAAAATACAATAAAATCAAACAAAACAAAACAAAACAAAACTAACAATGTTGACTACATTTGGGCAAATATCATCAAATAGCCAAACAGCAGCATATAGAGAGCTTTGCTACACTTCACAGCAGGTATATAACAGTTGGATAAGGGCTCCATTCTTCTGAAAAAGATTGCTTTTTTAATGGATGACTTTTGGGATTAATTCAGTGGAAGCTCGGGAAGAAGTGACAAATCTGGGATTTGAGCTATGATACTTTGATTACATTAATCAAGGATGGCCAACATAGCTCTGAAGAAAGGGTTAGCAGTCTACGGCATGTGGCTCCCAGCTATGGCACTGAATTGGAAAACATATTAGAAAGTTGTCCTGGTTTAGGCTGGGACGGAGCCGGTTTTGTCGCCAGAAGCTACTGTGGTTTGGATTTAGTGTGTGAAGAATGGTGACAGTACGCTGATGTTGCTGGTTGCTGCTAAACAATCAAGGACATTTTGCAGTTCCCCAGGTTTTGCTAATGTGCAGGTGCAAAAACTTGGGAGGGGTAGAGCCAGAATAGTTGATCCAAACTGGCCAAAGAGGGTATTCCATACCATAGACATCATGCCCGGTATAAGTGAGGGTCGGCCGGTGGGCCACTTTCCTTCTTGAGTTCCGTTGTCGTTCCCTTCTTTCCCCTTTTTTTTTTCATTCAGACTTTTTCATTCGTTCATTCAACTGTTTGTTCCCTCGCCTGCTCTCTCTGGAAGTGGCTGTTCTGGGATAGCTGGGGGGGAATATCCCTGCTCCCTGCCTGCTGCGAGGGAAGGGCTGTATCAGTCGTCAGGTGGCAAGAAACTGTGCATCGTTTGTTTTATATATTCTATTATCCTTATATATTATTATTTTTATTATTTTATTTTTCCTTTGCTGTCCTGGTGAACTGTTTTTATCTCAACCTGCGAGTTTTCCTTTCTCTCCGATTCTTCTCCCCACCCAAGCTGCTGCGTGGTATTCGGTTACCATCTGGGGTTAAACCACGAGAAAAGTATATGTTACTTTCCAAAGTTATACCTCGCCTTCAAGAAATGTTGGCGTCACTGAGAAATCATTGGAAAAACAGACTGAGTAGAACGTCTGCAGCTCAGAAAAGCTGAGGGGCAGCTTAAAGCCACTATGGTCCTTCTTCCCTCACTTCTGGATCCCACTTGGCACACGAGGTAGAGGTGCAACAGTGATACTCAGCATAAGAGCGATGATACTAATCAGCGATGTCTGAAGCAGATATTGCTTCTGGCAGAGCACGAGAGCTTGGAGGTGTCCCTTGGAGAATAAATCTGGTCAGACATACCCAGCTTGTTTGGGTCAGGCAAAGCAATGAGAGAGCTCAGACACCAGCAGACCTGGGGTCTCCCAATCACTTGCATTGCCAAAAATGGTCATGCCTGGGTGGCCTCATCACATGTGGTGGGATTATGGACATTGCTGGGGAAGCGCCAGTCACAGTCACATGCGCGGTGGGAAGGTCAAGCATGCTGTGCTGAGCACCGGCCATCCAGGACAAGCAGAGGTCTGCCCATTCGTGTTCCAGGCTCTCTCTGCGGCTTGCTGTGGGGGACATTCTTCTACGCAGCTGCAAATACAGTGCCCTGTTTTGCCTGTCACACCTGTGGCAGATGCAGTGGTATTTCCCATTAAAATCGGTCTTCCTATCCCCGTTGCGCCACGCTGGGTCAGAGCCTCGCAACACCCTCCTGTGCACAGCTGGCCGTGCCTCAGGTTGGGAGGAGGGAGAAATGCTGTGAGCTTCGGCAGTCTTCTCTCACTGGTGATGCTGGGACAGAAGTCACCGCTTCACACCAGACCAGGTGGTGAGTGGAGCAGGATGTGGTGGTCTCCAGAATATAGGAATTCAAGATGGCAATGAAAAATACAGCAGTGGGAGAGAGCTTCAGATGAGGCAAAAGTAGGAACTGAGAGAGTTCAGCTCATTCAGAAAATGCTTATACACTATATATTTACCCACTTCAAGATACAGTGAGCTCAGGTGAACAAGTGTGTTTCACATTGGCTTATCCAGGATAAGACAGCAAAGAGCGATTGCCCCATCCTGCTATCCAGATGTGCTGGTAGGGCAACTGGTGCAGGAGCAGGCTGTCAATGGAGATGTTCAATGCCCTCTTACGTGAGAGTTTCAGTGGAAATAAAGCAAGATATTCATGCAAACATGAACAGTGGAGCAAGAGGACATGAGAAAAGCCTGGGGTCGGGATATATGTCTGGAGCAGCCTCCCTCAGCTGTGCTCCCTGCGAATGAAAGTACCCTGGTTCCTTCTCGGCCACGCAGGACCATAAGCCGCACCGCGGGCACGCTGTTCCTTCGAGGAAGAGGCTGCAGGGGCTCCTGCGGGGACTTCCAGCACATGCACAGCTGCATGTGGGGTGTCTGTATGCATGCTAAGAAGAAGTGGAAAACAGAACCAGTACTTCACTCACTGTCACTGCAGGATTTCTTTGCGTCATGGCAGAGAGAGATGCAAAGTAAGGCAAGAAAGTGCCAAGAGGTGCCTGCCCACTTGGCCACAGGGCAGCGCGAGGGCTGTGGGCCTCTCCTGACTGTGCAGAGCAGCCGCCCACTGCTGCCGGTCCTGCCTGCCACGGCCGTGTCCCCACCGGAAAGAAAGCCTGGGTGCAGCCGCAGTGCAAAGCTGTGGGTTGCAAACTGCCTTGCCTAGCCCAGCCTCGTTACCAGCCAGGGGTGCTCTCAGAGATTAATGACTCTTTGTCTCAGGCCAGACCAGCTACTCCACGTGACTCTGCTCAGACCGGTATCTCCAGGCCAATCTGCTTTAGCAGCCTCTAGAAGTTGGCAGGCTTTTGCCTGGGTCACCAGCTCTGGCCCCTGCCACAGCAGCCCGCTGGCCCCATGCCCTTTAGGAGCCTCCGTGACAAGCCCAGGCCTCCAAAGGGCACTGACCACACAGGTACACTGACCCAAACCTCCCGTCCTGCCTGCACCCTTGGGCAGCACAGGGTGGCCAATGCAGGAATGCACAGACTGTGCAAAGAAGTTGCCTGAGCTGTTTGCATTTTCCATGCAGACGGCACCTGAGATGCACCAAAACGCCAACATAACCCCATGCACCCCTTCCCCAGTTTGCTTTTCACCCCAGGAGGTAATAGCTGTATGGGGAGGTGATGAAGCTGCTGCATTCGCTCACTTTCTCCTTCCTGTTTGGTCTTGTCTTCATGTCATGTCTCAGCAGATTTTGTCTTTTTATAACTTCCAGCCTCCTCTGACAGGTCAACCTCAACATCTACTCATCAGATAATCAAGGGCTCCCTCCACCTGTCTTTTGCTAGGTTAGCCACCAAGAGGCCAGGCTTGAAAAACAATTTCTTATCTAGATGGCAGCAATTTCATTGTTCTGCTTGGAAAACAGGCCGCTTATTTGTTAATTGTTTTTAATACCTTGCCGATTCAGAGGCAGACTTGCAGGTGCCGGTCTTCCTTTCCTTCCTGCAGATGAATAAGGTAGTGAGCGCTACCACAAGAAATATCAGAAAAATGCAACACGTGCCAACTCTCAAAGTGAAACCAAGTTTGCAAACTGTATGTATACCAACTGGTAGGCAATCTTCAGAAAACCAAAGCCAAAACCTAATACTAAATAAATATCTTCAAGCACACCTCGATGCAAAAGCAATTTTACCTTTATCAGTAGTCACTAGGTGAACTCCTTAGCAAAAATATTTGCCTGATTTCACTGTGTTTCTGCTCATTTCCAATAAGACCACAGCTGAAGTGACAGATGACTGAACGCTAGTGACGGTGGTGACATCTGGCCTAAAGGTCTCTGAGTGTGACAAAATGGGGAAGACCTATGAACCCAGGTTTTTCCAGCGCTGCTGCAAGTGGTTCAGTAAGCTCATTGGTTAACTCCTGTAAGACTCTATTCAGAACATATATATAATCTATATTTATAGGTTTAAATTTGCATATAGATTTAGATTCTTCAAGCTTTTCTCCTCGCCTATTTTTAATCTAAATTTTAAATGTCTTTTCCCCTGTTAGCTCTACAGAAATCAAAGACTATTGCCCTGGAAAGTCAGTTGTTTTCTGTGTCTCTTTAGGAATCCATCAGCGATCTCAAGAACCTTTGAAAATCCTCTGAGAGCCTAACTTGGTTTTGAACTGACTTTTGTCTTTCCGATTCCTGCCTCTAGTCAGTTAAGAGCCCATCTAGAGCAGCTGCCTGACTCAGTCGCCACAGCAGCTTGAGTGTTTTAGCTTGAGAGGACAATGCACAGCGCTGACACCCTCTGCCTATTATCCGGGGCTGCTGAAGCATGGATCCTTCTCTGCCAAGCAGAGAGAAGCCGTTACTGCTTTCAAGCAAGGATACATTCCTGTTGTGACTTCCACCCAGGCCAGAACCGAAGGTTTTGCTAGAATAAAGAGTCTCATCAATTTTTAAAATTATTCTTATTCCTAAGCCTGCATCTTGTCCTTCCTCAGATCAGCGGTGGAGCACCAGCACAGAGTGATAAACTGGTGCTGGATGTCTCATTTATCAATTGGCACCTAAAGTAGGTCTCCTGAAAATAGCCCATCGCTCTTTTGCAAATTGTATGTATTCCCTGGCCCCTGGCTGTTTCAAATGGATGGGCCAGCCATTCTGCAAAAGTCTGCGTGGAGTCTGGAGAGCCACTCACCACGGTGACACAGTAGTGACCACAGCTCTGCTTGCAGTAGCACGCCTCCTCCCACCATCTGAGTTTGTGCACTTAGTCCCTCCCCACTTCCTTCCTTCGTGAACCTTTTTTTAGGAAGAGAGTGAGAGAATTTAACCCTCAGAAAAATGTGTATTCTCAAGAATAATTTTAAGCCCTGCTTCCTAGTGAATGACCTAGCAGTATGAAGCATTGCTTCATTAGACTAATGATAATCTTAATGCTAATCCTCTGGTTCTGTGAAAACGTGACAGAGGAAAACTTGCACAGATGTCCCACCTAAATGGCATGTATGTGCCTGTGTGTAAAGGATGTCTGTTTAGAGAAGGCGGATGTCACATGGCCTGTGAGAAAATAACTTTCTATAAAAGCACTGGTTGCATAGCTGTTACGAAGTGATGGAGGCCACTGATAATGAGAACTGATGAAGCTGGTAGGTTCAGCTAGGCTATATAATGCTCTATTTTTAGAGTATTTCTTTTTATTTTTTCTTGAAAGACGTTAACAGGAATCTATATTTACCTGGCACCTGCCTCCGCATAAGCCCTCTTGCAAGCTCTCCCTCCCTCACAGCGTCCACCCTTGTTCGTGCTGTTCCACTCCCTGATTTCTTCGGCACTTAAGAGCTGGTGTGGGGGTGTTGTTAAACCACATGTGAAAAGGAATCCAGTGAAATACCGCACAGCCTAAAAAATGGAGCACAGCCAAAGTTATATGGTTTTAACCTGAAAAAAATGCTTTGAAGCACAGTTTGCAAGTTAAGGAGAGGGATTCTCAATCCCAACCCAATATACGCTGCAGGGCTTTGACTTTTTGCACGGTACCTGTAGCCAATCTACACAGGATTCAACTGACTTCTTACCCAAAGTTAGGCTTTGTTCATGCCTTTCCACAGACATAAAATAGCTAGATCTGTTCCTGTGACTTATTCTACCCTACGTGGAACCTGCAAAGATTTTAGAAACCCCGTGCTGGGATTCCCTTTGTCATTTACAGAGCAGAAGGCTGTCTGGGGACTCTGCTGCCTCATCTAGCAGTTGCTGAATTTGGGCTCAATCGCAGCCTTCAAGCTTCAAGCTATGGTAGGGGCACACTGCTCCTCAAGTCTGCTCAGGTGATGGAAAGCTGGTGGAAAACCAGCTAGTTGCGGAAACTGGCATGGAAATGAAGCTTGGCACACAGCAAGGCCCAAATGCCACAGGACATGCTGGTAAATCAATCAGCAAGAAGGAGGTCGAGCTGGATTGCTGCTGTGTTCAGATGACCGTTCAGTAGGGCACCAACCTTTTGGGCTCTAGCCAGTTTATTCCCTGCACAATCACCTCAAGCACTGCCACATAACAACTAACACTTTTATAGCACTCTCCTAAACCAAAATTTATTGTACTGGAGCTGGGAGAGAATTGATATTGCAAGGGTTAGGAATGGGTGAACCTGAAGGCAGCCAAAAGCCTGCTACCTTCAAAGCAGCATCCCGCATTTGGAATGACGGATCTCTTGGGCGTTAAAGCATGTTGCTGTAGAGCGTCTGCTCTTGTAGTCTACATCCGTAGTGTCTGTACTAAGATGCAAATAAAAGGAGAAAAATGTGTTTATGTCTGAATAGATAGGACAAGAAAAATGTAGCAATATGCAATAGCTTGTCTGAACATACTGACTGACACTAACAGCAGGTACAGAATGGGTTTTTGAGCTAATGAAAATTGTAGAAAAATTTCAGTTATAAGAGAAATCTGGAGGTCATTTTGTCTAACATCCTGCTCCAAGCAGGAGGTTAAAAGTTAGTGTCAGCAGACATAAATAATATCCCCCGTTTATATGACAGCATTTAATTCCATAGGAGTTGAGAATTTTACAATGCATAAGCATAAATGATTACATTCACTGCCAGAAATCCCTGGGCGTGAAATCCCTGGTACTGTTGGGGTGAAATGCCATAACGCCTCAGCAGCACATAGAGACACTTCCCCCAAGTTTAACAGGTGCTAAAAAAAGTGTGTCATTTCTCTTCGTTCTAAACCATTCATCTCCCTCCAGTGCATGCCATCTCATTGTCCATTATACCTAACTTGCATCATGAGGTTATCTTTTTCCCTGAAAATAGGTGGTTAGCATTCTGAAAAAGGGTGATTTTCTAAGAAAATCTCTAGGAAAAACTAATTGTTTGCTCTAACTCCAGATCCTGCTTTCTTTTATGGAACAGAAATGGAGAGGGGAAAAAAAATCGCTACCAAGTCTTCAAATGTAAGCCAGTACACATGGTCTTAGTATGTCTCAGCGATGGAAGAACATCAAAGGTCTCACTCTACCCTTTAACAGGGCAATCAAAAACAGTTAAACAGAGTGCTTATTATCTTCCCAGACCCATTTTTTTCACTGATTGTAATGCATTATCTAATTGCAGGGTTCATTTGTGAATTCTCATTTGGCATACAGCCCGTCATTTCAGAGACGGTACTCAGTAGCTTGGGCTTGCAGCAAAAATAGAAAATGCCCTTCTCCGATGTGAAAAACTCAGCTCACTCTTGCCAGTGGGAGAGTGGCCTAAGCTGCCCAAGCACTGGCCTGCTGCAAGGGAAAGGTACGTGGGCTGCACAGATTTAGCCAAGTCATAATTCGAGCAACCCAGGGAGGGTGACGGCTGGCAAAAAAGCCCCAGAGGAGTTCGAAAACCCTCAGGGTTCAAAGGGAGCAAAGCTATATTGAGGCATGTGCTCAATAGCCGCAGAGTAGGAAGGCTTATCTGAGCACCTTCTGCTCAGAAAAGGAAATCTGCTTCTTGGATAATTCCTTAGTAAAGACAAAATCTGGGCAGTGATAGGAATGCTGCAAAAGCCAATGTTGAAATTGGATGTAGTCACGTTTTCCTTTCCTCCAAAGAGAAATACCAGACAATTTCTTTTGAGTCACTGGGCAACCAACCAAAACGGCCAAATGAACGTTTTCTAGATATCATTATTGATAACACACGACTGGCACTCCAACAAATCCACACTCTGCCGGGCTGGGAGGTGGGAGCCCCGCTGTGGGTAAGGAGAGCTGGGCACCCCCCAGCACTGCCTGCCGTCGAATGCTGAGATTGTGAAAATGGGGAAGGCCAGTCCTGTCTTGCTAGTTGGCACAGGGGCCATGGTGGAGATATGAGCAAGTTCGCCTTCCAAGTACAAAATGATTGCTGGCAGTACACCGTGAACATGTCAAACTTGGGGGAATATATTAAGAAAAGGCTCGTCAGTGGTTTTCTTTCTTTAAATGGTAGCCACTGAAAAGTTATGCAAACACTTCAGCTGTGGAATATATAATCTGATGTCTGGCAGAGGTCCTCTGTTGATCCAAGGAGTGAAATATGCAGGGGATGGCTAGCAGTTGTTTCAGTGCTTATTCAAAATGATAAACTATATTAGATGTGTTTTCTTCCCCTGCCCCCCCCCCGCCCCCCCGCCCCCCTTCTGCTCTAACTCGGTCACTCCCAGTAAATAAACCCAATTCCCTGGTTTTCTAACAATGAAACACTCTTTTAGCGGCTACAGGCTAGGGCAGAGGGAGCTGCAAAAAGGAGCCAGCAAGGGAGTGTGAGCCTGTGGCTGCACATGAAAACGAGCCCAAACCAGAGCCAGCTATCTGAAACATGCACCCAGGCAAACGTGGTTGGTTTTAATAAAACAGCTCCCTGATCCAAGCCACTCGAGTTAAGCAACTGGCCAAAGAGGTGTTGCTAAATCAAAATTGTTCCTGTTTCTGCCCATTTCTTGTCAAAATGGAGATGGCTGAAATCAGAGCCTGTTCACGGAGCCTGCCCCTGTCGCTGCAAGCCTTGGGGGGTCCCAGTCTGACCTGCTCTAGGCGTTGATTTTGCAGCCTCGCTCCTCACCCTCTCCTCTTCCGCTGGCTTTCTGCCCACAGCCACCAACATCTGCCTCTCCACCCAGCCTCAGTAAAAAACTGGGGCGGGGGGGGGAACTCACAAGTCGTGTCTCAAGAAGTTACTCAGATTTCACTCGCTGCCTGACAAGGTATAAAGGACAAATAAAGAAACCACACTTCTCACAGAAGCCCCTGTAGCACCTGATACAACACTTGGTCTGTGCAGCTCCTGAGGAAATGAAACCGTGCTGACTGTGTGTATTCTTTTTATTACCCTTTGAGGGAAAAATAAAAGGCCTGATTAAAATAAAATATTAGTTTAAGCTTTTCAACATGTTTTCCTTCTTCTTGTATTTCTGTTACATGTGAATACTCACCTACTAGTTTATTTTAAAGAGTTTAACTCTTTCTAAATGAAATTAATTATGAGTATGAGAAACAGTCATGTGGCATCAAAAGTCTTACAGCCCTTCTCTAAAATAAAAAGGGAGAATACTCAAAAATGGATGTTGAGATACTCAGTAAACAAGATAAATACGACTTTATTAGTCATTAATCATTTTTACAGGAATGACCTGCTGTGAGAAGATAGGTCTTTAAATTATTTATAGAATCATAGAATCATAGAATCGTTCTGGTTGGAAGAGACCTCCAAGATCATTGAGTCCAACTGTTAACCTATCACTGCCAAGTCCACCACTAAATCATATCCCTTAGCGCCACATCTACACGTCTTTTGAATACCTCCAGGGATTGTGACTCCCCCACCTCTCTGGGCAGCCCCTTCCAATGCCCAACAACCCTTTTGGTGAAGAAATGTTTCCGAATATCCAATCTAAACCTCCCCTGGTGCAACTTGAGGCCATTTCCTCTTGTCCTGTCGTCTGTTACTAGGGAGAAGAGACCGACCCCCATCTCTCTACAACCTCCTTTCAGGTAGTTGTAGAGAGCGATAAGGTCTTGAAAAATAAGAGGGAATTTGAACAGAGTAGCTGCTTAGCCTGAGAAGGAAAATCAGTGACTGAAGAAATATGTGAAGACAACACCACAAAATACTTCGATACCACTGGAATACAGATACTTGAATTGGAAGCCATAGAGTATAGTCATTTTCTGGTCAAAGCCATGCTTTTCTATTTACTTTGGTTTTCTGTTAGTTGAATTCCTACTTGCCCATACACCTGCTATTAAGGGAAAATGAAACTGTTGTGGTTTGATCATGGGCATCTCTTTGAGCTACGTATGTTTCTTGTAGATTTTGCATGTTTCAGAGTTAGTAATAATAATTATTCCTGTTAATTACACATATTGTCATTTTGGATCCATGAGTACGCTGAATTGCCTGCCAGTCCTCAGCCAGACATGAGCAACCGGGACTACAATCCAAATTAGCATCTTTCTATTGAAATTGGATCATTTGGTCAAGGGCACAACACAGATCTCCTTTGAGCTTCCTTAAGAGGTCCATCAACCTTAATCTTGGTCTAAAAGCCCATGGCAGCCCCCTTTTGTCCTGCCTGATCTTAGCACCCACTTCACAGCCAGGTTAGCAGCCTTGCTTTCCCTTACCCAGGCCTATTTGTGCTCCACTGTTTCATGAAAATATAATTTTGTGTTTCCTCCCCAAAGTCTCTCTGAGATGATAGGGCTGATGCATGAGATGGAAACCTTAGGTCTCACATAACGCGCCAGTTTGTGCTTCTGATTTTCCTTTCTTGTTCTAGAAATGGACTCACACCCACACACATACACACAGACAGAAACTTCGCATCCTGCCACTAGGCTTTGATATACTGAGGAATACAAAATATGTGGTACCCTTGCGGTTGAAGGAACCTATGGAAATAAATCCAAACCAACCAGTGCACGGTGACTTTGTATGAAATATTACCCAAACTAGCCCTGATTCTGCATAGCATCTGCTGAATCAAAGAGAAATGAAGGAAGGAAGCCATCATTTAAAACACTTAAAGGAATAAAAGATGTTCAGGATCAGACTTTCTTTTGAGAATGAATTAGGCTTCACGTTCCTTGCAGCATTCTTCACTCAAATACAGCAGCTATAACCAAGACATCTGGTCAAGGGCTGCAGCACTGGTGATGTTTGCTCCACAAAGGAAAAGCCATGCATAATTCCATTAGCTTTGCTGGGGAAAAATTACTTTCTCAGCGTTCACCAACAATGAATGACTGGGTGATAAACTGCCATGATGAAATTTAATGTTAAAAAGAGCCTTTTGCATTATGCATGGAGGCAAAAACAGCCCTAGCCTTACATACATATGGATAGACTCTAAATGACCAAATGTCTCTCAAAAAGAAATTCAGGAAGACTGGAATCACAGAAGACAATTCTTTGCTAGCGCCAGCTCCGTGCTAAGAAAGTTGGATGTGAGGATCTGTTAAAATGAGTAACAAGCCAAAGAGAAAGTGTCACATGCCGCCATAGAAAACAGAAATATACTGATTCCAGGGATATCGTTTCCAGTACCCATTACCCCCACTCAGAAAAGAAAAGGTTAAAAAAATGTGTGATGAGAAGATTTAGGAATACAAAGTGACTTCTGTGTAGAGTGATCAACGATAGCACTCCCTGGCTTGGAAAGCAGGCAACAGAAAGGTGATGCTCTGGGCTACAAAATCCCCCGCCTGCATGAACTGTCGCCCGTCCCCAGCGGGGATGTCCGCGTGCGGGTGGTTTCTCTGCTGCGCAGGACGATGCGGAAAACTGGCCAGGCGGTGTGCAAGGTTGCTGCCATGCCCAGGCAAGACAGAGGCAAACAGGGAAGAATTCAAGCCCTCTCTCCTGCAGCGTTCGCTGTGAGGAGTGAGGCTTGGAGAGGAGGGAGAGTTTGAAAACGTGCCACCTGTTGTGGCCGAGGGCCGGCGGGCGGCTCCCGGCAAGGGGAGCGCACACCGGTTCCCTTCTGCACCGCACCAGCAACGGCATCCGGCAACGCGCCGACGGCGAGCAGCGCTTTGCAGGGCGAGTGACCTCTCGGACTGTGCTGGCTTGTGGTTGGGGTGGGAGAGAAAGACCAGACCCCTTCCTAGCCCACCTCCACAGGGGGATGAAGAGCGACTCGGTGGAGACGGTCTGCCTTCCGTGTGCTCTGACCTCTGCGACGCACTGCCAGTGCCAATCTCTCACCTCCTCCCGCACCGCGCAGCAAGAGCAGGTCAGCACCCTGTTACGGTTTGGAGGCTTATCAGAAATGCATCAGAAGTACAGCCTCTGGAAAGTGGTCTGGAGCTCCTGCAAGACAAGATTTATTGTGATTCTTTCTTCCAGCTGGGCTGGAGTCACTGTACGAACATTTTCTTTCTCTCTCTCTCTCCCTTTCGACATCTGACAGTTTGACTTCTGCCTGGAGCCTGGGAGCCTAGAGGTTGGTAAAAAGTAATCAAGAAGTAATTACTCTTTCAGAAATAATTCAGATCAGGTTTGGATACAATTTTGGACTGAGACTTGAGGGCAACGGAGAATTTTTATTGTGTTGGATTCTTCTGGCTCTGCCTTCGGCAGCGTACGCAAGGCTGTGTTTCAGCTTGCTCATTAGGGCAGAAATAATCTGGCTCTCTGGAGCGCATGGGAAGCCGTGTTTGTAACAAAGTTACACTAAAAATCACTGTTCATTAACCTTCCTCTCTGTAGTGCTGCTGTCTTTAAAGAGGACAACTTGAGTTTCCAAGCCCTTGCTACTTTCCATGAACCCTTCATTTTTAATGAAAGCATTTCCCTCTTTTGTACTCATGTTTCATCAAAAAGCTATTTTCTGTTGCAGAAATGGAGAACTGGGGTCAACGGTGGTGCTCACACAGTCAAAACACAGCCCGGCTATTGCAACACCACCCTCTAACGCCAACCAGGGTGCTCAGCCTATTCCTGTGGGACCCTGCGCAGGAGAAGGGGACCTCTGATGTGCCATCCCAATGCCGTCCATGTGCCGGCTGCTTACCCTGCAGCGCCTGGCTGCTCGGCCGCTGGCGGTGGTGCTGCGTGCTGGTCAGCACCACGTCCCTTCCCTCGGGCAGGAGCAGCTGGCTGTCCCCCAGCCCGCTGCCAGCAGCAGACACGAATTGTAAATGAAGCTTTGGAGGCTGAGCCTGTTCTGTAACAACTCTCTCTCTGGTAGAGGTAAAATGTCAGCCTTGCCTCCACTGCACGGACCTCCTGCCTCTCCCCATCCATGGTGAAGGTCTCTGCTGCTCCACGGATGCTCCTTGCGGCCTTGTTGGGTAGGAGCTGTGGGAACAGTTCTCAGGTGTCCCGGTTTAGGCCAGGACAGAGCTAGTTTTGTCTTCAGCAGCTCCTGTGGTTTGGATTTAGTGTGAGAAGAACGGTGATAGCACACTGATGTTGCTGGTTGCTGCTAAACGACCAAGAACATTTTGCAGTTTCCCAGGTTTTGCTAATGTGCAGGTGCAAAAACGTGGGAGGGGTAGAGCCAGAATAGTTGATCCAAACTGGCCAAAGAGAGTATTCCATACCATAGACGGCATGGCCGGTATAAGTGAGAGTCGGCCGGTGGGCCACTAGGCTTTTAGACCCTTAACTTGCCTTAATCCTTAAGCTTCCCTTTGGGTTGCTTTTTGTTTCCCTATTTTTCCTTTTTTGTTTTTCGTTCATTCGTTCAGCTGTTCGTTCCCTCGCCTGCTCTCTCTGGAACTTGCTGTTCTGGGAGGGCTGGGGAGGGATACCCCTGCTCCCTGCCTGCTGCTCGGGACAGGCTGTATCGGTTGTCAGGTGGTGAGAAATTGTGTATTGTTTGTTTTATATATTCTATTATCCTTATATATATTATCATTATTATCATTATTAATACATTGTTATATTTTTCCTCTGCTGTCCTGGTGAACTGTTTCTATCTCAACCCACGAGTTTTCCTTTCTCTCCGATTCTCCTCTCCACCCCACCGAGGAGGGGGGGAGTGAGCGAGCGGCTGCGTAGTATTGGGTTACAATTTGGGGTTAAACCACAACATCAGGGAAGGACTGCACCTCGTGGCTGGTGTCCCCACCACCTCCCAGGGCCGGCCTGTGCCAGCAAGGGGGCTGGACTGGGCACGGAGCTGCAGAGAAGCATAGTTCAGACAGTAGCTGAATTATAATTCAGTCCCTAGCTTGTCCTGGGGAGTAAATTGTCCTTCACTCTGGGCTAGAGGGTAAATCCGCAGCCTAGTCCTCAGCGAGCACAGAGAAGGGAGATAAAGCAAACCAGATGTGTGATTTCCTGAGTCTCTGGCATAAACCTCACATACAGAGGGGTTGCTCCTGGAGGCAGCTATTACACTTATACCGCTGTTGAGAACAATTATATTTTCATCTCGATATAGCCTAAATTCTGTTGCAGCACACAAGACACCACGTAAAGCAACATGCCGAAACAGGAGTCATGCGGCGGCTGCACCGTTGCGGCGGACGGGGGCAGGGCAGGGAGGGTTGGTTAGGCTGTGCAAGTCAGCCGTAGCGCTCTGCAGGCCTCACCATCATGCCCTGAGCACGGGTCTGTTGCTCCACCAGCTCTTGGGGCATTGTCCTAATCCTAGCACGTGCCATGCTGCAGCAGAACAGCTAGGGGCAGGAGTGCTTGCTTCATGGAGATGTCAGCTGCAGAGTTAATGGCGTCTTGCTCACCAGGAACTTCAAAGTGGATGTGATGTTTTTCCACAGCCTCTTTTTACTTCCTAATCAGGTTGTAAACTTGGTGGTCAGTCCTTCAGTTTGGACCTGCATTACTCCCAGCAGGACTCTGGTCTAGGACTGGTGCATATGCTTTGGGGGATCGGGTGGTGTTTTCCCAAATAGCCTCCCTCCAAGTCCTACAGCCATCCATTTGCAAACCAGCCAAAGCACCACCCTTTCCTACACTTTATGGGTGTGGAGCAGAGTAATCTGCCTGCAAACCAGCAGAAAATGCAAGAATATGGTTGATATTAAGCATGTGACAAGCACCGGTGGAACTGACAATGGGACTGCTTGCCCCTTCTTCCTCTTGGTGAGCTAGATGAGGCTTCATACCCTTGCATCTGCTCAGGTCCTTGGCACAGCATTTCAGAAAGGCTCCAGATCCAGCCCATTCAGCCAGGTGCTTGCAGACCACATGCACGAGCTGGGCAGGAGCACTGTGCCTAAGGGTGACCAAAAGGTACTGAAAGGGACATTGCTCCCTCACTCCCGGTGGCACTTTTGCACCCACCTCAGTGCAAAAGAGGAGCTGGGAACATCACAGGCCCCCGGATGTACATGACAAACATCTCCTCTGCCTTTCCCCTTCACTTTATTCCCCACTTCCCACTCATTTTATTTTACACAGCTTTGCTGGGGCCCCAGGTCTGGGTTGGGCTCTCAGCCCTCAGACAAATCTGAATGAACAGCACCAAAACCAATGCCACGGCCCTGCTTTTACATCAGTGAAAAAGCAGAGGTCCCTTTCCCTGGAGCTTTCACAGCTGTCCGTTGTCTCCCTCCAGCCCCGAGACGTGCGAGCGTGAGGGGCTCAGCCCTCGGGGTCAGCTCACTGCCCGGGTGCAGCCTGCACCACACACCCTCCTCGGGGCTCTGTGCTGCAAGATGGCCCCGAGACTCGCCGGCTCCTCGGCATAGCTGAGGCCTCATTCCTACTAGCCCCGTCTGGCCCATAGGGTTCAGCTGGCAGTAACAATCCTATAGGTTTTGCCTTTCCGTTGTCTGTGTGCAGCCAGCTCCTAGTGCTTTGCAATCTAGCATGCGATCATTTTAATGGCTAAACCCAGGTTGTTTGACGTGCCAAGCAGCTTCAAGGCAAAAAAGTTGGCATATTCCAACGCGTCCCTGTGAGCTGACGAGCCGTAGCTTTCTCCCCCGTGTTTCACCGGGCCACACGAGCAGCCAGCAGTGGGGACCTGCATCCCGCTGCTGCTTACCTATATCCAGTTAGACAGCTTACAGTCTTTCCTCAGGGCAGACCCACACTAATGGCAAAGGATTAAATCCTGAGGGCTGTTCCTGGAGATTTTAATTTTGCTTCCTGCATTCCTTTTTGGACAAAGATCCATTGTATTGAAAGATTTTTGCAAACTGCAGCTATAGTCAACAGGAGTTCACCTGACTAAAGACCTATGCTTTTAAGACAAGCCAAAGATAGTTAAATATGCTTTGTATTGAGTATAAACTCTTCCACACATTGGAAATTTTCCAGTTTTGCTAGTAATGGGATCCACAAAAGAGCAAAGATAGGCAGATAGACAATTTTTGAAAAAGAAGGCATAATTCACTAGACACCTCCCCAAATACCACCTTGGGCCTGGTCGAAGTATCAGCTAAACACAAAAATACACCATGGCTTACGTGTTTGATTTAGGTTTAACTCAGTGGTACTATAAATCATTCACCGTGCAGTTCCAAAGTGCAGTTATCACAATTTATGCGTGCATTTCGTGCACTTGCAGTTATTGCAACGTATATGCCATTATGGTATGGTGCAACTCCACAACCTCACTTGGCAGCAAGCATCCTCATGCTTCTTCAGGGCCCCTTCTGCTGTTGTTGTTCACAACACTTTTATTTCACAGGCTCAGAAATGGAGTTCTGAGGTTTTGGGGGTATTTTAGGGTGGGACCAAAATTTCAACTTTAACATGGAATAAAGCAGCCATATGGAGACTTTGCTTCCAGGCTGTGTTTGCAGGCTACCAGCACTGGACTTACAGTGTGGACTTACAGTAAATGAATTCATCATATATATGCTATACTCTCCTTGGAGATGATGTTTTGCTGCTCTTGTTTCTTTGGCTTCCTGGAGTAAGTCTGACCTTTGCACCTACTTCCTTAACTGTTAATAGTTGGTCTGCATTAACTACACCCCAGTAACAGAGTGATCATGAATAATTTTTGGGTATCTCAAAAGTTTTAGGTATTTGAGCATGATGGATTAGTCACCTGAGACTTCTTATCAGAAGCATGTGGTTTGGATTTTGTATCCATCACCTATCCTTCTCTCCTGAATATCTTCATTAGACGAGATGAACAGAAAGGCCAGGTAACTGATCAGCAGAACAAAAATCATCTGTAGGGGACAGAAAAGATGAACAATTCTTGAAGAATATTAGCAAAATAATCAATTAAAGATGATATTTCACAGTAGCCAATTTGTACAACCCACGAATCACTGAGTTTTAGCCTGGAAAATCTGTAAGAAGCATAGTTAGCTTTCACACCTACAATCTCTGTGGCTTTAGCCAGTGCTGGCTTCTTATGGCTGTGGTGTAAAGAACAAAACTCTTTGGTAGCCCATTGTTGTACAGATATTTTACCAGAGATGATGTTTAGTCAGACACCTGTACTCTTTAAGAGAATGATTTTCAGTAGACATGCTTAAATAATGTTAGCATCTATCGTAAAATGAGGCAGCATGTAAAGAGAGATTAGGAGCACTGCAAAAAGAAACAGAAGAACCATACTTTGTTAAATGTCAATTCTGCACATACTTAAATCCCTACCTTTTAAAGACCCCACGTGCTTATAGCTAAGGGCTTGTTTGAATTACTTGTGAATATGAGCAAACCGGTGAATTCTGTAGAACAATTTATTTTGGACTTTAGCCCCCCCTTCTCATTACCTCATCTCCAGAGGCTAATGAAAAACTGTAAATATTGTCTGGCTGGGTAGTATGCCGTTATGGATTAGAAATTAGCCAAGGGTATGGCCAGATGATTATAAGTGATCAAATAGGGTGTTTTTAGACCACCCTAGTTGTGAAACTAAACTTTGTTATTTAAACCATGAAAATGGCTGAAGCTCCAGGGTTTTATCCCCCCCGAGAAGCGGAAAGGTAGTATTTGGGAAGGGTCCCTGTCCCCCAGGGAGGACAGCCCTGTGGCCTGGGAGCCATGGGGCAACGCAGCTGGGCAAAACAGAAAGCTCTGACCATGGGGAGGGAGGTTATCCATTGGCTTCACTGGCAGTCCTGGGAGCAGTTGGAAAGGGGAAGGGAAGGAAGGCAGCACTCTGCCCTGGGAAGAATGATGGGGCTTTGCAGGGGATTTTGTTGTTAGATGTGAATTTATTCTGGTTTGAAAACACCCCTTCAGCCTCTCATTCATACATCAAGAACATCTCAGGAAGTGGAACATTTCAGATAGAGACCAAACAGCCATCGCCTGATGGATTTTCCCTGAGAGGTAAAACCCTGAGGCCTGTCATGTATCATCCCAGAGCTGTGGCTCGGAGGAAACCAGGCACCCCACTGGCTGTGATGCTCTGAGAGACCTTCAGACAGTTACTCCACATGGGGTTCAGGCATAGAAAAAACACCAGAGAAGAACAAATGACTGCACTTCATCTCACCCTTGATGACCATCGTGTGACTGAACTTCACCAGCAGTAGACGGGACCTGAAACTCAGCTTGCTTGACTCTGATTCTTTGAGTGTTTTGCTAAACTAGTTCAAATTACCTCCCTTGTTGGCTGAAAGATGGATGTCTTGCTGGCTTTAAAATTAACTAAGTGCTCAGGCATATCTCTCTGACTTTTATATTAACTCTAACCACTTAAGAAGAAAAGCTAGGAGTGTAGTCAACTCCTAATGCTTCTAGATAGCATCTGGTACTGATCATTGTCAGGTACAAAATACTAAACGATTTAGACCACTGTCTGATCTGGGTTTGATAATTTTTGCTTTGCTTAAAACAAAAAAGTTGAGATAAACCTTTTCTAAGCGTTTCCATATTATGGTAGTTCATGGTAGTTCATGGAAAATTTTTGGGTGGCGATCTTCCTTTTTAGTATTCATGCTATTGTCCAGCAGTGAATGATGGCTGATTGCCACTTCCACGTTTGTTACAGCTTCCACTTTTACCACTCACTACTTCTGGCTCATTGCTTGAGTTCGTGTGTCAAGCCAGTGCAGAACCTACCAGTTCCCACATGGCAAAGGCATCGGCTGATAGCAGCTGGAAGTAGGCATGCGAAAGCACAGTTTACTGAAGTGTCTTGTAGCTCGCAAGTTTGCTAAATGAACATGCAAGCTCTTATTTTGCAATGAGCTCTGTGTGGGTGTATGCATGTGCTGCCTTACTTTAGCAGGAGTCTTTACTTAGATCTATTTTGGAAGATTTCTTTTCAGAAATGCTGGGCTTGTAATTTGCACATGGTTCAAAGCTTCTTGCAAAACTTCTCCCGTTCCATCCCTTTTACAACAGCCATTTGCCCAGTTCCTGCCGTCCCTTTGTCGTGGTCATTCTTACTCACTAAAATGCACTAAAACTCCTCATCAGGATGAACCGTGCAAGAGAGAAGGATTTTTAACCTACTTCATTTTGAAGATAGCCAACAAAATCTGTGGATTAAATCTAAATTAATCAATTTCTTCTCTGTGTGACATCATATATAAACTGTTCTTCCAGCTGTGCAATGACAAACATTTGACAAAATGATGTGCCTGAAAAAGACGGTGTGGTTTTGTAAATGCATTCTATGGCAGCTTTTTCTCAACCTGCTTTAGCAGCGAACGAAAACAGAATGAAAGCCTCTAGGTTTCGGCCAATATTCCCCTATGGATTCTTCCTTTCAGCCATTAAGTGTTCGGTTATGACAGATATGTACAGCTTGAAAATATTCTTCATCTTAAAGCCATTCTGTGTTACCTTTTCTGCACGTTGCCATTGCCTGCAAAGCCTAATGAGCCATAATTTTCTTGAACTGCAGCTTGCCGCCTAAGGTCTGGTATTTCTATCTTTCCCTCATTCCCTCATTTTGGCTCCTTCTTTGATGGTTTCACTTTAGTCAGATTAGCAAAAAAGATAAAGCTGCATTTCTACTAATAAGCCTGCTGGAGTCCCAGCCAATTGGCTGAAGGGCTGAGGATGTTGAAAATACATATCCAATTATGATCTGGCTGCGGTCCTCGTTTGGCTAATGTATCAAATGTCAGTTCCAACTGAAAAAAGCACACCCTGTCACTAATGTTGTTTTATACATAGCACAAAGTGTACTCTTGAGAAACAGCCTCATCTTCTGATACACTGCAAAGATTTGTCAAAAAGCGGGGAAGGATGTTCTATCCAAAATGCAAACCTAGACATACAGGAAAAGATTCATGCAAGGTTCTCCACCAAACTCGGTAATATACAGATGAGCATATTAAAAGCCACGATTACTTCCATGCCAGGGATTTTTCAAGATATGCAGCAACATGTGCCCAAATATCACAGATTAGCATCAAAATCAACATTGAGAACGGTTTTCTAATTGCAGAAAAAACGCTAATGGCATACATGTGTTTTATGCACCAGGGAACAAGGCAAGAGTTCAAGAGTATAAAACTGTGGACTGGAGGAACTGTGGTTAAGGTAAGGAAGCTGTCCAGGGATTATGTATTATTTTCTTCCTCTACTCGCAAGCCTTTCTGTTCCAAGCTGAGCTGCTGCACTGAATGCTGAAGAATCAGAGTCTTATTCTCTCCCCTAAGATGCCGTGACAGTTTGCTCTTCTGTTACCTTTCCCCCTTTCTACTGAAAGATTTCTATAGTGCACTGGAGTTTTGTGTAAAAGAAAGTCAATATTATTGTGTAGTCCTCCAGGATGAAAGGCTGCTGGATAGAAAAGATCCTCCCCTCAATTTGTGGGTTGTGCTTAGTAAATGTTTGTTTATTTTTTTATGCCTTGGAAAAGAGACAAGTGCTGTGGTTAAAAAAGGTTCTCTTGCCTTTGGTTGCTGGCAAAAAAAAAAAAAAATTATAAAACAACTATAAGCTGAGGCAGGAGAAATAAGAATATGTGAATGCATTCCAATATTTTAGTCTCAAATCAGTCAGCTATAAATAAATGCATTAAGTCTTCAGAGAGCTGGACTCTGTAGTCATTTGTATATATCTCATAAGCATAGTTTGCTTTTGCAAAACCCAGATCTCGTGTACTTTTCTGTTTGATATCCACTAATACTTGAGCACACAAAGTACTTGTACTTCCCCTTTATTCCACAATACATTTACAAGAAATATAGCACATTAACAACAGAAGAGAGCCACCACCTAAAAAAAAACCACTTTCTGGCCCTAGTAATTCCTACATATACATTCATTCAAAAGAAGAAAAGAGCAGTGACTAACATCAAGCAATGGCAATGTCTTCCTCACTCTTCAAAGGACATGTTATTCACTTAAGCGCAAATATTTTGTCACCTCCAAGCGATATTTAGGATGCACGCCTAAAAATTGTTGTAGGCTTGCATCCTACATGGATTTCCGTGCATAAAAAACCAACCGTGGATAATACATACAGCCCTTTAAAAGTCCTGGCTTTTGAAAATCAGTCCCTAGGCAAGCTGGACCCCTGGACAGCCTACGGGATGCAAGAGGCAGCAGCGATGGTGGGCGCTGCTAAGCGGAGGGTGACCTGGGGGGAAGGAGCAGGCTGCAGAACCACATCCAGAGGGACACCGGTGGAAAGCAGGTTCTGGGTTAGTTTTTCTCCCGTGCTGTCTCCCAGGTGTGCTCTTGCACTGCTGCTGGATCCCAGGGGCTTGTTTTCTTCCTTTTCGGTACCCAGCAGCTAACCTCCAGGACACACGCAGGGAAATCCCAGAACCTGCCACCGTCCCATCCCTCTGGGCAGCCTCACATAGGAGGAGAAGTGGCTGGAGGGTCTCTCTGATTCGCTTCTATCGGCGTTTCCCTGACTACTTCTGCTATGTATTTTTAGAGCCATTGGCAATTATTTCAGTACCAAGGGTTAGGCTTAGCAAGGGTAGATTTTTGTCACTCTAAAAGGGTTTGAGGAGAGCTTAGCTAGCTAGTTATGGTTTCAATTTGTCTTTCTAAAACTAGGCCACTAGGGCCTGGCAAATGGCCTGGAAAAGTCTATATAGACCTCGTGCTGTCAGCTCAGTTTTACAGATCTCATTTTGGTCTGGCAGGTTTCAGGCTGCCCAGGGAGAAATTTGGCCAGTAGCTTGTTAGTGCAGAGGATATTTTCCAAGTGGGAATGAAGCCAAGTTATTGTGAACTTTGCTAATGGACGATGGAGCACATTGGCTGTAGGTTGGAGATGTTTTTCCAAAGGTGAAACCAAAATCCTGAGCATGCAAAAGGGAAAATGTGGCAACAGACAGTGTGAGACCCAGACACGAATGCTTGGCCAGGCCACCAGTTTGTTGGTGGCACTTTATACCACTACGAGGGAGGCTCATGCACCTTTTTTTTTGCTTCTGCTTCTCACTGTGTTGGCCAGGTAGGGTGTCTGCAAGCCCCGAGTGGTGGGACAGGGCTCGGGCAGCTGCTCGTCGTTTCGGCAGCTGGTGGCTGACCCTGCTGGGATGGGACGGGAGCCAGCAGTGAGGGGCCAGGGCTGGCTGCGGCTGGGCGAGGGTCTGACTCAGGGACCTCCGAAGCCAGGTCTCTGGTGAGCGGCAGCCTGCCCCGCACGTTCGGAGCAGCTCCAACGGGAGCCACGCTCAGCTCTCCGTGCCCGAAAGAGCAGGCGGGATGACATTACCTCCTTTCTGCATTTTTGAGGGCAGATAATTTCTCTTCCTTGTGGAGATAACACACTGTACTCCCCTGATTTTCCAGTGTACAGCTATAAATTTACAACGAATGTATTATGTTTTTCTTTGACAATTAGATGAAAAATAAGTTGTGTACATTAGTCACTACAGGAAAAACTGCTTGTGTCCTCTCCTGAGCACCAATGCATGCTGTAATCTCCATGACCAGAGCTGTACACATGCATACAGGAGTTATGTGAGAAATTCTGAGGTTTGAGCACCAAGGGGCAAGCAGAAACTACGCAAGCAAACTCTCACTGGAGGCGGTGTGTGTTATACGCAAGCCTGCACACACTATAATTGAAATATCTGTGACAATAAAAAAAATTCAACATTGAGCTAGAAGCAGAAGAAAACCCCCAAATCTTCTTAGTCTGGGATGACACAGATTTGGAGTTTGAATTAATTCACAATCCATCATTAAATCCTTGACAAATGTGCTTTCGGGGAGCCCAGAACAAGAATTTGAACTCCCATTACTTAAAAAAGAAAGAAAAAAAAAAAAAAAAGAAGGAAAGAAAAGAAGAAACAGTTGTACATTTTTCACGTTTCTGGCTGCAAGTTAAATGTTGGGTACATCTCAGAGCCCTGCAGGTCTGTCTTATTTCAAGCAAACAAACAAACTAAAATGCAGGTCTTTCCAAAGATGTGAACTTCCCCCTTCAGCTCCATAACTGCTCATTATTACTGGTATGTTGTTGTGAGAGCTATTAATAACCCGTTGAATTAAGTTACCTAATACTTCAAAGATAATATATTTAAAGACTTTTTGAAGAGGTTCTGACATCTTTACTACTCTCAGAAGACCTTAAAACCCTGTGGGTGAAAGAGCTACCTTTCATTTGTTGCAAGAAATTCCTTTAAGGAGTTGTAAAGAAAAAAACCTGCTGCAATTCACTATTACCCACACTCTCACTTGTGTTCGCTGGGAAATAATAAGATAGACTTCTGTGAAAGCACTGAACAAAGGAGGAGAAACAGTCACCGCATTTGGATCGTGTCCTGGGCCCTTATTCCTATGAATAACATTGTTGAGAATGTAATGGGAATGAGCCAAAAGGGTTCAACAGGACCGAAAGGGGATGTTGTAGAAAGGCCTCTGAGACACTTGCACTGTATTTTAATGCTGAGACACAGAGAGTTCTGGAAATCTCCAACAGCATTGGCTAGGAAATTATATATGTGATATAAGAATGATTATGGTTAGCTAAACAGTACTTCTGGAAAATTATTGGTTCTATTTACATTTTCCAGGGCACTTTATAACTGAGAAAGCATCCTAGCATCCCCTCTGAAGGTCAAATCTGCTCACGGAACCTCAGATAGGGCCATATTTATGTACATTTTTAAGGTATATAAAAGACATTTCTCCATCCGCTTAGTCAGGCTGAGGACACAAAGGAAGGTGTTGTGATGTAATGCTGATCGAGACAACAGCATGCCTGAAAATTAGCAGTGTCTGTGATTCTGTCTGGTGTTCTAGGGTATATTTAATCTCTGTGTACTATTTTCACATGCAATTTTATACATTTGAAGGTTATAATTAAATTTTAAAATAATGAAAAACTTATTTTAATTCAAATTAGATAGAAAACATGCCTTAGCCTTGAGCCTTTTCTTCTTGAGTTTTCCTGCTTGTGGGTTTTTGTTATTGTTGTTGTTGCTGTTTCAAAGAAAGAGCAGAAAGACAGTGGAAAAACTCTACATCTGTGTTTTAATGGTAGCTTTTGGATTTCAAAAGGATTTGGATGGGACAAGGATGGTGTCAGAGATGTGATGTCAGAGGCACAGGGAGAAAGTTTTAAACATTTTCCTGTTTTAAAGAATGTCTCCGTAGAGAAGAAGGACCCTCTAGGCGCGCAGGTGCCCAGGAGGTGGGAGAAAGGGTCTGACTCCTGACTCTGCCCCAGTCTCCCCACTTGAGCTTGGGTGCGACACTGGGAGCAGGAGCCCCGCACTTAGCTGAAGCCATCCTGCAGATAGGTATCTCAGCTAAGCTAGTTATTTAGGTCTCCTCTATCATTCAGGCAGACAGACAGGCATCTCCGGTGTACGATTCAACCTATTTTAGGATAGTTGTCCAAGAAAGGAGGAATGAATCATGCTCTAGAGGTACCTGTCTTTCTTCATTGACTGTAGAGAGAGTCTAGATGACTAGCTCTGATTAGATGCCTGATTTTGGGGGCAGGTGAAGTGAGGTGAGCGCAATCCCACCATTAGCCTTTCTGTACCTCCGTTCGTATGTCTGTGAAACAGGCCTGCACTCCTGGAGAAGTGCTGGGAACATCAGACGTGGGAGTCACGAGGGCCACACAAGGCTCCGAGAGGGCTCTGGTGGGAGACATCTCTGGTACTTAAAATGGGGAAAACCTTTTTAATGAGTGAAAACATCACAGGTGGAAGGAGCTTTCAAAGTGCAACGACTGTCTCGGGAGTAGGTGACTATTGGAAATGCATCTTGTGCACACAGAGAGAAATGTCTCAGCCTTTGCACACAGCATCCATATTTCTGTCTGGCAGGTGACTGCTGCATTAGAAATAGAAAATAGCTGAAGTAGCTTAACAAATGGCAGCTACAAGACCTTCTGAGGAGGAAAGAGACTATATTCTGGAAACAGGAGAGGGGAGAAACAACTAACCACTCCAAAATGTTCAGCCTGTAGTGGCCTGCAGGGAAAAGTTTAACAAAGGGTCTCACAACCAGGAGGAGAGGCAAAAGAAATGCCAAAGAGAAATGTTCATCACCAGTAAACAAGCAGAAAATGAGGTGCTACCCTATGCAAGTGATTTAGCATCACAACAAATTGCCATCCTTTGAAGAGCCATGGAGCCTTCTGCACAGCATGCCAGGCTCACAGCCTCCCACTCCCACGAGAGTGCTCAGGGCATACATACTGTGAGGGCTGTGTTCACAGCAGCAGGTAACAGGGATAAAAGATGCTGAGACGTGGCCTTGTGCCTGGAGAAGACACATCTCTGTGTTAAAAAGGGCTGTGCCACAAGGGATCCTTCTGTCACAGTCACCCATGACAAGATATACTTTTCAAGCAACACCATTCTCCTGCACACTGCCACCGTGTTGGAGATGTGGTCACACTTCCCATGCAGATCATAGAGGATCTGAACTCGCAGGACGTCCCTGACACTGCTGTGGACCTTGGGCTCCCTTGTAATGAGCACAACCAAAGTGTGGTAGGAGCCCACCCTCCTTTCTTGTAACTGGGAGATGGAAATTGCTCAGGTGGCAGAGCTGGCCAGGGAGTAATTTGGAAACAGACTTCCAAGTCTTTTGATTCCCAGTCCCTATATTCATGCTGGCAACCAGAGTACTGCCTCTCCTTAATATGAACTCCTGTTTTCACTCCAAGCTATGGACCCCAGTTCTGGTGTAAAGTGTTCTGAAATAAGAAAGCTCTATAAAAGTGTCAGTGTGAGCGCTTCTCTTGCTCAGCCTAAGACATGGATATTGAAGGGTGGTTTAATGGCTCACCAGTTGTGCATATCCTTTTTGCCAGTTTAGCAGGAATCAGATTTAAACCCTACAGTGGAAATGCATAGTTTGCATTCGGTTCCAGGGCATGGTGGAAGACAAGGCCCATGCTAGCTGCAGCAGTTTTGTAGCAACAGCTACCATATTTCTGTCTGCATTGCTTCTAAAAGATGGTGAATCTGTACAGTTGGACTCCATTTGTAAAGTTTTACAAGGCATTGGGTACTTTTGTTGCAACAGACTCCATGCCAGCATGCAACTTGTTCATTTTATGCTCTGAACATAACATTGTCTGCGTGAGCTTCACAGTTGGCGGCCACCAGCAGCTGTTTTTCTTTATTCACCAGCTGGCATACTGAATGCACTCAGCTGTAATTCACTTTTTCATTCCCAGCCATGAATACTGATGCCGCTTTAGAAGCTGAGTTTGCATTCAGAGTGCTAATTTTTACTAGACCTTGCAGGAGGAGGGGAATGAAATACCATTTATTTCAGGGCTGGTCCTATATGAAGCTGCCTTTTGCAAAAGAATGATGGAAACAGTTTATACCTACTTTCATATAATGTATATATGGCTGTGCTGTAAGGGCTTTGAAATTATCTACAAACTTGTCACTCCTGGATGCAATTTAATCAAAAGCCTATAGTATGTGTTCATTGGGAAAAGTTCTGCCAGAATAATTGTTACTGTATCTATCTGACAAGTGATGTCAACGTAGGTCACCTTTTCGCATGCTCTTTCCCATCTTACTTGTTTTTTTCTTTTGCCTTCTTCTCTTACCCCACTGCTCCTCCTTTTTTCATTGACACTTTAATCTTCCTGATGCCAGGGCTGACATATGATGCTTCTCAGTGCCACCATTGCTCATATGTTTGCTTTTCTGCTACAGTGATTTTGCGTGCTCCCAACATGTGCTAAACTCATGCTCTTGGCGTATCAGTGCCAGCAGGAGTCTGAAAGAACAATGTTTCAAAAAAGACTTTTCAAGCCACCAAGTGACCTAGATACTTGGAGTTTTAGGCAAAACTTTCAGGTCAAAGATGGACGTTGCATGTTGCAAAGATGAACGTTGCACTTAGAGTCTCTACAATGCTAAAGGTTTCTGTTTGCCCGATTGCAGGTTTCTGGCTTTGCGTTGCAAGCCTACAGAGTTGACATATGTGCACACTTTGCTTAGAGCTGCCCTGTATTCATGCCACAGTTGGAGCTTAGATCCTGTGACTTGGCAGACAGAAGTGGCATGTGGTTTTCCAGAGAAAGGGGAGAGGACCTTACCCCTCACCCAAAACCAGGCTCCAGAAAAAGAGTAGCCCAAACTCCATGCAGCAATAGGAAGGGGAGCAACCACGGTGGCAAAGGTGAAGCCATGTACATTCCTGGTATGTTTGGCTCATGCTAGACTTCACGTTTACCTCTTTTTAGAGTGTTACTTATCGGCACGCCTGTTTTTTGTTTGCTGAATATTCATTAAGCACAGTTCTCACAATACAACTTCTAGTTCCAAGATGGATAAATAAGCTCCAACAAAGAGGAAAGTCATATCCAAATACTTCAAATAAGCCCTATGCAAAATTTTATGCTTCAAATATGAAATGGCTAATAAAAGACCTGTTGAACTATAGTGTAGTCATTGCTCAGGACTAAGATGCTACTTATTGGGAAGGCACCAGGATTCCACTAAAATCACTGATTTGCCCCTGTGAATCTGAAAAGAGCACAGCACGCAAATGATAATATTAAGCACCTTCATGTCAACAGAGGGATTTCTGAAAAAGTGCCTATTGTGCATATGCCCCTGCCCGAAGATAATTTGGGACTCAGTCTGATAGCATGAGAGAATTTAGATATCAGGAAATAAATTCATTTCCTCTTGTAATACCAGGAGGAATTACAAGAATTACAGCAGGCACTATATCTTTCAGGACATTGTCTGTCTGTGTTAGGAAGATGCTGACTCAAAGAAGGACAACATTGTTTTCTTTCTTTTTTTTTTTAACTTGAGTCTTTCCAGATGGATCAGGTTATTTCACACACAGCTTCTTTCTCAGAGGAACTAGTTTCTAATGAACTGAGGTGAACTGATCCTGCTCACAGCCCGAAGTAAGATTAGTCAATCCAGATCACAGGGAAGTGCCATATGATTTTCATTATGTGTCTTGTCTCATATTCTGCACCTTGGTGAACCGTGTTCAAACCTGAAAGATAAAGTGAGTTGTACTCTGCAGCTGCTAATGAGTAGCCAGAGCAAGCAAAGCACATGTGTGAGATTTCCAGCCGTGGAGGCTTTGCAGGAACAAATGAAGGCTCCTATTCACCAGTGTGTGGTCCCGGAGAGGATTCAGTCTCAAACCAGGGAGCAGGTGGAGTTTCCCTGCAATGCAAGTCATGAAACAGGTAGCAGCGAATTTCTCCAGTCTGATAAACAGCAGATAAATAGACAAGCTACAGCTACAATCCTCAAAGAAATCGGTGTATCCCAATGTTTCACTTCTCCTGACTTTCCTTCCCTCTCATCACCCACCACTCCTTCTCCATGATCTCCTTTGAAAGTCTCAGACATTGTAACTGAGAATAAAAAGGACATACGTTGTCTAAATGTTGTTAGCTGTTACCATGACAACCAGCAGACTACACTTTACAGCAGTCAAGATGCAGATTTGATTATAACACATGTACCGAATCGTCATCCCTCTTTAAACTAACTCAGACCTACCGCTTTACATAGGCACACAGCTCTCGTCTCACCAACCTAAGCAAAAGGTGCAAAGCAGGGTGGCCAGACAGAGCCTGACGAGAGGAGGAAGGGCTTTCCCAGGGGCGAGCTTCCCTCCCAGGAACACGACAGAGCAGCACAAACTGGCAGAGAGACCAGGAGGTGAGTGTGTGTCAGGATGGCCAATGGAGAAGTGACATGGCTTCATGGAAGTACTGAGCGTATCGGTTACTTAGGGATTCTTACGCAGTGCCAATGGTCCTTTTTCTCTTCAAACATGGGTGGAGGAAAACACACAGATAAGCAAACACAGAAGCTGATCGAACGCGGAATTATTAGAGTTTCCTGTTTCTGCATACAACTGCAAGTCATATTTCTTCTGCTTCTGCAGCTCTTGAAATGATCTAATAAGATCTGAACTGATTTTTGTGCCAAAACTGGTACGGTTTTGTTCACGCATTGAGATGCTTTTAATACGTGAATCCCACTTCACTCCAGGGTGAAGCAGTTCTTTAAACGGCAGAACTGCACACACAGAAACACAGAGGGACTGGAATGGGTCTCGAGAGGTCATTTAGTCCTTCCCCCAGCCCAATAGGCAGAACAATTACACTTGCATCATTTCTGACAGATGCTTGTCTAACCTGTTCTTGGAAAGTTCTTACAGATGGGACCTCATGACCTTCCTAGGCAATGCAGTGCCTGCTTCCCTCTCCTTACAGGTAGAGAAAAGAAGGTACCACTCTCAACCTAAACCTCCTTTGCTGCAGTTTAAGCCTTTCACTTCCTATGCTCTTTCCAGCGGATCTGGAGAATGGTTTATTGGCGACTGCTGTGCGGTAATCTTTTACAGAGTAGTTGGAGACAGTAATCTTGTGTTATCTGCAGCCTAAAGCACCCCTACATGAATCTTTAACACTATATTTATCCCTAGTGATGACGTCCTTTCTTATTTTCATATCTAACATCATAGGCAATTTACAGAATGGTACTCACAAAAAGTATAGAAAATGTGCCATGGGAAATTTATGAAGCACCTATACCAGGAGATGTCCTTGACATAGGTCTGTCCCCTGCTACCTACCTATGTAGAGGTTGGACTGGAAAATTCCTTAAGAAACACTTGGCCGTGAGAAGGGTGAGGCTTGGCTGCTGCTTTAGCAGTAGAGGATTCCTGAAAGACCAGTTCTTTGACTCAACAAGTCAGATGATAATTATATTGCTGCTCAGGCTAATAGTGTGTGTATATGTGAAGAATTCTGTTCATTATCGAAAGATACAATCATGATACTGATTATTACTTGGTTATTGTGAAATATACCATGAGGCATTTTATGGGAACTCCAGGGTGAATGGAGTGCATAAGACCTTTTAAAGAAACAATAGAAATGTGCAGCACAAAGAGCTTTCTTTGGAGTTGTTAACAGAGAAGTCTGCTCCTCAAGTGCAGCCAGATGAGTGGGGCCAAGCTCTCGTCACACCCTAAGAGTAAAGGGTTGAGGACCCCTATAAGTATCCATTTTGTCCCTCATCTTGGAATCTGAGCCAGACTCCACAAAAGAAAAAGACACCCTTAAAAAGTAACCTGCTTATTAAATGCAACTGGGAAATAGAGATGGCATGTAAACAGCAATAAAGCAGAGCTGGGAAATGAGCTAAAAAAATCTACTCTAACTGGAAACATAAATCAAATGCAATGTAGCAAAGGTTCTCTGCAAGAATTTGTTTGTGGCTGCAGGCTCCAGAGAGCCAAAGCCAGTGTGTGGTTGGCTTGGGGATACTCCACAGAAGTTCGTCAGCCTGGTTCAGTGCCTTGCTGGGAGACTGGCCTCAAGACTCACATACTTGAATCTTTCCATTCGCGGGGAAGGGTAACAATGGAAAAGTAGTTTGGCATATATGAAGAAGGCACAGAGCACAGGGGAAAAAAAGAAAGGTAAATGCATTCTGCTGGTGTTTCCTTCATTTCCTCTGGGTTTAAGAAAATAAAACACTGACAGCAATGCCCACACCAGAGCTAAAATGCAGCAGAGCTGTTTATCCACCAAAAAAACCAGTCTCAGCTCTTGATTCACCTTCCCTCCCCATTCTTGCACCACCCAACTCTACTCCCACTTTTCTGGTGTCCTTGAAAGTTTGGGATTTTTAGTGGTCTGAAGTTCTGGCTATTCAGACTATTTCTAATCTTCTGCAATTTTGAGCTAGGCTCCATAAAACTCAACCAACACAGTAGAGAAAAGACCTGAGAACTGTAAGTCCCAGCTCACCCAGCCCCAGGCCTTCTGCTGATTTCAGCAGCCGTAGTGACGCTATCCAGCTATCCCCTTTTGGCTAAGGTGGTACTTTGTAGGTGTTGTGGGACTTGCCAAGACTGCTCAAACTCTGTGTTTGGAGAAAGAGTAAAAAACCTATTTCTTTATTGACCCCCCAAATAACCAATGACCTCAAAGTATGCAGCTGCTGAGAAGAACAAGACTCTTATGTTTGTATGAAGAACACGGAGTTTGGTACCAGTGTCCCTTATCAGCATTTCCCGCTGGAAATAACAACATAGTCATTGCTGTGTACTTCTGTCATCTTTATGTAGGAATGGAGATGACCAGGGCAGGGGACAGTGGGAGAAAGAGGAAAAATCCCATCCCACCAGGGCAAGGGAACCTGAAAAAGAAAGGCAGTGGGAGAGGTGGGACCTTTAAAGGAGCAACACTGATGGAGGAAAAAAGCATACAGAAAATTAACATTGAATATGTTTTGAAAGTGGAAATACCTCATTTTGCTTCTGTGGCAAGCATGCCTGTGTAAACCACAGACAAATAATAGGTACAGAGCAGCAAGTGCCAAGTTGCCTTTTATTGGTGGCTTCCAATTGTGATCATGGTACAAGAGAGCACAGATTCCTGACAAAAACTGAAAAAACCCCACAGATTAACTAATGAGTTTGTCCTGGTTGAACTAGAGCATCTAGTCAGGTGCTGCCCAATGACATAAATCTGCATCTGCATGCAGAGGCATGCACAAATGTACCCACAACAGAGTTTTGCCAATCCTAATCAGTTTATTCTGCTGCACTTGCTGCTGTTTTCTGCCTCTCTAGTCCTTTGCTGCAGTCAAAGCTGAGGTTGGGAATAAGAGGCAAAGCTTTTTACATCTCAGGATTGACTTGTATTTCTCTGTAGAAAAGAACGCTCGCAATTAATAACGGAGGATAAAACCCAGCCCTCTGGAGGAGAGGATAAACCAACTAATATTCCCTTGAAATCCCCATGGCAAAGTCTATGTGTCTTTGACAGTGTCTTGTGAAGTTCACAGTTTTCTATTCATTACCTTATCTCAAATGAATTAATCTTATATTTGCCGAGAAGGCAGCTTTCTCCAGGTCGCTCTGCTGTCAAGGGCGGAGGAGCCGTCATAGCCCTCACAACTTGGGGGTTTATCCTCTTGTTTAAGAATACTTAGGTCTCTCCTTTGGCTCTGCAGCATCTAGAGACATCTTTTAAAGAACGGATATGCTATTTCTCCAGAGGATATGCTATTTCTCCAGAGAAACTTCAGCTGAAAACGCTTTTTTACATCTTAGCACAGCAGTAATTTATATAAAAACTTAAAATTATTTCCTTGCTTACGGCTAAATGGATGCGACACAGGGAATCAAACAGCTTCAAAATCAAGTGATCATTTGGGCACAATGAGTGCACATGGGAGATCTCTGGTAGTCTGGTTGATATGGAGGGTTCCCTATCCTCTCTCCACCCATCAGAACATGGTAACTTAAGGGATAGGGGGAAATGGTGGCAAGTTCCTGACCAGGGCAGCAGGCACATCTCCTCCACAAATACTCCACCTTCCCCGGTGCCCTTGCATAATAGATACAAGGCTCTGCAAGTGGAACTGAACAATGATGAGGATGATGGTTCATCTAGGTTGGAGGTGCCGCCAGGGTTAAGTCAGCCTACTCCCTGCATCAAAACCACTTCCATAAATTAAGAAAGATGGGTCATTGTCATAGGAGACTCTCTTCTGAGGGGAACAGAAGGCCCAATATGCACACCAGACCCACTTCTTAGGGAAGTCTGCTGTCTCCCTGAGGCTCGGGTTAAAGATGTGAAGAGAAAGCTTCTTATCCTGGTACGGCCCTTGGATTATTATCCATTATTGATTTTTTGTGTAGGCAGTGATGAAGTTGCAATAAGAAGTCCGAGGGCAATCAAGACAGACTTCAGGACCTTAGCACAACTGGTTAAGGGACCAGGGCACAAGTAGTGTTCTCCTCTGCCCTTCCAGCTGCAGGGAATGATGAGGGAAGAAACAGGAAGAGACAGCAGATCAATACCTGGCTTCGAGACTGGTGTCACCAGCAGAATTTTGAGGTTTTTGACCATAAGTTGACCTACACAACACCAGGGCTGCTAGCGACAGATGGGGTACACCTGTCTCAAAGGGGGAAAAGGATCTTTGTGTAGGAGTTAGCAGGGCGCATTGGAAGAGCTTTAAAGTAGATTTGAAGGGGGAAAGGGATAAAACCAGGCTCACTAGAGATAAGCCTGAAGGAGGGAGGCCAATGTTTGAGGGATGGTGCGCTAGCAAGGTACTTTGGTCTGCTCCATGATGTGCTGAGTACACTGGAACACATTTGAAATGTCTTTATACTAATACGTGCAGCATGAGGAGTAAACAGGAGGAGATAAAAGCTGTGGCCCAGACCCAGAGCTACAACATCATTGGCATAAGTGAAACCTGGTGGGATGAGTCCTGTGACTGGGGTGCCATGATGGATGGTTATAGGGTCTTCAGGAGGGACAGACACGGCAGGCGAGGCGAGGGGGTGACACTGTATGTAAGGGAGGGGTTGGATTGTATGGCGCTTACAGTTGGCAACGACACATTTGAAAGCCTCTGGGTAAGGATGAAGAGGAAAGCAAATAAAGCAGATGTTGTTGTGGGAGTCTACTATCGACCACACAGCCAGGATGGCAACACTGACAAATTGTTCTACAAGGAATTAAGGGATCTCTAGACCAACTGCCCTTGTCCTTATGGGTGATTTTAACTTCCCAGACATCAACTGGGAATATCATAGAGTGGACACGAAGAGGTACAGGAAATTTCTTGAGTATGTTGAAGATAACTTCTTTGTGCAGGTACTAAGGGAGCTGATTAGAATAAAGTACCCTCCTAGATTTTTTGTTTGTAAACAGAGAGGGACTCGTGGGTGACGTGGTGATTGGTGACTGTCTTGGTCACAGTGACCATGAAGTAGTTGAGTTTCAAATTGTTGGCAACAGGAGAAAAACTGCCAGCAAAACTTTGACCCTGGATATGAGGAGACCAGGCTTGGGGCTGCTGAAGGAGCTAGTTAGGCAGGTCCCCTGGGAATCTGCTTTTTACGGTATTGGGGTCCATGAATGCCGGTCACTTTTTAAGAGCCATCTCTTAAGAGTGCAGGAGCAGGCAATTCCAAAGTGTTGGAAGTCAAGCAAGCGGGGCAGAAGGCTGGCTTGGCTGAGTAGGGATCTTCTTCTAGAACTTAGGCAGAAAAGGAAAGTGTACAGACATTGGAAGCAAGGACAGGCAACACAGGAGGACTACAGAGATGCTGTTTGCCACTGCAGGGAGAAAATTTATGCGGCCAAAGCTCAATTAGAGTTCAAGCTGGCCAGTACTGTGAAGGACAACAAAAAGGGCTTTTTAAAATATGTTAATAGCAAAAGGAGAATCAAAGATAACATTGGTCCATTGCTTGACGAGGTCAGTCACCTCACAAATAGGGACGTAGACAAAGTGGAGATGTTTAATGCCTTCTTTGCCTCTGCCTTCAACACCAATGATGGGCCCTGGGACCCCTGGAGCCTTGTGTTGGAAGACCATGACTGGGGGAATGATAAACTCCCAACCAACTCTGAAGTTGTTTGAGACTTGCTGCTCCAGCTGGATGTGTATAAATCTATGGGGCCTGATGGAGCCTGATGGGATTCATCCCAGGGTACTGAAAGAGCTGGCTCATGTTATCATGATAACTCTCTCCATTATTTTTCAATGGTCTTGGAGTCTGGAGAGATCCCAGTTGACTGGAAGCTGGGAAATGTTGTCACAACTTTCAAGAAGGGTAAGAAGGAAGACCCCGGTAATTACAGCCCTGTCAGTCTCACTTCAGTGCCTGGTAAAATTATGGAGGAAGTTACTCTGGGAGTTATTGAAAAATGCTTGAGACACAACACAGTCATTGATCATAGCCAGCACGGATTCATGAGGGGTAAGTCCTGCTTAACCTACCTCATTTCCTTTTATGACAAAGTCATCCATCTAGTTGACCAAGGGAGGACAGTAGATGTAGTGGTTTTGGATTTTAGCAAAGCTTTTGATATTGTCTCTCACAGTATCCTGCTGGACAGAATGTCCAGCACACAGCTAGGCAAGTCCGTAATACGTTGGGTGAGCAAATGGCTGACGGGTCGAGCTCATAGAGTAAATGGGGTTACATCAGGCTGGCGGCCAGTCACCAGTGGGATTCCCCAGGGATCAGTTTTAGGGCCAGCGCTCTTTAATGTTTCTATAAATGATCTGGATGCAGAAGTTGACTGTAGATTAAGTAAATTTGCTGACGTTACTAAACTAGAGGGAGCTGTGGCCTTCCTCAAGGGTAGAGAGGCCTTACAGAGAGATCTGGATAGACCAGAGAGCTGGGCAATCACCAACCATGTGAAATTTAACAAGAGCAAGTGCCAGATTCTTCACCCGGGACAGGGTAATCCTGGTTATATGTACAAATTGGGGGATGAGAGGCTGGAGAGCAGCCCTGTGGAAAGAGGTCTGGAGGTCTGGGTAGGTGGCAAGTTGAACATGAGTCAACAGTGTGCCCTGGCAGCCAAAAGGGCCAACTGTGTCCTGGGGTGCATCAAGCACAGCATAGGCAGCCAGTCGAGGGAGGTGACTGTCCCACTCCACACTGCACTGGTGTGGCCTCACCTCCATTGCTGTCTGCAGTTTTGGGTGCCTCAATACAAGAAGGACATCAAACTACTAGAGTGTGTCCAGAGGAGGGTGACCAAGATGGTGAAAGGTCACAAGGGCAAGATTTAGGAGGAACAACTGAGGTCACTTGGTTTGCTCAGCTTGGAGAAGAGAAGGCTGAGGGGTGACCTCATCACAGCCTACAACTTCCTCAAGGGGGGCAGCAGAGGGGGAGGTGCTGATCTCCTCTCTCTGGTGACCAGCGATAGAACCCGAGGAGATGGAACGAAGCTGCACCAGGGGAAGTTCAGATGGGGCATTAGGAAAAGGTTCTTCCCTGAGAGTGTGGTTGGTCACTGGAACAGGCTCCCCAGGGAAGTGGTCACGGCACCAAGCCTGTCAGAGTTCAAGGAGCGTCTGGACAATGCTCTTAGTCATATGGTTTAGTTTTAGGTAGTCCTGTGAGGAGCAGGGAGTGGGACTTGATAATCCTTATGGATTGCTTCCAGCTTGAGGTAGTCTATGATTTTATGATTCTATGGGGTTTTTTTCAAGCAGAAAGAGCTTAAAATTGCTCAGTAGGGCATCTAAGCTCCAGTAGAGAAGGGAAGGTGGGGAGCTGAACTCAAAAAGCCTAACATTTTCCCACTGTGGGAAAGCCAAGCTCAATGATCTCTATGGAGATAATAAAATGTGCTCAAACTGTGATTCTTTGCAAGGCTAAAAAGAGTGATGACCTATTTTGGCTGTCTGTACAGATGGATTTATATAAGAGTGACCCTTCTGTTCCTCCCTTCAACTTCTTTTTCAAATGTGGTATGTCAGAGTGGTGAATTACAGGGGGTATTATTCCAACCAAAGAGGTCACTTTATTTGTCATGGACAAGGAGGATATGGTGCTTGCAGATAGTTTCCATTGTCCAGAAGTACAGACTTTTTTCTTAATTAATGAGTACTGTGTGCTCCAGCCCTGTCTCTGATACAGAAAAGTCAATATGGGTGACGTACGAAAGTGCTTCAAAGCAAGGTCAAGCCCAGGTACAAGTCACAAAAACATGTTTTTCTCCTTAAAATGTGGGTTAATGGGAGCTCTTCAGCAGTGGCAAGGAAACGGGCAGTTACATTTACAGACTCTTCCATGCAGTTGCTTTAATGCCGTGCACAGAAAGGGAATGGGGTTTGGAGAAGCCGCCCCTCCCTGGGAAACTGCTCTGTGGCTACTCCAGGACACAATGTCACCACGTCTGGCCATGGAAGTTACCCTGGCAGGTGTAATTCAAGGGGTGCTTGCAACGGCGATTAGCCCGCACAGGCTGAGTGGTGGCAGGAGAAGGCCTGGCGCCGGCAGCACGCTGGGCAGGTCTCGCTGGGGCACCGTGGCCATCTCCCTCTTTCACAATCCTGCCCCTTTCCTTGGCAGGACACTGGCCCGCAGCTCTCCAGGGGAAGTCACCCCCGCAGCTGCCCTGGGACTGCCAGGCAAAAACTGAAGCTGGTGTTCAACTTGTCCCAGCCCAAGGTTCAGACGGGTGGGACTCGGGCAGAACTGGGCTGCAGAGGCTGCAGCGTCAGCTCACAGGGATTAACTAATGCCTGCTCCGAGTGTGCAGGGCTTTCACCACTCAGTTTAACACAATTGTAGATCTCTTCCCCCTGTTCAAAACTCTGTGCGCTACAAAACTTTCCAGGATGGTTTCCCTTCCTTCAGTGTGAGAAACCCTCGGAAGCTGCGTCACTTGTTACCAACTGACCAGCGCATCCTTATATCTGCTTCCCATCTTCCCAGGTTTTGGAGCTTCAAAGCTACAGTTTAGGAACAAGAAATAATCTGGAATAAAACTGATTATTTCCTACTCCATGACATTTTTTGGGATTGTTACCCTAACTGCATTTAAATAGCATTAGTTTTTCATCAGGAATAAAAAAAAGGTGCTGTGATTTCCCGCCTCCTTGGGCATTAGACCCTTTTGCTTTTTTGTCTGTTTTCTTCTCTACTCATCCTGATATACTTATAATGAGGAATAGACTTCTTCCTCATTAATTTCACAATGATTTCAAACACATGACTGTGGCTTATTTTTTATGGCAGTAAATTAGTTCCTTTATATACATTTGCAAAAAACATGATTTGGAAATATAAAATAATTCATAACAAATATTAAATAATCTCGCAACTGTTCTGTGAACATGCCAGCAAAACAGCTGTACTGAATCAATCCACAGACCTGTTTAGTCCACTGCTCTGTTTCTAACAGTACTGAATGCTTATAGAAGCATAGACAATGGAGTACCTCTCACTAGTATCTGAGAGGTTAAAGACCGCCCGAGATTAAGACTGCATGGTCTTTGCTTGAGGTCTCCTTTGTCCAACACTTTTTCACTCTGTTTATGCTTTTTGGCCGATTATCCTCCGACAATGACTTTCAGGGTTTGACTCTGTGCTGGCCGAAAGGTGATTTGCTCTGGGGCTTTTGTTCTTCCTTTGTGCCACTTAGTACTTGTGCTATGAGCCACAACGAATTAAGTGATCCCTGTGCTCCTTCTCTGCTATTTTGGAGGCCTCTGCCACACCGCCTCTGTGCTGCTTCCTTTCCAGGCTGAAAAGCCTTCCTTTTAACCTCTCTTTACGCGCAAACCACTCCTCCCCTCTGACTGCCTCAGCTCCCTTCCCTTTGTGCTGGCTCCAAGGTGCAAATGAACACCCCCTGCCCGCCCTGATTTGTACTGCTGCATCCCCTGCTGCTGCTCTAATAACTCGTTGAGTGCAAAGACGCAGGCAGCGAGGCCAAGCCGCGTGGTGTGCCAGGAGCGCAGGCTGCACCTCTGTGCCCAGCCCGCCCCAGTTCAAACAAAGCTCCTTTCCAGAAGGGCCTGGGGGGCTGGGTGTGCATATGGCTCTGAGCAGGCGGGACAGCTGGCTGCTGGAAAGGGCCGTTGCTGAGGCATATGCTCTTTTGATGTCCCTCCACGCTTTGCGGGTCCAAGGCGGTGCGGCACATCTGTGCTGCAGAAGCCCAGCACCTCCATGATGCGCCGCGGTGCCCACAGCTGCGGGGAGCCGCAGGCACTGGGGCAGGACCGGGTGAGAAGGACCTCTCCAGGGCAGTGCTCGTTTCGCTCCCACCAGGCGCCTGCTCCTGGTCCCTGGTGGCGGGAGGCTCCGGCTCCTTGCACACCTCCCCTGCCCACAACACGGCCGCTCTGATTTTCTGGAAACCCTCCAGACCAACAGGCTGGATGGATGCTCCTGACCAGGTGGCATCAGCATCCAGTCCTGCATCATGCTGCAGTATCGCCTCAGCCCCAGCAAGCTACGGCCAAAGCTGGACTGAGGGGCAGCAGAAACACCCCCCTCGGCCTCCTTGCACTATTACAAGTTGAGATTTTAAGAGCTTTCTTTGTCCTGCATACAGTACAGGCTAGTGCAGCCTGCACTGAGTTTTCCCTTCTCCATTTTTCATGATCTCTGACGTGTACAACAGAGTAGAGAAAATAAATTGAACCTTTCAGAGCTGAAACATAGAAAGTCCTGAAATGTTTTTGAAAAAAAACCAATGTAAGTCAGCCTTATGTGTGTGCAATTTTGAAATTATTCACTGAAGTCCAAGCTACAAAGTCACTGAGACATGCAAGCACCGCAGATGTGGTCTCCCACCCCACCCTGAAGGCACCAATATGCAAGCAGCTATAGTTAACGAATGAAAAACAGCATTTCAGTGTTGCTGGAAGATGCAAAAAAAGGTGGAGTCTAAGAAAAAAAAAAAAAATCTTGTACAAAAGCCATGCTGAGAATGAGACACGTTACTTGCCAGCTGTTTTTTTTTAACTCACAGTGTGATGCAGTAGCACACATTTTAAAGATTTTAAAATATCTCTTAGAAGTAGCAGGAAAATATATTCAGCAAAGCACTATCTAGAAAATAAGAGATTAAAGCAATTTCTAACTGAGGATCAGGATCCATATTCTATTTAAAGCAGCACTTTCATTACTATTCATAAGAAATCTCATGAGAGTCAAGCTGGTATGAACACAATAACATGCCAAGTGGCTTGACATTTTAATTCATAAATACGTATATTTAAAGAAAAAAAAAAAAAAAAGAGCCCTACTGAACAGCCAGGAAGTGTCCTTTGTAGTTCTAAACACAAACACATTTATGAGCTGAAAGTGTGTTTCAGATTGTATTACAAAGCAGGATTCCATATGGCAGCTGAGGTCCAGAGCTGGGATGACTCAGGAAATCAAGAAGATGAAAAGATCAGCACAGTTTATTGAACAGGTCTGATGGTTCCCGAAGCACCCTCAGCTTCATGGGTTGAACAGGCAGACTTAACTAACTGGCAGAGCTGGAGACGTGTTTTGCAGTAGCTGGAAGTCATAACTACAATTCTCAAAGACTGGCTTTCTTGTAAATAAGCACATACTGCAGTCCAGCTCCTATTAAGGTTTTTTCTATGTGGGATTTTATATAGGGAAATAGGCAATAGGACATCTGATTGATTATAGATGTAAAATGTCTCTGTAGAAAGCGGGTAATTAAAAAGGCCAGAAACTGGGCACGAAACAAATATTTTTATGAGACTTAGGAGGTTGGAAGCAACTTTTTGAACAGAGTCTTTTTAGGTGATAAAGAAAGCAGTAAACTCACCTGTTCCACATGAATGAAAAACAGGTAAACACAGCACAGCCCAAGCTGGAAGTTACTTGTATTTACTCTTGACTATATTTCTATTTTGACAGTTGTTTTCCCGCCTTTGCTTGCCGAAGCAAAAGCTGACTTCAGTGCAAACTGTCTGCAGCAATGGCACATGGAGGAGGCTGTGCCTCCCTCCAAAAACCCTGTGTGATGGGCTCTGGGGCATGGGACTTCGGCCCTCGAAAAGGCACCCGTGCACTCTGAGTGGAGCATCCCACCTCCCTCGGGGCAGGGAAGCTCTTCCTGGAGGTGCCCACCTCAGCCCACAGCAGCAACCCATCCCGTGCTGCCCCACAGACATTGATGACTGCCTTGCAGCTAGCTACCGGTGAATGAAAAGGCACTTGCTTTAATTTGTGGTATTGAGCGGAAAAAAAACATGAGGCTTCTAGTTCTGCTCATTCTTGCAAATTTCTCTTTTTATGGTGATTTGGAATGAATTAATTTCTTTCGAAACTTGAAGAATATAATACAAGGGACCTTTGTGTTCCCAAACAAGCTCTGATGTCTGCCTTTTCTTTCACAGTGGTCCCGATACACAAAAGATCCTCCCCACGTTGCTCTGTGAGGTTAAGAGGCAATCTTACTCCATATCAAGTCCGAATGATAGGATCTAAAAGCAATCAGCCTTCACAAACATGTCTAAGTGTAGCCAGGAAGAGATGTCAGACTACCAAGCAAAACAGCAAACAAAGGTAGGTCTGTGAAAGGTGTGTTTGACTGCAGGCCTATTCATCACTGTCCTCACATCGCTAGTGAGCCATGACAAGGATCAGTCTGAACTTGAGTGAGGTCTTTGGGTATTTCTGCAGCATAACTATGGGTTGCATTACCTTCCCCATGCAGTATCCAGGGCACGGCCAGCTCTCTGGAAGAGGCAAAGGTTTCCTCCGGCCACCTCTGCAAGTCCTCATTTCCTACGGTTCACACACGGCTGCGCTCGCTGCCCTGCTCCCCAGCGCCCTGCTATCCTGAGCCACGCTGGCTTTCTCCTCTGCTCAGCGCAGGTACAGCGTGCCCTCCATGGCACTCGAGGGACGGTTGCGCAAGCCTGCTAACTAAGGCACGGCGAGATGTGCCTGGGGACATCGCGTTGGGCAACACCGTCCCCAGCCCCGGGCGCAGTGCAGACAGCACGCCCCGGCTGTGGGAAGAGCAGCTCCCCCAGCCTTGCAAGAGCCGCAGCAGCAGACGGCGGCTCGTCTGTCGCCGCCCTGCTCCGGCATCGGGCTTGCCATTTTCTGCGCCATGTGGGAACGGAGGGGGCGAGGTGGCCGAGCTCCACGGGTGGTGGCATCAGCTCAGCAGGCAGACTTGGAGGGGAGGGAGAAAGCGCTTCAGCAAACAAAGGGAAATCGTGCACAGATCAGCAGAGCAAATGAAGAAACAAAAGAGCACAGACATAAGGACTTATGCCCTCTCAGGGAGCCAAGAGATGAATGCAGAGGGGGAGGCAGAGGGAAAGCCCGAGAGCCCGTGGGATGCCTGAGCCAAAGCAAGGCAGAAGAAAAGGAGCTCTGGGGAAGCCACCAGGCCATCTTGAGCAGGGTCAAGCCCCCGATTCAAACCTCGGGGAGCAAGAGGGAGCTCTCGGGGAGCTTGTTTAAGCTTTGGCAGTAGCATGCCAGAAAAACAGAATGTGTGGCCCTTGGTAAAGGGAGGGGGTGGCTGAGTGACAGTCCAAAACCCAACAGAGCCATCTTGTGTGAATCCGTAGCGCTCCTCAGAAGCTCCCTCTGGCAAGATGATTCGACCAGCACGGATATGTGATGATGAGTGCTTGCATTTCTGCCTCACTGTGGGGAATCCAGATGGGGATGGTAATAGCCTGAGCTTTAAGGGCGTTTTAAAATATCTATATTTTTACAGTGTGTACAAAGAGCTGTTGATGTGAAAGCCCTTGACTTTTTAACATTAAAACTAAGCTTTAAGATTCAGCAGAATATATGTCTCTGTGTGCTCATAAGGTCTCTGATGCCAAAACACACAGAAAATTAATAGACTGTCACTGAAGAGTCCAAAACTGAGTCTATCAGGAAGAAAGGAAAATGTACTTTGCTTCCTCTCATTTTCACAGTTGTTGCTGTATTTCATATTGCTCTTGGCATTTCAGCTGGTGATCAAGATATCTAAAACCCATTCTTGATTCTTTATTCAGTTCCACAATTTTTATGTGCACTACATCATCCTCTACTTTGAGTTCTCTTCCCAGCAAGCTCTGATTAGGAGATTTCCTTGTGAGCTTTCTTTTATACCACTAAGCTTGGAAGCAAGGACAGCCCTGGGTATGCAAATCCGCATGGAAACCTGTGGCTGGTGGAAGAGAAAGACAGAAGGAAGTCCTAAGTCCATAGAGGAAGGAGCTGCAGCTACCTCCTTCTGCAAGCCTTTTCTTCCTCGCTTGGTAGGGTATTTACATGAACAAGAAGGGCAGAAAAAACCCAAGGGAAGGGAGCAGCGACATGGAAGAAGCAGGCTTTAAAGCAGCAGAGCTTTTGGTAGAATTAGGAAACTCAGACAGACATCTGCAGCCTTCAGCACGCCAAAAGCTATCTTCCTACCTACAGCTGTATGTGTGCCCCCGTGAGTGTCTAATGCCTGGGAATCACAGCGAGTGTTTGCATCTCTTCCAATTTTCCGTTGGGACCAGCCCACTGAATGCTTTCCATATCCTTTCCAGCTCTGCATTCCTGCCTGGTGCTGGGGGACACAGTCTCACATCGGCTTTGGGAAAGGGAGAAAGAGGCGAGGGGAACCTGGTCCCAAATTTGGCATTGTCCCTTTGTATGTCACAGGTGGAGAAGGATATCATTTCAATGAGCTGCTCTTTTCACACACTTTTTGTTTTTCCCTTTTCCTGTCTTGTTTTCTGGCTGAACCAGGTCCAGATCTTCAGCTAAAGCAAATCCACAGAGCTCTCTGACTGCAGCAAAGCTAACAAAATGCCTATTTGTATCACCAGGCTCTTAATTACGACCTTCTCCTGCCGTGTTTCTCCAAGATACACAGATTGCACTCTGCAGAGTCACAGTGCATGGGAAAGCACCACTGGGGATCCTGGCAATCGCTACAGTGGTTTTTGTTTGACTGCAGTCTGACCTGGAGCCTATAAGTACGGTGTTTTTAATATAACAATATATAGAGAATATTGTATAACAACAGTGCGACAGTGTGTAGGCAAAGCAACAATAGAGAAAAGACCATATGAGGAGGAGTGAGAGGTCCACGTGCCGGGGTTGTGGGGTTTGAGCACACATAGGCGTGGACAATGTCCAGTCCCCTTCACCTGCTGCAAGTGCCTGCTCCTGCTCAGTGCAGCCACAAAGCCACCGCCGGGACCTGCCGGTGCTCAGGATCTCGATGCAGACTGCGTCGATGGCAGATGAGCTCAAAAAAGACCACAGTGGTGGTGCAAGGGATATGCCTGTCTGCTCAGGGAGCACTGATGTCACGCCGAACCCCCTGTCCTGTGGCTGGAGGGCAGTGGGGCAGCCAGGGTGGGCACAAAGCCTATGGATGCCAGCAGCTGATGGACTCTGGTCTGCTCCAGGAGGTGCCTTTTAACTCCTAAGCTCTGAGAAATTTGCAGTCAGTGGATGACCTTTTTAGGTTTTGGCCCAAGGGGTTTCTCCTCAAATCAAGATCGGAGGCTGCTAGTTCATCTTCATTCCTCTTAGATTCAAGAAGATGAATTTATTCCTCACAGTCTGTGATGCAGATACAATAAAAAAAAATTGCATTATTACCATTCTTGTCTTTTTTACAAGGGCATTTATATTTTATTTTATTTTACTTTACTTTGTTTCATATTATTTCATCTTATTTATTTTATTTTTTGCCTGTGCATAGTGTTACTCTGTATTGAATATAGCAAGGACCTTGGCTGGCTTTCCATATTTCTTTCCATTTTCCATTTAGCAGACAGACAGTGCTCAGCAGGAAGCAGGAAGCTGTGACCAGTGTAATCACTGCTGCAGATGGAAGGGTGTCCCCAAAAAGGGATCAAAGAGAGAATTCCTGTCATGGCAACCATTAGCACAGGAAGTCTGGACAGCTGAGATGGCAGAGTATTTTGAAACCAGATTAGGAAAGAGATGCAGCTTTTGACATCGATGCCCACGTCTGGGTGCTAATTACAGGGAGGAAGGACTAGCTGGAGGGTGCCGGTCACATATAGGACACAGAGAGGTTCTCCTGGTTTCGTCTGGTCTGCGAGGGCATCTCTTGTCGCAAGGTTAAGTTCAGTTCTTAGTTGTTAAAACATCCCAGGAAGTCTTTCCTGACACAGTGTTTTCCAGCATCTTTCAGCACCTCTCTCCTCAGCTTTACCTTCCCCTGTCCTCACAAAAATGGAAAACCCAAAAACCATCACAGTGCAAACGTAAGCTTCCCTGATGAGCCACGTCTGTCTTGCTGTCTGAACAGCTGACTGTCTATTATGGTTTACATGAAGTCTATACATTAATCCACTTACTCAGGTCTTTGTCTACCAAATATTGATGTTTGATGCTATTTTCTCAGTTTGCTGTTTGCATCAAGGCTATTCAGATGAAATTATTCTTATCACAGACACCTTAAAGCCTGATCTTACAGAAAAGAGGGGACATAGCCATAAGCAGACGCCATAGCCTGAAACGATAACTAGCAGGTAAAGTATTCCTCTATACCCTTTCAGTGTGCTGAAAGGTAGCACAACATGCACACTACCCACGTATTTGCACAAGACAGGCATCCAAATCTCCATCCAAAGCCAGGTCAAAGGTGAATCTCACAAATCTAAATCCAAAGCTGGATTTACACAGCTCTAAATTTAATTCACTATACCAGCAAATGCTCTCAAGAGCTCAGACATCTTGAATGCACTGCTGTAAATTTGAACTCCAGGGCACCAGACTGCTTTTCCCACACAGCTCTGCAGCAACAGCAACAGTAAATCGTGAATGTGTGATGAAGTTATGCATCTTTGTCATATTTTTATCTATCGAGTTATTCTTTCTGAGAGAGAAGCATTGCAATGCTGGTGATGTGATTAAAGGGATTCACATTTATCTGGCTATGTAATGATCTACAAAGGTGGCAGAGAGAGCTCAATAAAAGCCGTCACAGCCAAACCAGAAGGAGGATATGTCTAGCATGCGAGAAGTTCAGATAACCAAGGTATAGCACAGAAACCAAATGTATGTGGAGCTTTTGCCAGACAGACAAACACTGGAAGAAAAATACTGCATAGCTTCACCAGTTCTTGTGTTCTTCCACTATTTGGTTAAGGGCTTTTGATTCCAACAGCTTCTGCTGCTCTTACAAAGCTCCAAGAATTCCTTTTTTTTTTTGTAATATAGCTCAAAAATCAAAAAACTGTGAAAGCCGCATGGGAATGTGCATGATGAGAGGGCTAGATGATTCAGGAAATTAGTAACGGGTTATGCAGCCTTTCACCTTGTAGGTCACTGGCTTAAATACAGATCATTGCTATCCAGCTGTTAAACTTTGCCTTGAATTTTCACAAGTGAAAACCAAGGATCTGGCAGTGCCATGTAGCACCAGCTACACTTTGCTGAGCCCACTGTTCCTCTGCCCGTGTACAAGGGCAATGGGACCCCAGCTAGGATGATCCCAGCTGCAGACAGAAGCGTGATGCAGAAAGGAGGATCCTAGCATGCACTTTTGGCATGGGAAAGCTGGGAAAAAGATCACGTATGAAAACTCTGGGCTGCTCAACAAGCAGAAAGCCGAGAGCTCAGACACTGGGGGATATTGCTATGGGGATCTGTTGCGAAGGAATTGCAGTCTCTTGGGGTAGTACAGAAATGTCACCTTATTTTTTTTCCACCAAGTGCTGTATTCAGTAGGGATGGTCAAAATCAGATCTTCTTACACATGACAGTTTTGATACTGCATCTGGACTGGTTTATTTAATGTATCCGGACAAGAAGTGAAATTATCAAACTTCTTAATGGAATGGGAAGTGCCAAAATAGCTGGTGCCAAAATCGCAAAATATTTTGTTCAAACTTTTCAAATTAAATAAAATGATCCAGAATATCTGAGCCAAAACAACTCTGCTTTCTTTTTAAATTTCTTTTAATCTGTGATCTCAAGCGAGTGAGCCCTGACTCCTCCATGTTATCACTCATGGTCCTTCCCAAAGGCTGAAAACTGTCTTAGCACAAGCCTGGCCACAGAAAAAATGCAGTGCAAGCTGCACCTTGGCCCTTGCCATCCCTTCACTCCCCTGTCATCCCCAAAAAGGGGAAAAGCCGTCCTAAGCCTCCCCTCCTCTCGCACCAGCTTTCGCACCTGCAGGACAGAAGAGATACAGCTTTGACTTTCGCCTTTGCTAGCATTTCCATAATGACGGGTGGTCAGGAAACTGGACCTACCTTGCAACAGCCTTAGAAGTCAAGCACTCCCTTCTGATGAAATATTAAAGTTATCAGGACATAACTGCTGCTTAGATGGGAGCAGTTGCATTATCCCTTTACAAGGCATAAGATGATTTTATTGATCCAGTCTCAAGCACAGAGGTCCCATTTTGACATATTTACTTCCAGCCAGGGAGCGTGCAAGGAAAATCTTGTGAGAAACCTGCCCCCTCTCCGCTCTGGGTGGGCAGGACGGGTGGCTTCCCCCAAGGTGCTCTGAGCACAGAAAAAATAGATTTATCATGAAAATCAGATATCCTTTGCCCGTGATCTCTGAACTAATGCACATGTGGCACACTGCTAAAACTGGATTGGAAGGAGATAGAAAATTGGTAAGAATAAGGCTAGGAAATAAATGGAAAACAAGTTTCCATATGGCCTCTATCTAAGCATCTGATGGCTCTTCTCATAGATGTTGTCCCATCCTTCCACTGGGATATACATATAATTGATCCTGAGAAAATCTGGCCTGTTCATTGCGTGTTGCTGGAAGATAATGTGCTATATGAGTCATGGGAGAGAGGACAATAAACACAGTGGATTTTCCTAGTATTTCTAGTCAACAACTTACTGATACTGCAGCTTATAATTAAGAACACTACCATGTTATCGTGCAAGAAGATTGCTTGAACTCCTGTCCCTCTAAGTGTGTTTTCTTGATAATTTCCAATTATATGTTCTTGATAACTGCCTAATTCCATTATTATTCTTCAGTGAAGTGTTTGTAATTTTCTTTTCTTCTTATCTTGAAAGGACTGAGGAAATTTGCAACTATCTTTTGGTTTTTGTAAGATGCAACATTACTGTCTACAGAAAAAATAGTCAGTTGTAATTATGTCTTTGCTGTAACATGTGAGGTTTTGTTCTCTCATTCACTTCAGACTCTCCCTCATTTGTTGATTTTGCTGCTCCCAGACTTCAGGAGAACTATGTTTCTTTAAATATTTGTATTAGAGTAAATATTTGAATCCAAACTGTAAGAGGAAGGAAACAGGGAGAAATGAAAAGATGCAATAAATGCCTCCAAAGGGCAAGTGAACAGCCTTAAGAGACTCGAAGTACTGCGGTTTCTGTGTTTAGATGAGGCACTGCATGTCCAGCAGTGGTAAACAACGCAGATTTTTCATCCACAATCCAAAGGGCAAATAGATAACAGACAACAGGCTCTGAAATTCGGAATAATGAAAATTAATCGGTCGCCAAGAGCCTCTATAAGGAGAAGATGATGACTTTCAGAGCACTTCTCGGTCACAGTTTATTGACTAAAGTAACAGTATCATGGGGCTCCTGCACACACACTTCTTGACCTAACACAAAATTTGGTAAAAATCCTCGTTTGGGAGCAGAAAACTGACTTCACCTCTGTGGCTGCTGAGCGCAGCCAGCCTGTTGCAGCTTGCAGCCATGCTCTCAGGAATCCTTATTCTGCAGAAAAGCCTCTCGGTCCGGGTATGGGCAGGGCGAGGTGTCGTTTCGCCACGTACACGATGCGCGTGGCCTTACAGCTATTTTGGGCTGTGGGACAAACTGAAGCCATGGGAATGAGCACTGCAGTAAAAGAAATCAAACAACTCAGCACTGCGGATGCTGACTCTTCAACTCCTATGACTTTTCTCCCCCGTGGGTGTCACTGAGGAGGAGCAGGGATGTCCGCAAGGTCCTGGGACCCCGTCCAGCTGTTGCAGAGGAGCCGCGGGCTTAGTTCCAGCAGGCCATGGGGAGCAGGGAGGGACGCTGAAGTGAAGCACTGGCAGGAGGTGGCTGGGGACGGACAACACGGGTGAGGGGTGGGTGAGCTCGGGGACAAAAGGACATTTGGCACAGGGACTGCCCTGCTGCATGGCCGAGAGAGAAGTTTCCCTGTTCCTATCTCTGCTCGTTTGTTCTCCCCATCCCCTCATGCTAGATTTATTTCCATCGAGTTCACACTCAGCTCCAGGAGGACTGGGCACCAAGTGGAGGAGGGCTCTCTCAGGAGCTGTCAGCTCCCTCTGTGTGGACACACACATCAGCCTTCTGCCTTGCGGGGCTGAGGAGCACCTCTGGCAGAGCATCTTCCTCTGTGCCACTTCTGATTTTGATCGACACATTTCTTTCTCAAATCTCCACAGACGCCTCTGTAAGTACCATCTGGCCAGCCTGATATTTTTAACCAAAGCCCAAGGATTTCTATCACAAGACAGTTTAGGATCATACTAAAGAATTTTTCTTTCTTTGAATTTTAGTGTTCTTCAAGACACAGTTCAGGCATAACACTGATGTCCTAAATAAGCACCAGGTTGGTGACCCATTGCCCCCAAAACTTCCAGAAGGTCCTAAATCATGTCTTGAAGAACCAGTACCCCCAGGCACAAAGGGGAAGGCTGCATGGGAGATGCAGTCAGCTCTGAACATGAGAGACAACACTGCCTGTGACCACCAACATCCCTAATAGCCGATGGACCACACTGCAGATCAGCTCCTGCTTCAGTCTGTTGCTAGCTACACCCCAGATTTACACCAAATAATCCCAGAAACTACCCACTCCTTCACTGATTTGGAGTTATTTCACTATTTCAAATCACCCTCCTTCGTATGCAAGAGCAAAAAAGGTACAAAGTAGCTTAAGTAGATGTTCAGTTCACCAAAGGATAATTTTAATTTAAACAATCCTGATGATTATTATTTTAAAATCTGTATACCTAAATGCGATTGGACTTATTCTTGACAGCAAGAATTTACAATATCTTCAGTCGTACCTGAGGGATTTTCTTGCCAGATTTCATACAGAAACCAAAAGTGACAGAGTTATTATGCTGCTTTTAATAGAAATAATCTCAAAACTCATGAGCTACTGTCTTCATAAATATTTATTATGAAGTTTCTATTTGAATATGATTAGATGTTAAGTAGCAGTCTTCTGAAATGCCATACTTGGCTAAGGAAAATTTCAATTTTATGACAATAGCAAGTTTAAAAAGTTGCGTTTCTCTGTTCCTTTTTTTTAAGAAGGCAACTATAAGATTATTCAGAATCAATGCCTTTCTACCATGGTATCTAGCTGCTTCTGTTTCTCTGAGCACACAAAAATTAGTCTAGTGGAAGGTGTCCCTGCCCGTGGCAGGGGGGTTGGAACTGGATGATCTTTAAGGTCCCTTCCAACCCAAACCATTCCATGATTCTACGAAATTAGACTTTGGGGGAGAGATTTTGGGTTGTGAAGTACTGACCCAGTCTGCTTTGGAAGGTCGGCATAACTCCATCAAAGCTTATTCTGCTTAAATTCCTATATCAGAGTCATTTTCTTAGGTATAGCTGTTGTTAATAAATAGTGTAAAAGAATCTAAACCTTGTTTCCCAGTAGCTCTTAGCACTGTAAATGGCTTCTACTATATTTATCGCTTTTTTTACTGTTGCAGATCCCACAGGGTCTGTTCAGGTGACATTTTGGGTCTGGAGAAGTGAGCCACTAGGCACTGAATAATTATTCGTGCAGATACAGAAGCTAAAGTTCCTGATCAAGGTCTGAAAAGACAATAGGGAACATATGAATCACGAAGAAGAGAAATATTCTAAAACAGAGACATATGTTGTATTCAAAAAAGGACAATCTCTGCTTTAAGTTTAAATTTTGTAACACATGAATGGATCTCAGATTGTTCAAATTGCCACTATTATTGGCCAGTCATGCTTTTGTAGACATATATGGAAAAATTTCACACACATTATATATTAATTATTCCTGTGTAAAGACCCTGGAGGAACAAGAGGAGAGAGCGGCATGGGATAAATTTTCAGAGTCTTGTCAAATAGTATAAGAGGAGAGACAAGAAAAAGAATAAATAAATACAGACATTTTGAGGCAAATGGCCATCTCAGGGCTGTTTATATAAATAATGATAATGCAGGCCCTCAACTGCGATGGTGCTGCAGATCCTAGCTAGAGGGAAAGTATACTCTGAGCAGAATATGAGAGAAGAACAGCTCCAAGGGGAAAAAAGTATGTATGGTTTGAGTTTAAAACCAGAACTCATTTACATTAAGAGATCAATCAGTGGGAAAATCCATTCTGCAGTGCTAACCCATCAGTGAGCACGCTAATTGAATGCAGAGCAAGCAAGAGCATGGGTGGCCTCTTTCCTCTTTTATCTGTACAGCAAAGCTTGCAGCAGCTCCGAGATCCCCCTCTCTGCAAACAAAGCGCCTTCAGACACGGCAACAATCTGACTGAGCCCGAGGAATTTTATCTGCGAGTGCGTAGCATCTTTGAAACCGATTTGCCTGCTTCTGAGCAGGGCTTGGCAGCACACTGTACAAGCAGCTGTGCTTCACAGCCACCCGACTGCTCGCTACCGGCAAGACCGTGTGGGTCCAGTCCCCTGGCCATGTGGGGTGGGAGTCGGGCGGCCGCGCTGGAGCAGGAGCAGAGGTGGCTACGGCCAACGCGCTCCCGGTGCTGCGAGCTCCCTAAATAAACATGCTTACATAACGTGCAAAATCGTCCCATCTTTCCCCTAGGTTCTTTTGGCAGGAACACTCACAGGAAATATCCTGTTAGTGGAGATAAAAGGCTTGATTTACTCTGTTCCTGATAATGCATAATTGCTTAATCGCAAGCACATAATTAAACTCCATTGGGAAGGTTACAGTGACAATGATTGCCGAGCAAAGATGAGTTCCCCTAGAGAGGCAATCTTTGCATCAGCTGGATTTTTTTATAATGGGAACGAGGGGAAATGCACTAAAAAGCCTGAATGTTTGGCAAGAGCTGTGGAGGCACGGGGCAAGGGAGGCTGGACACAGCCAGAGCGGCACCAACAGAAGGAGAGGAGATAAGCTTTTAAATTAATCCCTTCACTAACTGAGCTACTGGTGGAAGCAACCTGTCTGGAGGAGCACTTTCTGTGCACTGAGGAGGCCACCAAGCTGAGCAAGCTCTGGAGAAGACTGCTCCAAGGCGCCCAGCACCCTCCCAGCTCACACCAGCACAGAAGCCCACCTGGTCCCACCACCCCAAGGCTGCGCTGACCCTTCTGAAGGTTGGTTGTGCAGATGGCACAGGGCCACTAAGCCCAGTGGGCTGGGGAACCACCACTGCGCAGGGCAACTGTAGCAGACCCATGTCTGAAACAGCAGATTCGGCGGGGAGCCACAGCTTCTCAATGCAAAGAGACCACCAGCTCCTACGGTGCCCTGCCTGTCCCCCGGTGTAGGAAACAGCTTGGAAGGAGCACACAGAAAGCTGTTCCTCCCAGCGACAGGAGGCAATTTTGCAAACTGGTGCATGAGTCATGACTCCTTTTATTGAAACCTGCTCTTCAGTCATCTGGAAGCCAGCGCTAAAGATATTTTTTAATTCCTTTGTCATGTAAATTCTTTGTCACTACTGCATTAGGCACCCACCACAAAGGAACAGTAGTTCGCTGAGACCGTCAGAGCCTTGTGTGCATGTCCACAACTCCGAGGCTTCCTTAAAAACTGCATAAATGAATGAAGACCTGTTTGCATATGGAAGAGCACTGCATTCATTTTCATCAGTGATGATGAAGGAAGTATGAGAAGTTAAAAAAAAAACAAACCCCAAAACGTTCAGCACACAAGAGGTGCTGTGTTCCTAACAGACGGAAGACAGTTCCAGTTTGGGGGAGCCAGTCTGTAAGTGCAAGTAAAGAGCGTCACTTTATAGCCTGCAGAGCAAAAGAAGAAAAATCTCTCCTTCAGAAAACGGTGCTTGCTTTGAGCTGGCAAGAAATATTTCAATAACAGGTTGCGGAGAATGTAACTTCAAAGTTTTGAAGTTGACGGAGTTTTGGAAGCAGTTGCTGAAATTTGTATCCAAAAGTGATTTAACTTCCCCAGTAAGTGATGTGTACAAATGGCACACACCACTAAACCACATATGCACGCAATGTATGAATTCCCACATTCTTGACTTCCCATTCCAGCTTTAACATTTTTTCCAGTGCAAAAAGAAATTAATCAAGCTTGCAACAGGATGTGTGTATAAATGCCAAAGTAAAAATGAAAATCAGCTGTTATTCAAAAATTACTGAGTGTGGAGTACTTTATTTAGAAACTTAATGCCCTCGTAAATCCTTTACACCATTGTGGGTAACCAGCTAAAGGTAGACCTCTTTAAGCCAAAGCTATTCCACGTTTGTTTGGCTTTTTTGGTACTATGACCTTTTATAGTGACCCTGATGGTTATAAAATCATCAAGATCCATGGGGCAAACTGTTCTTCTGTGAACTGACCTCTTGCGGTGCGGTAATTCAACCATTTTAAAAGCATTTTCGTTGCTCCTGCAGACTAAGAAATGTTGTGGCCAAAAAAAGAGAAAATGCGAGGACATGCTGCAGAATACATTGCCCAATATTTTTCTTTGCCCCAACTTGCTCTGCTAAGAAAGTGAGAATTGCAGGGACCATATGGAAGCAGAATGGCAACAGCCTGCAGTATATGAAAGGTTTCTGCAGCAAAGCAGAATTCCTCTCACTCAGCCTAAAAGTACAATCAAAGCATCTCACTCAAAGTTTTTAGGAGAGATCTTTCTTTTGAGGGTTTGTCAGCATAATTATGGCAGGAACAAATTTACCAAAACAAATCTTCTCTTAATGAATGTCGGTAACTGTCATCTTTAAAATTGTTTAGATACAATACAGGAAGAGAATGAGACAGAGAAGTGTTACATCTTGTTTAATAACCTAAAAATAACACCATCAACGTGCTAAATAAGAAGGGACATAATGTAACACTTGGAAGAAAAACAGGCAGTCATTTTTCTCTTGATACTATTTAGAGTGAGTTCATCTGTACCAGTACAAGGAGACTAAACTGTAGTGCAGGATGTAGAGGCTTGAGCCTCATCTCAGCTGGTGCGGGATTCTCTCTGTTACCTTCCCCCCCACCACCCTTTTTTTTTTTTTTTCTGAATAGCATCCTATATTCCTCAGGCGCATGAGAAGGTGCATGTGTCCAATCTCCACGAAATATGTAGAGGCCAGGAAGGTAAGAGGCAGACTGAAAGCAGAGCTAGAGGAAGCTGCATGTCACCTTCTGCGTTGCAAAAGTAGCATAGCCATCTGCAATGTTTGATTTCCATGACCATGTCCTGAATCCTTCCTTTCAAGGGGAAAGGCAGCGCTAAGGGCAGATCCAGGCTGGCAGCTCTTAATTTGCATCAGGATTTAATCATCTTAATTTGCTTCAGGACTCATCCCAGTAGTGAGGTGAGGAAAGCAGCATGTGCTAGAGCCAGTGTCTACCTGGTCTCTGTCTCTTACAGGGCAGGAAAGTGGATCTCAGTGTCACAGTGCGAATGGGGAGGAGAAGGACACATTTTTCAAGCAGAGCTGCATATATTTTACTCCCTCCCTAGTTCCCTCACACTTGCATTTCTGCAGGCTGCTACCACCTATTGCAACATAGATAACAGCCAGCAAGAACAAGCACGTCAGAGGTTTTGGACCCAGTAAGCATACCACTGACAAACAGGGATGCTGTTATTCAGCGACCAAAACCATATGATGCTGGGCCTGGACCCTGAACCTACCTGCAGCCTGCTGGGTACCTTTTTGGCAATACCCCCCCACAGCAATCACAAACCATTCTGAGGTAACAAAACCCTCCTGGGACAAAATGCAACAGTACTGCAGTCAGTTGCAATCACTTACCATGGGTAGAGTTTTGCACACATCAGGGCCTACTGAAATACCTCACGGTGGACGTCAGTGATACAAATGCAATTAATACTTCTGCCTGGTCTATAATGACTCCGCTCCCCTAATGCACTAGAGTGGCTACAAGAGCAACCTCTCTAATGGCACATAAACACTTTCCAAGTGGCTGTCCTATTAAGGTTATGCAAGACCCAGGGCAGTCCTCTGCAACGTGATGTCAGCGCTGGCTCCTGGCCTGACACGCAGTTATACAACAGGACAAGGCGAGGGGAGAAAATGGAGATGCTCTGGAGCTGTCAATTTTTTGAAATACGGTTTAAGCACATAGCTTCTATTGCCGTCACTGGCAAAACATCAGATGGGTAAACAGCAGTGGGGGGAGTTAAGGTTGATCTAAGACATGCTGGCTTCTTTTCCTTTTCTTTATGTTATTCTTTATTCTTCTTTTCTTGTATCTGTCCTGATTTTCCCTCTCTCAGAGTCTTGGCGGGGAGCAAAAAGAAGCTCAGAAGTACATAGCTTATGACTGAGTAATGCTCTACTGAAGGCAGGGAATCTCTTTTTTTCAGTTTTTCATGGTTTTTCTTACTTTGTGCATGAGCTATTAGCCTAGAAGCCCTCCTGATATTTAGCATTCCTTCCACACTGGTTAATTTGTGCTGGTTGCAAGAAGCACATGGTGGAGATTTGGGGCCGGCATTGGTGGAGACATGCTCATTATCACAAGAAGGGAAGGGAAATGTCACTGTCATCTTGCACAGCCCAAGAAAAGGGAACAAAGGAATCAACACAGATCTTTTTCCTCACTGCCCACATAAGCCCGCTGCAGTGTAGCAATGAGCGCTGAACAGACGTGGAAGTGTGTCTGAGGTGGAGGAGACCCTCCCTCAGGTGCCACCCGCGCAGGATAGGTTGTGCTGCTTTCTCTTCCCCGTGCTTTTTGGAGATATCAGGGCTATCAGCCAAGAGAAATGGTCCTCTTTCCTACATTAGCCAGCCTTTTTAAAAGCTTTTTTGCCCTCCCTCAATTTAAAACCATGTAGGTGACCCTGGTGAAGGAGGGAACTGCCCGGGATGAGTGAGGTCCATGCGTTTCTCAGGGCACAGACGAAGCCTTGCAGAAAGTTGTCCTGCAGCCGCTCATAGGGCCAAGGGTACATGGATTCTCTTTGCTGGCGTCGGTGAGCGAGGAGCAGCTCTCCCAGGAGTGAGTGCAAGCGCTGTCCACCACATGGGTGGGTGCGTGGGGGGCTGGCCATGCCAGCAGGTCTCCACACCACAAGTTGGGCAGAGGAGTGGGCCGGCAGCATGACCACTGCAGGAGAACCAGGGCCCACAGCACACGCCATCTGAGCATGGGGAAAGACAGAGAGAAGAGGGGTAGCATGCACCAGCCTCTGTGTTCCAGCTCTTGGACTCACTACCCAAAGGGAAGGTCTCTGCCCAACCAAGTTCTCTGGGAAACTCCTGATAGCTGAGAGCCATATGGAGCCCAGGGCTACCCTGTTCCTCCCCAAAATGCTCCCAGCCTGCTACTTAATTCCCTTATTTTTCCATCAGCCTGTATAAGGAGCTTGACTGTTCACTGTCGCTCGATCAGGAGAGTGCATTTCACTGATGTGTCAGAGTCCTGTCTACTCATACATGTAGCTGTCCTCTCCTCTTATGCCCAGATTACGACTCATCAGAATAAAGCTGCAAAACTTCTCAGACAAAACTAATATTGGTAATGAAGGTTTGAACTGTAAGCACTGATGAAGTTCAGTCTGAGCTAAACCATTTGTCTACAAATATTTTCTACAGTTTCCTTTCTTCTTTTATCTTTGATACATGCCAGCTTGCATGAATGTCTTTTGGTGATATCTTGGGAGAAGATACCAGAGGAAAACCACTCAGCCAGATTTCCCTGTAGATGAAGAAAGTCAGACCTGGAACCCGAATCTAGCTATTCTGTATGAAATGGGAGAGACCAAAGCCTTGGATCAGAAAACCCCTGGAGTTTTGTGGAATGTTTGATCCTGATCTGACCTGTGTGGCTCCAGCCTTTGTGGCTCATTGTATGTCTTTTTATGATGAAGAAAATATGCAGTAAAATCAGGCCTGTATAGTCAGGATCCCTGGAAGTAAATGCATTAAAACAGAATAAATCAATTCAGAAAACTGGCTGTCTTCCTTTTTGCTCCAAGTTACTTCCTCAACATCTGCCTTAACTGTCCCTGCTAACATAATTTTTCCGCAGGGTGTGTATTTTATACTTTGACAACTTGGTACAAATATTTTATTGTCAGAATTGGGACACAGTTATGCTTGCAATCCAGCTACCTATTCTGAACTGCATGTGTCTGAACTTGTGCATGTCTATGAAAAAAAATTAAGCTTTTCTGTTCCCCCTCTCGTCCTCACAATTCACTTGGAACCAGCAGTATCATTCAGGCAAAACAGACTTTCTCAGAGAAAAGCAGCTTGCTTTCTCCTGCTTTATAAAAAGAACTGGATTTCTCTGAAGCAATACAAATTCCTTGCATTAAAAAAAGAAATCCTTTCCACATGAATGTTAATGCTACCTCCAAATGACGTGTGTGTGTGTGGAGTGCCTTTGAAAGAAGGCCTTCACAAAATCTGTTTGCATCAGGGCATGTAACTGGTGGACTTCCATCTGAATGTTGCTATTGTTCTAGTCTCCGTCACATTTGCTTTTCCAGTCAGTCTCAGATGTAACTTCCCAACCACAAGAAATTGTTTTGAGTTGTTGGCAGTCCAATTCATCTAGATTTTCTTTGTTTACAGGAAGATCTTAGTGCCCAATGAGAGGAAGGGATTTTATTGCCAGCTCTTTGTGACTGAGGGGCAAAATGCAGGCAAGAGAGTAGATTTGCACAGGTCAAGGTCCATAGGAGAGGAGAACTTTTTGTTCAGGTTATTGGCTTTAGCCTAGCAATAACTTTGGCATGAGGTATCCATGCCATGCTTGGAAGAGCAGTATTCATGTCATGTGGTACTAAACTGAGCTGCCATATCCTCAGCCCCATTTGTATCCCATTTCTTCAACCTCCATGAGCAGAAATCTCTGTCCACCCGCCTGTCCCATGAGCCACACCTGAGCCACACCTACATCTGTCAATCCTGGCACTAGTTTGTCTAACCTGTTCTTTAAGACATCTGATGTTGGAGAGGCCACAGCTCACCTCAGCAAGCTATTCCAGCTTTTGTCTGTCCTTACAGTCTCCACTTTCTAACCTACATCTCTTTTAGGCAGTCTAAGATCCTCAGCTTGTGGGAAATGAGATGAGCTCTGCTGACATCAATGAAGTTTCACCATTAAACATGCTTTGAAGATATGACCTAGTACTGTCAAAAGCCAGTCCTCTCACTTCCCTCTTAATTTTTCTCTGTTCCTACTCTTTATCTCTTGACAGATTCACGATGTTCCTTCCACTCACTATAACATCTAAGTGGTGTGAAAGCGCTGACGCTCACTCCTACAGACCGTCATCAGCATTCAGCTCTCTTTTTCTGTTCATATTTCTAAAACTTTCAGATCTTCATCTTCACACATGCCCACTACAGCATTCTGCTGAGGATCTAAGAAACACATCAGATATATAAAGAAGTTTCTGAGATCATTTTCTAGCCTTGTCTTTCAGAGCAAATAAAACTTCTCTTTGTGACCCTCACCTGGCTTCCCAAGTCCAAATTTTCAGACTTTACCTTTAACACCACTCATAGTGCAAGCGCTCAGCCAGTTCCTCTGTTATTATGTGTATCCTCCCACCTCTGTAGCGACATCAGTGTCCAGCGTCCATTTGACCTGTTGCCCAAAAGATACCTTCACGTTTTCTTCACTTTGTCCTTTTCAAATGCGCAGCTTTGGAGAGGTGTCCTGTAAGGCTGTTCTTCTGTGTGATCTCAGACCTTTCCTTAAAGCCCACTCTCACTGCAAATGTCTAATTAGAAGACATGAAGTACTAGTACCTTTTTTAATTAACTTACTTGACAGGTTTGAACACAATTAAAGCACAAATCATTGACAAATGCCTAGGTGCATGCGTGCTAACTTTTGCAAGAATGACTTCCCTATCACCGCTGCTTTAATCTTTGCCCTGTTTCTTCTAATTCCTTTGCTCACTCATTTATTAGATCTTGTCTTGAATTAGCAGCACGTGCCACATAGGTAATACCATTCACTGTGTGTTTGTGCAGATGCTCACATCTCTGCATTATTTCCCACCTCTGCCTGCGTTGCTGGTTGTATTAGAAGTCCAACACAGCCTAGGAGTTAGCTAAATCCCCCCACACCTCAGCCTGCATCTTGTCATGACATCTCTGCGATGTTCTTGCTATGTGCTCCTAGATTCAATGGTGCAGAGTACAGCAAAGGTCTCGTAATCGTGGTTCAAATGTTGTGCACCAGCAGTGGTGCACAGGCAGACAGTGCTGGCACCAGCAAGGAAACCTCCTTTGGGAAAAGGCTGCCTTTATCTCTCTACCAGCGGGTAAGATACAGACTTGATGAGCAAGTCCTCCTTAGGTTTGCCCTAAGGACAGCTGACAGTGGGCTCTTGTCCCCTGACAAGGGGAGCTCTGAACCATAGAATTTGCATTTGGTAGCAGTTCCTGCAGCCTAAGTTTCCCTATCTTGGAGGCCTGCTACGCGGAATGTTTATTTGATTGTTGCTTGGCTGATTGCCTACTTTGGACTTTGATTAAATGAAAATATATTAACATTCAGCACTTACACAGAACTGCTTACAGGCAGCAGTTTGCTAAACATTGAAAGACAGAGAAATTAGAAGGTTGTCCAAAAATCTGGTTGGTCATAATCCACACGCTCTCCAGGTATTTTCAGGTTTTGTTGTTACTGGTTTTACTGTTTATTTTTGTCCTAGCTATAGCTCTACATAGTCTTGCTTTGTCCGTTAGGCTCTGCATCTATTGTTATACACACCTATTGTGAATCTGCTGTAATCTGTACCTCTGCCTGCCTTCACTTGCTTTCCTGCTTCAATGTTTCCTGTGCCTTCCTCTCATATAATTAATCACTTCACCAAAAGAAACCTGATACAGCTACCCTGCAAATACTTAGGCAAATACCCTAACCCAGAGAAAATACTGGACTTGTTGAGGAGGTGCCCACAGTGACAGGGCTCCTTCAGTGGGAATATTTGCCTTCAGGGACTTCTGGAACGACAAGAGATTACAGAATGGGCCAATGTTGGCAAGTGCCATGTAGGAATAGCAGATGTGCTCACTTATCTCCATCGAAGACGCAATCAGCCTCACATTGCTTCCCCTATCCATCTGAAAAAGCATCTCTGCAAGGCAGCCACAAGCAGTTAAACATCAATGAAAGCCAGGCTTGTCTAGTCCGTTCAACTCTTGCAGGGAAGAAACATTCAGAAGGCTACTGAAAACCTAATGAAAAAACTTCTGCTTTGCGCCATCAGCAGAGAAACCTGGAATCAAAGCAAAAAAGCTTCTTTCTATTTTGTTCTCTGCCTGCAGAATCAGTGGATATCTAAACGAGAACAATATGTACTGGCAGCACGGCCTGGGCGCAGGCATGGCTTGGGGCAGAGCCGAGCCTGGCTGCCGTGCCAAGCAGCCTCATGCATCTCTGAGATCTGCTCCTCGCAGGGAGCTGAAGGCCACAAAAATCTCCTCCCCCACACCCTCCCCACATTTCTCAAGAGCAGGCCAGATCCACCTAATTAAACAGATTGTCTTCCAGGAACATCAGGGTTTACCCTGAAAATGGAGGAAACTGGAACTACCACAAATACCTTGTTATTTGTAGCACTGCTGGCAAAACAATAATGCACATACAAAAGCAAAGCAAAATGTAAGTATTTTCATGCCCCATGTGAGTGCACCTCAACATGCCAGTAGGGTTGGCATTTTCTCATCATGCTAGGAGGAAAAATACTGTGTAAGCAAACTAGGTTTGCCTCACTGTCAGCGGAAGTGTGTTATTATGAGCACAAATACAGAGACGAGTGTTTTCACCTGCTGACGTTAGCTTCCAGAAGCCCTGGCAAAAAAAAAGAAATAAAGCTCTCTGTGGCCAGTGCCTGCTATTCAAAGAATAATGCTTGACATGTTAAGGCAGGTAGCCAGGGCATTATGAAAGAGCCTTACGTGCAGTTAGATGGATTTGGCTGAATTCAGGTGGTAGGGGCTGCAAGTCACTTGCTGGTAAGAAGACACGAATCAAAGAAGCTTGATTCTCCATTTAGACAGTCTCATGTGAGACAGCCAGGGTAAACTTGGTTATTTCAAACATACCTTTGCATTTGGCCCACTGTGGTCATTTACTTTGGCTCTTTTCTCAGCTTGGTTTGAAGACTCATCATGTTTTGTAGCAGGGCTTTGTTTGCAGTGTATTACACTGAGACAGTCAGAGAAGTTGGAGTAACACCTTGAAGTTCCTCTCTGGGCTCTTTTCTTAATGCTTTCCATCCCCTACTCTTCAATTGCACAGGCAATTTGCGCAGGCCTTTAAAGAAGCAATTACGCTATTGTTTAGTAAAAGCACAATGCCAGAAGTGAGTAATAAGCTAAACAATACCACCTCTTTATTCCAGTGGAATATGCATTCATGCCATTTCAAATTTCCGACTTCTAATTTTCCATTTCTGTAGTGTTACAAAGTTTTGGAAACTGCACTGTAGCTTCTGAGGCCCACGTGCTGCAGAAAGCTTTTGCAGTAAAACAGCTTTGCTTGGCAGTTGGTTCATTTTCCTATAAAATCAGTCAGAGCACTCACCAAAATGAGACTAGTTCAGGAATTTCCTCACTCACCGTGCTGTCACAGAGACCATAACCTTATCACTCCTTGCCTTGCCAACTGCCTGCATGCCCATCACTCTTTCTAATGAGCTCCTAGGTGAAGAAGACACTTTATGGTTATTACCTGCGAAATCAGAGTCCCAGATCCTCTGCAGTACAAAGAAACAGACTGAATCCTCACCGTGGGCTCTACCAATTGCTGTGGCACACAATGAAACTTAGAGTGCTTGGTTTAGACCTTCTTCATAGTGGTTTTGCAAATGCTTCAAGAAAATGTGGTACAAATTTCCTGTGGTTCTTTCACGGCTCCTGCACTTGTGTTCATCTCATTTTTAAGAACCAGCTACATAGCTGAAAATATTAAGCTGTTGAGTAATAAAAGTACAAAGTCATCTGCAGGTTAGGTCAAAGGTCCTCCAAAAGGATCACATTAGGGAACAAAGTGATAGGCAGGCACCACAGAGGAGGTCAAAACAGGCAAATCAGAATCACCGTTCTGTCTTCTTAAAGCTTTTCATCCCAAGATACGCAAGTGCATCTGGTCTGTTTGGGTATTGGAGTACTGCCTATGGTCATGAGCAGATACACCTTGAAATGCATTCAAGAACAAGGACCAGTGAGTTTTTAAGTGATGTATGGACCTTAACCTAAAGCAGAGAACATTTTCGTTTTCTGTTTTCTTGTCTATCCACCTCTTTTTTTAACTCACACTTTCCATGGAAACTAAACCTTGCTGAGACTTAAGCACTGACAGAAATAAGCTTGATTTCATGGAAGGCAGAAGTGCTTTATTATGCCAGCTCTGACTCTGACACCATGGCCTTTTTTGTTGGAGGAAATGACAATGAATGGAAAGACTTGCTCACCCTTGTGTAGGGCTCAGCTCTGCTTGTGCTATTGGCCTTTTCCTGGGAGGAGAAAGACAGGCCACAGCTTTTGACCTTTCCGAGGCACCAGGAGGAAGAGAGGCAGTTTAATATGATAAAAAGAACCCTGAAGGTAATAGCTGCAACCTCCAGTGATAGCCTTGTCAGTGGTGGGACAAGGAAGAGAAGGAAGAAGCAGTTGAGTTACATCCTAAGATCTGGGGTGGTTTGGGAGCAACAAAGAAGAAATCTTGTCAAACCAGATGCAGAGTTGTGAGGTCTGGGGAAAGAGGACAGGACTGGAGAGGTGACTGGGAGGGGAAAAGGTTCCTTGCTGTGTGGAACAAGTTTGATGCTGTAGATCTGTGACTTGCTTGAAGTACAGCCTTTCTGTATACTTCTGCCAGACTGTTGGTCTTGGGCTTGAATGGGAAAAATTACTGCAAATTTTGACAACCACCAGTTACACTGCTCAGATACTTTGATGTGCTTGGGCTGTAGCTTCTAATGCTCGAAGAGCTGCTGCCTTCACTTCTGGAGCTAGACAGTGTTACTGTAGAGGTGGGAGAGGGACACTCTGGTCCAGTGCATGCAGAGAAAAAGGATATTACTCATTGCCACTATGAAGCAGAGACATTTTTGGGAAAAGAGCGATAGAGACTGTGAGCTACTCCATTCCCCTGAGTCTTCAGGCAGGAAGTAATCCAAGGATGACAGAATAGTAGAATAATTTCTGTCCTTTGTTACTATCACAGAATGTTTTGAAGAGATGCAGAAAACAATTAAAACCTGAATGGATTTCCCTTATTTTGCCCCCAGAACTGAAATGCTTATATAATATAGACAATATACCTATCAAGCATTGATTTCCCTCCTCCCTGACATCTTCCACTACCACATTTCTTATTTGTTTATAAGAACAGATTGTCCTTGTGAGATATCTCTGAACCTGGCAATGCCTAAGAAACATGCTGCTCAGTTATACAAGTGACAGTCATGAACACCAAAGCTGGCTGGATACATTACACACCCAGTTTATCCAAAATGTAATTCAAGACAGGCCATTTATTCTGTTCAACTACATGTAAAGCAGAGCGACTCTGTGCAGGAATGTGCAAGATCAGGAAGAAGGCCTTAAGTGGTGTTCATTCATGTTTGCACATGTCTTCTCCACTTGTAGGGAAGCACAATATCCTGGGGATTTTCTTGGCCAACTGCTTTAAGTGGCTTCAACTTACTATCTGCTAGATAAACACAATAAATCACAAGCTCATTTAAAGGTAGAGCAAGCCAATTTCTCTGATAAGCAAACCAGCCTCCACAAAGTTATTTCCTTTTGATTCAGTCTTGTTTGCCCATTGCAAAACCAAATCATGTGGCATTTAATGAAAGAGCAGGATTAGAAGTGAATAGTACAGCAGTTTAATATTTTTTCCATCACCCATAGATGTGGGAAAAAAAGCAGATGTCCAGCTGTGTGCTCCACTACCCAAAGACAACTACATTGTCCTTGGTTTGTATGTTAGCTCTTTCTCCTTGCTCTCACCTCATTTCTGTGCTTACCTACCTTGTTTTAGCATGTACCAGCACATTGATCTGTAGGGCAGGAACTGCCATTCGTAACCCTTTGGGAGCTACTGATCTTGCATAGATGATAAAAATCTCCATTGACTAAAAACAGCCAAGGAAAAAGAGAGCTGAGTCCACCATGCAGGGAAGGACGGGGCCTCAGGGCAACATGGAAGGAGCCTTCCATGTCCCCAGGCAGCAGAAATGGTCAGGTTAGCCACAGAAGTGGTTGGGTAAGTCCGAGACAGACACACAGACCAGAGCAGGCAGGAGAGGCCCAGGCACGACAGGGAGCTTACCCAGTCCCTTTGCAAAGAGGCAGAAACAGCCCCTGCCCACACTACTTGCCCGGGTACAGGGACTCACAGAGACGGCAGCCTCAGGACTGCCACACACAGCCCTCAGGACTTCACGGCTGTTGAGCCTATCTCAGACTTTGCTGCCAGGTACTAGATCCTCTGCAACTGAAGAGCTTAGGTTGATAATTAATGAGAATTAAGCCATGTAGAAGGCATAAACCCCCACATTAGAAAACTAGTTTATGACACCGTTCATGAGGTAATTGTTCAACATCAAAACAAGACAGCCCAATGTGGCATTTCCATTACCTGGTTTTATTATACTGAAGCATTTTATAGAGCATGTACTCCCTGCTGGGAAATGGGACTTCTGAATGGCTTCTTCACCCTCCAAGGGTGTTACCACTCTCTCGGGTTTCTGGAAATGAGTCTTGCATTCAGAGCACCTCCAGGAAGACTTTGACTTGTTGCCCCTACACAGAAAAAGAGGGGTTTTCCACAGGAGAGGAAAAGTCATTCTGAGCCCTCACATTACTTTGGAGGAAAAAAACATTCCACCAGTTCCCCTTAGCATGGACTCCCTTAATATGCCAACACTCATACTCATTTCCATACTCCCACCATGATATCTTGGACACTTTCCTAGAGGCAATGTGAGAGCCAAGGAAGAACTCATGCTCACCGTCATCGCCCACTAAAAAGGAAGAAGTGGACAAAAAGGTACTGTGATGTTTGAGCCACTTGTGAGTTCAATGGAGCATTGGTTCTCTCCTGGGAGGAATGGGCATGGCCCAACAGCAACACTAGCCATGCACAAAATACATGAAACCATTTAAATCCTTATGTATATGTATATGTATAGACGTATGCTACAAAACATGAGCTACAGCTAAAGAGACTTAAAAGCAGAGTAACAAACTATGAAGAAGGAGAACAGGCAAAGGAAAACTTTGAAAAGGGGTGAAAAGGCCTCATTTAGGCTATTTGAGCACTGTAAAAATGTCTCGTTTTCATAGAATCATAGAATCATTTAGGCTGGAAGAGACCTTTAAGATCATCGAGTCCAAAAGTTTTGCCACTTTGCTGGAGGGAGGAGGCTAAGAAGGCAAGTATTACATTATTTAATTGATAATAGTTGAAAATGTGAAACAGATTAAATGAGTCATTCCCATTCTCATGGTCAACTACCAAAGTCTGCTGAGGCAGCTGACACCAGAAGTCTTGTCGGTGCAATTTCATGATCCATAGTCCTTAAGGTAACACAAGTTATGAGCAGTCAGACCTCAGCCCATCACGTGCGGAAGCTGGAAAGGGATTTCCTTCCCTTACCCAGCCGAGGGGCTGGGGGTGACAACGGTGCCACTGCCTCGCTGCCCTTCCTGTGCCAGGGTAGGGGAAATGCCGGCCCCATTGCGAAACCCCAGTGCTGCAAAGAAGTATCGGCACCACTGTCCATCCTGATTTTTTGGAAGAGGGGGAAGGAAAAGAGATGGAACACAATCCTAGCTCGGGTTTGAGCCCTTTTCTTCCTAGATTTGGATGCTTTTGAATATTCATGTCTGATGTTTTCCAGAGCAAGAGGAGGGGAGAGGTGGGCAGGAACCAGGATTTGTCTTCTCATCTTTTTTGCCTCCCATCAGTAAATACAGGGGCTTTTGGGCCAGTTTCTCAACAGGAACTGGAATCAAGGCAGACATCTCAAAATATTTCCCTGTGGTCACTTGGGTATTTACAGTGGTCTTGGTTCCTTGAAAGAGCACAGAGACAATTTCACCTCTCAGAAAAAACCCAGCTGTGACTTCACTGTGCCTCTCATGAAGGAGCAGCTCCACTCGGTCACGTCTATTAAAGAGCAGCTACTTGCAGCCCACTTCCCCTTTCTGCCCTGGGCTCTGAGGGTGCTGCTAGCTCACGGCCCAGCAGCTAAGCCCAGAGGCTTGGCTCCTCTTTCTGCAGCTGCCCTGGACCAGAGGAATTAAGGAAAGACTGGATAGCACAGACAACGCAAAGGGAGTGTTTGCATGTACACGATATCTTTACCAGTTAGGAAGTCTGCCCTTTGGCAGCTTTAACTCCTTGCACAGAGAGTTTCATCATGGGTGCTTTTGCACTGAGGATCTTTGAAGTGAAAGGCAGCAACACTTTTGACCGACTCGTATTGCAACACCATCTCCCTTAAATAGCCACAAGCCCTTATCGTTCCCATCCCTCTATTTTATTCTAATGAGGCATTATCCCTGTAGTCCTTTTGCACATTTTGTCAGGGAGGGGATCTGTTAATTAGCCAGACATTGCATTTTTAGTGGAAGTCTGCTTCAAAAGTCTTGTTTTTCTACATCTGACCTGTTGAGTGATTCATGAGATCCATATTAATACATGGCACAGTACATCTCCATTGGTTATCATCCTAAATCTGCCAGATGGCTCAGTAAAAAGATAAGCAGCAGGAGAAAATTCAGTCTTAAAAATAGCATTGCGACAGCAGCATCTATTAGCCTGAAGTTCACAATGTAAAGCTACCATGCTATGGCATTTTTGAGTACACTGCACTCTCAACCAGGATGCAGGGGAAGACCAAACTTAGAAAAGAAGGGCTTTAAATAGAAGTTTAGTTCAAAAATAAAGTGCGCCCATGGAAGTTATGTTCCTATAATAAATTTAGAATCAAGAGTAGAATAAAAAATTTACTAGCATTCTCAGGTGACAGGCAGTGTAGTCAGGTGGACATCCCTGAATATGCCATGCTGTTTCAAATACAGACTTCCAGGAAAAACAGGGGCAGGACCATGTCTTCTTTTTCTGTTTATTATACAGCGCTAAGAACATTGGAGATGTGTGAAAAACTATAAATCTTCATATGCGGGCCATCTGGCTCAGATGGCATGACAGCTCATATCAATAGTTTTGTGTACTCGCCAGTTGTCTCCTGGTTTCCAAGTAATGAGTATCTCTGTGGCCAAATTTTCAAACCTCTGCTTCCAATGAGGCACACGAATAAGTGCCTGTTCAGATGTGCTCTGCCCATAATGACTTCCAGTCTGACATGCCTGGGCAGATTTTTAAAAGCACTTGGCAATAATATTCCATCAATAGCCTGAAGAGAACTGGGTGAGATATTGTGGCCAAAACATTTCTGGTAGAAAATGTACAATACTTCCAATATTTAAAAATAATTTCAAAGAAGCTAACTTGTTTATATCGGAATCTCAGGAATAAGGAATTGAGCATGGAAAAACAAATTTTAAAAAGTGTTTATATTTGTTTTGCCTGCAGAAGAGATTTATTTTTCTGTTCACTGATATTTTACTGGGAAGTTCCATCCAATGTTTTGTTTAATTCTGAAAAATATTCACAACTGAAATGCAATATTATGTGAAATATTAGCAACACGTTAGCTCTTGTGAGTTTAAACTACAACAAAAATATTTTCTGCAATCTTTCAGCTTGTTGAAGATGTTGAAAAAATATACTTGTTGTTGACTTGGGCTGATTTTTTTCCCAACTGTTGGAAGAACTGCCACAAACCAGAAAATCAGTTATTCACATGGCTTGAATACTGTTTTATTTGGTTTTTTTTTTAAACCTATTTCCATTTTTAGATGTGTTTCTGAAGAGATAGAGAAAATTTAGTCCTACATATTTCAGTGAAAATACAATTCACTGGATGAGCTGGGGAGAAAGAAGTTCCCACCCCTCAGGTGATTATCTGTGTCAGGAAACATGAGGACAGACTGTCACTTTTACACAGATAATGAAAGTATAATGGAGACGCTACTTAAAGATGTCCTGTTCTTCCTACTGTATTTAAAGAATTTGCTTAAGGAAAAGAGATGGGATGAATTTGTATATTGCACTTGTCATATTATGCAACAAGATACATGACACGGCATTAATCATACTCCTTATTGGTGACTTTTTCACCAGTTCATCTCACTGATTGTTTACAATATTGTTACAGTTAAAAAAAAAAAAACTTGCCATGTATATTCTCTTTTCAGGACGAGAGAGGAACAATGTAATGAAGTTTGTTTTGGTAACAGAAATGTGATGTTGAATATAGGAAAAAATATTTTATGTTGCATTATAATCATTAAACCTCTGTTAATTCTAGTAATACTTCTGACAATTCCTGTTCCAGATATTGAATCTGGCCTAAGTGCACCTTTAATTTTGTAGTAGATAGTATACTCTTGGGGTATAATCTGGAAATCTACGTTGGACTGTCCTGATTATTTGAATTTTGCATTGACCTGTAGGAATAATGAATATCTGAAAAAATTAGCAATATCTCCTTGTGGGATATCCAGGGATTCAGCTCCAAGTCAAAAATCCGGAGACCCAGAAGCTGATGAAACTCTGGCTCTGTCAGGACAACACCGAGCCTGGGCTCCTGGCTCCTTGGCAGGGGGTACGGGAGCCCTGGCAGTCAGGAACTTTGGATTCTTGCCAAAAATCCAGTTAGAAATTGTCAAAAAGCTTTCAGTTTCAAAATTACTATTTTTCAAATATCTCTTCAGAAAAAAATACCTAGATTTCTTTTGAAAAGAAATTTTCTTGGTGACTTGGGGGTTTTCTTGCATGGAAATTCCAGCTTTCAGTTGCCATCAGCATTCTGCTATCTATCTGTGCTTTAGTTCCCCATTTACTGGGGACAAAGGTACTTTTCTATCCCACAGGGATAGTTCTTTTGTGAGCATAAACACATATTGAGTTGTGAAGTAGTCAGGTAAGACAGGACTGGAGTGCCAGGGCTACCACAGATCATCTCTAGTAATTACAGGCCTGTCAGTCTCTCTTCAGTGCCTGGTAAAATTATGGAGAAGGTTATTCTGGGAGTTACTGAAAAATACTTGAGAGACAACGCAGTCATTGGTCATAGCCAGCACAGGTTCACGAGGGGAAAGTCCTGCTTACCCTACCTCATTTCCTTTTATGACAAGGTCATCCATCTAGTTGACCAAGGGAGGACAGTAGATGTGGTGGTTTTGGATTTTAGCAAAGCTTTTGATATTGTCTCTCACAGTATCCTGCTGGACAGAATGTCCAGCACACAGCTAGGCAAGTCCGTAATACGTTGGGTGAGCAAATGGCTGACGGGTCGAGCTCATAGAGTGAATGGGGTTACATCAGGCTGGCGGCCAGTCACCAGTGGGGTTCCCCACGGATCAGTTTTAGGGCCACTGCTCTTAAACAATCTGGACACAGGAAACGAATGTACATTAAGTTTGATGATGATACTAAACTAGGAGGAGCTGTGGCCTCCCTCAAGGGTAGAGAGGCCTTACAGAGAGATCTGGATAGACCAGAGAGCTGGGCAATCACCAACCATGTGAAATTTAACAAGAGCAAGTGCCCAATTCTCCACCCGGGACAGGGTAATCCTGGTTATACGTACAAATTGGGGGATGAGAGGCTGGAGAGCAGCCCCGCAGAAAGAGGTCTGGAGGTCTGGGTAGGTGGCAAGTTGAACATGAGTCAACAGCGTGCCCTGGTAGCCAAAAGGGCCAACTGTGTCCTGGGGTGCATCAAGCACAGCATAGGCAGCCAGTCGAGGGAGGTGACTGTCCCACTCCACACTGCACTGGTGCGGCCTCACCTCGGTTGCTGTCTGCAGTTTTGGGTGCCTCAATACAAGAAGGACATCAAACTACTAGAGTGTGTCCAGAGGAGGGTGACCAAGATGGTAAAAGGTCACCAGGGCAAGATTTAGGAGGAACAACTGAGGTCACTTGGTTTGCTCAGCTTGGAGAAGAGAAGGCTGAGGGGTGACCTCATCACAGCCTACAACTTCCTCAAGGGGGGCAGCAGAGGGGGAGGTGCTGATCTCCTCTCTCTGGTGACCAGCGATAGAACCCGAGGAGATGGAACGAAGCTGCACCAGGGGAAGTTCAGATTGGGCATTAGGAAAAGGTTCTTCACAGAGAGGGTGGTTGGTCACTGGAACAGGCTCCCTAGGGAAGTGGTCACAGTACCAAGCCTGTCAGAGTTCAAGAAGCATCTTGACAATGCTCTTAGTCATATGGTTTAGCTTTAGGTAGTCCTGTGAGGAGCAGGGAGTTGGACTCGATAATCCTTATGGGTCCCCTCCAACTTGAGATATTCTGTGATTCTATGATTTTACAATTCTATGATCTCATCTCATCTCTAGTAAAAGCATATACTGCATTATGAGTAAGAAGACAAAAATTTGAAAAAAAACTATATAAAATGGGAAAATAATAGTAGAGCTGCAGAAAGAGGAAATGGCAATGTAACAGCTTGCATCTCCAGCTTTTGATATTCTTCAGGATTAAGCAGAAAATCCACTATGAAAAATATACATAACCAGTCTCAGAAATCTGTTGGATCTACACACATGCCAACATCTTTGACTAAAATTAGACTTCAGCTTTTGGTGAAAGTACATGTTTGAGTGCTAGCTGAAAATCCTGCTGAAAGACAATTTTGCTGGTTTTTTTTAAAAGTTGGGCATCTTCAAGGTCACATGATTTCACTGGGAGATGTGGCTTCTCAGCACATTTGAAAAATTAAACAGGCTGAGTATGGAGGTAAGAAACTCATCAGAAATCAAGGGCGTTATTTCCAAAAGTTTTTCCATTGAAATAGGCAGTTGAAAGAAGCAGCAGCAGTCATGCTACACAAGAGTGACAGTTAAAAGCTGATTCACTTAACAGTTAAACCAAACTGACACAGCGATACCATTGAGGGAATCACATCTGTCCAAAGCCAGAAGGCAACGGGTAGAGCATCTGAGTTTGGGCAGGTACAGTAAGCATTAGAGGAGACACTGGCTAATTACTCTGTAGTTCTTTGACTGTGAATAATCTGAATGAGGTTTATTCAAGAAGTGCTGGAGATCATCTCCCTGTGAGCCAGCAACTTTGCCTGCAAAAGGGACCACAAAGTACAGAAGACGCACAGAAAGCAACAGCAAACACACAGATGGTGTACTGACATACAAGCCAACCATACTTGAAAATGAATTTGTGCGTGACAGAATTTTGCTTTTACAAAGGAGAATTCATAGAATCATAGAATGATTTGGGTTGGAAGGGACCTTAAACATCATCTAGTTCCAACGCCCTGCCATGGGCAGGGACACCTTCCACTAGACCAGGTTGCTCAAAGCCCCATCCAACCTGGCCTTGAACGCTTCCAGGGACAGGCCATCCACAACTTCTCCGGACAACTGTTCCAGTGCCTCACCACCTTCATAATGAAGAATTTCTTTCTTATCTCTAATCTATATATCTCCCCTCTTTCAGTTTAAAGCCATTCCCCCTTGTCCTCTCACTACCTGCCCTCGTAAAAAGTCCCTCTCCAGCTTTCTTGTAGGCCCCCTTTAATTCACGTGCAGGGTGGGCAAGGCAAAAAGCACACTTTCTGGAAGAAGTGTGGATACCAGGACTCAGAAGTAAAACAGGGTATAAACCAACCTGACATTATGAACACAGCCCAGCCAGGCACTGTCTCCAAAAAAGTGGCAGCACCTGAGCACTGTTCCAGAAGACACATCTAGACATGAAGAGTTTGCTTGTGTTTTCCCAACACTAGCATCTCCCCCTCTGTATGATATTTGAAAATGAAGGTAGAAAATAAAAAAAAACAAGGGGGGATAGGAAAAGAGAGAAAGAAAACCCCAAAGAGAAAAAGCAGAAAAGCTTTGCAAGAAAGCAAAGTCAAGACTACACATGCTGCCTGGCTAAAAAGAGAACTCAAGATGGCACAAGAAAGTCCTGATAGCTTTCCAAAAGCAAGGGTAAAAAAAGGTGTTAAAACATGCAAAGATGAATAGAGCAAGCGAAGAACTCATGGCAAGCACAGACAAAGAGAAACACATTGCCAGTACATCCTGCCTTCTCTTCAGGGGCTTTCAAGGACACCAGAAAAGAGAACAAGCAAGTTCATTGAGGATGAAAAATTTCCACCAACACCCCATTGATCCAGGAAGACTGCTGGTGGCAAAATGCCTTTGAATCATACCGGTCTGTATGAAATCTTTCTGAAGCAGGGTACCTCAGCCCCACTACTGACACTGCTGGGCAAGGAGACTTTTGTATGTGGTCAAAATGTGGGGATGTTAACGGGTTTCACACCTGCTGTGGATATGATACCTTTCAGGGCATGGTATTAGGGAGGTCCACTGGCGCTGCTGGATCTGTAAAGCAGGGAATGGAGGAGGACATTTCTGGAAGGGCAGCTGGAACTAGCTTACACTAATCTTCATGGCCACTTCAGATTTTCACTAAGCTCCTTCTTCTTCTCTTTTGCCATCTGAGCTATTTATGAATCTGTCCCAAAATAAGCCCCACAGCTTCTTTCCCCTGCATGACACAGTGTGATCCCAGCCCAGGAGAAACTCCCTGCCTGAGCATGGGGCTGCCGCTCTGCAAAGAAATGAAATGGGTCACATGCCTTGAATACTGCCCACGTCTTCAGGGCTCATCCTTGTCAGATGTAGAGAAGACAGAGATTTGACTGTTCCTGCTTAAACAGCTGCCTGGAGACAGGGTCCCGACAGACCTAGCTGAGCTGGTGATACGGTGACCGGGACGCCACTTCGCACACTGGTGTTAGCTAAGCCATTGCCAGCCTCATGACACCTTCCAGCACTGGGCCACTCAAGCCAGCCTTTCTCCACATGTAGGGCCAGGGTCTGTGAGAGCTGAGACAGGGGTCTTTGTGAGCAGCAAGCCCGAAAGAGGCCGAAGCACCCCGTATAAACAGCTGCAGGGCCTTTTGTGGGCTGCATTCTGGTCACTTTACCTGCAAGCCAGAAAAGCACAATGCAATTGGGAATCACCTTTATATCCATTTTAGAGGGACAGCAAATACAGAGATCATTTTAATTACATTAAAAGCTATGTGTCAGACAGTTAACCTTGGGCAGCTGCTTTTGCAACTTGGCTGGATTTGAATGGATTCAACTTGTACTTTGATTCGAATCTGGGATTACCCCTTAATCCTCCACCTCTTCATCATTTCATGTAATTTTATTCCATGCGACCTCCTCAGCAAGAGCTCCCATCATGACATAGAGCAGACTGGATGTCACTGCACCATTCACTTAATCTGGGCTCTCCCCCAAGATCAGGGATGCACAGTTTGTTTGTTTGTTTGTTTGTTCAGCTAGGCTGTGAAATCCAGCTTTTAGAGGGGGACACAAACAGCCTTTGATCTTTAGCAACAATCAGCAATGAGCTTTTGATTCCTGCAACTGCTTACATTGATTTGCCATGGTTCACAGACTCAAGGCTGTCTTCCCAAGGAGAAGGACAAGAAACATCTTCTTTGTCCTTGTTCAGTTTGTTTCTTTGTTAGCTTTTCAGATGAAAATCTAGGCTTTCATTTTTATTTCCTGGTCCCCAGAGCTGGTGAGGAGGAGCTGGGGAAGTAGAGAGGCTGTGGGAGGCAAGGCGGGGAACAGAAGAGGTTGCAGCCTTGAGAGGGTGCAAAAACTCACTCTTATTGCTGATGATGGGACTGTACGGAAAAGCTGAGCCAAAAGATTACTCACTGCTGCAGCTTTGCCAATATACTTCTGGCTGTCCCCGACTTACGTAGGTCAGGATGGCAGAAGGGACTTCTTCCCCTCACTACCTGATTTTTACTTAAAAATGCAAATTGCATTAGGTGTTAAGAAGTGTTTTATCTAAAATGTGAATAATCATTTGGCTAATACTTTATCCTAGAAGAAGCTGAGAAAAAGTCTGTTCCAAAGTCTGTTCATGTGTTTTCTTAGAAGATAATTTAGAAATTTCCAGACTGACTACGACTGTGCTCAACTCAAGAGACGTTTAGTAGCAGCAAACTGTAGGCTATGACCCACTTGCTATCAGTCACATTATCTGGTTTCAAAGAAAACAAGAAGCAGTCACATGGTACATTTTAGTATCACTTCTTCACTGTGGGATCACACTAGTTTCTTGGAGCATTATAGTGCATGAAGCAAACGCCAGGCAGCTAAGGGATTTCCACAGCTTGCTAACGTATAGAGATTGCACTTGTTTCTTACAGCTGTGATAAAAATAGTGCTTTGTTTATTCACCCACGAAACAACAGAATGGGAAGGGATGGGGAAACACCACTGAAGGATCACCCAAAGCAATAGATTTCTCCTCTGCTTAAGAGAGACAACATGGAGTTAAACAGAATTGCAGAGTTACAGCACAAATCAGCCCTCCTGCCCCCCCCAAACAGCACAGCGTTGCTGCAATCGGTCTCATTCAGAGCAGCTGTCCTGTGACTGTATAACTGTTCCCCACAGGCTGCAACTCCTTTCTCCAGGCTGTCCTCAGGTATCCTTCTCCAGAGGCTGCTGCACTGCCCAGTTTCCTAGAGTTTTTACTGCAGTCTCATGGCTTTTATTCTAGCTCCACAGTCAGACTCTTTTTCCACTTTATAGCAAAGACTGCTCTCAAATCGTTATCAGACTTTATTTCCTAATTAGAGAGGTGTAGGCAGTACAACAAGCACAATGCCAATAATGTGGTATTATCTATGGCTTATGGATGTTTATCTAGTATCTGCCAAAACTGTGACTTTTTTTCCTGCCTGGCATAATGTTTTGGCAGTCTTTTGACATCAAAAAGAGAGATAGCTAAGCCTCATCTATGCCTCAATGAAAATCAAAAGATAACACTCCTCTGTAAACTTGGAAAGCCGTTACCACTCAATACTGCACAGAAATTACAATGCAAAGAACAGGGCAAAGCAAAGATGGGATTTGATTTGAATGTTCTGCCTTAAGACCCCAGAATCACGTTCCATTCATGCATGTGTATGCGATAGAAAAGTTTTAGCAGCTACATGTTTTGCTAAGTAAACAACAGCAAGTTAAGACAGAAGAAAAGTATTCCCATTCCACTGACGTCTACCCAGGAATGTTATGCCTAGCAATAAGTTATGAATAGCTTTCATGTTCTGAAACTTCACAATGCTCTTAAAATTTAAGTTGCCTCTATTTAAGGAGTTTTTTTAAAAAAGTAAAATGAAACTATGAAAGTTGCAGAAGTGACCTCATGCTTTTCACTACACCTACAAAAATATTAGTGTTCTGTTTTTATCATCATGTAGCAGTTTACATTTGCTAACAAACATCAGTTTAATGAATCCACATGAAAAAAACTATTTTAAAATAATTTCTACCCAACTGATTAATATCTTGCAGTTCTAAAAGTTTAGTTTCAGTTTTTAATTTTTTTTGTCATCCAGCAATATTGTTTAAAGCCAAAGTCTCAGCTAAATTCCTAATGTGAATACGGAAAAAGAGAAATAGAAGCAATAAAGAAATTAGTCATGTCTGCTTGTCAAACTGTTTTCAATTTTGAATATGCATACAGAACGCAACACTCAAAATTTCCAGTTGCAATATCTTGCAATACCTTTTGCAAATGTGCCTGCATCTTTCAGAGTAGAGTGGGGAAGAAGGTCATAAAGACACCCAAGTTTGCAGTTTTGTTCTTAATGGAAAGGAGTGGAAATCTTCTGGACTTGTATCTGACAGGAGGATTTAGCTTTCGGATTGTATATGTAAAGTATTATCCGTGCACTTCAAAAAATATGCATGGCAGATCCTATGTAACAATATACACATACGTAACATATACATATAAAACAATAAATACATGCCATGACAAATCTAACAAACATTATGACAAAAATCTGCTCATTCAGGGCAGAGTATAAGAATAAGGGAGTTTCAGCCAAATTGTATCCTCATTAAGTACCTAAACCTGCAGCAAACTGAAGTAGGTGAAGATCTTTTAGGACATTTATAGAAACTGTCTCCTACTTACTGCGATGCTTCTACCTCCCTCCTACAGAGCTATCACTTGTGGGCTGGTGTGTAGATAAGGAGAGGGATTGTGGATTCTAAAAACAGACCTCCCTTGCACACAAATAAGCATAATTCCAGCTAAAAGGATCCCCGGGAGAGACAACAGCAAGAGAAAAAATACCACAGACAGCATACCAGCATGCATAACCTGAGGTTGTCTCAACAAAATTTCTGAAGATGTTGGGTATTTGATGGCTATATTTTCATTAAGTAATGAAAATATTCACAGTCCCAGCTTTCCACAACCACAGCTGCCTCAGCAGTTTAACCACTCCACTTACACGGCTCTGCAAGCCCACACTGCAGATGCTCTTTACCTGATTTGCAGTGGCACTACCATATTTTACTGGTGCAAGCACCAGGAATAGGAACTCATGTGGCTGTGCTAATTCCCACAAGCTCCCTGGTGTGTATTTCAGAGCTGTGAAGTATTCTTGCTGTGATTTTTTTAAAAAGTTGATACTTGCAACCTGCAAACCTACGTCCCAGACAAGGACATGCTCTGCGCGTATTTTGAGAACTGGCAGGAAGCATCTCATGATTACACTGCTTTCAGCTGCTCTCCCTCCTTGGCATCCAGCTTTCTAGCAAATTATTTTCCACTAATATTTCTGTGTGAAACTTCTAGTATCCTATATAGAAAATTTTCTTTCTGTGTGAGATCACAGGAATCTTAGAAAGTGGATCTTGTGGATCACTAGAGACAAAAGAGATGTATCAGATCAAGCACACAGCAGAGGGACAAGAGGCAACAGTCACAAGTTGCAGCAAGGGAAATTCCAGTTGGATATAAGGGGAAAAAATCTTGCCGTGCAAGTGGTTTAAGGACAGGATAGGTTGCCCAGAAATGTTGTGCAATCTACATCCTTGGAGACTGTCAGGATGTGATTGAACAAATTCCTGAGCAAAGTGAGCTGGCTTTGAAATCAGACTTCCTTGAAGCAAGAGGCTGAACCAGATGACCTGCAGGGCCCCTTCCACCTTCGGCTACGCTGCAGTGAACCCGCCCCATGTCCTTCCCACAGCATCACCCCTGAGCACAGCTGGCGTGCCAGGCTACATCCCGCAGCAAATCCTAGGAACAAACTTACCATGCGGCACTGCTCAATTCACAGTACAAAGATTTTACCAATACTCAGGCAAAACACTTGCTACCTTCATTTCACCCTGTTATTTCATGGTAAGCTTTCATGTGATGGTTATCATTTGATTCAAACTTGAGCTTTACAACTTTTAAACATATGAAGGATTCTTTTTTATTATCTCTAAAGCAATCATTCATATTTAAAGCTTAATCTTCCCTCTTAAATCACATCTAAACCCCAAAATGGTTTTACTTTTTCTTCTATTATTTCTACTGCTGTCCAAAAGCGGATGGTAAGGGTAAAATCTTGGCCCTTTTGCATTCAATGGGACTTTAAAAAATTGATTTTGATTAAATAAGATTTTATCCTATATCTCAGAGCTCTGTAAAAACGACCTTTTTCCCCCCCAATTTGCAAGACAACAGTGTGTACTTAGTACTGCACCAGCTAATTTTTAGGCAGCACCACTTGCCTAATTTTATGTCTACATGTAGGTCTGCCATACTACCTACAGAATTAATATCTGTATTTGGGATTATTTTTTCTCACATTTTAGTTAATATTTTTTGAAATTATCTCGATTTATTATTTTATAACTAAGATTGCAAACAGACAGTGCAATTCTGTTCACAGTTCTCCTCATTTGTCTCTCTGGAAACTCACTGTAAAATGTCTTCAACCTCTGCAGGTCTATTAACTAAGACTGGACTTAGTCCTATTCCCAGAAACCAATTCTAGTTTTATCTATATTCTGTGTCTGGACTCCCAGTTACACGGCCTGTTGGACAACTATTCACAACTCATGTCAGTTAATTATTTGCTGGCAAAAGTTCTGTATGTCCTTAATCATGACTCTTCTTCATTCTTTCTATTAGGGAAAATGCCAGTGCAGAATATACGCTAAAATATATTCTGACAGCATGTGACTTCCCAAAAGGAAGGCTGGCCACAAGGCCAGTCTGATTTCCTTGGTGATCTGCTTTTACCACGTCTGACTTTCTTTTATTAGATATATGCAAATTTAGATCTGTAATTATGGCTCCTATTATCCCATCCTTTCTAATCTAGTGACAGATGTTCCCTCTGGGATTTGGTAGTTCTTAGGTACAAGATGAGAAAGATAAGTTTAGCAAGGTAAGTTATTAACTTGGATTGTCAACACACCATTGCCTGATAACAAGTAGAAAGGCTAGATGATCAGCAGAAATGGAAAAGGAAATTGTTATACCCATAGACACTGAGATTCTAACAGGGATGAAACAGTACATATGAGCACATATATGGAAAACCAGTAGAGAGCTGCCTGACGGATGGACGTATGTGCTCAGCAACATTATTTAGAAAAATCAAATTGGCTGGGAAAAAGAAAAAAAAGGAAAAAAACTTACACTGGGGGGAAAAAAAAGGAAGTAAAATGGAATTTGTTCTTCACATCAACCAGCTTGTTTTTCCAGGCTTTCTCCCTCCTTCCCAGATTTCTCTCAAGCTTACTTGACACAAACTGTTTGGAAGATAACAGGTTTGTCTGAGAGTGCCAGGAGGCACAAGTACCCCCTTATTTTAGGAAACAAGGTTCTGTCTTCAACATGGGCAGTTTAGGTCATTCTGTAGCGTGTATGTTTAGGATCATACAGAAAGTCCCAAAGAAGTGATACGAAGCTGCAGAAGACTGAAAGGAGAACATCTCAAAGGAGGGGTTCTTAATATGTGATTATTCTAGAAAACATGGAAACAGGGCTCTACTTCCAACAATAGTCAGAGGCAGCAAAGAACCAAGCGGGGGAATCTGGCTACGTGCTGTCATCTATTTGGCCTTAGCAATCACGGTGAGGCAAACCCTCATACATCAGTTTTACATATTGAAGCTGGAGTGCTGGTTCCAGTATAAGAGAAGAGGGAGCAGGGAAGAGATGAAGTACTACAAATATTTTTTTCTGGTAGTAACACTCCATAGAAACTGTAACAATTCATAAAGATTCCTACAGCAACTTCTTAATAAAACAGCACACAACTAACATAAAAAACCCCAGAGTTAAATCAAGCTTTCTGTGAATCAAGCCTCTAGGCTAGACTGCATCTTCCCTGGCCAGTACAGATTTCTGTCTGAAATATGCTACTCCAGCTGGTCTAAATTTTCTGTGCCAGTGTATGTTTCTGGGTAGACTAAGGCTCACCAGACTGCCACCCAGGCCAAACTTTGAGCTTAGGCTCCTTCAAAGCTGGGGCAAACAATATAGCTCTTTCACCCCACCTTTAATAAAACATCAGTCATCAGTCACTTGCAGAGGCAAACCACACTAATACACTAGTTTTCGGCAGAATAAGAAAGCACGGGAAGGCTTAAAGCAGAGAGAATGCTGTAGACCTGCTGGTCCCACCTACACTACTTTTTGAGCTTGCTGTTCAGGTCCACCCTGGGGCTGTAATACCCTTGCTCCCTCCCTACTGCAGGCCCTTAGGGCACATCCGTAGCCTCTGAAGCACATCCACGCTGCAAGCAGCTTTCCCGCTTCTGTCCCACAAACCACTGAGGCTTGTTTCTAGCCCCTCATAGCAAAAAAAAAAAAAAAAAAAAAAGGAAAAAAGAAAAAAAGGGGGGTGCAAAGAGGGAGAGGGAATGTCAGCCAGAGACAAGTTCTCCAAGCTGTCAACCACTCATTTCCATGGCCCCTCTCAGGCAGCAGCAGTACTTGTTTGTGCCCATACCTGGCATCCCACACAGCTCTGGTAGGCTGGTCCCACGGACATGTGCATGTGCGTGCCTATGTGCACATGTGTGTATGTATACAGGCATATGCAGAAGGCTAATTTTAGACAGAAGGTTCTTGCCTGGATGCTGAGTCAGGGAACAAGCCACTCATTGTCAGGTAAACATGCTGCGTCCCCAACAGGAGGTAAAATAAGTCATTGCTCTCCAGGACAGCCCATGTTTAATTTCCTCGCTTGCAGAGGCCGCTGGCAGAGAAGAGGTGCCAGAGCCAGCCCCTCCGCAGCCTTCATGCTCCTAGAGCCATGTGGAGCACCAGACAGGCGAGCTCTCATCTCGAGTCCCCCACTCCTGTGTGCTCCGGAGCTGGCACCTAAGGGGAAGTCTTGCATGGAGATGGCAATGGAAGAGAATCAGTATTTAAAAAGCTGCTTACCTAGTGCTGGTCACCTCCAAATGAACGTATGTTGGAACTAGCGGTGTTTTGCTCAAGGAAACACAAGCCCCTCAGAAAGCCATGTGTCACTGTGTCCTTCAGATCAGCCTCTGGATCAAAACAACAGCTCTCTGCCTGGGAGATTCATGCATGTGACCTAGAAAGAAAAAGGCAGTGTAGTTGCTACAGGGAAATTCTGGGGGAAAAAAAGAACAACATAATGGCACTATAAGTTCCCTGTGACTGTCCTGCCTTCCTGCAGCTGCTGCCATCACCTGCCTAGTGTTCCCATCCCTGGGGGTCCTGGATCACTGTATGATCAAGCCAACGGGAGACTTTGATCCAGAGATGATCCAGGGAAAGCTGGGAAGGACTTTTTCCAAACACAGCTCTGGGTCTAACACTGATGAATCCCCATGTTCTCTGAATCCAGCTGACTCTGAGAAAAAGGGACGCATGCCCCACCTTCTCCAGAAGGGTGAAGAACCAAATGAGAGTAAACATCACGCACCTTGTGACACAGTGGTTTGGGTGGAAGTCCCTAGTTGTGGCCTTGTGGCCTGGCATGGCTGCCTGAGCATGGGGAGGGTGTGGACAGGGGGACAGGTGCTGCTCGCAGAGCTGGTGGTCGTCTATGCAGTCGCGTCCTCCAGCTCATGCCACATATGCATGCTGCAGCATGTTGGCTTGGGGACTACTGACAAGGAAAAAGGAACGGGTGCACAGCACAAAAGCAGGGGCGTGGGAGGGTTTGTGTCTGTGTGAGACGATACACACCTGGTTTAGATTTTGAAGTGCAGAGGTATTTTTTCACGGGAAGGCTGGTGTGATGCCATCACCTCTCTACCTTAACTAGAGACCTGGCAGGCTGACCCCTGTGACAAGCTGCAGCAGCGTGGGTTGCACGCTCCTGAGCTGTCCCACCCCTCCAGCAAAGCAGCTCTGCCAAGCAAAGGGGAGTGAAAGGTTGTCCAAGGGAAGTCCTTGTGGGGATGACAAGGTCTGTGTGTCCTGAAGGATGTTTGATGTCCTTGACAAAACCACTAGTGTCTGGCCTTCCTCCACATGCAGGCATGTCCACTCTTGCACAGCAGCTGCCGGCAGCCGTGTTCCTCATTCCCAGCTGGTGCAGCAGGGTTTGCCCCACACCACTGCTCAGCAGAGCAAGGGCAGGCGGGCGGGATGCTGGATAGCTGTGTGGCAGCAGCTCTGGCGGTAACAGCAGCTGGAGGGAGAAAATGGGGTGCCATGAGCATGCACATCGCCAGCAGTGGCTGCTTATGACTGCTGTGCATGGCCTGTGCTGTATGGCTGGTGGCTGAGCAGAGCCGAGTATCCTAATCACAACAATGTACACGAACTCTGCTTCTCTGTTCCATGGAGACTTCAAGGAGTCTTCATATGCCGCAAGCTGTAACCTGGGCAAAATCAAGAAAGACTTTAAAGCCCTGGGAGAGCAAGTGAAAAATATTGGTGCCCAAGTTATATTTTCCTCCATTGTATCAGTGGGAGGAGAGTGGGCGATGAGAAATAGGCGCATAATGGATATCAACTCCTGGCTTCATGGCTCGTGCCAACATGAGGGTTTTGGCTTTTATGACAATGGTATGTTCTTTGGTGACTATAACCTGTTAGGGAGGGATGGGATCCATCCCTAATGGGATCTAAGAGGGGCAGGGGAATTTCTGGTGGCAGCCTGGCCAACTTGGTGAGGCGGGCTTTAAACTGAAGGACTCAGGGGGAGGGGTCCAAAGTGGCAATGCTCGCGCCATCGCATCCAACTGGGGAGTAAGCCAGCCCAACCTGAGCAGCGACAAATGTTCCTTAGCTGCCTCCCAAGAAGGGAAGCAGAAGGCCAACCACCCTAAAGGTGTGTATGGCTATGATGGATCCTCCTGCACCCCTCCAGGGAAACCTGCGAACTCAGCTACCTCTCTGAAATGCCTGTACACCAACGCTCGCAGCGTGGGGAATAAACAGAAGAACTAGAGATCTGTGTGTGCTCACAGGGCCACGATCTCATAGCAATTACAGAGATGTGGTGGGACAGCTCGCACGACTGGAATGCTGTCATGGATGGGTATGTACTTTTCAGGAAGGACAGGCCAGCAAGGCGAGGTGGTGGAGTGTGACAGCAACTGGAGTGTATTGAGCTCTGCCAAGTAGAGGATGAAGAACAGGTCCTATGGGTAAGGATTAAGGGACAGGCTAACATGGGGGACACTGTTGTGGGTCCATACTACAGGCCACCTGATCAGGAAGAGGTAGTTGATGAGGCCTTCTACAGGCAGCTGAAAGTAGCCTCATGGTCACAGGCCCTGGTTCTTATGGGGGACTTCAACCACCCCAATATCTGTTGGAGGGACAACACAGCTGGGCACGCACAGTCCAAGAGGTTCCTTCAGAACACTGATGATAACTTTGTGATGCAGGTGGTGGAGGAGCCAACAAGGAGAGGTGTGCTGCTGGACCTCGTACTAACAAGCAAAGAAGGTCTGGTTGGGGATGTGAAGGTTCGGGACAGCCTTGGCTGCAGTGACCACGAGATGGTGGAGTTCAGGATCCTGCGTGGAGGAAGCAGGGCACTAAGTAGGATTACAACCCTGGACTTTAGAAGAGCTAACTTTGGCCTCTTCAAGCACCTGCTTGGAGGAATCCCGTGGGTTAGGGTTCTAGAAGGTAGGGGGGCCCAAGAAAGCTGGTCAATATTCAAGCATCACTGCCTCCAAGCTCAAGAGCGGTGCATCCCCAGGAGTAAGAAATCGGGTAAGGGAGGCAGGAGACCTCCATGAATGAGCAAGAACTACTGGGTAAACTCAAATGGAAGATGGAAGTCTATGGAATGTGGAAAAAGGGACAAACCACATGGGCGGAATACAGGAACGCTGTCAGGGTATGCAGGGATGTAACTAAGGTGCACCTGGAATTTAATCTGGCAAGGGATGTCAAGGGCAATAAGAAGGGCTTCTTCAAATATGCCAGTAGCAAACGGAAGACGAGGGAAAACGTGGGCCCTCTGCTGAATGAGGTGGGTGCCCTGGTGACAAAGGATACAGAGAAGGCAGAGTTCCTGAATGCATTCTTTGCTTCAGTCTTTACTGCTAAGGCTGGCCCTCAGGAATCCCAGACCCTGGAGGTAAGAGAGGAAGCCTGGAGAAAGGATGGCCTTCCTTTGGTCAAGAAGGCTCGGGTTAGAGATCATTTAGGCAAACTGGACACCCACAAATCCATGGGCCCTGATGGGATGCACCCACGAGTGCTGAGGGAGCTGGCAGATGTCATTGCCAAGCCACTCTCCATCATCTTTGAAAGGTCATGGAGAATGGGAGAGGTGCCTGGGGACTGAAGGAAAGCCAATGTCACTGCAGTCTTCAAGAAGGGCAAGAAGGAAGACCTGGGAAACTACAGGCCAGTCAGCCTCACCTCCATCCCTGGAAAGGTGATGGAGCAGCTCATTCTGGAAGCCCTCTCCAAGCATGTGGAGGAAAAGGTGATCAGGAGTAGTCAACATGGATTCAGCAAAGGGAAATCATGCTTGACCAATTTGATAGACTTCTGTGATGCCATGACTGGCTGGGTGGATGAGGGGAGAGTGGTGGATGTTGTCTACCTGGACTTCAGCAAGGCTTTGGACACTGTCTCCTATAACATCCTCATAGGTCAGCTCAGGAAGTGGGGGTTAGATGAGTGGATGGTGAGGTGGATTGAGAACTGGCTGAATGGCAGAGCTCAGAGGGTTGTGATCAGTGGCGCAGAGTCTAGTTGGAGGCCTGTGGCTAGTGGTGTTCCGCAGGGGTCAGTACTGGGCCCAATCTTGTTCAATTTATTCATCAGTGACCTGGATGAAGGGACAGAGTGCACCCTCAGCAAGTTTGCTGATGACATGAAACTGGGAGGACTGGCTGATACACCAGAAGGCTGTGCTGCCATTCAGCGAGACCTGGACAGGCTGGAGTGCAGGGAGGAGAGGAACCTCATGAAGTTCAATGCAGGCAAGTGCAGGGTCCTGCACCTGGGGAGGAACAACCCCATGCACTGGTACAGGTTTGGGGTTGACCTGCTGGAAAGCAGCTCTGTGGAGAAGGATCTGGGAGTCCTGGTAGATGACAAATTCACCATGAGCCAGCAATGTGCCCTTGCAGCCAGGAAGGCCAACAGCAGCCTGGGGTGCATTAAGAAGAGTGTGGCCAGCAGGTCGAGGGAGGTTCTCCTCCCCCTCTCCTCTGCCCTAGTGAGGCCTCATCTGGAGTCCTGCATCCAGTTCTGGGCTCCCCAGTTTAAGAAAGACAAAGCATTACTGGAGAGAGTCCAGTGGAGGGCTACAAAGATGATTAGGGGACTGGAGCATCTCTCCTATAGGGAAAGGCTGAGGGAGCTGGGGCTGTTTAGCCTGAAGAAGAGAAGACTGAGAGGGGACTTCATCAATGCTTATCAATATCCCAAGGGCGGGTGTCAAGAGGACAGGGCCAAACTCTTTTCAGTGGTGCCCAGTGACAGGACAAGGGGCAACGGGCACAAACTGGAACACAGGAAGTTCCGCCTGAACATGAGGAAAACTTCTTCACTGTGAGGGTGACAGAGCCCTGGCACAGGCTGCCCAGGGAGGGTGTGGAGTCTCCTTCTCTGGAGATATTCAAACCCCGCCTGGACACAGTCCTGTGCAGCCTGCTCTAGGTGACCCTGCTCTGGCAGGAGGGTTGGACTAGATGATCTCCAGAGGTCCCTTCCAACCCCTACCATTCTGTGATTCTGTGAGGGCACAGAGACGCTCAGGTGTGGAGATAAAGGCTGTGCTGAACTGTTTTGTTGGATGTATTGGTAAATCACAGCCACTCTGACATGGCCATTCCCAGGGGTGATGTTGAGGGTGGACTCCGTAAGACTAGAGGTTTCTGCCCAGAGTTGCACTTGAGAGTGTCCCTGATGCCCTGGGTGTGATCCAAGACAGGACTTCACAGAGCTGCCAGATGAAGTCGTGAAGCTGTGGTAAAGCATTTGGGGCCTCATCGCCTCTTTAGTGATCTTGAGCCCTTTTGTTCCTTCTCCCTCAGGTTCTCAGCTATAAAAGAAAAATAAATATGCCTTATGTCTCAAGCATACTTTTAAGTTAAGCCTGTTAATTACTATAACATTACAGTTATTATGGTAATGAAGCCTATATAAGCTGATAAGAAATTCTGCTGTGCTTAAGCAGAGGAAAACATCATTAAACAGTTGTCAGTAGAAACTGTAAGTATCTTGGCTTCTTCACAAAGCAAACCATCCAGTGCTGTGATCTAAGTATGCGTATCCCACACAAGCTCAGTCCACATTGCATGAAAATAGGCCTTTTTGCAAGACCGTATGTTTATACACTACAGCGTGGGCCAACGCGAGCTCTGTCTGCTCCTACTCCAAGCTAAAAACCCAACAAGGCTGTATTAGTGCAGATAACACAAAAATGATCAGAGGGCTGGAGCACCTCTCCTATGAAGACAGGCTGAGAGAGTTGGGGTTGTTCAGCCTGGAGAAGAGAAGGCTCCGGGGACACCTTATTGCAGCCTTTCAATACTTAAAGGGGGCTTATAAGAAAGATGGGGAAAAACTTTTTAGCAGGGCCTGCTGTGATAGGACAAGGGGTAATGGTTTTAAATTAAAGGAGGGGAGATTTAGACTAGATATAAGGAAGAAATTTTTTACAATGAGGGTGGTGAGGCATTGGACCAGGTTGCCCAGAGAGGTGGTAGAAGCCCCATCCCTGGAAACATTCAAGGTCAGGCAGGATGGGGCTCTGAGCAACTGATCTAGTTGAAGATGTCCCTGCTTATTGCTGGGGGGTTGGACTAGATGACCTTTAAAGGTCCCTTCCAACCCAAACCATTCTATGATTCTATTATTCTCTTCTACTCCGATGCAACAACAGCCAATCTGGAGAAAGTGGTCTGAAGCAGCAAAAAAAGCAGCAAGTGAGAGGAGGGAAGCATAGCTCTCCTATGCCTATGATGGCTGTTTGCTAACTTCTGTTGATAGGAATATTGCAGTGCTTTTTACTGAAGTCAGAGGAAGTCAGCTTTAAAAGAAGAAAATAATGTTTAAAGAAAGGCTGTTTGCCTTCACACCAGACTGACTTTTCACAGTCCGTTTCTATATATCTGAAGCCAGGCATTGATAGTGGGAGCCCTGGCACGGAGTGCCTCTCTCAAGTGAGCGGCACTGGCAGCTGCTGCTGCTGTGGACTCCACAAACAGGGGAGCAAATCCTGCAGCCTCTGTGCAGCCACAGCTCCATCGCTACAGACCACCGCATTTGTCCTAACTTACTTTTTCGTTTTCCTCCAGTGTTTCAAAGGTCCAAACGCTCCTCAAAAGATTTCCACTTCTGAAAAGATAGTAACTAATTGACAGAAGTCTGTAGCTGATAAAGTATATTCCTGAATAATCTGCTGGCATTTGTTCAAAAAGAAATATGATCTGATGTGAGTGCCTAAGGGGGTTCTTTAAAAATACTTTTTCTCTTCCAAAATGTCTACTGCTAGTGGATTTTACAAGAGAAAAAATTCCTTTCTCTTTTTAAAGAAAGACCTATGGTTAGACCTCCCCTTTTAATCCAGAAGACTTCTGACATTTTCTTGTTTAATACGTTGCTAAAGTATGCTGTTGACAGACACTCTGCCAGTAGTGATTTCCCCTGGGAAAGTGAAGTAGTATAGACTTCCTTCCTCATCTGAGAAAAAAAACCCTCTGAAATGTGTTTTTCCAGGCAGCTGGTCAAGGAAGCAGGTGTCAGGCTCATAAGAAAGTCTGCAAGTTCTGCATCATAGCCCCCTTCTTCCCCTGCTCAGCTGATGGCAACTCCCGACTCACACTGAGACCATTCCTTGTGTGAGTAAGAAAATACTTCCTTGTTGCCCTAAGGCACATTTAGCCTATACTATATATAATTTGACAGTCATTTCTGCTGCAAGTTATAAAAACAACTTCCAGTTCACGTTGTCTTTATTTCCTGCCACAGCTGTCATTCGTGGAAGCTAATGTCTCTCTGCAAGTTGTCTGGCTGCTTGTTTTGGATACTTGTCAGATTTGGCTGTATTTTCTAATTTTGTAAATCTCCGTCCAGCCTTCCTCCTCTCCTTTCTCCCCTGCAGCATTTACATCTATCCCTGACTAGTCCACTAGTCTCCCCCATTCATTTCCAGATCAGTGTCAAAATCCCCATCCATCCATGCATTTAAACCCTCCGAGGACTGGCTTTCCTTACACACTGGGCTCTGTTATGCTCGCCCTCGCCCCACTCCTCCTGCTCGTGCGGTACCAGCCTCCTCTCTGCGCCGCAGCACAATCTCCCCTTGTTGAAGCAGCCACCGCCGGCTTGCCTGCCCGAGCCATCTGGACCCGCAGCCCTCCACTCCACCGAGTCCCGCGGTGCTTGGCTCTAGGAGTCTATCTGCACGCCCTTCCCTTGACAATTAATTCCTTTCCTCCCTCCGCTGTTTTTCAGGCTGTAAATCAAGGATTACTATTGCACTCTGTGAAGCGTTTTAGAAAGCCAGCTGAATTGGGCGCTCTACCAATTGAGATGAGATCGTGTTGTATTTTATTGTCTTAAGAAGTGTTTGGCAGGCAGGTACTACATTGTGTACCATGGTAACAGCTGATGGAAGGGAAGATGTTATAAATATACACACCACACAGAAGTCACTTGAAAAGTTGGTATTTGCAAGGGTTACTTCATGGTGCTACATAAGACATCATTATTTGCTTCCTTTTATTATTTCCTTCTTTTATATACTCCAGCTTTGCAAAGAGGAAATAAAAAATGGCAGCTTCTCAAATTTGGGTAAATTTTGGCAAAAGTCAGATTTATAATGGTGATTATTGTACGCAGGTGGTTTCCTTCAGTAAGAGTTCAGAGTGCCTTTTGTTTTTCAGCAGATAGTGTGAGGTAAATTCCGAAGAACACAACAAAAGGAAATAAAGACGAAGGGAGAAGATAAAAACAAGTGGCACACAGACTTAGAGAAACAGATTTACTACCACAGACAAAGCACCAAAATCCTGTCAGTGCCCATGGGAGGTGCCAGCAATAAAATAAGAGCTCAGCTTGTCATTTGCCATCAGTTCTTTTCTTTAAGGTGCATTGCTCAAGGAGCTACTTTAGTCTGTTTTCCTACAGGTCTGTGTTTTTTGTCTCCTAAATCTTCACCTACTACTAAAGTAAACAAGTTACCCCCAGGCTTGCATGCATCCTCACCAGGTAAGAGCATGCTCAGCGCTTGGTCCAAGCTGGCCCTGGCCGCACGGCGATGCACGCCAGTCGGAGTGGTACAGGAGTCTTGCTGCTCCACTAACCGGCTACTGCCAAATGCTTAAGGAGGCTTCTTACATTTTACGTCCCAGATGAACCACTAATTTCATTCTCTCTTCTATCTGGCTACTCACTTTCATAAAACTTAAAAGAATTTATTTACCTTTAAGACTTCGGCTCCTCTTCCAAATACAGCTGCAACTGACCAACAGGCTTAAAACTTATTAGCGGGAAACGGGCAGGAAAATGGACAGATAGGAGTTAACAGGATCCCCAAGGCCTTGCTCTGGCAGGAGGCCGTGCTGCCGCTCGGATGGCATCACCACTTCATGTTAACTTTAGTACTCCTCACTGAGCAGGTCTGACACCGCAGCAGTTGCACCCTCCAGGTACAGCCAGAGCGTGTGTGAGGAAAGGAAGGCAGATGATCTTCAGTTCATGCAGCGAAGCGAGATACTCGAAACCGTGTCTGGGTCCTGGCTGTAGGGTTGGATCTGAAAAAAGACTTGCATTTTTAAAAAGATGTAGGAGGACTTTTCTTCCACGCCGCAGTCCAAAGCCTGCATGGTCAGTTTAAACTTGACAGGATCCCCTCGACTGAGCTGCCATTTGCACGGACACCGACAGGTCTATCTGCAGGGCATTTCTCAATCCAGCTGGCGTGACTATCGAGAGCTACGTCTGTTCTAGGAAAACTTCCCAATTCTGGGACACCAATAGATGACCCAGCCACGTCCCTTTGTGGTATCGAGATAAGGCCTGATCATCCCTGAGCCCCACAAAGAGAATCGGTATGTGTGCCATGGCAGGGAGATGCAGTACTCCTTGGCTAGGTGCCCGGAGCTGGGACTTTAGTCCCTCCTCACCAGGAATACAGTGTGGCAAAAAGGCTGGAGACACTATGTGCTTCCTTGGATCAGCATTTTGACCCCTCTGTTCCTCATGTTACCTTTTACAAAATACAGATGGTGATAACACTTCTGACTCGCCATTTCTTTCTCTCCTGGAAAGCAGCAGGGACTGTCTCTAAGCCTGCGTTTTGACTGCGCCCACACAACCATACCTTGACACCATTTTGGACTTTTGCATGCTACTTGAATAAAAAAAAGCATAGTAATATTACACATTGCTAGTGACAGAAAAGTATCTGTATGCATGATGGGCAGTGACTGAAAACCTAGTTCCAGCTTTGAAACCCATTGGTGTAGCTGTGCCTTGCACAATTTCCAATCAACAGCACTTTTCTGACACTGGTAAGAAGGAGGAGAGGATGCTTGCCAAGGTCAGATGCCAAAGTGGGATAAACCTTGCTGAAAGGCCAGGCAGACTCCCTGCTGGTCCCTTTCAGTTACAGTCAAGGAAAATCTGCTGAGCTAGGTAAATCGCTAGTGACAAGGACATTTGTTCTTCCCCAAGAACCGGTTCATACATGTGACAAAGCACCAGAAAGCAGACAGCAATATTCTTCTGCCGCATGGGAGTCAGTAGAACATGTGTCCAGCCTGCTTGCCACTTATTTCTAGCTTGAGTATATATACTAATCATAGCTGGTGTATACTTGGTCTTCTTCCAGGAACCTCTAGAGAGTAACAGAATTAGATCTTCAGTGAGCTAAAAACACCAACTTCGGCCAGTATTTTGTGAGACTGTTGGCCTGCTGCAGTTTATAAGGAATTAAGGGGTGTTCCTCCATGAAGGTCATACGGCCTACAGCCCAGCTGAAGGGCCTCTACACTAACGCCCACAGCATGGGCAACAAACAGGAGGAGTTAGAAGCCACTGCACTGCTAGAAAGCTATGACCTAGTTGCCATTACTGAAATTTGGTGGGACGAATCCCATGACTGGAGTGTGGCTATCGATGGCTACAGGCTGTTCAGAAGGGACAGGCAAGGAAGAAGGGGCGGAGGCATTGCCCTCTACATCAAGAAATGGATGGAGTGTGAGGAGCTGTCTCTGAAGAACAGCCCCGAGCAGGTTGAAAGCTTATGGGTACGAATCAGAGACCGAGGCAACAAAGGGAACCTTGTGGTTGGGGTCTACTACAGGCTGCCCGATCAAGGGGAGCCTATTGACAAAGCCTTCTTGCTCCAGCTACAGGAGGCATCGCACTCGCAGGCTCTCGTCCTGCTGGGGGACTTCAACCACCCCGACACCTGCTGGAATAGCAGCACGGCGAGCTGTAGGCAATCCAGGAGACTCCTGGAGTGCATGGAGGATAACTTCTTAAGCCAGGTAATAGACAGCCCTACCAGAGGGGATGCGATACTGGACCTGATGGTCACCAACGCGAGCGAGCTAATCGGTGACATCAAGACTGGAGGCAGCCTGAGCTGCAGTGATCACACGCTGGTGGAGTTCACAGTCCTGAGGGATATGGGTCAGGCAAAGAGTAAGGTCAGGACTCTGAATTTTAGGAAAGCAAACTTCCAGCTCTTCAGGGAGTTAGTCAGTAGGACCCCCTGGGAAACTGCCCTCAGGGACAAGGGAGGAGAACAGAGCTGGCAGATCTTTAAGGACACTTTCCATAGAGTGCAAGAGCTCTCGGTCCCCAGGTGTAAGAAATCAGGCAAAGAAGGCAAGAGACTGACACGGCTGAGTCGAGACCTACTGGTCAAACTAAAGGGCAAGAAGGAAATGCACAGGCAGTGGAAGCAGGGACAGGTGTCCTGGGAAGAGTATAGGGACACTGCCTGGTTGTGTAGGGATGGGGTCAGGAAGGCCAAGGCACAGCTGGAGCTGAACTTGGCAAGGGATGTGAAGAATAACAAGAAGGGCTTCTAAAGGTGTGTCAGCCAGAAAAGGAAGATCAAAGACAGTGTACCCACCCTGGTAAGCAGGACTGGCAAACTGGTATCAATGGACGAGGAGAAGGCTGAGGTACTCAACGCCTTTTTTGCCTCAGTCTTCACTGCAACCTCTCTTCCCACACCTCTCGAGTGGATGGACTGCAAGATGGGGACTGGGGGAACAAAGTCCCTCCCACTGGACAAGAAGATCAGGTTCGTGACCACCTGAGAAACCTGAACATACAGAAGTCTATGGGACCTGATGAGATGCATCCCTGAGTCCTGAGGGAATTGGCTGATGTAGTTGCCAAGCCACTCTCCATGATATTTGAAAAGTCACGGCAGTCAGGTGAAGTCCCTGGGGACTGGAAAAAGGGAAACATTGCACCTATTTTCAAAAAGGGTAGGAAGGAGGACCCTGGGAACTACTGACTTGTCAGCCTCACCTCTGTGCCTGGGAAGATCATGGAACAGATCCTCCTAGAAGCTGTGCTGAGGCACATGGAGGACAGGGAGGTGAAAAGCTGGACATGAGCCAGCAATGTGCGCTCGCAGCCCAGAAAGCCAACTGTACCCTGGGCTGCATCAAAAGAAGCGTGGCCAGCAGGTCGAGGGAGGGGATTCTGCCCCTCTACTCCGCTCTGGTGAAACCCCACCTGGAGTCCTGCATCCAGCTCTGGAGCCCCCAACACAAGAAGGACATGGACGGGCTGGAGCGGGTCCAGAGGAGGCCACAAAAATGATCAGAGGGCTGGAGCACCTCTCCTATGAAGACAGGCTGAGAGAGTTGGGCTTGTTCAGCCTGGAGAAGAGAAGGCTCTGGGGAGACCTTATTGCAGCCTTTCAATACCTGAAGGGGGCCTGCAAGAAAGATGGGGAAAAACTTTTAAGCAGGGTCTGTTGCGACAGGACAAGTGGTAATGGTTTTAAACTAAAGGAGGGGAGATTTAGACTAGACCTAAGGAAGAAGTTTTTCACAATGAGGGTGGTGAAGCACTGGCACAGGTTGCCCAGAGAGGTGGTAGAAGCCCCATCCCTGGAAACATCCAAGGTCAGGCTGGACAGGGCTCTGAGCAACCTGATCTAGTTGAAGATGTCCCTGCTTATTGCTGGGGGGTTGGACTAGATGACCTTTAAAGGTCCCTTCCAACCCAAACTATTCTATGATTGTATGATTTTATATCCAAACTAAATCCTGCCAGTAACCTGGACAGAAGTTTAGCATGTTACATAAGTGGTTTGCAGTCATGCGAACCTGTCTGCACAAAGCCAAGAATGGGTTTCTCATTTATTTGGAGGGAAAGCTCATGAAATGTTCCATTTCCTATCAGTATTGCCTTTTACGGGTGATTTTCAATGACAGTCTTAGGCTCCCTGTTATGCTGATGATTAGTGTGTGAGTAACAAGCCCTTTAAGAGATTAGAGCATTCAGTTGAAGCCATAGCTGCAAGTGTGAGTGAGAGCTAGCAGCCTGATAGAGAGGAGACACAGAGATCTCTCACAGTTCCTTATGTTATTTTCCCTGTAATTAAAATAAAGAGTCATCCTAGTTAATAAGCTTTGAGTCAAATTTCCCTTTAGCCACGATGAAAGAACACTGGCATTAATAAACTACACATGTAACTGCCAGTGAAACCCTAGAAATTACAGCTGAAATAAGAAGCGACCCTATCTGAGTGCAGCTGCATTTTGCTCTCCTGCAATGTAAATGCATTTTTTACAAATATGTTCCTGTATAATGCAGGTTTTACTTGTAAGGACTTACTTTTGATGTAATCAAACTTACATTCAAAGCAGATTCAAAAGGCTCCCAGTGCACAAGCTGAGAAAATATGAGCAAGACTAAAGCAGAAAGTATATACATTATCTAAAATGATTTAAGGAAATGAAATGAGCTGTGCTGTGAAAACTAGAACTACGCAAGCTTCGTCTTCTAAGGATTTGTATGCATTGCTCCATAACCTTCTCCTCAAGCAGTTTCCTTCAAATAAACCCAGCTCCCTACAACTCATTTCTCCTCCCCTGCCTTTGTCCTCCACGCCATGAAGGGCAGCAGGTGTTGTAAGCCAGACAGCCACTGTCAAAAGCAATATATAACAGCAAAGCTTTGCCTGCCTTTCCCTCCATGGGGTATTCATTTGATTCTCTCTCTTCCACCCAGACGCTGAGTTTCAAAAAACTTGTAGGACTGCTCTTGCTCACTTTGCAGACTTCTCCTTCTGTACTGCTTTTGCTTGAAATCTGTGAACAGGTATTGGGATGGAGAGAGGGAGAAATGCCAGCAAAAATAGACACGTAGGCATATAGTCAATGAGACTGGAAATGTCTTCTTCCATTAGAAAGTCTGGCTAAAACCAAGCAAAAGTTATTTATGAGTCAGCACAGCGGAGGCACTCCCTGAGGTAAGAGAGATGTTCTTGAACCACATGGAGAACAAGATCAGTATTGCTGCTTAGCCCATTATTTTATCACTCCCTGTATGCTGACCCCTCTTGTTTTCCTTTCCCTGACCTGCTGCTTGGAAAATTGGGTGTTGATTATACGATCATTCAAGAACTTCGAATGTAACGTAGCTTTTGAGGTTAGTGAGAAAGGAAGCACAGCTATTTCCGTATCTTTAACAGCTACAATAGTCTACTAATTTGCTGTTAATAATAGACTTTCATTTAGGCTTAGTTACCTTACCAGAGTGTTTCTGATGTGTATTTGTACGTCTTATGTGCTACTTTCAGCTGTTGCGGTCTTAAGTTAAAGATGGGCCACAAGTATTGCATTCCTGAGAAATAGCCCCTGTGATATTTTGCAGTCAGGGTATCTGTGTTGCCAGGCATGCTCCATAGTGAAGTGATAGGCATATAACAAGCTGGTTGTCTGGCTGCTACATACCACAGATTAGTTGTCATGCCTCGGTCAAAACAACAAAGCGTGAAATACTTTTCCCTTTACTGAGAAATACAGCATATCATAATAAAAGACAGGCTCCTCTCTGCTTTTACAGAAGAAACTTCCATCATACAGTTTTTCTTAGGAAACTGTCTGAACAGTCAGACAAAAAGAAGAATATCTGTAGCATTGTGTCTCCATAATTTGTCTTGAGTTACATGAATTAAGAATATCACTTGTATCTCTTCTGTCATAAGATAAAAATGACCACAGATGAATGTAAACCATTCATTTTTATGGAGTCCATGTTGAAGAGAGTTTCATCAACGTCACCACATGCTGTAATTTGCATCTGGATGTATTTCAGATGAAATAGGGCTAAAATCACAAGTAACTAGGCAACTCCCCCTCATATTCTGGGGGTTTGTGCTATTCCACTACACATATAGAAAGTGTTGGGCTTGTGAATGATGCTAGTAGGAGTACAACTGTAACAGAAAGACAGCTAACACCTTTTCAGATTTCTTGAATGTGGCATTTCCTAATCCACCTTCAGAAACACTTGAAACTCTTTGCATCTTTTGCCCAGTTTTTTAGAAATGTTAATTAGGTGTGTAACTGATCTGCGGGAGAATTCTCAAAGGTCATTTAAAGGACAAGCTTTGATGGGAACAAAAAATGTACAGTACTAAAGAGGCTGTTTACATCAGTTCTAAAAAAAAGTGCAAAACTTTCTCTTCATCTCATAGAAACACTGGCATTTTGCCTCTCTTGGTACATCGTACATGAATTGTAAGATCAGAACAAACCCTGCCTGAGACGAATCTGCAACAAGGAAAAAGTTAAACAAATTTTTCACAAGCAAACAAAAAAAAGAAGAATCCAGAGGACAATCTACAGCTCACTGAATCAGTTCTGTGTGTAATTTGTGAGCCACTTTTTATACTAAGTCTGGCATTAACAGGTTTAAAAAAATTTTTTGGGGTCATTATTGTACCACAGTTTTCATGTGTATTCTCCTGTTCATTTACTGCGGAAATGTACAATAAATCCTTTTGCTATACCATTTGAAGAATGCATTAGGATAATGGTAGGCTTGCTTTGGACATCCTACAGTAATTGTCACTTCTCATCTACTGAGTCATTTTCCAGGTTATTAAAAGGGGACAGTCACCAAGGCCTTGTAAAAACCTACCTTGTCCGTCATTGGCTGAAAGCCCTTTCAAATACCTGTCACAGTGGTAATTGCAGTGTTGCAGCAGCTGTGATGGTCTGAGGACATAGATGAAGAGAGGTCTGTGGGAAGGGAGAGAATTTATTTTAACAGGCCAACTAGTACAGCTGGAAAAGGTATACCAAGCTTGCAAGGCCCATATCCCATAGAAACATTAGAAGCAAAATTAAAATCTAAATACAGGTCCAATAAAAGGAAGATGATACCTAGCGAGTAGCAAAGGTTAAGATTCTCACTGGCCTTACCTTCACGCTTGATGGAGGTAAAAAGGAGCAGCCTCAATGCTAGGAATATCTTTCTGACTCTGGTTCCTGCCAGGTCTTTCACCCACACCTCCCTAGGACTAGCTCTTTGAACTCAGCAGACACCCACTGTCCAGTCTAAAGCTGAATTCATACCCGAGCATGCCACTGGCTGCATCTCCCCATCTTCCAGCAGGAGAGCATCTTCTTACTGATATAGGATTTCCACTTAGTTTTATGCATCTTTTTCTTGAGCTTTGTTGCTAACTTGCAAGGAACTTTTGTTATATAGAGAACAGTGAGCATGCACCACAAGGGACCACTCAAAAATCACAAGTAATGCTTAAATGGGAAATGTGCATTTTAAGGTTACTGCATGCATGGAGATTTTGGCAGTTGATTTGAAAAGAGAACAGAAATAGAATTACGTATGAAGCAGTGAAGAAAGCACTCAGTGTGAAGGAAGGCTGATGATACAAATTTTAGATCACATGAAAGAAGAAACAGACTTCTCTGTAGTACCCTTTTATTCTGCCCCTCCATGGGCTTAGATGCCTTGTCTTTTATGTTTATGTCAACAGTCTGCTGCTTGTTTCAAGTCTGTTTATTTTTGTGACCCATAGACTCATACAGACACTGGTGAAAAACCATGAGCTAGGGAAGCTCAGGAGCTTGCCCGTGTGCCAGGGTGGGAGATGTCCCGGGGCAGAGCTGCGGCAGTCATTGCACCTTATGGAACTGGCTTTTGCAAGAGGGACAATGAATGTGGAACTATTTTCAGAACAAAACAGAAAACTTGTGTTCAGCTTGGCTCAAAGCTAAACAACACAACTACTCCCTCACGCAAAGAAAGACCACAAAGATCACAACCAGAAATGCACTCACAGCACCTCTGCCACCTAACCAAACTATTCTTCAAAACGTTGGGAAGGTGACCAGGAGAGAAACATATTAAAGTGATGGAGTGAGATGCATCCCCTGACAGACACATGACAGACAGAGTAGACACAAGACAAGCTTATGAAGAAATCCTGTGTGCATACTCCATAAGGGACTACCCAGGGCACACATCTCCGTGCTTCATGATGAAGAAGTACATTCAGTCACTTTTTGGGTGGTCCTGCCATACTCCATCTCCTCAGTTTTCTATGCCAGTTCACGTGCTATTTGGGGCCTCCACAGTGGGGATGAAGTGGTTCATTTCTCTTTGATCTACTGGCTCTTGGTTTTTGTGGGCTTTTTCTTTTTTTCTCCCCAGAAATACACAAAGACTAAGAGATTGCAAAAAACCCTCACATATTGCCCAGGCCTTCAGAGACATTTTACTCAATGACGAGAGCTGCCTGGCCCAAGGACAAAGGTATTTGCTCAAGCACATCAGATTTACCACCCCATAGAAATGAAAGTGGCCAGTGCTGGAGTATGCTTCAGCAAAATAAAATTCCAGTGAAAAGATATCTTTATCCCCTGCACACATCCACCAGCTCCTTTGTTTCTGTTTCTGCTGATGATATGACGATGGAAAGCACATAAAAAACAAGCACAACTGTTCTTCAAATTCTCATGTTGTGATGACATAAAATTCTTCCTAGATTGTAAGATGAAACTGGAAGATACTATTGCTGTAGGTAAGAGAAAGAGAGGCCGGAGTTCCAGATAATGTGCAAAGGAACCTATGAAATAAGTAGCTCTAAAATGAAAAGTTTCGGATTAAAAGAGAGAATTGTTAAAGGGCTGATGACAATTTAGTTGTTAAAAGAAAGAAAAATCTGACATTTTATAAATGATGCTCAAGCCTGTCTCCAGCCCATAAATCTAATACGTGTACTGTAAGATCGCAGTAAAAAATCATGTTAGCGCAAATCTCCTTGAAATGGCAGTCATACCTGGCCAGTGAGTCCTGTGAATAGTTACAGCCTTCTTCCATTTCATGGGATTTGAGGAATCTGTGGCAGCGCTTCGGGGAGAACTTTTTCCCCAGTCTGAGAGGTACTTGCAGTGAGATTAGAAAGAGGATCTCCACAGTACATGGTTTTCAGTTCACTAACAACATCAGAGAGAAAGAAGGTGCCGCCCTGTATTAAGCAGCGAGGGATGGAAAATGCAGAATTTGAGGAGTGTAATTTGACGATGTGAAATTTCACAACAGGCACAGACCTAACTTAAAAGTGATCATCCACTAGAATGAAACAAAGCCAATTTGACATTTACCAGCGGCACACTAAAATTCACTGTTACTGGGACAGTTCACTTTAACAAAGTTAACAATCAACAGATTCCTATATCCAAGAGCACTAGTATACGGAGAGTAACGTGCCTTTCTTGTATTTTTTCACCTGTAACTTAAAGTAGCATAAGAACGATGTGTTTTGAATGAATGTTAAGGCAGAGAAAAGTGGATGACTTCTTTTTAATGAAAAACTATTTTATCGTTAAATGTGATGTGTAATTGAATTACATTGCTTTCTCCTCTTAAAAATAAGTGTAACTAAAATTAAGTGGGAAAATATGGCAACGTACATTAAAGCTTAAATATATTGTGACTTAAGAACATACTTAATGTTAAGATTCAGGCAGTGCATAATTACTACCAATATTTTAAAGAAAGTAAAAAAAACCCTAAACAACCAACCAACCAACCAACCAAAGAAAAAGCCACTGGAGTTAGAACTAGTTTGCTGAAGTGATAATCTGACTTTGGACAGATTCAGCCTCCTCAGAAAGTGCAGAAAGACTGTTTTCTTAATTTTATTTATTCAGCATGGGTTATGTCAATGAGGTATTCTCTCAAAGCTCAGAAACTGCAAGTTAAAAGGAAACTACGCTTTCCCCAAAACAAGGTGTGGAAGCCAGGAATCTATTAATTCTACCATCTGAAAGAACATAGGCCCTGTGCCAGCAAATGTCCAGATCAACAAAGTATTTATGGCTTCTAGAAAGAACTTAGAAACCTGAAGAGGAATTAGAAGCCTAAGTATTTAATTAATTCAGTTCTATAATGTTTCATTTATTTACAAAATTGCTCTGCTTTAAGTGCAGAAACTAAATAACATTCAAAATGAAACCTCAATGTGCAAAGAAGTGTTGAATGGCTCAGGTGACAGTGCACAACGAAGCCTGTCCATAAAGTCTTCAGAGCCATCCTGGGAAAATTAAAGGGCCACAGTTCTGAAATCCTGGACAGCACATTAACATGTTTGCTCTCAATAAAGAACTGTTTCTAAGAAGAACAGGGTTAAATATACTAAGGTAGCATGTAGAAGGGCAGGCATACTAGTAGAAAAGCAAAGAGGCGGTGAAGCACCCCTACGCCTCAGGTATAACCACTTGAGACAATACAGGAAGGTATGTCCCGTGGCAAGGCTTCATGGCTACGCAGAGACCTGCCTAAACACTTGGTTAACGTTAAAGGGACAACCTTCCTTCTTAGTAATGCAGCTGAGAGAGAATGAGTTTCTCTTTGCCTTCTCCCTAAACCTCATCCCATCTTACACTGTAGTAAAAAGCTGCGTGACAACGTACTGTAATTTTGATGCAGTACAGTCCGCCACATAAATGTAAGTGGGGCAGGGAGAGCCCACAAGACATGCTACGATTCAAAACCTTTGGAGACATTCAAGAAGCAAGTCAGCGGTGATCAAGGTTGCCCTCCATCATTTTCTGTTAGCTGTGGACTTCAACTTGCCATCTCTCAGACGATGTAAGTTTGACTTGCTTTATGTACTTCACAATAGAGATCAAGTTGCATATTCCATCACCCGGGCCATGACTCTAAGTATACTAAACCTATCATCCTTAATTAGTTACTTAATTAATTACCTCATCCATCAGAAGAAGAAAGAGATGCAGAGTGGAATGAAGCTAACTGGTGCTTATTTGGCAATAGTTATGATTTTTCATCTCTAAACATCCAACTAACATGATGATGAATGCAGGGAAGTGGTTTATGAATATTTCATATTTTACAACTTAAAAAAATACCTATAGTGTAATACTGCTTCTGGTATAGAAATAACCATTACCAAAATGTATGAACAATTCCCAAGCCTCCAATGTCAACATGCCATAAGACAGCCCAGCTGAGAGCAAATATGAGTATGGCTTGCATCAGGAAAGTTTCAGTCTCTCTTTATTTGCTTTATGAGAATTAACAGGAGATCTAATAAAACAGATTTTAAAAGAGCGAAACAGATCACAAACAGGCAGTTTCTGCTCCCTGTTAAACTGAATACGTTTTCATTGCCACATTCAGATGACAAGTAGCTTTGATCTTCCCCTGATAAGCAAATGGCCATCTCTTGGAAAGAACACATTTTGAGAGATGAATAGCTCATGTACATACCTTATCTACTTTGAATTGATTCAGTGCGGCTTTCTCAAAGCAGATTTAAAGCTGAGAAAATGCTAAGGTGATCTAGTTGTACAAGCCAGAAGCAGTTAATTTTGATCAGCAAAGTCTCAGCAAAGTAAGAGATGTTAAATGAAATACTTTAAGCCTCTTCAGCCTATTTTGAAAAAGTGAACTGAGTCACTCTGATAGAAGCAGAGTATTTTCAACACTGTTGAAACAGAGTTGATTGAACATCTCTGTGTTTTGAACGTGGGTGGAGCTATCCTCAATCTGTATCTAACTTTAATGCATTAAGATGATCTTTCATTCGTTCTCATCAACAAAAAGAATGTAGCTGTCAATCAGAAATCCCCAGCAGAACAGGGAGAAAGCTGATCAAAACCAAACTTATTTCCTTTAAAACTAAACAAGGAACAATGGCAACCTGCTCAGAATGGCTCTGAAAGGATGAGGCATACAACAAAGATCCAAATTTTGTTCCAAATAAAGAGCACTTTATGACATGTGAACTCCAAATTATATTAAGCAGTGACTTAATACAAATAAAACTGATCTGTGGAGGGTTATGTAAACATCACACTACAATTAGCCATCATCATTTTCCATTGTAACTGTTCGTAGGAATATCCATTCTTACCACGCTGGCTGGAGGCCAGCTACCAATAGTTATACAAATACATTCAAGACCAGGAAATCCTAAACTGTTACTTCTCAGTAGTGCCCATTGTCACTGAACTTGATGACGCCAGGACTTTGGCTCCATAGCAATGAGGCCATATACACCACGTTCACTAGCAGCCTGCTTCCTACATCTTTCCTAGCCGTAGCACAGGGTTAGCACATCATGGTAGTTTGGACTTTGCAAACTTTCTATAATCCAAATTTTTGTCACGGGCACATAAGAAAATACTAGTTATTGATTAGGAAAAAAAAAAAAGAACCTCATCTTTCCGGACCTTTTTTCTCACATATCCTCCATCCCTTCTCTGTTTTGTCACATTGTAGAAAGACATGTTACACTCTTTCCTTTTGTTCACTTTGCCTGAGCAGACACAGACCTCTGTGTCCTATGACCAACCTGCTTCTTCAAGGATGTCCAGGCTCTACCAGCTCTGCAGTTTGGACCATATTTAAGTCCAGGAAATTATTTCCTGTAGTAATGATGGATTTGAAACAGACTTAAACTTGCCCATCACTGACAGCCTCTCCTTAGTGTTGGCAACCACTGCTGCCAATTCCCTCCCAAATTATTTGCTACCCTGCATTTCCCTCTCCTTTTCTATCTCTGCTGCCGAGATAATGCTCCTTTGTTTCCAGCCTTCCCTCTCTTCCACTTCTCCCCTTAAGCCTGTCCCAGTGTTGCCGCCTTTCTATTTCCCACGCCACTGAATACCTTCTTTAATTTCTTCAGTGGCTTTTTTTTTTCTCTTTTCTATATGTTTGAAGCATCCTCTCCACCTGCACAGTTCTCTGTCTCTTCACGTCCTATTTCCCTTCATGGTTAGTAGAATGTTTTATCTGTTACAAAGCACCACAAACACTCAAGCTGCCATATAAATTACACAACGTGCCAATGAAAATAAAGAAAAGAAAATACTGCAGCCCAAATACTCACTGCTCAGCTGCCAGAGCTTTCCTTGTTCTTTTAGAGCTGCCTCAGATGCTGACTCCCATTTATACCCACTTGATTGACCTGCTGGCACTGCCAAAACGGTGTAATGTGGTTTAGACATAAATCAGAGTCAGGCCATAATTGCACAGTGCAATGCTCTCTCTGAACAGAGTCCTATTCAATGGAATGGGGGCATTTGGGATCGGCGAAAGGGTTATCCACAGAAACAGCAGTGCCGCACCAGGCCCTCGGTGTCGCAGCTGCAGTTGCATGGACAGGATGGCCGTGTCTGGTCTGGGCCAGGAGCTGTTCCCCTGCACGCTCTCATAAGCTCTCCTCCTCCTCTTGGTGATGGCAAAATTATATTTCACCCACCATACAGTGGCATATGGCAGTAACGAGCAGCAGCTCCTCAAAACACATGGATCTTTTTGTTATACAACTTCCAGCTCACTACTATAATCATCCCTGTCCCTGCCTCCCCATCTCAACCCTTAACATTTCCTCAGGCAGAAGCACTCATGCCTCCATCCTCCCAGTGTCCGGCAGCAGCACCTTCCCGCACGGTGTAGGATAAAACACTTCGGTGGATAGAGCTAGTAATACCTCAAAACCTGACCAACAGAACCCCAACCAAACAGCACATGGCTCTGACCGATAAAAACATGCTTGCAATTTATATTCGCTTTGAAATGTATCCAAAAAACTCTCAAAAGCAAACATGTCATACAAAAATAGTATACATTTTTGCTATGCAAAAATGGTATGCTCTACTTCCTGGTTTAATGCTGTTGAAAATCATTCCAGCTTAACAACTCATCTCACAGGGTATAGATAGTGGGAAGAAATCTTTGCCATGGGATGCTTCTGAGGCCAGCTTTGTAAGCTTCAGAAAAGGATTAGACATTTGAATGGGAACTACGGGTCTCCACAGCCGCGATAGCTAATGCCCTGGACCTAACCGTCCCAGGGAGGTCGGGAATGGAAGCTTTCTCTGAGCCTCATGCTTGGTGTGCCCCTCTTGATTTGGCATGCAATGTCATGCTTTATCCTTTCCTAATTCAAGCTCTTCTTCCAGATCTGTTTTCTTTCTATGCAGCCACTTATTATTTACCTGACTCTGAGTCTCATTTACTTGGTTCCACAATAAAACAAACCCACTGTATCTTGAAGTGTGTGTTTGATCATAACACAAAGGGAGAATTGCCATGGTTTTACTATGAAGTGCAAAGTTCTTATTTTACAAGCACCACTTTGTCTTTTTTAAAAAAAAAAAAATTAATTCTGCTGCCCACAACCATCTTGTTATTCCTTTCAATGGCCATTCAGAGCATGCAGATTTACAGGATATGCATCATGTACTTTTATCTCAAGAGACACCTAGAAAGCTTTTGTGTCTCCATGATTACTAATAACTAAAGGTCACATAGCCCATCTTCCTGCAAATGAATCTCTTTCACACCTACTGTTGTCCGTTTCAGAACACATTGTGAATCCTAAAAATAACCAGAAATAAATGTCACCAGAATAAAGGCTTTTACCTCATGTTTAGAGAACCTATCTGTCAGTGCAGTAAAGCCTGCTGTCAGTATTTTACTATAATTTAACCCTGCATTTTACTATCTTGTTCACACCATTATTTCTAGATCTCTAAAAAACTATGCTAAATAATTCATATGGCAACTGCCTACCTCTGGAGTACATCCCAGATTAGCCATTCTTGTGAAGCTGTAATTACTGAGATTCGACCTGCAGAAGTTACTTCTCCTCTAGGGCAGACACTGTCCTTGCAGCTCTACCAGAACTGGCCTGGTGCGGGCTACTGCTTGAACTCTCAGCTGCTAGCTACCACTGCTCAGCTGAAGCAGTTAGCATACGCACTTCTTTCCCATTTCAGTCCAAAATCAGAGAGATTAGCTTACCCACAACAGGGTGGCAGTGTGAATTAAGCTGACTGCCTTGCCCCAAAATGGATTAGGCTCACTCACAAGACGAGCTGTAGCGACTCAGCAGTGTACGAAGATGGTCTCTCCCCTTCTGCTCTCTGCCTCTTAGCTGTTAGGTGCCGCGTCTTAGCTTGAGTCTCTGTGTGATTTGCATAGACCCCATCTGCCGTCTAGACGGCACCCAGGAACTCACAGTTGCCCAGCAGGGTGGTCTCTCTCCTAGCCCTTGGCTCCAAGAAAGTCTCAGCAATTGGAAAGGGTGAGTGTCAGAGGAGCGTCAAAGCCATGCATGGCTGATGAGTTAGAAATCCAGGTTGGATGCAAGCTGTGCTTAAGTAACAAGGTGAATAAACTTGATAGGGAAGATTGTCGCCTATTCACACTGAGCTCTTTATAATCTTTCCCTGTAAAAGCTCTGCAAAATGTGACTTTACCATAACACCCACAGAAGTGCTTAATTTCAGCATTCATCAAACAGCAAACTAAGACTTCCAGAGGGTTCATGGTAGCTTCCCAGTAGTAGACTAGGAACATTTCAGTGCTCAAAATAAATAGCAGCTCAACACTAAGTTACATGCAAACATAGCAGTGCTGTGGAAGTGCCACCATTTTTACCCATATCTCAGTCAAGGGAGGCTCTGATACCTAGGGACCTGTCTACATTGTGCAGTGGAACACAGCGCAGAAATTTTCAAACTAACATCAGACATGATCATTGCAAAGAGAGAGCTCCACAGTCACTCTGGCATGTTAGGCCAAGCACAGAAAATACCCCTGTTTCCAGGACCGCTTTTGGTAACTGAACTGGTGTCTTTTCTTGGCACTGAGCTTTGTGCACAGTTTGCATTGCGTTGGGTAGACATGCCCCAAATATCTCTTGTAGTAACTGCTGGTAAGTATGAACATTTTAGTGAAGATTGATGTGCCCCCTGCATTCAAGAGTATACTCCTATAGCAGGCACATCATCACAAATGACACCAAATTCCATGTGACTGCTGATGCGCTGTAGCAGCCACCACTGTCATAACCCTGTCCCCCGTGATGCCACTAGCAGTCCCCCAGTGATACCACGCTTTGGCTTAATGCTATTGTTGCTGGGTGACAAAACTTCCGTTCACTCGGATGGATTCAGAGTTAGATTTGTGCTGAGCACTAACCCAAATTCACGAGCTCTGAATTTCCGCCTGCCACTGCTGAAATGGAGGGCTCTGCTGGAGTCAGAAGCAGGACATCTGCTGCTCTTACCAAGGTTTGCTCACCTTGTGCTCCCAATGCAGCCTGAGAAAGGGTCAATCACATAGTCATTTAAGAGCTATACTGTCTTGCAAAGAGATTAGTTATCCCTCTGAATTATCCCATGTTCAGCTGAATTCTGAAAGCTACTCTGTACCGCACTGATGCCAGCATTACTAAATTCATCCTAGTATTCACTCTAGTGGGAATGTAGCAAGTTACATGGTGATATTGTCAGCCATCTAGACATGAATAATGCAGGCATTTTAGTTGCAATCACTACATCTTAACTTCCTGAGTTAAGACATTTCATAAAAAGTGTTAAAAAAAACACAAGATGGTTAATTCCCTGGGTTTTATACAGACTTTAACTTTTACTAAGGCTCATTTCTCACAGAACAAGTCATCTAGGAAGGATAAATCTCTGAATCTGCTTCTGTGCTTGAGGAAGTGTAGAGACCGCTGCGTCAGTCTGTTGCCGGACACTTAGCAGGACTACAGCCCGGCTGCTGTTCAGGTAGAACAGCCTGGCAACATCAGGCGTTAAGGAAAGGATTGTTTCTCTTTCTCTTCAAGGAAAAATCCTTGCCTGATCGCTCATGAGTAAGTGCCATATGTCCTTTCCCCCACCCTAATGCCACAGCTCTATGCTGTGTCAAACAGAGCAGTGCTCAGTTGCCTCTTCACAGCAAGAACATGAATATCATTAAAAGGTCTGCAATGGCCCTTTAAGCTCAATACCAGACTGACAAACTATACCCTGGATTAAAAACATGCACAGACTTCACCGTATGTCAACAGGTGGAAGATTTTACTGTTTCCAGACCTTCCTCAGGACGGAGAGTAATCATGATGATTACATGGCAGAGAGACAGCAGCGCAGAGACACACTACATCTGTGAGTCATTCACAGCAGCAGAGTTAGCAGAGGCACAGCCTGGATAAAGGGATTAGCAAGGCAAGACAGATACATGCCTTGGGAGTGTACACACGTGTGTGTGCTCATTAGGTGTCAAAATAGATAATTAAGGATTACATTGTATTAAGAAGATCAAGTAGGACTTAGGGCACATTCATGTCAGCTGTGTTGGTAAATTGATCACAGCGCCTACAAAGTACTTTCCTCTCTCCTCCCCACCACACGTTTTCCCTGTTGTTTAATTAACTGAAAAGCCTCAATGCCAAAAATAGAAGCTTAAGCAAAAGAATTTATCTCAGTACATTTCTAAATTTCATAGACGTATTCAAGAGTATTGCAGTGTATTAATCCAGAAACACATAAGACAGTGCTATGCATTTCTCCTCTTCCATCTCCTTAAAGCCAGCATGATAAAACTTTCCTTCCTTCCTTCCTTTCTTCTGTCCTGGAACAGTTTTTTTCTATTAATAATTGTAAGCCCACATGGGGAGGGAATCAATGTGACTGAGGGGTCAGGTATCCCTCATGGCAACTGCAGACTGGAATCACTAGCCATGCAAAGCAAATTCCCGAGAGAGGGACAGGAATATGCGTCAGAACGCTTACTTTTTTGATACATACACCAAATGGCAGCTACGACAGGGCACTCAAAAATCATTGTGCTCTGTTTCATTTTTGCTATTCTTTGAGTATGGATGGCTGTGCATTGCACAGATTGCGTGTTGGAACCAAGTAACAGTTCCCTCAGGTTTTTCTCCCGTTCTGTTTTATAAAAGTCTCCTTTATGTAAACTACGCTCTTGCATCATCTTTGTTACATTCTCCTCTTGCAATTAGAAGCAAGGTGATAAAACCTATAAGGATATTAACATCACACAACAAAATAACTGCTGTATTGTGGCCAAACCAAATATTTGTAAATAGTTTGCATCTCCCTAATTTCAGTGTATTTTCTGTTCATTACGTATCCTACTGCCGTGTTCAGCTATAGTTCAGCGGTCGTGTGATGGAAGCGGCAATGGCCAGACAGTGCCTGTGTGGAGAAAGAACAGGGAGTTTGCATAAAATCAAATGAGATCAGCATCCAGTAACGCTCTGCACTGAATCTCAGAGCACAATTCTTTGTGCTTTCTCCTACCAGTTTTAAAAATGCATGATGGTGTTATTTGGTATATATAGTGTATGTTCTCAGCTAAACACCCATAAAGCTTTCACATCACCCTATCATGCATTTCTTATGCGCTCTGTCTTCGACTAAGAAGCGTGCAGTGTCCGTACCAGTTGGGAGTGTATGGCTGTTGGTGCCTCTAGCACAAAGCAATCTCATTAACTTTTCATGCTCATCAAGAGCTGCTCTACACCTGCATATCTTCTCTAATGTGAACAAATCCAGCAGTTCTGATCCTAATCAGAAACGTAACAAGAAGGGACAAGTTTTATTCCTCTCAAAGCAGGAGGTGAGCAAAATACAGCCTCTCAAGAGTCTGTGGGGATGTACAAGAAGGTTGCTCCTGCTCTGTGGACCATCTTATGCCTGACACAGTGTAATCCTCAGAGCGGAATCTGTGAGATTAATTCAGCGTTTGTGCTCTTCATTTACACAGATAAAAACTGGGAAAATGAGAAATGTAGTGACAGAGGTGTAATTAAGAGAAGAACTATGCCCTGGGCCTCCACACTGGCCTGTATCCCCAGTGGGAGAAACTGCCGGCCTGAACCGTTGCGCCGAAACCGAACGCAAACCTGCGCAGAGGCGGGGAGGGTTTTGCTGTGCGCCCGCGGCAGAGGCTGCGTGCCGGCAGCCCGCGGCACCGGGGAGGCACCCCCCGCACCGCACCGCACCGCACCGCACCGCAGGCCCGTCACGACAGCCTCATGCGGCTGCCGCAGCCGAGGGAGGCAGGGAGGGAGGGAGGCAGGGCCTTTGCACACAGCCTTTTTAAAATGTCACTGAGTAGGTTTCAACTGAAGTGCACAAAAATAATCTAATTCCACTCCTACTCTAAGAGGATAGCATATATTGTTCTTTCTCTTCATCTATTTCCCCTGAAAGCTTTCCGCACCCAATTGCATTAATGAACCCCGAACTGATGACGACGAAGATCAGACCAATATGGATGTATGCAGAACTAGGTCATTCTGATGGAGAGCAGGCCCGGCCGCCCCAAGAGCACTCTGCCAGACAAGAGGCAATGAGCCGAGCCCTCGCACCTTGCTTTTGCTTTTCTTATAGGATATGCATGAGGGTGAAATCCAGCATGCTAGTGGTGCATTTTGCAGAGACAGAAACTTGCTCTGAATGTGAGCTTAAAACACAAGTACCTTGTACGCCAAAGTACCAATACTTGGCCCTATCTGCAGTTGTTGAGGCCTCTGACAGCTAGGTAGGAGCCGCTCTTTACAAGCAAGGAAGAGGGACAGTTCGGGAAGAGGAGACAAAGATCTGCTCATACACTCTGTGTGGGGAAGTAACAAGTCTTCAAGACTGGGAGAAGAGCAAGAGTGAAGCCAAAGCGATCTGTCCCTGGACAGATTCACTGTTACAGCCTGCCTTCTGCCCTCAGTGAGGTGGGTAGGACAAACAGGAAAGTGCAAGGGAGTCCCAGAGGGTCAGCTATTGAAGAAAGAGATGTTCTAGACAGAGCCATCTTAGGGCAGAGCCGTCAGGAGCAGGCAGGGGTTGAAGAGCAGGTCTGTGGTGAACCTTGTTGCTTCATTTTTCCATGCCAGTATCTCAACCTCCCAGAGAGCAGCCTGAGTTTTGATATTAAAGGCTATGAGCTTTATTTCTGAGCAAGCTGGAAAAGGCATGTTCCTGGACTTTGCCTCAAAGAGTTACACTAAAAACTCCAGGGAGATATCTTGTGCCGAGGGTATGATATACTTCATTAATAATAAAAAAGATGTAGCATCTGAAACTGTTACCCAGCAACACTGCAAACGTGTCAGGTATTATGGCATGTAAAGCTACTGTTAGCTGGTACAGCCACCTCCTCCTACCTTACAGTAGCAGTACTGAGACGAAGCAGATACAGCTTCTCGGAGCACCACAGGCCCCCACAAGCTAAGGGACCTTAGAGAACAGTGGCAGTAATGCATCTCTCTTGCCCTGGCCGTGGTCCCACCATAAACTGCACAGACTGTGAATGAAGGGCGTGCCAGTGTTTGGGGTCTCCACCCTGTCTAAGCTCTCAGCAGTGCAGACCAAATGGGAAGTCAATATGGACTACAAGGGCTACCAGGAGGCCCTTGCCTATTCAGGCCCCGAACTATGATCTTACAAAACTAAGCAATGAAATTTGAAAGTCTTGGTTACTCTAATGAAATGTTAATTACCGCGATAATACTTCGTTCCTATATGGTCTACTATTTAAATGAACCCAGAGAGAGTTTTCCTGATGTGAAGAATGAGAATATGAACTGCACACTGGTGTATGATGAGTAGATGCTCCCAGCAGAGGCATGCATGCTGGCTGTCAAGACAAACAGCAAAACATTCCTGCCTGTCTGGAGTGAGAAACACAGCCCATGCAGTATTAAGTGGCCAGTATGAGACTGAAATTTGGTCCTATAAAAGCCTGTGCTAAAGAAGAATGAAGGGGCTGGGATTTTTCATTTTAAAATAGATCTTTTCCCTATTTGTAGGTTGGTCTCATTTTGCAGCAGCTATATTCTGCACCAACATGTGGTAGACCAAAGATTAAGTCTCAAATTCCCAGACGCTGGGTTAGAAGAGGCCAAGAATGTCACAGAAGTGACAAGCTTAGTGTCAGGAGATGGGGATCTGGTTGCCATACTTTTCAGCACCTCTTGTTACTCAGACCTTCCAAGAACCTTGACATTCGTAACAGAAGTGGCTAATTCCCACCTCTCTCTTCCCTAGCAATCAGATCTGTGACACCCTTAGCTAAAAAGAGCCATACAGTTTTTTCAAATGGCTATGGCTTACACCCTCCCACTGGAAATATTAATGCCGTCCTTTGCTTTTTATGAAGTGGTCAGGACTTCATCAGAGTGCACAGACTTGGAAACAGGAAAATATCAAAATAAATACTACAGTTATCAGCCAGAGTTCAAATATGTGCCAGGTAGTCATTCAACTGCTTTATGAAATTAACACTTTGTTTTAAAATCGCTTGTAGCATATGTGTCTGAACTCCTTTTGACTGCAGAGAAAATTATTATATGCATTTCCAAGGCCAAAATCTTGTCTGAAGTTAGCAAATACAAACTAGGTGCATAAAAATATGAGAAAGATCAAAGGGATACAGCTACACTACAGTGTGAAAGGCATTTCTAGGACATCCTGCAGCCCATATACTCTCTCCAGACATTCGATCAGAATTACAGCCTTAAGTATGGACATAGGCTGCTCTCAAGGGATGTGGCTTTGCTGGTGCCTGAGCTCACCTAGTGGCTTAGTACGTTGCAACTACTTTTTTAGGTGTTTATGCAAAGTTCCTGTTGCCTGCAGGATATCAAAGTGTACAGGACACACGTGGACGTGGAGATCACATTCTTCTGGATGTTGCTGGGAGCACTCCATAATGGCAGGGAAGGCACAGCCCTCCAGGATTGTTTGAGGCTTTTTTAAGTTATTACCTAAAAAAGAGTCTATTTCTCAGTGTCAGTCTTGCTCTTTTGTCCACATAGTTTATCCTTAGCTCAAAAAATTCTAAACTTCAACTTTTTGCTGTTGATATGGAGTCAGGAAACTCCAAATTCACCCACTTTTATCTGCCAGTGCCCCAGGATGGAATGTTATCTCAGTTCAGTTTGGGGGTTTCTGATTATGTGCCTTGTGCTCAGAAGCGAAGGGCTGAGATATGTACTGGCTAAGAGCCTACTTCAAACCACTTCAGCAGAAAACCAAGTTCAGATCTGGAAAAGGAATGTAGGATAGTTTTCAAGTATGTTTTTCCTGGATTTACATACTCTAGAGTGTCTGGAGAACCGAAAGCCAGCTTCAGATCTCATGGGAGATGGCAGAGGAATGAGCCCAGAGCATCTTAGTCTTTGCCATCTCAGTCTTTCCTTTTACAATACAAATGCAACAGCAGAAAATAACTCTTAATTTCACTCACATCTCTGAATGGGAATTTCCATTTTTTTTCAAAAGAAATGCTCATCTATACCCCAATAAGTGATCAACAGTGCCTTGGAAAGCCCAATCTATGGAAGTCGCAGTAATCTCCACCCACCTTTCAGACCAGCAAATTTTTCGCAGATTATTAAACGAACTGAGTACTGACGCATCAGCCTTTTCTACTGATACTCGCCAGTCCTCTCTCCCAGCTGCAACAGCCACTCCAACCCACACCATTTATCCTACTGTTCAGATCTCGCCTCTGTGCTCATTAGCACACTGTGCTGTTGGTTTCCAGCAAGGTTCTGGGTATTGCAGCTATTTCAGGCTAGTGTCAGCATCAGACTTGCAGAGTCTATCTTATGCGATGATTTGGGATGCTCTGATGTTTACTGAAGACTACAGAAAACAGAAATGCAGTAGAGCAGCTCTGATGTCTCCCTACAACAAGTCATAGCACGACAATGGCTAGATTTGAACCTCCATTTCAAAGTAGAGTTGCCAGTAAAAGTTAAATTTCCTAGCTGCTACGGCTGCTACTTTAAGGCCTAGTCTAAAGACCAGTGAAGGTAATGGAAAACTTCTCATTGACATTAGCATTCATCCAAATTAAGGAACCACCTTCCATAAGTAACAGTTAGTCTGTCACTGTTCTTATATTGACTATGCACTGGTTGCCATAAAAGTGACCAGTACATCGCAGCACCTCTTCACCATATGTTTGTATTTCGCTTGTGAATTGTCTGTGAACAGAATAAAACTTTCCCAAATTCATTCTCTCTTCAGCATTCTTTGTTTTCATAGCCATTGTGTTAGCCTATAGACACTTGTTGTTTGCACCTTTGTGTGATAGTTGCCATTAAAATCTCAGGCTGCTTTGGTTTAACATGTAGGTCACGATCATCGATGGAACAATAATAATAATAATAGTAACAACAATAACAACAACAATAAATAATGCACCACATTTTCAGTGCAGATTATGATTACTAGGAATCTAAAATTTACTCTCTCTGAATGTTCTCAATAATCATTTAAAATTCACTACTTTCAAGAGTATCCTCTGTACAAATTTGGCTGCTAGAACATTAAGGGAAAATGGATAGAAAAGAGGTACCAAGTAAGCTGAAGCACACATTAACAATTGGAAAGATTACCTATGAATATGTTTTTTGTCGTATTCATTGAACTTTACAGATACTCAGATGTGTTTTTAATCCAAACTGCCATCTAACTTGTTCAGGGAATAAGGTTGTCTTTTACTTATTTAATGAGTCACTAACATAAATCATGAGTTGTGAATACTGAGGAAATATAAAAATTACAATGCATTTATTTTATATCATGTGTGATTTCCTGTTCTAACAACAGGAACATTTTCCCGCTCCCAGATTGCAATTGGCTTTTGAGCATATGGAGCATCAGATGTGTCAGAAGTATCCCAGGGTGTACTAAAAGAAAGGGGAAAAAATTATGCAGTCCTGCATGGTTTAATAAGGTTGATGTGAACACGAATATCCACTAGCTTAATAGCTTTAACTAAAAGCTGAGCATCATAGTTCCTTTTGTCTCCTGTGCTGACTTGCCCTTTTGCATAGTTTTACTGAAGTTGCACTAAGTTTTGTATTTCAGCACATTCCCACTGCGTATTAAAAAAATGGAGATGCGCCATGTGAAGATATCTGATATACATCTAGAGCTGGGCAAAACTTTTTTGGCTATAATGTTTTTCCTAAACAACAGCGATTCAATGATGTTCATTTTTTGTAAACTGCTTAAGGAAAAAAAAAAAAAAGTCTTAAAACTGTGAAAATGTCAGCATTTTAGTTTCGAGATACTTTTATTTTTAATTCAAAGCATTTGGAAATCAACTTCAGTTTTATGAAAGAATGAACAAGGAAACAAGTAACCCCTCCCAAACCCCAAAACTTATTCTCAATTGAAAATTATTATTTTTCCTACTTTTCATTTGGCTGAACACTTCATTCCAGGTTGATGCAAAATGATTTCTTGTAGATCTGCCAGTAAGCCCCCCAAATCAGTTATTTGCCCAGCTCTAGATAAAGAAGTCTAGTTAGTAGCATTTCTTTGGCAAAAATACCAGCTGTAATTTTTGTGTGGGTGTCAAACTCCTAGGTTATTTTCAGATAGATGAATGGTATGCTTTCAAGTGTCTGTTCTTCCAAACACTCTCTCTGTTTGTTTGTGCTTATCATGCATCAGTAGTTTTGCTTTCTCATTGAAAATGTACAAAGACACAACTCATGGTCATGAAATTGTGCAAGAATCATGCTAATACAACGCCAAAAAGGAATATCTGGCTTTGAATCTACAGCAATGTAAATATGAAGGCCTTGGTGGCTTAGAGGGGATGCCAGAATTTTCCACTTCTGTTTTACTGTTTCAAACCCTGCATCCAGATCCTCGTGACATAAAGGGTGAATGGGAGAATTTGCAAATAAGATTTGTTGGGATTATCATAATAGTATCAGTTGAAATAAAAATCACAGACAATAAGGTGCCTGAGGCAAGATATGTACTAACATCTCTGTTACATAAAATCCTTGTTCTCCTGTCAGATGGCAGCGGGAGATAGGAGCGCCCTCCTCCTCTGAAAATCAGGACAAATCTTTGTACAATGATACCAGCATGCCATGGGCCCAATGCAAAGCCCTTTCTGTTTCCCAGGGCAGCGCAGGGAGTTCACGAACAGCAAAGGGGGAAATACCACCTATCTATACACCAGCCACGAAGTCAGCATTTGTGAGAGGCAAGTCACTTTGGGAAAGGTGAGAAACCGTGACCATTTGTGAGAGGTGAGCAGGGTCTGGACGATTTCCAAAGTCACCTTTTCATGAAAGAGTGTTGTCAATAATGCTTTGAGCATTACTCACTTCGTGGCAGCACCGAGTTGAATATATTGCTCTTTGCCTAGCTGGAGAAGATGGCAAAGCCTGCTGAGTTATTAGGGGTGGAAGAAAAGAGAGAAGTTCGGATGGCGGTTCCGCTATTCAGTGCAAATGGTGGCAGAAATCCAGTCCTGCTGAATTCAAACCCAAATTATTTTCCCATTGCGATAGAAAGCAAAGCACTGCGCACGGCCATGGCCTGTAACACAATACTTTGGATCAAACTGTCTTCATGTTCCCAAAATACACTAGCCTTTTGCCAAGCACAGGACAACCACTTAATCATTTGTAACAAAAGCTGTAGAAAATCATTCTCACTGCATAGCAAGTGTTTTTCGCCCATACTGAGTAAGTAAGTAATGTGCAGCCAAATACAATTAACCAGCAAGATCAACGATCATGCCTTCCCCAGACCTCCCTGAATCCTCTTTCAAAGGACTATCAGAGCGCTGAAGTTACTTGAAGAATAACTCCTTGCTGTGACAATCTCAGAAAGATCAGATTTACTGTTTCTAGTGACGGGGCTGATTTTATCAAAGCTATAAAGGTGCCAAGTTAACCCGCTAATTGTGTTTGACCCATTGTTTAAGCTACTGGTACAAAATGGGTTTTATTCTCCTAAGTCCAGGCAACACCTGCCAGGCACTGCGAAGAACCTAGCTGTCCAATTTCATTCTCTTCCTCAAAGGCAGAGGAATTCTCGCCAATCCTTTTCTTATTTTTTAAAAAAAAAAAAAAAGTTCATGAGAGTAAATGGAACAAGATGTACAAGCAACACCAATCCCACTTTGCAGAGAGCTATAACATCAAAATGTAGAAAGGTAGTTCAAAGTCACATATGGCTACCGCCCCATGGGAAGCAATGCTATCTTCAGCACGGTAGATAATCCACTACCAGGTCTGAGCTCTGACATCTTTCATCCACCTAACAAGAAGTTCACAGTTCTGCCACCAGGACATTTCACCTGAAGGACACCTCTCTCTTTGCATCTTTCAGTGTCCTCAGTAGGACATGCAAATTTTCACACAAGAATCCTAACATTCTCCACGGTTCATGTCTCTAGTGAAAAAAAAAAAAAAACAACAAACAAAAAAACCCAAACCCAACCAAACAACATTTTTACAGTTTTGGTTTCATAATTCCATATCTTTGGTGCGCATGAAGTAAAATGAGGAGGATACCAAGTCATACCTGAAACACAAATAACCTGAGAGTGAAGGGTCAGGTGCCATTTGAATGGTTTCCTGTGTGCTCCCCATTATAGGCAAAGTTCACGGCTATGTAATTTATCTCTGCGCCAGAAAAGCACCAGCATAATGGAAGTAATTCAAAGAGTAATTCATTCAGGTAGTTATTAGAGCAGTAAAAGAGATGACGTGCGAAGTGAGTTGAGAACAAGCGGATGCGGCTATGTCCAACAAATGACGGCTAAGTGCCCCGGGAGGCCGTAGGCCAGAGCAGCCCACGCTTCCCAGCGGGAAAGGGTGAAGCCCGCACTGGCCCCAGCCAGCCCAGCTCTGCTGCCGGGGGAGCCGGGTCTGTGAGCTCGGAGGTCTGTGAGCTCGGAGCTCTGCTCGCTCTTGCACCGTGTCCACAGCGTCATTACCAGCAGTTTCTGCACGTGGTGACCGGGGACAGGATCCTCGCTCTTTTGGCCCTCATGCACAGGCTTACGCAGACGAGTAAGCACGCAACGCGAACCCTCATGTGCCAGCCACAGAGACCCTACACCCCAATATACAATTAGGGTCCTTTTTCTGTTAAAGGACTTTGAGCAACTGAACGAGGGTTCTTCTTTTCCCTCTCTTCATACCTTTTTTGTTTGCCTTCCTTTTTGTGAATTAATGCTAGATTTATTGCCTTGGGTGAGTTTTTCAAAGCGCTCACAGTTGGCCTAATCCTGTTGCTGTTGAAGCCACTGGGAGTTTTGCCAATGCTTTTAATGAGAACGGAGTTAGGCCAGTGCTGTCAGCTTTGAAGCCCCCGCTTTGTGTGTACTCATGTGAAGGTGGGGAACAGGGTGCAGATAAAATGAGAACCAGTCTAAACCTGGATCCAGCAAGGGAAAATAATGCAAACAAAACCTTTCTTGTGGTTCAAAGGAATCTCTTCAGCCATTTCTTGTACCATTCCCAACAAGCATCAAACTGATTTTCTAATTGGCACCCGGTCTGTGGGGATGCTCCACTCTGTGGGGCTATGGCTTGGTTTAATGGTGATTTAATTTACCTTTTGAGGGTAGCTGTTTTTCACTTAGGAAACTTAGGTGCAGAATCCACCTTTTTTCTTCAAGTGCACTAATGAACAGTCTGCTAGTAATCCACATTTAGTCAGGAATTTTAAAACCATAAGGGACCATCACGGTCATATAGTTACACCTTCAGCATAGTAACAGTTTGTAGAGTTACAGTCCATAATTTCAATATTCACCCACAACTTCTGTTTGAGTTATAATAACATATACAATATTTAAGTGTATGTGTTTTCAGTGATATAAATAGGGAAATATACACATAATCTACCTGGGCTGGGTGTGCCACAAAGAGAAAGCATTACCCAGACTGAAACAGGCAAAGGATTGTGAAAGACAAACTAAAACAAAACAGGCATTTCTGAATTGCAGTAATATTTTCTTGTTGCCCTTAAATATAAAAAATGTATTGATTTTGATTGGTATTGCCTGTTAAGGTTGCTAGATTGGACAAAGATTATACTCATCAACACAAAATGCTTTCATAAGTTCAATTTCTTCATCTGCATCCAAGAGTAATATTAAGAACAGCATTTCTCCACAATAGATTACTACATTGCCCTGACTTAGGCATTGCCAAGAGAGATGATAAACAGGCTTCAACTTGCTTGAAATACTCTTGCCAGTGTTACCATTTCATGCAAGAAAGCAAGGACAGTTTTTACAGATTATAGTATTTTTCATAAGCTATCAAAGGTAGTTGATTGTAAAATATTATTGTTTTTAAAGCCTTCAAGCCCTAAAGAATCTTTGCTAAAAAGTAGCAGAAAAAGTACAGTGCTGTCATAAGAAACCTCTGAATCTGAATACTGATCCTATGGTCAGATGCTCTGTGGCCTTCTCAGTGTGTCCAAGTCTCATGATAGCTCAGTTAACTTCCTAAAGCCTTTGCTGCTAGAGTTAAGTGATTGCATGAGACATACAGCTTTTAGGCCAACAAAATAAAAGACTCTGGCGTTCATGGCAGTGGAGGATATCTTCAAAACAAATGCTCAAGGTTCAACATTGTACAAGCAGTTAAAAACTCTTTTTTTTTTCAAATCCCAGTAAGGCTGTGGAGTAGGGCTGGAGTATCATTTGCACATATTTAGGCAAACCAAAGTTCATGCTCAGTTTCTTGTCATTATAGACTAGTATTCATGTTGTAGAAGCTATTGAACAGAAGGAAACAATCTCTACCTTAGAAAATCCTTGAGGAGAAAGTATTCAGGCATAAAAAGAGAAGTATCACTCTTTGATTGGTTTGCATGTTCTTATACTCCTGCTCCTATATTCTTAGCCAAAGAAGATGGGTGCAACAGTTCTGGTGGATATTGGGCTGTGGGGACCTTCACCTGACCCAGCTGGTACCTCTGTGCAAGCAAACACAAGAGGCCTAGGGAATAATGTTGAGGTTTCTGGAAAGAGGGCCTGGGACTGTGTAAAGTAATGTGAAGAATGTGCTATGCCAGAGTGGATTTTTATAGACTGAAATTCAGGGTAATGGCTGCATGCCCCAGGGTGTAGAAAGGAGGTATGAAAGGACATTAGGGGATATAAAGACTGATGGTATTGCGTTGGAGGACTGTGTACTGTGAAGGGAGTGAACCCTGGTGCAACACCTACACTGCCGTTTGAGGGGAATGGTCCCTGAAGACACCTGTCCCTAGAACCAAGAGTAGCTTCACCTTGGACAAGGCCAGTCAGAGTGGCTCAAATAGAGCAAAGGAGAGAGCTAGTAACCAACTCGTCTCAGCAATCAGTAATCCAACACTCTTGCTTGCTTCCTGGACCCTGTTTATTTAGCAGTGTAAATGTAGCCAATGTGGCTATTCTTGCAAGTTTGGGCAAGAATATTTAATTAGCAATTACATTGTGCTCTAGCACCGTACAGAAGCACTTAGTGTTATGCAAAATTAGAAAAAAAAGTTTCTAAAAATGGTTCTTAGAATTATTCTTATAATGTTTGATTGTTTCATTGTCAAGACCACTCTCACTTCTAACTTGCAGATATCTTCTCTAGCATCATTCAAGAACCTGGAAGGGTGTCTCTTTGGAATGTGTTTTCTAGTCTATTTTAAACCATGTTTTCACTTGTGCTTTAAATGTAATATTTGGCTGTGTTTCTTTAAAGGTTTTTTATGTACTCTTACTGTAAGGGCTTTGAATGTGCCTCTGAAAACCACTAAACAACAAAGTTGTTGTTGCCATTGCTGCTTGATCTTTCTGGGAGGCCAGTCCCACACAAACCTCCTTCTCTCTCCAGAATACTGCATATTGTAAATACAACAACAACTTTCAGTTTAGTCAGAGGAGAAAAATGCAGTAGCTTTCTCTTCTTTCAGATCGTGAATTAATTTTTTGTTTTGTGAATACCAGTTTCAATAGCTGCACGGCCATTTATGTTAAGCAAAAGACCTCAGATATAACAAAAAGTGTGAGTGATGTGGTGAGATGCCATTTCAAATTTGCCATTCTGGGAATGAACAAAGCATTATATTTAGACTTGTTCCCAGATTTTCATTCCTTTTTACACTTTTAGAGTTCTTCACGTGCTGTAATCACAGGTATTTAGTTGAGAAACGACATTAAAAGGTTATTCTCATCATATAGCAGGAAGATGTACGCTTTCTGTCTGAGTCAGTGAACTCTGACACTTCGTACTGTGATAGTTCTAGCCCTATTCTTGTGACTGAAGAGAAACTAAGGGAAAGGCAAACTAAAAGAAGAGGAAAGAACAATATTATTCGTGTTATATCTGCTCTCCAAATCTAAATGGAAAATTATCCTCCCATTCCATAAGAGGTTTTGAGATTTTGCAACTTTTTTCCCATGCTGAAGTGGGAGGAAGAATTGAAGGGTAGGAACATACCATAAACTGATAAACTGGGGAAATATAATTTGGACCAGATGAACTGTATCATTTTATTTAGGCATGTTAGAAATGTTTCACCTTGATTGTGGCCTTTTTAATGTGATTATTTATTATTATAAGTGAGTCAAAAGTTTTAAGGAAAAATGTAAAATTAAGGGGTAAATTGAAACTTTCATGTGTTTGAAATGTTTGAGAATGGTGTTAATAACTTCCAATACATTTGGAAATAGAGGACAGTTTTTAAATCTGAAGACATGTTGAAATAGCTCCCTTCTTTCTGGCAGCTTCATTTTGACTAGTTGACATGAAAAATGTTAGAAAGTTTTGAACCAGCTCTACCAGTATCTTCTTCCTCTCCTCTTTTCTGCCATTTGCAACCTTCGGTCATTTTGGCTACAGAAAAGGTGATTATTTTCAATACTGTTCTAAGCCTTACGGCTGTGCTGCTCCTTTGAGCATCGTTCAGCCTGCCCTGCTGCTGCACACGCAACGCTTCCTGACAGCCAGGGAGAGGGAACACTGGCATGCAGCTGAGGGACGGATGGGCACGACGCGGTAATGAGGCTGCCAGGTGAACACAGAGGGACGGGGCAAGGAGAGAGCCATAGGGAACGTTCCCGATTCACTGTTGCCTATTTTGACACTGCATCCATGCTACAGATGATAGGGAAATGGAAAACACAGGAGGTGGCTAACGTGGGATTGGAGATGGGGTGGCAAGTAGTCTGGGACAGCAAACAATAATACAGAAAATTGGATCAGAGATTTGAAACAGTTTGCAGAAGACAGCTAAGAATGAATCCATATCTGGCAACAGAAAAGGGCAGACACTTCCAACTGTATCTCATCTCCCAGTCTAATTTTACTGCACATTTCTGCTCAGCTAACTGTTGCTGCCTGTCCCAAAGTACGTTTAAAAGCTAACAATGTTTTAGCATGAAAGATGGATAACAGAGCTATTGGTGTTGTTATTTCAGGTTTTTTAGGTCCAACTCAACTAAACAATTAAGTATGTTTTCAATATGTTAAGCTTATCTGTACAAGCCAGAAAGGGCTGCAAACCTCAGACCAGAACTGCCTCATGAACTTCACTGAGTAATGCAAGCAAAAATACCTTGCTCTTACATCGAAGCAAAAGCTGCGGTTCTGACTATGGCAGAAGGTGGTCTGTTTGGATTCTGTGTTTGTGGAGGCAGTAGGCACCTGGTTATGCAGAAGGAAGGAAGGAAGGAAGGAAGGAAGGAAGGAAGGAAGGAAGGAAGGAAGGAAAAAAGGAAGGAAGAAGAAAGGAAAGAAGACAAGAAAACTATAGAGTTACGTAGTTTGTGTAATGTGTTATTGCTTTGGGCTGTACATTAGGGCGTCCTGATGTCCTTCCATTCTCCAGTCAGGTGGAGAACTATCTTATGAATTACACTGTTGTCAGGAAAGATCCCAATCCAAAAGATTTCATAGCAACAAAGATGGGATACATTTCATAGACAGGATTTTCAAAGAATTCAGATTTTCAAAGAATTTCCTTCCAGCACATCCAGCTGGATTCTGACGACCTGGGCTTCTGCTGATGGGATGGGGTACCATGCCCATCACCCACTACGTGCCTGGGGATTGGCGCTGCAGGGCAGTTGGACTGCTTTGCCATGGGTCTTCCTTGGGACCAGGAATTTCAGGGCCTAGACTCTCTCAAAAATGTAGAAATCCATGGCTTCTAGTGTTAGCAGCTGTAGGGCAGCCCAAACATTGGCACTGTGCACATGTCCAGCACTTCTAAAGTCTGGATTGGATCCATCCTGTACACTACCCCATTTATCACTGTTGGAAGAGTTCTTTAGTCTTTCAGATTAAAATGGATTTAAATGGCTTTTAAAACAAGAAAGGAAAAAGACTCAGATCACCTGAACTAAAACACACTTTTTACACCCCCCAAAAGTGGCTTTTAGTGATAACACTTTCAGTGTTATTCCTTCTTGAATGAGGGATAGTCTTCCCTTTTGTAGGAAAGGCTCTATGCATGTTGCTTTTCTTTCACTCTTTTTTTTTTGGATAGATTTCTAAACCTGTTAGCTGTGTCAGCTACTGTGCTTCTGATTTTAGTTATTTTCTGAAAGCTGAGTACTGAATATCCTATCATCACTGATCCAATCCCCGTAACATAAAGATGTTAGCGTCATCTGATTCTTCCACATGTTTTGGCTTAGAGTCAGAATGAAGCAGAAACGGTGTATTTGCTGTTACAGAGGATATGCAAAGCAGTGCTCTACTTACTGGGAAGCAGAATAAAGATCTTGCAGAGCAAATGGAATAGATGTGTAAATCAGTACCTCTCAGTACAGTCAGGCAATGTGTAAGTATGGTTGCTAGCAAAACCCCAAAGGAAAGTTTTCCTTTCTCACAAGAAAATGCTTATCCCCAATCAGGGCAGAGAATAAAATCTTGGGGGGGGGGGGGGGGGGGGGGAGAATTGAAAGTTTCCAAGTAAAAAGAAATTCCAAACCAGACTGGAAAATTTTTTGTTTGATAAATTGGAATTTCCCACAAGAAACAGGTTTCACTGGGAAAAAAAAAAATTCTGAATCAGCTCTTGTTTCCCTGTTTGGTCTTCATAGCAGGACATGTTGGATTTGACCTCCTAAGTGCTGAAGCCCAGGCTTCTACTAGTGCACACACTGTAGTGATCACCAGGTTAAGGATTGCTTAGGTGATTTGCTCCACTGTTCTGGTTGAAAGGACCCCTTAATTTAACAGCTATGAGCCATGGCTACACTTGTGGTTCTGCCAGTGTAGTCTGCTGTTATATATAACTCTTTTTTCTCCCTGCTTTAGAAAATGATTGCATTCCTTCATAGTTTTGTGGTTTACGATGTAAAGCAAACTAGGCTCTTCTAGTGTCTTGTGGCCTCCTCTAATCTTCTCTCCCTTCTCCATTCCTCCTTCATTATAGTCTGAACTAATCTTTCTCAAATATGACACCCAAGTTTCAATTTAATTGTATAAAAGAGGTTTCACGCGTTCTTGGTACTCTGACTGTAAGATTACTCCATTTCTGTTGGAAGTAGTTTGCCTTTCTTTCTGACTGCATCGCATCATTGGCAGCTTACAGCTGTTTTTTACTCAACTTCATACTAAGCTCTTACTCCTCACAACTCATTTCCAACTGATGTTTTTGTTATGAGTCACTACAGGGTCAAATTCTTCATAATCCCAGTACAAAGAATTTCCATTGGGCAAAACCTGATTTTTCTCCTAAAAATGTGGAGTAGTTTCCTTGCAGTGTTCGTGATAGCATGAGGTGCTAAGAAGTTTTGGCTTGGACTGACTTACAGTGTTCTGAAAAGTACTATGTGGCTTTGCCATGCACAGAAAATGCTGAACCGTTGTGCCAACAAAAAGTCTATTGCATATCACATCATTGGTATTACTAATTGCATATCATTCATTTGGATCTTTTTACATCTGAGTCAGCACCAAAAATATGAAGGATATTCTGAAAAACATGAAATTTAAACTAACAATGAATTTAAGGAATTTCAGAAGACTCAAAGTTCAGCTCTCTAAATGTAAAAAACTTAAAGTAAATTCACAAAACCATTTTTTGCCCTTACCTATCCTATACGTTCTGATGAGTGACATGAGGCTTGCTAACAACTGCATAGAATAGCCTTGGGTATAAGTTTTGTGAAATTCTTAACTGTAATGCAGAGAAAATATGGTGTATTACTTCTTCCACAGCAAGGAACAACCTCTACAATTGTATTTTTAATACTATAGCACTGAGAGTTCACTTTGCCAAAGGAGAACGACTGCAATATTTGCCCACTTTTCAGAATTGCCCATAGTAAAACAATCTTACTTTAAACTAAAAATCCCATGCCGAGGAAAATGGCAGTACATGCATTATGCATATAAAAACACTGCAAACATAGATGTATTGACTGGTTAAGGGATCAGGAGCACAGGTAGTGTTCTCCTCTATCCCTCCAGTTCTGGGGAAGGATGAGGGAAGAAACTGGAGGAGCCAGCAGATCAACAACTGGCTCCGAGCCTGGTGTCACCAGCAGGACTTTGGGTTCTTCGACCATGGGTTGGTTTACATGGCACCAGGCCTGCGGGCGGCAGACGGGGCAAACCTGTCCCAAAGGGGGAAAAGGATCCTAGTGCAGGAGTTAGCAGGGCTCATTGAGAGGGCTTTAAACTAGATTTGAAGGGGGAAGGGGATAAAACTAGGCTTGACAGAGAGAAGCCTGGGGGAGGCACGCCAATGAATGAGGGATGGCGTGCCAGCGAGGCCCTTCGGTCAGCTGTCTCAGATGAGGTAGGACAGAGAGACCCGTGCGGCAGCAGGGACACAGGGGTCATTGACCAGCTAGGAACCACGGAAATACCTGAGATGGGACATGTAGGGAGTAGGGCTTCTCCCACCACAAAGGCAACAGGATCACTAGCCCAGCTGAAGTGCATCTACACGAATGCACGGAGCATGGGCAACAAACAGGAGGAGCTTGAGGCTGTTGTGAAAGGGGAAAACTACGATATAGTTGCCATCACGGAAACATGGTGGGATGACACACATAGCTGGAGTGCCACGATGGACGGCTATAAACTCTTTAGAAGGGATAGGCAAGGAAGGAGAGGCGGTGGGGTAGCCCTCTATGTTAAGGAGAGTCTGGACTGCCTTGAGCTCGAGGATGGTGACGAGAGGGTTGAGTGCCTGTGGGTCAGAATCAGGGGGAAGGCCACCAAGGCAGACATTGTGGTGGGAGTCTGTTACAGACCACCCAATCAGGATGAGGAGGCAGATGAAGTATTCTACAGGCAGCTGGGAGAAGCCTCACGATCGCTAGCCCTTGTTCTCGTGGGGGACTTCAACTTGCCAGATGTCTGCTGGAAATACAATGCAGCAGAGAGGAAACAGTCCAGGAGGTTCCTGGAGTGTGTGGAAGATAACTTCCTCACGCAGCTGGTGAGGGAGCCAACGAGAGAAGGTGCCCCGCTGGACCTGTTGTTTGTGAACAGAGAAGGTCTTGTGGGTGATGTGACGGTCGGAGGCCGTCTTGGGCACAGTGACCACGAAATGATAGAATTCTCGATTCTCAGAGAAGTAAAGAGGAGGGTCACCAGAACTGCCACCTTGGACTTCCGGAGGGCAGACTTTGGCCTGTTTAGGAGTCTGGTTGACAGAGTCCCTTGGGAGGCAGCCCTGGAGGGCAAAGGCGTCCAGGAAGGCTGGACATTCTTCAAGAGGGAAATCTTAAAGGCACAGGAGCAGGCCGTCCCCATGAGCCGAAAGATGAGCCGGCGGGGAAGAAGACCGGCCTGGCTGAGCAGAGAGCTCCGGCTGGAACTTAGGAAAAAAAAGAGAGTCTACCACCTTTGGAGGAAGGGGCAGGCAACTCAGGAGGACTACAAGGATGTTGTGAGGTCATACAGGGAGAAAATTAGAAGGGCCAAAGCCCAATTAGAACTTAGTCTGGCTACTGCTGTAAAAGACAACAAAAAGTCCTTCTACAAATACATTAACAATAAAAAGGGGGCTAAGGAGAATCTCCCTCCTCTATTGGATGCAGAGGGAAACTTAGTGTCAAGGGATGAGGAAAAGGCTGAGGTGCTAAATACCTTCTTTGCCTCAGTCTTCAACAGCAAGGGATGTTGCTCTCTGGGCACCCAGCCCCCTGAGCAGGAAGACAGGGATGGGGAGCAGAATGAAGACCCCAAAGTCCAAGGGGAAATGGTCAGTGACGTGCTACGCCACCTAGACACGCACAAGTCTATGGGGCCGGATGGGATCCACCCAAGGGTGCTGAAAGAGCTGGCAGAAGTGCTCATCAAGCCACTCTCCATCATTTACCAGCAGTCCTGGCTAACTGGGGAGGTCCCAGTTGACTGGAAGCTGGCAAATGTGACGCCCATCTACAAGAAGGGCCGGAAGGAGGATCCGGGCAACTACAGGCCTGTCAGCCTGACCTCGGTGCCCAGGAAGGTTATGGAGCAGATCATCTTGAGTGCCATCACGCGGCACATACGGGACAACCGGGTGATTGGGCCCAGTCAGCACGGGTTTATGAAAGGCAGGTCCTGTCTGACCAACCTGATCTCCTTCTACGACATGGTGACCCGCTTAGTGGATGAGGGAAAGGCTGTGGACGTTGTCTACCTGGACTTTAGTAAAGCCTTTGACACCGTCTCCCACAGCATTCTCTTGGAGAAGCTGGCTACCCATGGCTTGGATGGGCATACTCTGCGCTGGGTAGGAAACTGGCTGGATGGCCGGGCCCAAAGAGTTGTGGTGAATGGAGTTAAATCCGGTTGGTGGCCGGTCACAAGTGGTGTTCCCCAGGGCTCAGTGCTGGGGCCAGTTCTGTTCAATATCTTTATCAATGATCTGGACGAGGGGATCAAGTGCACCCTCAGTAAGTTTGCAGATGACACCAAATTGGGAGGGAGTGTTGATCTGCTGGAGGGCAGGAAGGCGCTACAGCGGGACCTGGACAGGCTGGAGCGATGGGCCGAGGCCAATTGTATGAGGTTCAACAAGGCCAAGTGCCGGGTCCTGCACTTGGGTCACAACAACCCCAGGCAACGCTACAGGCTTGGGGAGGAGTGGCTGGAAAGCTGCCCGGCGGAAAAGGACCTGGGGGTGTTGGTTGACGGCCGGCTGAAGATGAGCCAGCAGTGTGCCCAGGTGGCCAAGAAGGCCAACGGCATCCTGGCCTGTATCAGAAATAGTGTGGCCAGCAGGAGTAGGGAGGTGATTGTCCCCCTGTACTCGGCCCTGGTAAGGCCGCACCTCGAGTACTGTGTTCAGTTTTGGGCCCCTCACTACAAGAAAGACATTGAGGTGCTGGAGCGTGTCCAGAGACGGGCAACGAGGCTGGTGAAGGGTCTGGAACACAAGTCCTATGAGGAGCGGCTGAGGGAACTGGGGATGTTTAGCCTGGAGAAAAGGAGGCTGAGGGGAGACCTTATTGCTCTCTACAACTACCTGAAAGGAGGTTGTAGAGAGATGGGGGTCGGTCTCTTCTCCCTAGTAACAGAAAACAAAACAAGAGGAAATGGCCTCAAGTTGCGCCAGGGGAGGTTTAGATTGGACATTCGTAAAAATTTCTTTACCGAAAGGGTTGTCATGCATTGGAACAGGCTGCCCAGGGAGGTGGTGGAGTCCCCATCTCTGGGGGTATTCAAAAGGCGTTTAGATGAGGCCCTAAGGGATATGATTTAGTGGGGGACTTGGTAGTGATAGGTTAATGGTTGGACCCGATGATCTTGGAGGTCTCTTCCAACCAGAACAATTCTATGATTCTATGATTCTATGATTTTGTAAACAAAAATTGAAATTTGCGTATTGAAATGTTTTGCATTCTTCTTGGAAATGAAAATTGCTCTTACTTTAAGTATATCTTATACCTTCTGTCGCAGGTATATGTATCCCTATATATTTGCTTACCAAAGTCCATTTGTACTTATCAGCTTCTGTCTCTCCATCAAATACAAAGCAAAGATAATGATTCTTAAGTAGTAAAATGCTAACAGTTCTAGAAACATGCTTATGTGCAAGTTACATGGGCATCTAAATCTTACTACTGGATGACATTTTTTCAGTGATAAAACTAGAGAGTTGGACTGTCTTCAGAATTCCTTGCCATGGAACAGCATGGTATGTTTGCCAGTCTCAAGTGTTCAAAAAAGCGGCGGGGGGGGGGGAGATCCAGTTCACATAAAGCTGAAGATTTTTGTTTAAAAACAATGAGATTTTAAATAAAAATACATGCTGGGGCCTGTTTATTTACCTAAAGATGTCTGAACCTGCAGTGTTCCTTTTTCATGGTTTGCTCAATAGGCCAGTTTGTGGAGTGTTACTTATTTCGTATGTATTTTTTTAGTGAAAGATGAGATTCTGATGTAGTCGTTAGCTCCTTAAGACAGATGTTAAACTGTGAGAGCTGTCAAAACGGTGTGTCATTATCATTGACTTGAGAATATTTTATCCTATTTTGAGGGACTTCTGTCATTTAGAGGAGGTTTTTGAAAGTACAGTAACAACTATCTCTGAAACTTGTGGTGCCAGAATTAGAAAGACATGTACGCAAATATACCCACTAAGTAGCACACTGACATTGCTATGGAACTTAGGGCTGCTAGAAATGATGCACTTAGTGGCTCAATATGATGCTGGGCCTTTTCTCTTAATAACAGTATGGTTACAGTGCGTATGGGCAATCGACTTGGCACTAGAATACATGACCTCAGCTACTGACATAGAAGGATTACTTACGGAGATTAGAAAGCATGCCCTTTAAGAAAGCAGAGTCTCTGAAACAAGCAGAGTAGTCAAATGCAATCCAAAGTTATGAGTCTTACTGACAGAAAAGCTAATCAACAGTACTGTTGCAACAGCAGAGAAGGAAGGCAAAAACAAAATGTTGGAGTTTGGCTGCTTCTGGTCAGCCAGGTAGCAGTTTCTCAAGAAAGCCTTGTTTTATTTGTGGAAGGCAACGACTCTGCCAGTTTCTCCCTGAGTTGCAGGTCTCTTCACATCTCGATATACCTTTGTCACAGGGAGATGGATCCTAAATGCTAGATGATAGGCTTCCAAGAGGCTCACATGCACCAGGACAAATCCTAGGAATCTCCAGAAAATTATTCTTGGTGGTGGAAGCTACCAGAAAGTGCTTTTGCTATCCCTGACTGTCACAGTACAGAGCATGAGCCATGTTAGCCCACTGATTTTAAGCAGCTATTTGAAGTATTAATCTGGTGTATGAAGTCTTAATTTGTTTATATCCTTGCTATATGAGAAGTTCCTCCCATTTCTTAGCTGAATTCGTGTTGATTTATGTCTGCTCATCTGACAGCTTTGTTTATATTCATCCTCCTCCCTTCTCTCTTACTGTAATTTGATAAAAATTTTGAAATGGAAAACAATTCTAAACCAAAACCCACTTTCTTTTAACTTCATTCTGACAACAGAGGACGTTTTGGCCAATTTGTGAATGAGGAGATTTTTAAAAAAACAGTTCTACTATCAACTTTAGTTTGAATGAATGGGTATTTTGACATATGGAACTGGGAATGTCACAACCAGCTACTTCTGTGAGATTTGTATTTTTGTATCTAAAGCTACTGAACTGCAGTATTAGTGTAAATGTAGAGACACCATACTAAGTGACCGGTTATAACCAAATATGACTAATCGGTAGTGGAGGGATTTTAGAACCAGACTCCTTGTAAAATAAGACTGATCAAGGAGAGAATGTGTTATATTTTGTTATATTGGTCAGTGATGCTACAAAACGCATGCAAATCTCCGAGCATGCTTTATCATCAATGTAAGACCATAAAGAGGCAGTCACAGTTTAGCTTTTTTCTTCTACAGCAGCATGGTTTGGTAATTCCAAGATTTATTTCAAGTGATTCAGAGGCACACCAAGAAATGAGAACAACCGCCTTCCTGAATAATTACCATTCGTTCTGGAAATGTTAGGTAAACTACATTCACCTAGATCTACTCTACTGCGTAAAACAGGACCATCTTAGATTTAAAACTTAATATTGTGGCAAGAACTACTTAAAAATATCAGCACAGTTAGTCTGCTCAGAGACAAGCTACTGCATAGCACTGATAGTCCAGGATATTCAAATTATACTGGGTACTGGCACTTTGCCAATACAATAATTATGTCAGTTGCAACACAACCACACATGTATTTTGTGTGTTGTATATCCAATTGGACAGGTGGCTATATTAGTCTGACATGCAAAATACTTAAAAATAAAGAAGATTCACTGCCTGCATTTCTCTGAACCCTGCCTGAGGGACAGAACAAGGAGTGGCGCACAGGCAAGCCTTTTTCAGCCCTCACTCTCAAGCTCATTGACACTAATCAAGGAAGGGCACCAAGGAGATAGATGATGAAAGCTGTTCCCAGGCTTTTTCAAGCTGATTTGGTTCAGAAACCACTTCAAAGGATGTGGTCAGGCACACACCTCTTGGTTTTACATCTGTGGAGCAGAATCTGCCAGGACTCTTTCCCTCCTCACCTTCTGCAAATACTCTCTCCTAGGCTGGCTGGTGCACGCTGGAACCTGGCTGCATGGCTTTTCACACGTGAATCTTTTACAGAAAAGACACAATTATACCATAATTTTTTTTCTAGGTACCATCTTAAGAATATTCTAACCAGCATCACATACAGTATCCAAAATACAGAGCCAGCCAATCAGAGCAAATCATCTAAAACTTGTAATACTAGTCTTTTAAAAGGGAATTCCCATCCATTACAACTAGTGGATGGGAACCACAATCTTTCGATGGCTCAGTGGGCTCTATCTGGTTCTACTCTGTAAACCTCCAGTTGTCCGCAGACTTCTCCTTATTCACATCTATCTTCCGCATTTGGAATAAAAAGCCAAGTGTGACTCTGAATATGTTAGCCTTCAGGACACGCAAGACAGACTAAATCATCTGCTGCGGCTTCACTCTGTCTGCGGGGTCTGTGTTGCGCACGCTCTTTGGATTTTCGTAGTCTCTGAGAGACCTGGAGGCTCGAGGTTTCCTACTATTTCAAATTCAGCTGGAGCCTGATATAGCTCTGCAGTTAAATGCTAAGCATTTTTGTCAGTCTATGGGAAGGGTGGGTCTGAGAATATTAACAGAGATGAGAAAGGATAAACTGAGATTCATTTATAGACTTCTATTTTAATGAAAGGCCATAAGGATTCTATATTTCACCTTGTTTACATTAGTTCATTTCTAGGACATGGAGCGTAAAAAGTAAGGCCTGAGAGCACGGGATCATGCTCCACCTTCAGTTGCTAATAGTTTTGCCTGAGCAAGAACAGCATGGCATGGTGCGCCGAAACAACAGATACTTCCGTGAGGGCTGGTCAGATTTCTGCATACACAGACATTAACCAGAATTATACACACAGAGTGTTTAATTGTTGCTTTGCTGCATGGTAACAGCTGATACCACTCATCCCTTCCTCTCTTCTTTTTGGAAATTTCCCTCGAGTGCATGGTGTCTAATGCAATGGCCATATACGGCTTAACTGTGTCTAACCCTGGTGTGGGTTGGTGAAAATAATATTCAGGATATAAATATCCTAATTCTGGCTTAACCTTCGGCCACCAGTCTGCACGACAAATATGCAGAGGACCAAATATGTGCTTGGAGGACTATAACTTATAGCTGCCACAGTTGACAGGCATTCCCATTCAGAAGGCCCCTAAGGATTCACACATAGCTAATGCACTGCCTCCTGAAATCTTGCTGGCAAGGACTTATTCAATTTTAGGACCACTGGTCTTTGTCAGGACAGTTGCACGTACGTCTTTTTTTCCCACCAGTACTTACCCTTTTTATTGCGTAGTACTTAAAAGTGTCAGTATTGATAGCCCTTTAAAATTCACCTATGATTTGTAGCAGAACAGAAGAGCTTTGCACAAGATTAATGACTTGAAAACTGTTAATCAATCTCATTAATAATTATCTGGAAAGTAACCCTGATATCACTGGTTGATTCCAGAAGAAAACAGAAATCATACTTTGCTTCTTAGTCAGGAAGCTAGATAGAACTAGTCGGGAAATTATTCGACTCCATAAATACCTACAATTTCATCTGAGAAGAAACATCAGAAGCACCCAGGTATCTATGAGGGACCCTAAAGTGTCAGAACAGGATTTAGAGAATTGATCACTTCTTTTACATTACCCATTTTAGGCCCACTAATAACTAACTCGCTCTCACTACATCTGCAGCTAACAAACTGTAGCAAAGAGGAATACCCTGCGAATGCTGGAGAGCAGGAACTGTTTTAGCTCTAGGAAAAGCAGCAGCTGAGATGCACTGCATGAATATGGCCAACATATGCAAACCAAACATTACAAATCAGACTAAATATAAATGGTGCTTAAGAAATGGCACACACACAGACTCTTCACAAGTACTTCTCTAATTCTGGAAACCCCTCAAGGACTTGCACAAAAAACACACACTGAATGATTAATAAGGAAAACTCATCTGTCAATGGATTTATTTGCAAACATCATGCTTCATTGTCTCGGTCTTACAAATCTACACATTACTTCATCCCACTAATATCATTATAAGGTTGCATGGTATTGACCAAGGTTAAATAGCACTCATTTTATTTCAATCTATAAACTGAAGCCAATCAACGTGCCTTGATACCACTACTCCAAATTCTCAATAGGACTGAATAATAGAGAAGAGGTAAATCAAAGCTAACTACTATAGCTCCAGCCAGTCTGTCTCCACTCAAAGCATCCATTCAGCTGGGAAGCACATCAAAATTTATAGCGTAGACATTTACTGTGAAAGGCTTTAACACTACGAGGAATCCTATACTCGTGCCTTGAAAGCCAATAATGTGACACAGAGCCTATATTTGCACTGTCCTACAGGAGTGCTCAGTGGTTGACTGCAACAGCAAACAAAAGCATTTATTAGCCTGTGAATCTTATTTCATCTGTGTACACTGACACTGGATTTGTTTTCCTTGAAGCTGAAAACAACGAAAGATTAGAAATGGTAACAGCTCCAGCTTTTTTCTTCTACTTCCAATTGAGAGTCCAGAAGCACAGAGTACTGATAAAATTCTCCATCAAAAAGCTGGGCACCACAGCCCTGTGTTTCCAGCGGCAAAACTAGCCGACACAGAACATAAAAATTCTTGCACAGGGAATACAGAGCAAACCTGTTTTCCTAGACAGTGAAACTAATGTTCTTTCAGGTTCATGAAAGGAACCAAGATTGCAAACACTTATATTGCTGGCAACTTCATACCTTAATTCTTGATATTATCAGTGAGGATATGAAAGAGATGAGCAACTGAATTACCCTCTTACTGTGCAACAGTAATCATCTTGTTTGGACAAACTCTCACAGCTTTTAAGACCCTTGAGTGGATCAGAGATAGCAGAAGTATATCCTTGCTTTCTCTTTCAACTGTAAGTTTCATTTCATTGCATTTTCCTCATAAGAAACACACATACATGGCTAAAGCAATGCATAGGATATATATGTTCCACCGTGTTTCCCTTTCTGTTTGCACAAGTGGAAATCAGGTGAATTAGTCCCACAGTGTTCTTCCAGATTGGGGTCCAGTCAGATGTAGAAGGTAATTGCACAGCTGTTGGAGTGCGTGCCCTTTGCAACATCTGTATTGATTACAATCTGTTTGACAAAGCCTGAATGTTAGTAAAAGAGATTACTCTTTCCCTCATGAATATCACAAGGTACTGTTTGGGAAACAGGAAGGACATGACCTCGAAAGGCTCTTGATTTCATTGTTGACCTATGATTTCTTTTTACTTTGAAAAAGAAGAACTTCTTTTAGATCTACGACGTTCAGATTTTCCTTCTAACATTCTTTACAGCCAGAGAGGATGAAAAGCCATCGCAGCTATGATCTACATTTTGTATAGCAGTGAAATGCATTGCTGCTTGCAGAACATCAACTGCTTAAGATTGCAGCCCAGAAGCAAAGAATGATCATTGTTGGCACTCTCTTATACCACTGAGTAATAATTGTATCAGATGTGTCAAGTCAGAAGTCCAACCTACTGGCGGGATGATCAAACAATAGGGACTTTCCCAGATCCTCAGTGGGCATGCAAACAGGAAGACAACATTGTGTTAATGTAGCAGGAACCTTCATGCATTCATGAGTAATCAGCTCACAGCATGTTATGTTATGGATTGTACGATTTCACCACAGAGAACTACGATGAGGTATTTAAAAGACGTATAGACGTGGCACTTAGGGACATGGTTTAGTGGTGGACTTGGCACTGCTGGGTTAACAGTTGGACTTGATGATCTTAAAGGTCTCTTCCAACCTAAACGATTCTATGATTCTATGCTTCTATGACAGTTTTCAAAGGTTTCTGCTATCCTAGCCAAAATAGGATAATGTGACTGATTATATGACATATTTAGGGGAGGGGCTTTCAGCTGTAATTATGTTTACTTAGCATTTCACTTGCTTTGTTTCTTTATTTAAAGGTTCAGTATTTAGATCTGTGAAACTCTTCTGTGTTTTGTTGTTTGATTTTTTTATAACTAATTTGGTAATAATATTTATCCCTTTCCTCTTCCCATTCAGAAAAGTTCAGTGGTTCAATCTCCCCTTAGCTTTTGCTCTCTAAGTTTGCTTAAGCAAATCTATGAAAGGAGGTTGTGCTTAGAACTTAAAAAAATGTACTAGCTGGTAATGGATAGAAAGTTTAAGTTTGATAAACCATCATAGCATCCTTTCAAAAGCAACTTCTCTTCCTGGCCTACATTTACCCTGAATAACTCACCTTTTCCTCATTCTGGTGCCTCTGTTTTCTCTTGTGTTTTCTAATTGCTTGCCAATGGCTATGTACTCACTTTTCAGGAAGAATGTTTTTAATCTGACATGACTAATTTATATTAAGGAAAAAAAAAAACAAAAGTGGAAAGTGGAAAGAAAATACCATAAGGCAAGCTATGTGAAGTCAAGCACGGCCTGCATTGGTAACCCTGCCAAGTTTCTCTTCTGATACAACGCCACTTTGTTGCTAAAGCAAGTGAGTGGGGGAATGTTGGCCGTTCTGTTATAGAACTGCTAGAGCTGATGAAAGTAAGAATTTCCTTTCCGTTAGGTATTACAAAACTGGAAGAGAAAGATATTCCACATTGTTCCAAAATGTCTTCAGAAATTTCAAAGCTTCTTTGGAAAGGGGAAATTCCCACCACATTTCATTTTGAAATCATGACAAGCATTTCATTTCAGATATTTCAAATCAAACTTCTACCAACAGAAGCAACCACAGCTCTTAGGTTCCACTTAGCTGCACTTAGCAAATCGGAAAACCCCTGGACTGCTGATCCTTAGGGCAGCACATCGGACGGGAGCTTCCAGGGGTGCCAACCTATTAAAACTTAGGTCATGAACCCAAGGCTGCATGATAGGTGGGTGGCCAAGCACACAGTTAAGCAAACTGGCAAACTTCTAATAGAAATCTGTCTGGCAGGCAACTTCTGCAGCTCTTCTTGTAGAATAAGTTCCCAGTCTGTCCCCAGATTCCCAGATCAGTATTTTCCTGTGAGCCGATTTCATGCTATTGATTTCACAGTTTTGAATAGAAAAAAAGGTCAATTTGGAAATTTCTGAGCAGTTCTAGTGAAATTGGTTATATAAAATCAGGCATTATTCCCATTTCTTTTTATCTCAGATTCCCTTGATTTGCTTTTAGGTGAATTCATTTTCATTGTAGACAACCTATTAGATTGTGTTACCTCTCACATCCCTTAGCTCACAGCTCCTATTGAGCTTGAGTTCTCAGTCGGGTCCTTCATATCGCATCTGTTTGCTTGATCTTTACTGACCAATGTTCTTTCCCTTGCTAATCTTCTAAACTAGTTCTACTGCTTCTTGAAAGCACTAACCTCTCTTCCTGCTGTGAAAAATTTTTTGTTATTCTCCAGGAAAGGAGCATTCACCTCACAGCAGTATGTTAGAGCAGCTAGTTTTACATGCATCTTGTTCAAGCAATGCTAAAAAGTACTCAGAGATATCTAATTAGGGAAGACATAGCTCTCAGCTGACTACTGTACACTGTGCTATGTAGGACCATGCTCTGAACTGACTAGCATTACTAAAAAGCCGAGGCCCCCTCGGAGTCCTGATAAACTATTTCTGGTTATCAACAGGTTGTCAATGACTGACAATAGTGTGTGCTGTCTTTCCACGTTAATGCAGCTTTTCTATTAATCCTCACCTTGTATCAGCAATCTCACCACATTTGAGTCAAATTTCCTAACTGCTTCCCAACACACTTCATAATGAATACATGTGAAACACCAAACACAGATTGCTATCAGATATGCACTTTTTCATGTGACTCATATTTTGAGCTGAAAATTTTACCTCATTTTTGTTGAAACTCCTGCCTACTCTCAAATATGTTTAAGTCCAGATGTGCACACCTCCTATCATTTGTCGTGGATGATCTCTGAGAGGCAGTAAGAGTTGCTCAAACATATGCTTCCTCAGAGGGAGCACCACATACACCACTTCTGTTTTGTGAAAATATTAACTGGAGATATTTTCACACTATGTGTTATTCTAGAGATTGTACTTTCAGTGAAGAAATGTGTCAGCCTTCACTCTCTGTGAAGGAAACTGGCTGGCCATATGTATTCACAACATGTATACATCAGAGCTCAAACACCTGCAACTCAGATACTTAAGGTTTTTGGATAATCCCTTAATGAATCTGATTCCATAGGGTAAAGCTAAGCTACATTTAGTCTAACTTCCATATGCTGTCTGACAATACTGCTTCGAGAGAAACCCTTCTCACATGTCTTAGATCAACGTTTGAGAAGCAGCTCCACAGGAATCCATAAGATCAGAAGAATAATTTGGTGTCACCTTGAGAGCTGTCAAGCACAAAGGATGACCAAAATAGACACAGCTCTCTTCCAGCACATTATGGTTACCATATGTGATAAAGGAAGTATATTATAATATTCCATGACAATGTCTAACGCAGCACAAGCAACGGGAACCTTTCTCACCGATATATTATTACAACTCATTAACTAATTTCTCAGCTGCGTTTGCAACCCTTCCATGTTCTCACTCCATGAATAAACAAACTCTTGCCTTTAAGAGCACAGATATCAATTAAAAGTAAATCTATAGTTCATTTGCTGAAAGTATTTGCTGTTGGTGCTGGTTTTAATGCTGTTATCTAATAATAGGATTTCAAACATGGTATAGGGTTGATGAGTTAACTACATGTGGCAAGGTCTATTGCCAGGGCATGACCAGGGTGAGAGGTCTTAGGGCTACAGGCTGGAGAGGCAAAGGTCAATTGGCAAAGGTCATGGTCACCTGCAGCTCATTAGCCTCCTAGGAAGCAGCCTGCAACAGCAGAAAAGGAGAGAAAGGGGAAAGCAGCTCCTAGTGAAATTTAAACGATAGGGTTTGATTTTGTACTGTAATGAAGAGTTTCTACAGATTTTTTTGCTTCATACTATTCCTAGACGCAAAATATGTTTAAACAGTGTTCTTACCTTGCTGTGGCTTTCTAAGAACTCAGTGGCAAAGAACACAGAGAACTGTTTTTCCATATGGCTAGAAAAATGTATGGGATGTTACAGGTTTGGGATCGTTACTCTGCAACGTTACTCTTTCCAAATTGGATGGAAGAGAACATGAAGATATTTATAGTTATGATTAAACAGATAGGGGAGGTAGCATATAGCAATCATATCTTCAAGACTAGTTCGTTACAGAGGAGATTCTGTGGCTCTTCAAAGAAGCAGACTGTTTATTCTCCCCAAAGACCGAAGGTGTTAGTGGACTGTAACTAGATTTGGCATGTAGGCTGAGTTCTGGGGGTGATTTCTTAAGAGGAGAAAGGATGAAGATATTTCCTAAGAAGAGCAGATGAAGGAACCTGCATTCCGGCTGAGCCATAGGTAAAGCAAACAAAGATCAGAGATTGTAATTCCCTGAAAGAATTTGATTAATTAGCAGCAACTTGCTTTTAGCTAGTGTGTAGCACAGGTCTGTAGCATCATGCTATCATTGCAAACAGGAGCCTGATAAACTCCTTAGCATGATGGTTGTATCACATCCAGCGTCTCGGCAGCCTGCTTCAGCTAGCTTTGTACCCGGCTGGAGGAAAGGCATGTCATGCTTGTCATTCAACCACATCATGCCACCAAGTAAATTACAAGGGAACACTTACTTTGATAAATGCCAGAGGCTGGCATCTACCAGGAGCACAGTACAACTCCTGCCTGAGGTAAGTTGTAAGAAATGGAAGAGGGAAGGAAAGGAGTTGTCCCCATCAAAGTCTGTGTCTTGCCTCGATATAGGATTAAAACAGGGCTGAGAGGCATGAACTAGAAATTGTCTCCAATTGTCAGTATAGATGCAGTTGTAGAAAATATCTGCAACTATTCCTGTAAAATGTATTATAATATTGTTGGGACTATGGTTTTATTGCATATCTGCCTGCAATAATTACAGCAGAACTGGTGCACAACCTCCTTATGAAAGACAAAACTTCTTACATACACAGCCTGCACCCACCTCCACAAATACAGGTCCTTCTTACTGACCCCCTTTGGAACCTAGGCTGTTTTTCTAGTTTTAAATTTACTGTTGCTAAACAAAGACTTCAGCAAAAGCTTCAGTAGCCACCTCGAGTCCTCAGCAAGTGCTTCTGCAGACAGATGAAACAAGATCAGAGCCTATCTACACAGCAAGCTGGGGGATGTAGATGAAAGATGAAAAGTAAGAACCAAAAGGTTTTATTATCTTGCTGGGAGACTAGGAAGAACCGTGAATTGCCTGAGGCCCTGCTGCCAGCCCTCAGCCTATGGCAGAGACAATACAGGTGTCTGTCTGCGTACTGTGATCCTGGACGGAAGGGTAGTACAGAAAGACTCATACAATTCATGTGAAACCAAAAATGAAAGACAAATTTTAGTCAGGTGAGAAAACCTTATCTCTGTGTCTGACTTCAAAGACATTAAGGGCTTCTCATTTAAAGATCAGATTGTTTGGGGAACTAATTAGTCTCCCTTATAGGACAGACTGAGACAAACATATTCAATCCTATAGGAAGCTTTCAAGGAACAAGGACAGCAGAGGAAAGGACCAGGAATAACTCTTACTGGTGTGGAACGAGAGCAAAGGTAAGCAGGGGAAGAAGGATGATCCAGAGGGTAGGTGGATGCCTGGGGAAACAGCAGGAAACGCAGAAAGCAGGATGGAGCTCTATGCAGGGGCTCACAGTGTTTGGGGAAAAAAAAAATCACCTTGCCCTGTGGCACAGCTACCAAAGGAGGAAAAATGCAGCAGCATCTGCAGGGTCTGTCAGCCATTAACTGCCATATTTGTGATTATAATACCTGATCAACGACCCATTTGATTGCAGCTGGATTGGGAAACCAGCTGCCGTTGCTGCCAGCTGAGATAAGCAGCAGTATTCGCGTGGAGACATGTGGCTGAGTACTGGTGAGGTGTGTTCTGAGGCCAGTGGGCAACTGCTGGCTGTTGATAGGAAACCCACAAAATGAGAAGTGTTGCTGCTCAGATATCATCATGGCTGGCACACAGGGAGCTCCCTTCTGTGCTGAGCAGCAGTGTAGTGTGAACCACGATCACAGCAGAACATCAAAACATCTCAAGGAGGAGGGTATTTCTTTAGGCTCTATGCAGTATGCTGTCAAATAGCAAACTGAAGTTTAGGCAGAATGATTAAACGCAGAATTGCCTTAGCTTTGAGGCATACACCTGAGGCCAGTTCCAGTTGGAGTTCCAGCTCTCTGTAGAGGTTTTCATCCTACACGTCCAAGTACCTGATGAAGGTACTTGGTGTAATTCATATGCTTGAATTACATGGAGACTGATTCCTAGGTTTTTAAGTCCCATCTCAAGTTGTCTGCTTAACTACACTGCATGTAATTAGCATTATAAGCTCAACAGCAGTAAGGAAAATTCCAGGTAAAGTAAGGTGCTGAACTAAACAAAATCACTGACCTCAGCATGAAAGACAGTTGCTAGTTCAGGGCAAAAGCATTGACTGTGCAATATCAAATGGTTTTTACACTCTGCTTTGCAAGTACTGCTGGTTACACAGCCAGCTTGGAAAGCCTTACCCCGCAGCAGGCTTCTGCGTGGATCTGTCACTTGGGTCGCTGAGGTAACCGATAGCTGTACTAGGTTAGCATTTGTCCACACACAGGATGACAAGGGGTAATGATGCACACTCTACTAGTGTTTATCACAAGTGCCTGCTGATGGTAGAGAAATAGTAATATACCTCTCCCCTTCAGGTTTGTTTTGGTTTCTTTTTGGGAGCAGGGAGGGAGAAGGAGAAGGGAGCAGGAAAGAGTAGTTTATGATTTAGTTGAAAGTTCAGGATTAGGGCATGTTTTTTACTTCACGAATTGTGCACTGAGTTGGGCAGTGGAATCAACATTATGCAATATAGAATAGATTGGAGAACTTGGGTCATTCTTCAAAGCAAGGAATTTTATTGCACTTGCAATTAACTGCTGGCACAATCCCTCTCTTTTGACAGTTAAGTCCCTTACTGTGGACTGCATAAAAGGAAAGCATTAGAAAATATATGACTCTTCTTGCATTAACAGGAGATGACTGAGGGAGAGAGAAATTTTTAGGAATGTTAATAATTTATGTGTGACATGAGGTGAGGAAGAACACTTTGTATTTCATCGGTTTCTGCCTGAACAATTCTCACATTGTCATCCTGCTCCCTGCTAAAACAAATGCTAAGCATTTCTAATGGCAAATAAATTTCATCGCATTGTTCGGAGCATCTTTGAAATCCAGTTTTTACTTACATCAAGAAGTGATGTTGTATTTCTTTCCCAGAAAAAATCCCAATAGTTTTCACCAAGAGAACACCCCGAATCCTGTTTAACTGCTGTTACTACAAAGAAAACAAAGATAAGGAATGTATGTTGCTGATGAATTGTATTCATAAGTCACCAAGAAATTATAACACTATGACTGGCTGATGTGATGCATCATTCATGCTGTTTCTGCAATTCTGCATTAAGAACTCCATGGAGCAGACAAGGAATGGTGAGAAGCTGACAGTACTGGGTTACTAAAGGTTTAGTAACTTCTTCAACATAAATAAAAATTAGTGAAATACCTGGAAGCAGGACTAGAAAGAGCTGTGTTGGCTTAGAAGTATGATAAGCAAATTGTATTTTGTTGCTGGCCTTATTTTATAATTGAAGATCAATTTAAAATGCCATAGCATGAAAAACAAAGCATTTGAAAGTTTCAAGTATGTTTTCTATTACCTAGCTTTCAAAAGTTTCTTGAAGAGAAGTTGGGTAAATTATGTTTGCCAAAATACCTTTTTAATAAGAGATAGTGAGAAAAGCAAGTGAAAGCAATATGAATAGGAAACTCTAAACTACATCTTCTTTTGGTCAATGTATCTTTGGGCTTTGAAAACTTAAGATCGTCTTCTTTTTTAGGCAATGAGCAACTTTGGTTGATGGGTCTAGTCGAAGATCTAAAAGTGTTTCAAAGTACTTTGTCTTTGAGTATTAAAAAAAAAAATACTCACTTCAGCTCAAGCCACTTACAGCACAAAAATTCCCAAGCATGTAGAAAGGCTAATGTCTGCACCGGGGTAAAGGCAGTGTTTAACAGGAAACTAGCTAAGGACCTTATACCTGGACCTCAAAGGTATTTTGATGCTTAACTAGCATTGCCTCTGTCCAGGGACAAAGAAGTTGATGTGGATTTGCCCTATGGCAACAAAGTAATTCATAAGTCATGCTGCTAGATGGATTCAATTATCTCCACACAGGTTACAAAGAGCGTCTCTTTTGATTTCTATCAGGGGAAAGAAGATGTGCAAATACTGAAGTCAGCTGTACTAAGGATGGAAGCTTAAATAACCTACTTGGTGTAGGCTTTGTGCCTTAGTTCAATATGCGGAGTTTGCTGCAAGTCCCAGTTTAGATGACTTAGGCTCAAATACACAGAGCTGTAAGTACTTCACACTGATAGAGGTGACAGGAATTTATGAAAGTATCTGCAGTCCGGGACTTCTGTCAAGGTGTATAGCCAGATTCATCCACTTACCCATGTAGGTCCTGTAGATTCAATCCCCAAGGAGTTGTTCATGGTGACTGAATTTGATGTAGCTGTTCTTTAATTATCTATGGACAGGCAGGAAGAGTAAGCTAATTTTGGACATTACCTCAGAACTAAGCCAGGGAATCAAGCCATTCATTGTTACTCATTCAGTTGGGAAAGTTAAATACGATACAAAGTGTGCTAGATGGTGTCTAGTTGTACTCTCTCCAACAGCAATGGGATACTTGCCAATGACTTCATAGAATCGTAGAATAGTTTGAGTTGGAAGGGACCTTTTAAAGGTCATCTACTCCAACTCCCCCACAATAAGCAGGGACATCCTCAACTAGATCAGGTTGCCCAGAGCCCCGTCCAGCCTGACCTTGAATGTTTCCAGGGATGGGGCTTCTACCACCTCTCTGGGCAACCTGGTCCAGTGTTTCACCACCCTCATTCTGAAAAACTTCTTCCTTATATCTAGACTAAATCTCCCCTCCTTTAGTTTAAAACCATTACCTCTTGTCCTATCACAGCAGGCCCTGCTAAAAAGTTTTTCCCCATCTTTTCTATAAGCCTCCTTTAAGTATTGAAAGGCCACAATAAGGTCTCCTTGGAGCCTTCTCTTCTCCAGGCTGAATAACCCCAACTCTCTCAGCCTGTCTTCACAGGTGAGGTGCTCCAGCCCTCTGATCATTTTTGTGGCCCTCCTCTGGACCCGCTCCAGCAGGTCTGTGTCCTTCTTGTGTTGGGGGCTCCAGAGCTGGATGCAGGACTCCAGGTGGGGTCTCACCAGAGCAGAGTAGAGGGGCAGAATCCCCTCCCTCGACCTGCTGGCCACGCTTCTTTTGATGCAGCCCAGGGTACGGTTGGCTTTCTGGGCTGCGAGCGCACATTGCTGGCTCATGTCCAGCTTTTCATGCACCAGTACCCCCAAGTCCTTCTCAGCAGGGCTGCTCTCGATCCCTTCATCCCCCAGCCTGTGTTGATACCAGGGGTTGCCCTGACCCAGGTGCAGGATCTTGCATTTGTCCTTGCTGAACGTCCTGAGGTTTGCCCGGGCCCACCTCTCGAGCTTGTCCAGGTCCCTCTGCATGGCATCCCGTCCCTCAGGTGCGTCCACCGCACCACTCAGCTTGGTGTCTTCTGCAAACTTGCTGAGGGTGTACTCAATGCCACTATGTCATTGATGAAGATATTAAAGAGTACTGGTCCCAATACGGACCCCTGAGGGACACCACTTGTCACCAATATCCATCTGGATGTTGAACCATTGACCACTACCCTCTGGATGCGACCATCCAACCAATTCCTCATCCACTGAACAGTCCACCCATCAAATCCATCTCTCTCCAATTTAGAGACAAGGATGTTGTGGGGGACCGTGTCAAAGGCCTTCCAGAAGTCCAGATAGATGACATCCATAGCTCTTCCCTCGCCCACTGATGTAGTCACTCCATCGTAGAAGGCCACTAGGTTGGTCAGGCAGGACTTGCCCTTGGTAAAGCCACGCTGGCTGTCTCCAATCACCTCCCTGTCCTCCATGTGCCTCAGCGCAGCTTCTATGAGGATCTGTTCCACGATCTTCCCAGGCACAGAGGTGAGGCTGACAGGTCAGTAGTTCCCAGGGTCCTCCTTCCTACCCTTTTTAAAAATAGGTACAATGTTTCCCTTTTTCCAGTCCCCAGGGACTTCACCTGACTGCCGTGACTTTTCAAATATCATGGAGAGTGGCTTGGCAACTACATCAGCCAATTCCCTCAGGACTCTGGGATGCATCTCATCAGGTCCCATAGACTTCAGTGGGTGGGGACTGGACCCTGAATCTCCATTCTCCAGCTCCAATTTCTGCAGTTGCATTTGTGAGCTCTAACTACAAATGAACAAGTCTCAGGTTCTCATTGACTACTCATTTTTCCAAATAATGGAGATTATATACTTTCTATCCACCATTCCAATTAATTTGCAAAGGGAAAATAAATGTATCGTGCCTTGCAGATAATGGGAGTCGTCTTGCCTTTACAAACAGGGTTTCAGGCATTGGAAACATCCAGAACTACAAGAAGGTATTTGTTGTAGAACAGCTTAACCATTCTGGAAGTAATTGCTTCTGATAGCTGGTGCTACGCAGGGCAACTACACTGCTACAAAAATCATTGCAGTTGGGAGGCCCAGTGCTTGGTATTGTGAGGGAACTTCTTGCCTTCTGCATCGATTTGCTATTATGTCAGTGGTATCAGTAATAGCTCAGTGATGGAAGACCTTTTAAAAGCCTAGACAGATTGACTTTCAAAAGATACTCCAGCTAAGGTAGAAATCAATTTATAAAACTACGTGAAAGAAGTTATGCTTTTGGAGCTTGCTATTCACTGACGCAAACACTTCCAAGTAGTCTGATCCAGAAAAAAGGAGACATGTTAAACAGGAAGCCACTTTTGTGCCTTCTGGCTTTTAGGGTACATAAGAGAACAATGATTACTAGTACAGTGGCTATTACAGAAGATGTGACAATTCCTACCTGATTTATGATCTGTCAAAACATGCCAATTAATGAAAGCACGCATTTGGATTTCATTGTGTTTCTGCAGTTTTCTACTGTAACAACTGGATTTCATGTTAAGCATCCTATCTTTTATTTAGGAAAAAAAATCCAAATTATAATGAAGTATTGTGATAATACTGACATTAACACAGTGATAAAAGCAACTCTTCGGGGTTTAAGAATTTGCTCCACAAGAAATTGTACATGTTTTGCCTTATTTCATTCTACAGTCTGATTCCCACTCATCTTGATGAGCTGTGCTTCTGGCCTCTGGCCATCATATTTTTATTGGGGATGTTTCCAAACTCTGTCAGAGAGTCAGCACATAAAAAGCCATCTTCTCGTTAGCTGGTTAGTAGATCTTGTCTTGTCATATGTTTCTTTAGTGGATAAAACTCCATAAACTTACAGTTGCCCCGTTGCAGAAAGGAGCAGGCAATAGTCCACTTTGCTTTGAAATTCTAATTCTACATTAATTTTATTTTTTAGTGCCAGTAAAGCATAGACATTTTTCAAACAAACTTTTTAAATAGGAGCAGCCTTTTTTTATGAGTAGTATTTATAGCATCTATTTAAACCTATCAAAGCCCCATTCTTCCACCTGACAAGCTCGATAGATTCACACATTCTACGTGTCCTGAAAGCTGAACATATTTCGTGGCAGCCTTCTGCTACAGACTGAAAATGGAAACTCCTGGTGATGGGATCAAAGCCAGAGGAAAAAAAATCTAAACAGAGAAGTATCTACTTAAGAAATAGTAGCAAATCTGAGGCAGAAATATGGTCAGCAGTAGACTGAGCTGTACAGTGCCCTGCAGCGGGAGCTGAGATTCGGTGTCCTGCCACTGCTGCGGAAACATAAGGAAGGCCCTACGTTCTTTGAAGGTGCAGTAAGGTGCATTGAACAATTCAGATCAGAGCAAACATCTGCTTCTGATAAAAATCCATCCCTCCGTGCACAAAGCCTGAGTGAACAGGCATGGGATTTACATCTTCCTGTACACCCTGAAACCTGCCTGGCAGGCAACCTACACAGTGGGGCACGTGTACAGCTCGCCGCCCTCCCGGGTCCAGAGGCTTCATTCTGCCTTACCTATGCCCTGCAACAGTCTCACAAAGACCAGATATAGTAGAATCTATAATTATGTTTAGAAAAGCAAACCAAATTAAGTAGACTGGTCAGTTGACATTTCTGACTTAAAACAGCTGACTTAAATGAAAACAAACAGACAAAAAAAAAAACCCAAAACACAAACAAAAACCCCAACCTTGGCACAAATTTAGGACAAAAAAGTTGTCCTCTATCAGAAAAAGAGAGGCTTTCTCTTTGTCCAACCTCCAATCTGCTTATCACTCGGTGATTATTATATCTGCAGTTTGACCTCTTTTTTCCATTTCCAAAGCCATAAACTGGCTTATGAGGCTGAAGTAGTTGTGGGACAGCAATTAGCAAATGAGGGATATAGCAGTTCCTAAACGACAGTTCCTGTTCCACCGTTGGAAGATCCACATAGGTTTAAGTGAAGATACTTGATTGAAATTCGATACATGAATTTCCTTCAGTTCTCTTTTACTAAAATACTTTTAAAACTGGACATAGGACAGTGAAAGCAACATACGACTTATCCCACCGGAGCTGTAAAACTCTTTGGGAGAAGCTGAAGTCTGCTGCAGGCATTTTCTCACCTGTGTGGCTCCAAGAGCATCTGCCAATGGGATTCCAAACGGTATTTGCTAAAATGCAGAGCAATGCATGCTGTCAACAGAGAAAGTTTTACACTAGTGGCTTATTCATGTACTCTAGTGGGTGGATTGACTTTTTAAAGAAGTCAAAAAGAGATGGTAAGGGGTATATATCTGTGCATGCCTACAGTTAGTGTTGGCAAATACCCTTCTCAGTATTTCAGATGAGACTACTTTAATTTATTTATAAACCTCACATACTCTGGAGTTTTATTAGTCTGCATTCCACTCCCAGGAACAAGTTCCAAAGAGCTCCAGGAGTACAGAAAAACATAAAGGAGACTGCTGTTTTGGGACTGACTATAGAGGCTATAAAGTCATGTCACTGAATGAGGGGTGATACCCTCTGAAAGAGGAAACCGTGTCAGGTACAGGAGAGAGCTGTTCACTTTGCAATTAGAGGCAGAATGCAGTAAAACGTATATGAGAGAAAGATGAAGGCCTATGCAATCATTAAAACTAGGGTCTGAATGTGAGAGATACAAGTCGCAGAAGTCAGGCAGTAAATATGAATGCTAAACATTTAGGAAATGGCATTTGCAGTCACTCTTAGTACGGAGTGAGACTGATGCCAGTAAGAACCTAAACCTTCTGGCTGTTGCCTCTCTCACCTCTGTGCTGAAATCCACCTAACAATTCAAGGATAAAACGTGATGTTTTTCTTGTACCTTCAAGACATATTGGAAATATAAAAGAAAACAAGAATTATCTGCAGTCTCTCCTCTCCCACTTTTCCACGCCCGAGTTTCTCTTTGAGTCAACTGTAAAATTTCCATAGCTGCATTTACTTCTCTGTATAGAGTCCAAGGAGTAGAAAGGTAGAATTCCTTACCTAACAAGGGAAAAATAACTGCTGCTCATTTTGTTCAGCTCAAACCTACAGGCTAGAGCGTTATTCCCTTTTTCATATTTGAAGAGCGGTGACATGGATGTTGTAACTGCAACCTATAGACCCATACCTACCTTTCTTCAGGAGCTATGTCACATTTATCTCAGAATGTCATTCTTCCATACCTTACTACATATGTTTCACTCTGAAACTGTTCTGAAGCCTTTAATAGCCACCTGTGAGTCAAAGAACTTGAATGCAAGAAAACTGGATGGTAACTATTGGTCTGGGATACCTGCCATTTCAAGAGTTGTCTATAAGAAACCTGGCATTCAGCAATACGTGGAAAGGCTACACACATTGAAATGACACTGAGACTTCAGTCTTCCTATAGCCACTATATGGAGCAACAGGACTGGAAAGAGGAGGAGTAGCCTTTGCTCTCTAAGAGCATGTCTGCCTGCAGAATGCTGCCTGGTTTCTGTCCATCACATGCATTAAGCCTGCAGTAAATCTGGCAGGATTTACGATAACTTGTCTTGGCATTTAGTGACTTCAAGATGAATTCATGTAAGTTTGGTGTCCCTTCTGAATAGCTGCCAGTTCTTGGATACAGTTCCATCTTTTGTAGATACTTCGCAAGAGGATGCTTATATTCCATAAGCGAAAGATAGACTAAACAATGTGAAATGACTCTCTTATCTTGGAAATTATATGCCCAGTGCAGAATTCAGACCTGCTGCACAGTTCCATAGAATTGTTTAGGTTGGAAGAGACCTTTAAGATCATCGAGTCCAACCGTTAACCTAATGCTGCCAAGTCCACCACTAAACCATGTCCCTAAGCTCCGCATCTACACGTCTTTTAAACACCTCCAGGGATGGTGACTCAACCACTTCCCTGGGCAGCCTGTTCCAGTGCTTGATAACCCTTTCAGTGAAGAAATGTTTCCTAATGTCCAATCTAAACCTCCCCTGGCACAATTTGTTATAGTATGTTATAGTAGGAACTGGTCTTGAATTTACTTAGCTGTAAATATGTCAAATATCAATTCATTAATCACCTGTCACTGGCAAGGTAGAGCAAAAGAGACCTGAACTAGGATTTGCACTGGAGAAAGAAGAACCTGCATCTCCACATCAAGGAATGAATTTGTTCGCAATGGAGTGATACTGATCCAAGCAGAGACAGGGATTATTTCCTTTCCAACTGCATTTTACTTTCTGACTAGTGAATTTCTGAATGAAAATTAGATAGGACTTTAATTTTAATTAATGGTAATTTTGCTTTGCCATCATTCAAAGAAAACTGTATGATCACTGGGAAGTTGCCTGCAATAATACAATCAATGAAAATGCGATAGAAAAGGGATCTCAAGAGATCCAGTCCAATACTTTGCTTCAAAGCAGGAGAAACATGCTTTTGTTATTCATGTCAGATGTTTGTCTTCCATGTTCAGCAAAATGCATGGTGGGATAAGACTTTAGGGAGAATTGCAAAAAGAAATGCTCTTCTCAGACGCTGTCTGAGAACTGAATTACAGGATGCACTCCACTACAAAGTCCACTCTTTGGAGATGACTATGTAGGGAAACATGAAGCTCATGTCTTACTGCTAATTGTCCTGCAGTGCTTCTTTGGCCGATTTCTTTTCCACTCAAAATTATTCGTTACTAAAGATGAGGCCCAGTTTCTCCACTTCTTTGCAGTTTCCTGAGCAAAGATTATGTGATATTCACTATACAGATGGCTCTGGAAATCGAAAGACAGAAAAAAAAGGCCTTGAAGATTTAAGTTCAAAGAGGAAGAAGAAAGTCCCAAGGCCCTTTTTTCTGAATCTACTTGTGAGGAGAAGGACAGGAAGGAAACGTTCATTTTATTCATTTCATCCCTTTCATTCAGAAGACGAGCAGCTGTGTTAGCTATTGCTACATCCAGCTTGACAGCAGCATGCTTCATTGGTTGGTGTGTTGCTACCTCTAGGAAAACTTTATTCACTGTCTACTGTTTCGGGTCTTCTGGTCCTTCTCCGTGGGCTTAGAAGAATTAGGTTTCCTTCAGTGTCTCCCACATCCTACATTATTTAAGCTCTACAATTTCATCAATATATATAAAAAAAAATAATGCACCAAGCCTTCTGAAACTCATCTCTCTGGCATTGTCTTTTTTAAGTTAGCACACACGCAAAGATCTAAAACCAGTAAAAACAATTGTGTTCCCTTTAATTAGAAAGATAATACTCATCTGAGTTGTGCTCCCACAGAATCCAAACAAAAGTTGCACTCAATTCTTCTTCTTCACGGGTGATTATATATGTTCCTTAATTGTTTATACATCTGAATGCCAACAAACATGTTTATGGCTCACTAGCCAAAATGCAGTACTGTAACAGTCAGATAGCTCACCTCTTACTATAAGGGTTACCTCTGCTCACCTCTTACTATAAGGTTTACCTCTAATTAGAAAACCAAGTGTGTCATGGTAAGGCTCCCTTTGTCATATGACCGGACTGGCAGAGAACTCGGTAAGCTGTCTGTTTTTTGGAAATACAATACTTTCCATGAACTTTATTTCACCTACGTTAACATTATTGATGTCAAATAGCTGGCAAATGAACAAATAAGGCACAATTAACTGAGTACCTTAAAAAATGCCAAGAATATTGAAGCAAGGCTAACAATAAATATCTGTAAAAACTAAAAATTGTATGTTCTGCCTCCCTTCTCTCATCAAATTCAGAAAGAAGGCATGGAAAGAGTTGTGCTTAGACAGAGAAAAGGTTTGTGACATTTTCCATTGAAATATAAATACTAAGTAAAATCAGTCAGGCAAAAGGGAATTTATTGCATGTTACACATTTAAAGTGATACTATTTGAAGAACTGCAGCTACTCCCAGTAAGTAAGAGTGAAACCTCACTACTTCTCTACTACTCAGTGAAGCAGTGATAAAACTTTCAATGTGATATCTGATGCATGACCAGCTAACACATTTGTAGTTGCACATCTATATATAGCAGCCTATTAGCAGTTTAACACTATTCCAAATTACTATCAGTCTCAATGAAGCTGTTTATTTTCAGTCTGTGACTGAATAATTGCTATAGAAGTCAATGGAACCCGTTCAGACTTGCTGAGAGCCTGGCCCAAAATTTCGTCGTCTTAGCTATACTGGTAAGAAACCTATTCTCAGCAATAAGTAAACTGAAAAAAAAAACCCCAAGCCCTTACATCAAACCGTGACTATCAGAAGCACAAATAAGGTAACTTCCGAGCCAAAGATGCATCATTAATGACAGACACAAAGGCAAGGATATCACAAAAAGTTTTCAAATAATGCAGTCTCCTAATATGGACCTGGTATATTTTCTTCCTGCCAATTTTTCTGCAGAGGTAAGTGGGTAATTATTGACAGCCCATGCCAATATTAATTTAAAAAACTGTCTTCGTTTCTGCAATGCAAAGCCTCACCAAATGGTACCAGATCTTTGGAAAACAGGGTAGTAAAAGCATACCAAGAGGATGAAAAAATCCTCCTCACTAAAATGTGTAGGAGTAACTGTTTACCTCAGCAGCTCTATGTTGCTGGGAGCAGACAAACCCAGAGACCACCTTTTTAAAGGGATTTGTAGCTTGCCTTTCTTTGAATAAATGTAATTCACACCTTATCTGTCCATCTGTAGAATAATGCCCAAAGCTGATCTGTGCTTGATGTGCAAATGCTAGGTCTATCATTTGCATGCACAAGTGATATGCAGGGACCCATTTGCACTTACATATGTAGAAGATGACATTTGAAAAACTGGCTCCTAGAATCATTCCTTCTGTGAATGTTATGCAGCCATCTGTACAAAAGTAGCAACCAAATACTTTGCCATCAGCAGAGTGTTAGCCTTTCAGATACGACTGGTTGAGAGGGGTTTTTTGTCCAAACTTCATTTCAACAGAAAAGTGGTTTTCTGACTAATAAAATTCTTCAACATAATGTTAAATATGCTGTTGGTTTTCAGCTGAATTCCTCCTTTTCTCACCAGTGCCAATAGATGCTAAGCATGTTCATGCCCTGGGATTTCAGTTTTCTCTGTGGTACTATGATCAGGGATTCTTGTGATACATCCTAGCAGCTCAGGGAGAGAAGTGTGATCTCTTGAGAGCCTGTAGCTTATGACAAGAAACATTACCTCAGGTAACACCACAGCATTTTGTGGGGAAAAAAATGAAGATTCTCTTTCTTACTCCACTTCCAAAAGCATTTAAAAAATCCAACAAGGAAAGAATTTTCTCTCCAGTCCATTCCAGTGAATCTGAAAATCCAAATTTGCCACATAATGGTGCATCACTCTTCCAGGTGGAACTATTCCAGCACAAAGGTCTTTTTCAGAAAAGAGAGAAAATTATTGTGACAAATTGTCAAAAAGATTTCTTTGCATTAAGATCAATGTAAAGTCAGCTGCTCAAACCAGGTACAAACTGGTCAGCACTCTGTTTTCAATGAAGTATGTTGCCACTTGATCAATGGAGTGGATAGACAAAGTATGCAATGAGAGAGGCATGAAGGGCAGGACCTTGGACGATGAGAATCACATATGGAATCCATGGGTCATGCACTATGCAAAATGCTCAGTATGCTAAATCTATCAGGGGCTACACTGTTGAGACTCTGCAGCGTGCCCAGCTACAGATATTAAATACGCATGCTGCATGTTAGATTACATCTGACTCAAATAACCTAAACACAGGTGATGGCCAATGGGAGAACCCATCAAAGAGTCATGAACACAGGAGTGTGGCAATTTTCCAAAATCTGCTGAAATAGCACACATGCCAGGACAGGTGTTCTCTGCCTTTGCACACTGTGCTAGAGAAGTTAATTAGAAAAGTGGAAGAGTGACTTCTATTTGTCATATTAATCTGTGTAAATACTCATTCCATGTTATATTAATCTGTGTAAATACTCATTCCATGTTATCCTTCCTCAGTATTTTATATGAGACTGAGATCACGTGCACACACATATACACAGATCAAAGACATGGATGTGATTTTTTTCAGTGAAGCATAATCAGTTTTATATTCTTTCAATCTTCTGCTGGGGAAAAAAGAAGGCGTTTTACACTTTATTTATATATTTAGGACAAATTTTGCTCTCAGTTACATATGCACTGCTATCTATTGAACCAAACAGAATTTTATCCATGAACTGGGGGGAAAAAAAAAAAAAATTACTCTTCCTAAGGAAATGTTGCTACAAGCCAACACCTTTTAGAAAGAAATGTTGCATTAGACTTTACTTGCAAAACCTCTCTGGACAGCCAAGGTGCCTGACAATGTCTGTGCTCCCTTTAGGAGGAGATATTTAAAATTTGCCATTGTTTTCTCCCCCTTTTCTTCACATCTTGCCTTGTTCTTTACAAGAACACTGAATGCAGGAACAAAGCAATCTTATCGCATTTTGTTAATGCTTTATTCTCCCATCCTACTTTCATAGTGTTTTATACACACTTTCTGATACGGTGAATTATTGCAAGGGACGCAAGACAATGACAAATCAGGATCTAGAAGCCAGTAGACTTGGGATGTTCTTTTGTATATGTTTGAAAAATGCATTTAGGTGCCCAGTCCTCAACCAGCAGCTGAAACCAGTCAGCAGTGCTTTGGTTTTGCTTCCAGAAACCTTTCTAAGTCAGGTTTTAGAGAAAAAGGACATCAGGTAGGTGACAGCTTTTATGAAGTATATGTTTAAAATCATTCCCCCCCTCTCCAGGCTGACAACCATTTCCATAGAAACAGAGGTGGAAATGGACCATTAGCATCCATGAGTCAATTTAAGCTACTAGTGGTCAATTTCTATCACTTTTCAGAGCTTGAATTAGTGAAAATGGGAGTTTTAAAATGACCCTTAAAAAAATCTTTTAATGTATTTTTCTGCACTTGCCAGGCTGGGTCTCTGTGGAACACAGTCACAAAGGCACTCAGAGCCAGCAGGGAAGCAGAGGAGGAGGATGAGAACTCCAGATCACATGCAATAGCTGGAAGTAAAAAGCAAAACAAAAGGCAGATGCAACTTTGGGGTTCTAAAGCCCCAAAACTAAAATATTAATTTAAAATTGCATAGACCTGTTTTTTAAACAGTGACTTTGTAGTATCTTTGTTTGAAAACCAAATTCTCAAGTCCCTTTAACAACTGCAACTATACTCTTCAGGAATTCACTTTCTTTGAAAAGGTACAATTACAGGAGAGAAGCAGCTATCTAGGTCACGGGGATATTTAGTTACTAATCATATATACTGTGATATGTTGTTTTACCAGTGCAGTCTACCCCCAAAGACATGAAAGAAGGAATTCCAAAGTATCTTTTGCTATGCAATTGCAGAATGCTGAGCTGTAAGAACGCTAGACTTGACGTCTCTTGAGATTATGGTTTAGCAGCATGGTACAGATACTGAACCTCACATTTCTTTTATTGTGGTGAAGCTCTGTTGCCATTAATGACATTACTCCTGCTTTCTAAGCATGAGAAGCTTCCTTTGTGGGAAATCAGGGCAATCAAAACCAGTTTTGCAGTGGCTGCTTTCAAGCCTAAGTGTGCATGTATTGTGCTCTATTTGCGCATTACATCAACCACAATATTCGACTGCCATTTTTGCTCTTGTGTCTTTGTATGCAGTTAAAAGTCTACGTGTTCTTTCTGGAGTTTGTACCCACTGCATAAGGCTTTAAAAGCATCAACTAGGACTCTGTGCTGCAAAATCATACTTCTACTTGAAGACAGAGCAGCAACATTTCTGCACAGCAGTTTGGATGCCTAGGGCTCAGTAGCTTCTCCTCTCTTTGGATGAGTTCACTCCCCCCGCAGATGGTTTAAGGATGAAAATTACATGCTTAGGTTTTTTTTTTTTTTTTAGGAATTCTGCCTGATTTCTACAGTGCATTGATATAAAGGTCAAATTCCATCAGCTTCTGTCAGAGAATTCTCTGAATTTTATTCTTTTTTCCAGGACACACAATGGAACAGTACATTTGCCTTAAAAATATTTCAACTTTTGGGGAATTTGTTAATTTCTTTTCTTCCAAAAGAAGTGTTACTTTTGTAAAGTGTTTGTTGATTTCTGTATTTAGCTCCATTATTTAGTCTTCAGCATTGGGGTGAGTCCTTTTTTTCAGTCTCCAAAGCTCTCAGAAGCGAAAAAGAACATCATGTTCCTGCAGACTGCCCAGGACACATGCTTCACAGCCGTGCCAAGTTTGCAGCTGACCAATTGGCCTACGTTGCAAGAAGACTCATTTTCAAAATTTACAATCGTTTTTTTTAACGTGTGCCAGATAGGCCGATTCACTGTGAGACTTCTTTGATTTTATTGACGTTTAGAGCCTCATCCAGTTCCCAGTGAAGTCAATGGGTGTCTTTCCAGTCCTTATAGCAGGACTTGGATCAATCTCTAAGTGGGCAGAACTGTTTCCCATCACCTGTTTTGCCCACTGAAACATTCAAAAGATCACCGACCCCCATTCTATAACATTGTATAATGGCATTTATCCTGGAATTTAAAGGAATTGCACTATCTTCAAAGGTAGCTACCAAATTAAAGGAGGCAACTGACTTTTAAACTAACAAATTCCCCAACGTTAAGCCTCTCATGGAAATGGTAATACTAATGGTGTTATTCTGTTTGATTTGTTCCAGAAACAATGTATGCCTTTTAGAGTCCTAAGTCCTACTCCCTGAATATGGTGGCTTGTCTGGGTGAAGGAAGTGCACGAACAAGCAAGTGTTAGGCATCTCATCTGAAATACTACAATGTGATTTCACTAGCAGAATTTTTATAACACTGGAAGCAGGCATAATTCAACCATAAAATGTTTTGATTAGTTTAATGTCTGAAACTATTTCAGACTGAACATTTCAGTTTACAGTGCATATAAACAGACTTCTGAAAATCAGCATTTGCAAAGATGAAATCATATTCTGGAAGACTCCAAACCCAGATGACATTTGAGTCTGTAGCCAACAATAGCATCCACTCTGCAGTGTAAAACCAACAGGGCAGCAGCAATGTTTGTACACGTACTTGTATGTGTATGTGAGCATACAAGCACAAAAAGCTTGTATACTGTACATGCTCTGATGCCATTTTTCTGGTGTGTGCAAAAAGAAAGAAAACCAAAAAAACGAACAACAGGACAGTTTAGGGCTTTTTGTTCCAATCACTCACCAAACTATTAGGGGAAATGAAAGAAAGTGAAGTCGAATAATGACTCTCCCCAGTTGCTAGGGAAATTCTTTTCAACAACCTGAAGCAGCACGATATCATTATGGTATATGTAGGGAGGAATGAAGGAGGCAAGATAGCCTATTTGCTGAAAGAACTGGACTTTTTGGTACCCTACTTTTCTCGCCCTGTCTCAGTGTCATCCTCCATCTCTGGAGTCATTATACGGACGCACACAGAAGAGACAAAAATTAAAAAGATAAATTGTTACAAGAAAATAAAAGAATATTTTTCCCCATAGAAGAGCTGGCACACACTACTTCCCCTCCTATACTTCTAGTGAGAGATCACAAACACCTAATAATTCCAGCACAGTTGAAGTTGTCACTCGCACAACTTTCTGGTATCTGAATTCAGGACTGCTTAGGACCCTCGATTCCTTGAATTGGTAGATCTTCATTCGTGTTATTTGGCACTGGACTGCTCACTCCAGAAAGTTACTGGAGTAAGACTCCTGAAAACCAAAGAGAGAGGAAGTTGCCTATTGTAGGCACAAAGGCATGTGACTTGTCTGAAGTGAAGCTAAATTAGGGTGACATAGCAAGAAAAGTTTTTAGAAGTGATGTCTACAGGAACATGAAATGCACAGGAACATGAAATGCTATACCAAACAGAAGAGTGGGAGAAGGAGAACCACTTACAATGCTATTGCTCAAGGCACTTGAGAATAGGCTATATGGAACAATTTTGGTATGAAGAGCATGAACTAGAAGTATAATGGGTCTTTTCCATCTCCACTTTCTCCACAATCTAACATAATTGAAAGTGTACCATTAGAAAAACTGGTAAAAGGTACAGAATGTTTTTCTGCATTTCTGTTAAAAGAAGGGAAATGCTATGAAATCAGTTAAGAGAAGCACTAAATCTAAAACCAAGTAATTATGGAAGAAGTGATCTTAGACTGCCAGAAGAAAGGAAGAACAGACTTTCCTCCAAAAAGCAAGCAAGGAAAGGATAAAAAACTATGTCACTGCAAACATGAACATTTGATAGTTTTCTCTCTAAAATAGTTTTAATTTCCAGTTGTATTGTTTCCCAAAGAGAAAAAAGTAATTCAGTCAGAAAGCTGACAAGATAATGCTACTTCAAATAAAATGAGAAGAGAAGGCCAAAACTAGGAAAAGCAATAGCCCAAGACCCCTGGATCAGTTTTTGCCAAGGCAACTTAGAGTCATACAAGGATGTTAAACCTATTTTCCCTTTCCTTTACTCAGCCTTCACTTTCCTTGCTCCCAACATACTCATCTCTGTTCCCGCCCTTGCCCCACCTGGATAAAAGAAGATGACTATAATGAGAAGGACAAAGAAATGACTTTTCATGAACCACTAGATCCAGGGATCTGCAAAGTCTGGATTTTGTCACTATACCAGGAATGCAAAATACGAAAAGAATGGAAATGCACCTCAGCTACTGGAGTTAGTCCAGTAGCTAGCTAAGGTGGCAGTAATTGTTTATTTATACTTCAATACCATTCAGAAGGTTTGTGTTGACTGAAGTTTTGTAATCTTAGGTGCTTTGTAAGCACAAACAAAGGCATCCTCTCCTTGAGGCAGGAATTGTAAGGTAAAATGAGTGTCTTGAGGATTTGGTAACCAGTGAGGTGAAAGAGAAGAACAGGGAGGCAGCAGCTAGAGCACACGCCAAAGAAAGGGGCTGAGAAACAGGTCTCAAGTCACTATTTCTGCCTAAGACACTAATGACCACTTCACTTAGACAGCTGATACTGTCCATGGGCTTAGCAGCACATGTAGTCATTTCACTTCCTTGTCTGGACAGAAGAGTAGCTCTTACAGGGGGAGAATCTGATCATGAAAACTGCAAAGTGTGAAAATGATGCAGGTAGTGTGGGGGTGTGTGCATGTGTGTGAGGGGGAGCTCATGTCATCTTCCTTGGTTTTTGCTAGGAAGGTTTCTTTGCTGTTCCCTGCATTTCTTTACTGACCACTATATCATCAACAGTAGTACTAAAACTTTACAAGGGGCAGTACTTTAAATTAATTAGCCCCTGTATGCTGTGTTTCATGAGGTGAGTTAGGTAGTAGATCCAGTATCCACAGGCTTTGCTTATTTCTTGGAAATACACATATGGGAGAGTGGTTCTGGGCTGCACACCTGGCAAACGGAGAGCTGAGACTGCTGGAGCTGACCAGGGCTTCATTCTTCTTTTCTGCATACCAACAACACCCATGAAAAGGAAGGCTGCATAAAAATATCCTTAGGGCATTGCACCAGGGAGTGCTAGTGGTGAGGACAGAGGATTGACTTGCCCCTACAGTCACCAGGTCTATACTTACAGTCATGCTGCTGATCTTTAAATGGAGGCATGAACCTAACTGCAGGACAAAGGGAAATGGCCCCAGAATGCAACAAGACAACCGGCTCCTCTGAAATCCTAACTGAAGTAGCAGTGATGCTTATATTGATCACGAAATCCTCTTTTTAGGAATATTTATTAAAAATGAGCCAAATTTCTCTCTTAGCTTACTCATAACAACACACTTTTGAATCCTGTAACAGAAGCAGATAAATGCTCAATTAATAAATGAATGGTTATGTTTCTGAAATAATACTCGGTTCCATATGGGCTAACAATTTGCTTGGAAAGCAGCTGATAAAAATCTTAGACACAGAAGAGGAAATTGTTACTAGTTCCTTGCTCAATTATTTTTACTTTCAACGCTGCCTCAGATAATATTCATACATTGCCCACTGAAGAATTCCAGCTCTCTTTCTCAGAGATAAGCATACCCACAGCCAAGATGTTCTCATAAAAGATTAAAATTCCTTCCCATATCAACAACAAATTAGTCATTCATTTTCACACTGTTGCACTCTGGAATCAGAAAAATATAAATTATTAACTATTCTTATACTCCATTTACAAAAGCAACTATTTTAGTTAATTGCTAATTTGAGCATGGCTTAAAAATAAATGAGAAAATGTACTGCAAACGTTAGCACTCAAGTATATAAAGTGGATTCTAGCAGGAACAATATTAGCACTTAGCAGGGAGATTTGGGGAATAATTCTTCATAGGAATAACTCTTAATACAAAAAAGATTTGCTGAAGACTTCATTTTCCTACATGGTAGTACAAAAATGGATCAAGGTATTTAAGATACTATTTCTGCGTTATGCATCGCTTATAACTAATACTGTATTTTGTTCCCTTCTGTAGTGAAGAGTACTTTTATTGGTAGATACAGGAATATGGTTACATGCACTTGTGACTATTTAAGAAACCTGTGTGGTAACCTAATGATAAAATCCAGTGAAATCTTATCTATTGACAAGATGAATAATTATGACCAGAATATTTAACACTTTAACTTCATAACATTCCAGAAAGGGAATCCTTTAAACAGATATGTCTGCATCACACCCTTTTACTAGCAATGAACCCAGATACATAAATAACCCAGTGGCATAAATAAATATATGCTGGTTCACCTCAGGTGAGGATTCACAAGTAGGCTCCAACAGGGCTCAACACAAGGACATGGGACTATGTGGTTTGATTCCTTTGTGGGACTAGATATGACAGTGGTTTTCTAAGGAGTAAAATATCTTTTCACACAGGTAGGGTATGTCCTGAAATTATAAGGAACGTTCAGTGGAATGCATTCCACCCCAAGTTACCGTGCAAGGTAGTGGACATATGTAAATAAAATATCAGTCAGCAACTTTCTGGTGTGACAGAGGGCTGTACCTGCCTCCTAAAGCTTCAGTTCTATGAATTAAAAACTACACTCAAACATTAAAGCCATCCCAGAGAATGTTCTTTTTTCTTTCTTACTCATGAATCAAGCTCCCATTGGACTGAGTTGGTGATCCATCACAGTGCCCCACCAGGATCTTGTCAAGCTCTTCTGCAGATGAGAAGGCTCCAGCACACAGGCTGTGGCCAGGTGAGCTGGACAGAACAGACTGCAAGCACAGAACTTTATACTTTCTGCGCAGACTGTAGTATAAACAAAGGCTGGTGAGAAGCCAGGACTGTTGAATTGGCAAAGATGTGGACCCACCATCCCAGGCCTATGTTCCATGGGCGCATATGGGAAGAAGGAAGCTGTACACTTATTGTGCTGCTATAGACCAGGTACAGGATAAAGTTAATATGCAAAGTGTGAGCTCACCTGCCACCGACCAGGCTATGCAGACTCCTAGCAGGTCTCTCAGCTTTGCACCGCTCTTCCCCAGGGGATCGGGGTGTTGCTTGATGCATTATGGAACAGAAGTTACCGCCACTAGCTGGAGACTAACTGCAAGGAAAGCACTGAGACTCAGGCTCTTCATTCTGGAAGTCCTCAGTTTGATTCTAAGCCTGATTGTCCACTCCCAGCAACAACCCTGAGGGCTACCACACATCCCTGCTCTACCACATTGCACCACTGAATCAAGGTCATGTGCGCAAGTCAACCCCAACAGCGGTTTTCAGGGAGAATGAAGCCTCCAACAGAAACAGCACTGCAATAGTTTCCAGGATTGGGCACGGCCATGGGCAGTTTCTGAGGGAGGCACCGGTTGACCTAAGCCCCTTACCTACCTCTCACCACAGAGCTTTCCAGAGCGGGCCTCTTCATGCAATGCCTGCTCCAAAGATAAGCACAGCTGGGGCTTGGATCCCCCTGATGCATATATCCACAGAGCGTAAGTCAATGAAAATTGAGAGCTACGGATCACATCTGTTGCTGTGAAGACAGCCCTGCAGCAAAACTACTGAAGGGACCTGTCATTTTACTTAGAAATGGTAACAGAAGAGAACTTTTCTCCTTTTTCTGTAATCACACTGGCCTCGGCACCCAACATAAGCTATCTCGAGGAGGTCTCCTTTGACTGAGACAGCCAGGGCAACACACTGAATATCCTGCTGTCTTCATGGAGGGAGGGAGGACTCTTTAAGAAATACTGAGGCTTCAGAATGAATATTGGCATGGGAAGTGAAATTTATTTCAGACTACCTCAAAAATTGTCTCCCTTCAGCTTTTTCTTGCCAAGGCTCACTAAGATTCCATGCAGCGCTGATATGATATGAAATACAGCACCATGCAGGAAACGAGCTCACCAGGCTTACTGAAATTACTTAATTCCCATTTTAGCTGTTACACTAGTGTATGGGACCCAGATACATTGATCAGGCATCCATCCAGCCTGTCCCTGTTCCCACTACAAGTGGTGGAAGAAAATCAAGTTTGTATTATATAATCACAGTCCTTACAGAGAATTGTAATGCTTTATTAAAAATGCAGAACATACGATACTTGCCAACTCAAAATAAGGTAGGACTCCCAGCCCCCAGTAAAGATCTGCAGACTATAAGCTCCTTGACTTTTCTTTTGAATAAAGTTAGTTTTTTTCAGTTCACTACTCCATCGCTAAAATGCTATTCTAAACATTCTCTGCATTATTTTGTAGACCATTAGCAACCACAAGGGGGAAGAAAAAAAACAAAAGACATAGGGGAAACTTTCAGTGATTCAAAAGTGAGATACTGGACTGTGAATTCAACAGGCCCTGTCTTCCCCCCACTCTCGTGAGTGTAGCACCATGGGGCAGCACGTGCAACACAACACACACTGTTCACCCAGACCTCCCTCTGCTTCTCTCTAGTGAAAGCAGAAATGCTCTCCAAGGACAAATGCTTACAATTTTTTTCACAGGTGAATCTACCACACATGCCCCTATAACTCAATTTCCAAGTGGTTTCTACTAGCCACATTTTTGCTCTCAGCTTCTTCCATGTTGTTGTTACTCCACGCAACTGAGAGCCAGTTGTGGCTAGGCTAAGGTACATAACTTGGGAAAGGCACATCATAGGTTCACCCAACTTGGAGTTTCTCTGGGTGACACTTCAGTCGTGAATATCTAAATTATATTTATTACCTAAATATCTAAAAGCCTCTGTGCTGAGTGCTGGACAAACACTGACAGAAGCCAACCTTGCAGGGATATTGGCTCTCCCTGGACCACCATTTTCTGCCTCCTGGCCTTCCAGAAAAAAACGGATCATAGTCCTCAGGTGCTGCGGGGCAATCTGAGATGGGGGATTTGCTTCCCACAGTCCAGCCTCTTTGCAGTCTTGGGTTCAGTCACATACAAGAACAGCCACAGTTTCCGAACATGTCACACTGCTTTAATAGTACTTCCTCTCATCCGCTTCCAAGAAAATGTTTGCTGTACCAGCAATTCTTCTGTCCTGCATTTAACCACGATGTTTCTTACAGTGCACCTCACCATATCACTCTGTTCCAACAGTCTATACATTTCCCATTTTTTTTCCCTATACTCAAGCCATCAGCATCTTCTGCTTCTTTTAAGACTTTCTCTCTAGAAGGACTCACGAAAGTCAAACCATTTTTTTCTGTGTCACATTCAAGACTTTTTGTGTTGGCTACTGTCTCATTCCACTTCTGTACTGAGTTCAGCTATTTCTTACATCTTCAAGGCTGTCACAAGATCCCTCTGAGATCCGAGTTATGATATGACAGAGTTGATGAACTACAAGTTCCCTAAATTCCTTTACTTTAAAAAGTGATGCTTCAGGAAACAGGCCAGAGGGCAGTCCTGTCTCTTAAGAAGCTGGTGACCCTACCATAAGCCACGGTTGCATCACATCAAGGGATCTCTTTTCAGCAGCAAGTTGCATGAATAAATTGCACTTTATAACATGGCTTCTGCTTCAGGCAGCCGGCATGCTCAAACAAGGGCAGAGAGAGACCAAACCCTGCTCCAGACAACATACCTCACTTTCATCGTGATCTGATGGGGATCGTGGTCTCTTTGCACCAGCCACTGCTTTTTGTTTGCCACCCAAACCTATGCCTATCCAAAAAAAACCTCAATCCCCTACACCAGTAACAAATACTGTTGGAGAATACGTGGCTCTGTTCTAGGTCCATTTCCCTCTCTTGTAAAGGTTATTGGGAGGCGCTCCTTTTCCATTCCAAAATGCATTTCATTTCCAAAGCCATACAGACGTAAAATACTTGTTCTTATATGAAACGTGCAACAACAATGTACAAATTGGTGGGTAATGGGCAGACACAACCATCCTTATCTTTGAATTTCCATTCTTTTCCTTAGACCCCAAACCCTTACTTTAAAACTGTGGTTTTCTCTTCCCCCCACCCCCCCTTCTTTGCGGTTTAACAGATAAAGTCAGAATGGGAGGAGGTTTCACCGCTTTTGCTGCATGTAAAAACATTAAATTATTCTGTTATTCTGAGGCTTACTGATAGTATGAAGATGACAACTGAAAACCAAGGATAGCATTTTCTTGTTCTGCTAGCAAGAGGCTCCTTTGCTTGAGTTTTTCAGTTCAGCAAATTCCTGATGCAATTGTCTTGATATGAGCTCTTCAAGGTTTTACCTCCCTTTTTTTCCCCAAAATAACATTCTTCTTCTCCCTATTTTTTATTCTTGCAAAGCAAGCAATTTCTAAACAACTATTCAGTTTATACTGAAATATACTAGCTCACATGCATTTGTTAAATCCTATTTATCATCTTATTAAAAAGGTGTCCTAGTAGCACACACCAAATAAATATTCTTATAGAAATGTCACGTGTATATATTGACTCTACTATATTCCAAACGAAAATAAAAGCAATTAAAATTTCATAGAATCACAGACTTGCAGAATAATTCAGGTTGGAAAGGACCTCTGAGGGCCATTTAGTTCAACCTCTCCAGTTTGCTCCAAGCAGGGCTAGCTTCAAAGTTAGATCATGTAAACAAAAAAGGGTTCCAAACACTAACTGCTCATATAATTGCTTGTTTTACACTGACATTCATTTAATAGTTTTGTAACATTTTTACAGTAACACGTAATTTCTTGCAGTACAGCAACTACGTTGTTGCCATAAAATGACACAAACACCCTACTCAGATGACAGGCCCAGCTAACAATCAATTACACATGCATATGTGTTGGTGCACATGTGCACTGAGGAGACCCATGACGAATCATCCTGTCCTATAGCTGCCAGGTGGAACTGGCACTGTTAGTTCCACTTGCTGTTCCTACCAAGGAAGAGGAGCAAGTAGGAATAATAAAGGCAATTTGCTGCCTTGTATCTCCCCTTGAAAAAGTGAGAGGCAAATGTTCTCAGCCTTCTCAAATGACTGAGATTTAAGGAAGCCTGACTTTCTAAGGTGCAGCTCACAGCAGCTATATTATCATTTTGGGCTTGCTAGAATGACAGCTGTCACGTTGTGTAATAATATTTGCAACAAACAGGTGGAAGCCTTGTTGCTGTGCCGTTAGCCAGCAAGAGAATACCATGATACAGGCTAATTAATCATGTTACAAATTTGTCTCAAAGTTTAAAAAAATGATAGCTCTGGCCCATCAGATTAAACAGCAAAGATTCATTCATTTATTGCTGCAATAAAAAGACCTACTTTCCTAGCCCAGGCGGCAAAGGGAAACTGAATACACTTTTCTTCTGGCCCTGAACTCCTACTAGCTTCACAGGATGAGCCCTAATTTCATATTTGCTTCCTAGTACTGTAATTGTTAGAGATGTCACTCAAGATGTATTTTATGTAGGAGCAACAGCACATGTTCCTGCCTGGCAGAATTTGGATTATTCATGCCCATATTGCAGTGAATTTCACAGGCTCTACAAAAACACGTCTAAATTGGCAAGCTTTCCAAGGCTTGGTCTTGCATCTTAGGCACTTTGCAAGAGAAGGGAAGGTGCCATCTATCAAGTACCCATATTGAGACTTACTGCGATGAGTGACTCCTATGAATAATTGATTTAAGGGTCCATGATATCTCAGACAATTGGTAATAAGATGTGACCTGTTCCACCTCAATGTTATTGGAAGAAACTAGACAGCTCTCACTCTGTACGAACTGACACAAAATGACTAAATGGTCTCAACCGAAATCAAACTGCATCTACTTCTCAGACCCAGCTCACTACTGCAGGATGCAAATTTCCCTGTGATCAGATGTCAATACCAAAACCTACAAGTGCCATCTTCAGGGAAACAGTCTCAGTAGAAAACATATCTACAGATGGCTGTGGAAATGTAGATACACTATTACTCACGGAGGTCTTATTACTCCCGGTGGTCTTATTCAGACGGTGCTGATAGGCATCGGGTGCACAAGTGATAGAGTGCACGTGAAAACTTCCAAGATTTCTGTTCATGCTGCACCACTTGTCTACACAGAAGACATGAGTCTTGCACGGCTGCCAAGCCTAGACTTTTCTATCACTTAGCGTATAAGTACTGAAGGAGCAGAGGAGGAATTACTCATAGATTTCATAAAAAGCAGAATCTATATTTACGTACTTTTATATCGTTGAAAGATAAACACAGATGTTGCATTTGCAGATACGATATTTATAACACTATTTTATCAATTATGCTGTGCTTCAGACATGGAAAAACATTGTCTATTTATTTGTCTTATTAGTCTGTAGATTAAAAAGAAAATTCTTATAGATTTTAAAAGATTTCTCAACAAAATGTAAGTTTTCATACATTCAGTTAGTCAAAATTATGAGACCAGAGAAAAAGATTACATAAAAAGTCAACTTTCGGATGACTAAAAATAGTTTGGGTTTTTTAAGCAAAATATTTTGAAGACTTTTCATGAACACGAAGTATTTTCTGGCTGTGATTTGTGCACAGAAATCTTGTTTTCCACTAGTTTTGTGTTTTAGAAATATGCTCCAAAGCAAAGTGGAGACATTCCTTGCTAACAGATCATACTGCAGAGGTAAGGCCCTCTGCTTTTACAACTACAGTCATTTGTGTTTCAGATATTGGATGGGAGCAGGGGAGTGATTTTTGGGCCACTTTGCTTCTGGTGGGAAAATTTAATTAAAACAAAGTATGATTTCTCAGGGTTTGTGTCTTCTTCTGAAAATTCACATATACATGCACTTACAGAACCATAAAAAGCCTCCAGTGGTCATCTATTCCATGTCTCTGGCCGAGGCAGGACAACCAGTATCTCTGCCAGGTAGCTGTTTGACTAGCTTTCCTAAAAACCTCTAGTGACGGAGATTCCACCATCTCCTTCGCCACCCTGTACATTAGAATCGTAGAATGGTTTGGGTTGGAAGGGACCTTTAAAGATCATCAAGTTCAACCCCCCTGCAATAAGCAGGGACATCCTCAACTAGATCAGGTGGCTCAGAGCCCCGTCCAGCCTGACCTTGAATGTTTCCAGGGATGGGGCTTCTACCACCTCTCTGGGCAACCTGTGCCAGTGCTTCACCACCCTCATTGTGAAAAATTTCTTCCTTATGTCTACTCTATATCTGCCCTCCTTTAGTTTAAAACCATTACTCCTTGTCCTATCACAGCAGGCCCTGCTAAAAAGTTTTTCCCCATCTTTCTTATAGGCCCTCTTTAAGTACTGAAAAGCTGCAAGAAGATCTCCCCGGAGCCTTCTCTTGAAGAATGGAAAAAAGCCTTAGATGTCCACCATAGCATGAAATGAATCATACACTGGAAATGTCTATAAAGGGAGATTTGTTTGATTAGCTGAGATACCAACATTTATTGCTGATGTCAGGTTTTTGGCCGGACAGAAGCCATTCTATCCTTCCCACAGGACTGAAATAAATTCAAATCAAATCACGCTGTGATGCCCAGCATGACTGGCATGTTGCTAATCAGCTTCCTTCCAGTTTTAACATGAAGGTTGTCAGGCTTACTCTCTGATTCTTAATATGACAGCAAGCTTTGCTTCTTTCTTTCCTGGATTCCTCTATCTTATTTTTAGCTCATTCTTCTCTTTTACGTGCTAAAATGCTTTTAAGCAGTGAAGGAACTTGCTTTTCATGCTACTGTTTTGCCTTCTGAAACACACTTAAAACCACATTTTGGGGCAGCAGTATTTTCTTTGTCCTAGCTATGACAGGAAAACATCACTATTCACAGTCCTCGATGCTTGTCCTTCTTGTGATCCATTTTATTTATTTTGCATTTAATTCATGTCTACGATAACTATAGACAGTTTTTGCTGTTGTCTTCCCGATTCCCCACTACAGTTGCTCCTTTGGGAATTTTACATGACTCATTTAGCAATGTGTGCTAGTAGAACAGCATAGTTACACTGTATGAATTCATTTTCATCTTTGGGAGTAAGAAAGAATGTAAGTGTTGATTCTCTTTTAACTTCAACCTTCAAATCAGCTGGCTGAAACCCCACTGCTGCAGGATGGTATGATATTATGTCACGAATCACAGGACTCTGTTCTGAACTTAGTAAATGACATATGCCATTAGCATTCATCATACCTAAGGTATATTCCAGTAAAACTCCCCTGTGCAGTCTCCTTAGCCTTTGCCCACGCTATCCCAGGTGATCAGATTCAGCACCAATAAAATCTGCTAATCTAGGTATCTTACTTTACAAATGGATTTGCCTTGATGTCTTAGAAGAAACAAAAGGAAATCTCCCTGCTTAAAATGTGTCAGCAAAGAAGAAAAATTGAGTTTGCCAGTTGTAGTGGAAGAGATCTGATGCTCTGGGAACTCTGCTTTCCCCACAGATCCTCTGATGAGTGCATTTTTTCCTCTCAGTTTCCATACTTTAAAATTTCCTTTCTAAGATCCAGATGAACTTTTTTTGCCAGAGGAAAGGGAACTTCCAGGGTAGATTGTCTCCAGGGCTGCATGACCTTTACCACAGAAAGCTGACCCAGAGGTAAGATGCAAAAGCTCAAATCATCTGACTGCTACTAGTACTGAACAAAAGACCCGCTCACTTTTTTATTATATTCCCCTAAGCAGCCTCCAGCAGAAATGCTCAAGAGATCTCCTGACAGATGGAGACTACAGTTGTCTTCCTTAGCAAGAACAAGTGTGTATGGCTCGTACCCTCTACCCATATTTCACCCTTCTGTCTTTTCTTCTTTTCACTGACTGTTGCCTTGACAATCCCTCCTGTTCACGTTGCCTCAATGACTTAACCTTTCAATTGGTCAAGAATATCCTTCTCAACAAATCTAGACCTAATCAAACACGTCTACGTGCATTATGCCCACCGTTAGCTTTATATGCAAAAACTCTATGCAGTCCTTAAGACCTCCTGAAAAGCAGCTGATTGAAGAAAGAATCTAGGTTTTCAACTTGTACATCCTCCTCCTTTACACCAGAGTACTGCTTCACAGTGTTTCTAGAGCAAACCTTATTGCATAGCCTTGACCTACCAAGATTAGACATAGCAAATGATTCCTGGAGACACTGGGATAATGCTGGGGTCTGCGGGGAAAGGGATGTGAGTGAGCTGGAGTGACCTTGAGACAGAAGTCACAACAGGCCTGACAGTAAAGCCAGCAAGGGGTGCAACAAAGCAACCTGCTGCTATTGCCTACTTTCCCTCTTTTGGGTCCCTTTCTCTCCTTGATCAACAGAGAAAGCAGCAAGTGAGGTGCCTGAGGTGAACTCAAGAGTCAAGTTCAGGGAGGAAAACCAGTAAAGAAAGCAGAGACCAAGATGCTCAGCTACTACAGAGGGGAGGCAGGAAGGAGGTCCTGGACCCTGCCCTGGAAACCTTCCCCTCCAGTGAGGGACACCATGCCAGCAGGGAGGGAGCACAGCCATTGACTCTAGCCCTGCATTTCACCTGTGGGACAAGTCTAGTCTCACCAGTTGGGAACCATTACTCGAGAGGTTTTTAGTTCCGTTAAATACCCATTGTCAGGCCAGTGCCCAGGACTGGCATTCCAACCAGCCAGTCTGTCTAATCCCCTTCAAAATCCATCCTGTTTTTGCCCTCAGCAATAGCAAATGCCAGAGACAGCAGTCTGGACAGAAGAAATGGAACATTCTTTCTTAACTCTGCTTCTGCCTGCGTTTTCAATCCCACAAAAAAATGTATGAGACAAGAGCTGGCATTTCCCTCAACAATTTTACTATTTAGTATTTAAATTACAGCAATGCTTTTGCTTATGTACAAACACCAGCCTCTGTTCCAAAAGGAGTGCTTAGTTTAAGAGTCATTCTGTGTGTTTAGATTGCCAGATAGGCTAATGAGGGCATTTCTACCATTTTCTAGGGACTGGATCCTGTGACTCCAAGGCTGCAGCCTCACAGTGCTCTGTCACGCTCCTGTGGGGTCAGATCCATGCTGTCATCCCAAGAGGCCTTAGGAGCTGTCACCTTCTCTCATCTGCAGTCCTGAAGTGAACAGAGTCCTAATGAATCAATGCAGAAATGATTAATGGGTGTCAGGAAACATCCTTCTAGTGTCTCTTGGAAGCTTGCGAAGTTAGGAACTCAATGGGGAAAAAAGTAAAATCCTCCCCAAAGCATAAGAGGCTACAGAAGAGCATCTTTTAAAGAAATTATAGCTGATAAGAGATTTCCACTTTTTCCCCATACTTGGTACAACCAAATTTCTTGTTTTAGAACATTTTTCAGGAAAAATACCTGCAAAAGTCTAAGGATTCCAAAACCATGCTTTGACCTATTGCACTTGGCAAAAACTAATTACACTCTGTTGTAGTATAACTGTTCTACTTTTTCTCTCAGTTGTCCGTGATCAGACCATAAGCTAATTTGCTGTTTCAGAATGCCCAACTGCCAAATTAAAGCAAGGTGGACTCTTCCCTTCCCCACAGCCAACACATACTCTTCTTTCAATCATAAGACTTCAGGCTATCTTACTTCACCAGCCCTACAGTTTCTCACAGGGTATTTCAAGGCCTGATCCTTGCACTCTGTCCTGACAAACACCTTGTTCTTGCTCTTGACATTCTACATCTCTGTCATTTGGCTGCTTTTAATCAGGTCAACCGCTGGCACTTACATTCACAGCACAGGTCTCAATGAACCTTTAGCTTGCTTCTTGCACGGCTGCCCTTGCATTCATTCCCTGCCACGCGGGATGTGTTATACCTTTGCTCAAACCACTTTCTCCTCTTTCACAGCGACACCTACAAGGACTGAGTCATGGTAACATATGTACGCATATTTAGTATCTAACGATAAACAGAGACCTGTTCAAACACAGCACACATACCTCAGCAGCACGACTCTCTTGCTGCAACCTCGTGGTGTTGTGTCACACCCTTGTGCTGTCAGATCCACTGCAGATTGTGCACTCCTTGGGGCAGTGAATATGTCATTTTGTTCTGCGCTGCATGGAGCCTAGCAAACTTAGGGACCGTGCGATTGGTAATTAATGGTATCAACCGAAGATCTCTGCTGCTGCAGACAGCTACCACCTCCACCCCTTCGACTGCGCCCGCTGCAAGGCGGCTCCGGCGAGGCTGGGGCTGGGGGGCGTTCGGCACGGCACGGCGTGGGGCTCCCAACGGCACAGGGCTGGACAGGGCCGACGGGAGGACCATGGCCTGTCGCACACGGCCCCGGGGGGCAGACCTGGAGCTGGTGCCCACGGAGCCTGGCGAGGTACGGCAGGCCGCCATCGCCTTGCCGCTCGGCACGACCCTGCTCCAGACCCAGCCGGACACCCACGGCCCAGGTACTGGGGAGCGGTGCTGGCTGTTTGGTTCTGGGCACACGCCACCAACGTAACATTTTACGTCAATTTGGGGGGGAGGGAAGGAAAAAAAGAGGAGAAAAATCCCCAAAGAGGAACTAGGCAGAAGCACATGCTCCTCTCCCTGCCGCTCCCCGGCCTAGCCTGGCCTTCCGCAGCCGAGAGGGCACCCGGGCCGCGCCTGCACCGCCTGACCCGGCGCCTGGGGGCGGCGCCCACGGACCCCCTGCACCGCGGGCGGGCGACCCATCACGGCCGCCGGCTGCCAGCCCCGCGGCTCGGCCTGTGGCGAGCCCGCGGCCGGGGCGGGCGGCGGGCGGTGGGCGGCGGCAGGCGCCGCCCCTCGGCCGCCGTCAGTCAGCAGGTGGGGCGGGGCGAGGCGGGGCGGGGGCGGGGGCGGCGGCGGCGCGGGTTGGCGGACGCGGCGGGGGGCGGGGCGGAGGCAGCGCCGGCGGCGGGCACGGCGCCGCTGAGGCACTGGGGCGGTGAGCGCGGCCGGGGGAAGCGGGGCTCGGGCGCGCGGCGGGACGGATGCACGGCGGAGAGCGGGGCGACGCGGCGGCGGCTGCCCGGCGGCGGCGGCGGCGGGAGGGAGGCGGTGGCGGTGCCACCGCTGCTGAGGTAAAGCGAGTGCTGCCGCGGCCGCCTCACCTGGTGCTGCCCCGCGGGCAGCCGCCGGGGCAGGGCGGCAGGGCAGGGCAGGGCGGTGCGGTGCGGGGCCGGGCGGCCGCCCGGGACTCGGGCACCGGCCGCCCCTGCGGGGTGACAGGCCGAGCGGGAGCGCCGCCGCCGCCCCGTGCAACTTTTTCCCCCGTCCGGGGCCAGCTGTGTCGCCGCCGAGCCCCCCGGCGCGGCAGGCCCGGGCGGGCCGCCCGCTGTGGCCGGCGCCGAGCCCCGGGGGCGGCGGAGCTTCTTCCCCCCCGCCGCCGGGGACGGCCCGGCCCGGCCCGGCGCTTCCTGCTCGGGCAGGGCGGGCGGCGCGGCGCGCCGTGCCGGGGGCGAGGCTCGGCAGCCGCGGGGCTGCCCGGGAGCCCCGGCCCTGCCGCGCGGCGTGGGGAGCCGGGCTGGTGCCCCCACCCGGCTGGCGTCCCGGGGGCGGCGGAAGGGGTGTCCGTAGGAAGCGCTGGGGGGAGCGGGCGCCGCGGCGCCGAGCCTGTCCCCGGGTCTCGGCCGAGGGCGGTCCCGGCAGCTCCGCCGCCGTTCCCGGCCGGGGAGCGCCGTCTCCGCGCAGCCTTGCCCCGGCGGCGGAGGGGCTGCGCCCCCCGAGGGGGCCGGGGCGCGGGGACCGAGCTCTGGCCCCCGGGGAGCGGCTGCTCTGCGGCCGGCACCGCCGTCCGGGTGCATGTGGGTGCAGGACTCCCGGAGGGGTTAACTTGCCGGTCTCTTGACAGGGTGGAAGCTCAGTTTGTACTGCCTTCCTAGTTTTTTTAATTATTATTTTAATGATTTTTCCGGAAGTGGTTTTTATGTTCCCCTGCCTTCTTCCATGGCTTTGCAGCTCGTATAAAGCCTTTGAGATGTTTCCGAATGAGACGTGCTTTACAGTGTCCAAAGTGCAGTTAATGTACTTCTTCCGTATGTACGTATTTGAACTTGTTCGGTGGTAGAATCTCCACAGGCTCAAAACTACTCTTTCAAAGACTGGAAGTGGTATAAAGGTATATAAAGTGTGCATCTCCTTCATCACAGTATGTCACAGACCTTACTTTCTTGCAGAAAGTAGTGTTCCGATGTGGTACTTACCTTGGTCATCTCCATTTGGAGAGCGGCAGCATTGTACTTCAGAGATAACTGCAGTTTGAGTTACAGGTGTGTAGACACCTAGTGGGGAGAAGAGTTGGTCTCCATGAAAATTCCCCCACTTACACTTCAATTCTTGTTATTTTAGTGCCTCCCTAAGTACGTTAGTCTGCTCTTCTTTTGGTGAAGCTCATAACTGCAGTGGAAGGGAAGTTCATGTTAGGCCCCTAGGGATTTGTGGAATAAGTGTGAGAGAGATGGCAGTATGAGGAGATATGGTTATTAAATGTGTTAATATAAAGGTGAAGAAGATCTGTGCTGTCATGTATAGGGGTGCCGTATCAGTAATGTATGTGCACCCCTCTTGTTGGGCTGGCAGTAACATGGATTCGTGGAGTAGAAGTTTTTATTCTCAGTCGCTAAAGGAATGCTAGCTAGTGTGGGAGGAAACGCTTGGGTACCAGTAGGGTGGGAGCCAGACATCATTTTTAATAGCGGGACAAGAGGGGAGTGGAGGGGAAGCTTTCATGTCCCTTTCCTTTTCCACTTAAATTTACAAGAATCTCTTGCATCTTTCTGTGGAATTTTAAATTTTATAGCTGTTGAAATGCCCAACATAAACCGTGCTGCTGAGACCAGAGTTCTGCCTGAACTCAGGAATCTTTCATTGGGATCAAGGTCTTAGACAGTACATAAAAAACAAATGAGTGTTTGATTCTCCTACAATACTTCTTCCTCCTTTTCCATTCCACTGGCCAAATGGAAATCCAGTAATACATCATCTCAAACATAACAATGTTTCTTGCCTAAAGTGTTTGGTTTGGTTTTTTCTCCTCTACTTAAGATGGTCTCTGAGCTATTTAGTTTAAGACTAATCAGCTGAAGTCAGTTTGAGTCAAAATGGCTGTGTGTAGAGACTATATAACTTGACATGGAATAAAGGGAATTTGTTCATACAGGATCTTAATAGAGCAGTAAGTAAAGAACTGTCAAAGAGGGCTCTTTGGAGATGCTGCAGTGTTACCAGGCTGGTGTGGAGAACTGGTGTCTGTCCTTGCGTTAGGGCTGTCTGCAAAGTTCTTGGAGTTTCAGTATTCCCCCATCCCCAAACCTCACAGATAGTGAGAACAGAAAAAGGCATAAATCCAAGAAATTCAGCATGGCTCACCTTGAGTCAAATAATCAAGCCTGCATTCTCTTGCCTTTAGTGTAATTTAAGCATACACCCTGACACTTTCCGCCTGCTAGTGCTGCTAGGTGGTCTGGGTGTGCCTGTTTCAGTGGCTGATTGTTTTTCTAGTATTATACCATAAGCACACTAAAAAACATCTGGAAGATGGGGGAGTGGGGTAGCCCCTCTTAATAAGAAAACAGAAATATGGTACTCATCAGGTAAAAGCATTTTGGACTTTTTGGTTCTGCAGGTTATGAAAGACCCCTCCCTCCAATAGGTTTTTGGAATATAGGCTTTGGGCTGGGGATTGTTGCCCATCCTCACCCTTTGCATAAACAGCAGGAGATTGAATAGCCCACTGGTGAGCGTCAGCGCTAATTACAGTGAGCTCCTCCTCTGTCCTGGCAGACGTCTTGTGGGGAGGGGTTGTGGCCGTGTGTCTTCAGGCAGATAACATGTAAAATCTTGCTGCCAGGTTAGATACTGCACTACAGGGACAGCTCCAGCACTGAGACTTTCAGTAGCCATAAGCCACAGAGAAGGAAGCGTGCCTCGTACTGCAGGGGTGCAAATTTGGTTCAAGTAATTAGACACACATCCTTTATAAAAACACAAGTGTTAGCTGGCAGATTTTTTGTGAGGTTGCTTTATTTTTTTTGTTATTTAGGGCTCTTCTGTGGGACACAACCTGTGTCAGGGTTGCAGAAAGCTTCAGTCATAAGTGGAATCCCAAGTTCACAATCATCAAGAGAATTTGAAACGATTTCACCAGTTTTCTCTTCTCTTTCCAGGAAGAGCATGTGTGCAGAGTTGGGTGGCAGAATATTTAAGGTACGTGGGCAATCTGTGGCAAGTACATCTGAAGAAGGTGTGACTGGCTACAAGAATCAGCTGAACTTGAGTACGGAGACCCAGAAGTGCCAGCAAGCCCAGAGAAGGAACTAATTGGAAGAATACTGCTAGACATAGAAGAAGTGGAACACATACTTCTGCAACAATCATTGACTCAGAATAAATACATCAGTAAAAACATCAGCAGTGAAAAGACAGATCCTGGTGCTTTTTGATTCTCTGGTGGATTTTATTACTTAGACATTGCTATTGACATTTTTATTATCCCATTTAATACATCTTGAATCTCTCTGTACATAAAAATATAACTGGACAATTACATTTTGATACCGTTTAAGAACACTTTTGAATGTTAAATCGTTTGCCAAGATGAGTGCTGAAGGATATCAATACAGAGCTTTATATGACTACAAAAAAGAGCGAGAAGAAGACATTGACTTGCACCTCGGAGATATATTAACTGTGAATAAAGGTACCTTACTAGCACTTGGATTCAGTGAAGGGGAAGAAGCAAAGCCTGAAGAAATTGGTTGGTTAAATGGCTTCAATGAAACCACGGGGGAGAGGGGGGATTTCCCAGGAACTTACGTAGAGTACATTGGAAGAAAAAAAATATCTCCCCCAACTCCGAAGCCTCGTCCGCCTCGACCCCTTCCTGTAGCACCAAGTCCTGCAAAAGTTGAAGCAGAGAGTGAGCAACAAGGTCAGTACTGTTCTCAGAAGGTGTGTGTGTTCCATGTTTTTCAGATATGTTTGTTTCATAGACTTGTCTGACTGTACATTTATGTGTGGAACACCTGCTGATCAGCTTTTTTAGTGCATGGCTCATTTCAGTCAATTAAGAATTCTTTCTACTTCATAATATTTAGCTCACACACTTTGTAATTCCATGTGCTTTGTCTCAGGCACCACAGAGACCAGTAACTTACCGTGAGGTACGTCTCAGAGGTTGGAAAGTATGCTCAGAATTCACAACTGTAAAGACTTAAATAGAGAATAAGCAGGGTAGCATTTATTTTGGGTTTCTAAGAAGCTGGTGGAAGTGTTTCCCTCTGTGGTTCATCAGGCTCACTATTGAGAAACTTCTTGGTGAATCCGACAGTACAAATTCCAAATAAACAGTATGTTCCTATCATAAATCTCTTGCTAACGGCAAAAAATATGTACTTTGTCATGGACGTTTGCCTATGGCATTCAAGGTAAGAGCAGGTATTTAAAAATGAACAGTGAAATGATGATAAAGAGAAACTCAAATTTAACATTTTTGGGGGGTAGGGCATGCAGTAGAAAAAATAGCACTAATGTAAACAAAGGAAGATACTTCTTTTGCCTAAACGTGTTGCTTTCTAATCTACATTTCCACCAGTATGTTGGGCAGAACTCAGAAACTGATCAGAACTCTTCTGTTAATAGAAGAGTCTTCTCTTTTTCAATTGGAAAAACTTTAAAGTAAAAAAAAAAAAAAAAAAAACACAAACAAAAAAAACCAAAAAACAAAAAACACCCTTCCTCCAAGTGATTTGGCTCCTTTACCTACCTGCTGACATTCAGATATTTGGGTTTTACATATCAACAAGCCAAGTTTGTCTTAGGATAGATTTTACATTGGTCTTTCACTTCTTAGAAGTCTCGAATGGCTTATATTGCTTCAACATCTAATACTACTTAAATGCTCAGTGTTTCTGGTTGTAGGAAATACAAGTTGTAGTATGTGATCCTGATTCTCACAGTGACACTATAGCCCTGAATAGTGTCCTCACCACAGAAACGTTTGCAGCCTCACTTGCAAAGTTGTGGTATCAGTTTATCAGCTTCCATCCCACTGTGCCTGCTACGAGTTCATATTCAACTGTGCTGATAATCAATGAAGTTAAGAACAAATACAGAAAACTGTGTGTGGCAACCAAGTGGAAACCTGGCAGAAGCATTTCTAGGTTGGTGGGGTCTTAATAAAGAGTACATCTGAACTGGTTTATATAGCAATGTCCTTAAGCGCTCAAGAATTGCTTGCAAGTGTATAACGCCTGGGTGTACATCGTTGTTAGAGTGAAGGTGGGGGCTCGTGGGGGCTCATGGGGGCGTAGTGGCATTTTAGATTATACTGTCTCTATTTCTGAAGCCCTCAAAATCTCAGCCTATAGTCGTTAGAGTCTCATGGTTTCTCATTAGATGAATTCTGAAAATGCGGTATTTGCTTTTTAAAGAAAACACTATTACTTCTTTGATCATTCCTTGTATTGGATATTAATATGTACTGATCAGGTAACATTGACTTTTTTCTTAACCCACCTGTGGAGGTGTTTGTCTCCATCATGTGTAACTGCAGAATAAACATGGCTCTCTAGAGAGACACCTTAATGCTGACCGGTCATTTTGAGAGACAGAGGGTGGAAAGAACATGTCATTCTTCATGCGTGCATGCTGTGGTGAAGTAACCGGCATCCCAGGCTTTGATGCGCTTATTGCTTTAAACTTATGTAGTGCTTTGTAACTTGCTTGGTCTCCCTACTCATGCTTGCTTGATGCTCCTGTTCACAGCTCCATGCTGTGAGCTGGCCACAGCGCTGTGCTGGGAAGTCCTGGTGTTAACCTTGCAGTTTCCAAGCCTGCCCCGGGACTGTGTTTGCAACAGACATTTAGGGGAGTTTCAGCTGCTGGGAGTTACTCTGGGAAACTCTGCTGCAGATTTGGGGGTTTCTGCTTAAATGTAGGCTTTTCTGCTTCCGTGGGATGAGACAGTGCCCCAAGCCTTAGTGACTAGATCTCTCCTAAACTGAAGTTTATTGCCTCTAGACAGTACTATTTACATACAATATGTTTATTTTTAATAGCTTGGGACTGCGGGGATTTGAAACAAGAAAATGTGCTAATTTAACTGGGAATCTTTATTTCGAAGTCTGCACACATGATTCTGCCATGCTCCAAAACGTTTAAGAGTCAACTTGCAATCCAGTCTTGTATTTTTCTGATTAAAAAAAATAAGCTAAGTTCCCGTAACTGCTTTTGAATTAAAGATTTTAAGCTTCATGTAAAAGGCTAGGCATCTTCAGTAATGCCCTAGGATCAGGGATTAGACACCCCCACCCCCCCCACCCCCCCCAACAGAATTAGGGGAAACACTGAAACTTGAACTCCAAATAGCTCAAGAGTTATGTTTAATTATTTTTAAAATAATGTCTGTTTACTTAAAAGAAATTGGGAAAAGTAATAAGAAGTGTTATCTCTACAGATCTTTTTACTGTAAAGAACTAAGGCAGAGTATTTTAAATCTTAGAAACAAATTTGGGAAATGTTGCACTGAAAGAGTATTATAAAAAACAAAATGAAGGTGAAATTTTTAAGTGAGCAGTATGATACAAAAATGATACCTATGGTGAAACCAGAGGTGCAGGCGGAAATACAGTTCAGGTAAAGAATAATGTAGCAATGTACGTTTGACTTTCAGGTGGTTCCACTATTTTTGTATATAGGATCTGGTGCAGGGAATAGCACGGTTAATACTGTCCAGCAGCCAATGTAATGGGCAGTGGGCCAGAAGATTCTTCCCAGGATGATACTTCTCTCTACACCCCTAGAGTATATTTCAATTAAATTAATGCCTAGTATGAAACTTGCTTGACCAAATACAGTCAAGTTTACATTTTCAGTACTTGATGATTTGAATCTGCTGTGGATCAAAATGACAGATTAATGGGGAACTGGAAGCAGACTTCTTAAATGTACCTCAGTTATTTGTAATCCATATACTTTTTTCCTTCTGTGAAGAGTGAATTCTGCATGTGCCCCTGTTATGTATATGTTGAATATCAGAAACTTAGTTGGAGATTTTAAAGTGTATATATATATAAAATCACGAATTCTTTTAATTTTACCACATACATAGATTTATTTTTTTTAAAGAAGATACTTTCTAATAATTTCAATACTCTCTAATACTTAATTATTTATTCTGAATGGTTTTTTTTCCCCAGGCCTTGTTAAGCTTGATCACTTGCTCATCAATGTCCATATTGTTTTGTATTAGATCAAATTTGCAATATTTAGGCACAATGCTGCCAGTATGCACAATGCTGTGGTACTCATACACAAATAATCATAGACACCTGAACAGACTTTGCAGTCAGCGAGGCTAGTAACATGGACAGAGTTGCTCATCAGGCCAGTGTCTTATGCAGTCACAGTCTTACTTTTAAATAGGGAGCTCTTTAAATATTAAAAGCCAATCTGAAAACAAATAAAACTGCTGGTGGTCCTCAAATTCTGTTAAAACTTTCATTTATATGTTACAACACTTAGGTCAAATCTTTCGCCAAATTTTTATTTTATCCATGACCCATTTAAATTTCTGGAACCATTGGGTTCACTCAAACTCAGAAACCACTGAGTTTGTGAGACTTTTTTTTTTATTGCATCTGAAAAGATACAAAAATAAAGGGGATACAAGAGCCCCAGGAAGTCTCTAACACCTTTCAGTTTCAGGCCTGGTGCAGGTCAGAGCAATGGCAAGGCAGATTTAATTCCTCTTGCTGGTGTGAGACTCTCGCTGGCCCAACCTGCCTTTTCCCCAGGTTTCTTCTCCCACCAGGCACAGGTGACTGGCTGCTGCTGGAAGGATCAAGGCACTTGCAACAGCGGAGACCCAGCATAGGGTCATCTTTATGCCCTTCACTAGACATCTGAAGTTTACATGAAGTAGTAAAGATTTGATACGATTTTTTTTTTTAGCTTGAAATGCTTTCTTTTTTAAATTGGAGCTACATAGGGCTAGTTCGTCTCACTTAGCCCTGTCTCACCCAACTCTTTGAAAATGAAAAGTGCATAAGCTGTACTGAGTCCAGCTGAGTTTTGTGAACTTTGATTCAGCTCATCTGATACGGCTGCGTACGTTTAGGGTTGGTTCATACAGTATTGTTTCTCCACCTAGTTCCACAAGTCAATTGCTTTTGGCTTGCACTGAGAAATGAGGCAGGTTCCTGCCAGAGAGCCTCGCCAGCTACTTGTGGTCATGTTTCTTGGTGTACAAGGCAAATTTCTAGCTGCCAGATGAGCACGTGTATCTGAAAACAAAGTTCTTGCCACCTGCTTTATCACTAATGAAAACAAAGATTTTGCAAGCTGCATGAAAGTGAGGCAGAGGATTTTTTTCACAGTGATAAAATCAGGATGATAGTAACTAAAAAAGTCTTTGTAAGCACCACAGAAAGCACCGGGATGCGCTTGCAAGTACTAGTACAAATTGCACATTAATAGTGGACCTGGGCAAGTTCATGGCTGATGCATGGCCCCACCTGCTGGTAGAGGAGGAGGGAAGCAAGAGGATGACGGAGCTTCAAAACCAGCATCTTCCATGTTGTGTTTTAATTGCCCCAGGATAAGAGTAAAAGTGAGAGAGAGCTTTTGAAAAGAATATTTTAATTGACCAATTGATATTTCTGGGAAAAATGTATTACTTGAGGCACACAGAACCCCCTTTTGATCCTCAAAGATGACCTCAGACCTGAAAAGGCTTGTGTGAGTGAAATGCGTCTTTTTTCCCCAGCTGTATCAATCAGTCTAAAAAAAAATACTGCCTTTTGTTACACATTTTGCTTTAAGAAACTGAAAGAATATGACACTCCTGTTTTGATGCTATAAGAAGTATTTGTGGGTTTTGTATCGCACTGCTTTTAATATGCCTTTCTATAGTTACAGCAGTGGCATTATGTTGAGTGATTTTGCTTACCTTTCTTTAGCCTTCTATAATACTGATTCAGTCTGTTAATACCTCCTGTTGACATGAATGCTCCTGGGGCAGATTTAAAACTAGGCAAAGGTGAAGTAGCCTGCTCCTCTCTGTTGGAATCATCTTGATCTGTTCCTGTAGCTATGATCCAGGAATATCTGGAAAAAAAACACTGGTTAGCAAATAGTTCTTAGGTTAGTGTATGATAATATCAGTTTATGAGTTTCAGCAACACGTGGTGCTAAATATTTGCCAAGAATGGATCATTCTGCACCCCGAGCAAATAACCATGCCCACTTAAATAGTTGTGTGATGCCATATACGCGTCCAGATTTTCTTGTGTGAAAGAACACAGGTGGTGTAACTGCAGCTGGCTGTGCACTCTTTCACATCTGCGTCTTGCTCCAAAGCTGCTTTCCATGATGAACATCCATGAAATCAATCTGAAGGCTAGAATACAAAGAACTGCTTTATTTTCATAGCTAAGAATGACAAGGGGAATTACAGGATTTTAAAGAAATATTTATTTTAACTGAAGAAGGATTTTAAGTCCTGAGGATACTTTGGTGAGAATCTAGGTACTTAGGAGAATTATAAAGAGAATTTTTGGCTTTACAAAAAAAAAAAAGGAGTAACCGTGGTTAATACTTGCTAACTTCCGTTCATGCTTTCAGCAAAATACATGTCTAAAATACAATCCTATTTTGTGGTTTCATTAATAGATCTTTTTTTTTTTCTTCATTGTTATGTATTACGTTTTTTGCACTTTGTTATAGAAATGCCTGCATCCTTGGACATCGCCTGAAGTCTTTTGGTAAAGTGTTAGCAGGTGTACCTTTCTGTACTAACTTGACTGCTTTTTGTTCAGTCTTTTTTATGAATGTTGTATGCAGCAGTCCACAAGAATAGCACCCAAACGCTATTCCTTATTTTCACATATTGATCCACTTTATAAAACAGTTTGCATCTAAGACAGCATTTAAAGATAGTATTTAGCCGACAGCTTTTCAGGTAATAGGGATCTATAGTCAAAATCCTCAGGACAGAGTCTCAAAAACATGCTACTGTCCTGAGCTAGTGAAAGATGTAATTGCATATGGTTTCTACATTTAAAAATATCTTTTAAGACTATCTTGTACTTCAAAACTACTATATGAACTACGGCATGAATGATGAAAAAGGTCTTTAACAGTTCAGTTAGCTGTCAGACAATTTGCTTGTATAATCCACTGGGTCTGTTTGTATATGCTTGGCATCATTTACTGTGTTAGAGCATTTCCCAGAGGTTAATGTCTGAGATAGTTTCTTCACTAGAGATTGTGGATGTCTAGGGTAAGAAGTGAGATCTGCCCTTGGCAGGTCCGTGTTTCCATCCGTGCTGGCAGATCACTCAGTGGTGTTCGGGATGGGAAGATGCTCCTGCAGAAGGCAGACCTGCTGCAGGAAGAGCAGTTACTTCTGGTCCTCTCAGCTTCCAGAAGCTCTTGAGCAGCTATTGTATTTTTCAGTAAATAGGCAAGGTGTTAGACGAGGCTGATTTTTCTCTGTGGTTTCCTTGCCTTTTTTTTTTTTAAATTGAGTTTCTGTAAGTTGGAAAACCAGACAAAGTTAACTTGACTTTCCTTTAAAGTTTTGATGCTTCCTTCTAAAAAACATGCACACTTAAAAATGGAAAGATACTGGCAAAAAGCCAAACTATTCCACTTAAACACATCAGATTGGTGTAATTCAAGGGGTCTCTTCCTTGCCTTTTCTCCCCTGCGGGATCGGATTTGTTGGATGAGGCATGTCCAAGCGCTCCTGTGCCATAGCCTCCTGCTCACCAGCTGGGAAGGAAGGGAGAGTAGCGCAACCTGAGATCTGTAGTCCGAGGAGGGAATGTACCTCACAGGAGTCATGGCTGCACCAGTTTTGTGTGTGTTGTTTACAGATGTAACAGTGGAATTTATTTGTTGGAGTTAGGAGAGAAGACTTTAGTGCTGTCACCGATTTCCTCCTAGATCTCCTCATCCCACTTGGACAAGATTGGTAGGTAGCAGATAAGCATGGAGGATTATTCTTGGCAGAGAAACTTTTAAATGGTATCTGATGCTGCAGACCCATGCTTCAAAGCATGTTACAGCTTCTCCAGCAGTCTCTCTCAAAGGGAAGGCTTTTAGTTTGTGAGGTTACCTTTTAATTTCCAAGCCCTCTTCCTAAGTTGTTTTTAGCTGGAGGTAGACCAAAGCACTTAAATTAGGGAATTAATGAAAGAAACCACTAATTATATGCAGTGGTAGATAAGGCTGCACAGCTGTGTCTGGTTTTGTTATCTTTCTATCCAGGAACATTCCAGAAATAAGCAGTTAAGGGCAAAGATTTGCAGTCCTTTTCCTACTTTGCTTTCTTCCCTGTGACCACACGTTCCAGTCCTCTATTGCTAATTCGCAATTTTTCAGGTGCTACGCTTGGATGGAGACGCGGAAACATCTGTTGTGTTTATGAACTTAGTCTTGAATTGTCTCCTCGCTGAGACACAGCTGCTTGGCACAGGTGAGGAGCCACAGAGGCCATGGCGAAGCCCTCCGTCATTTCCCACTGTCCTCCTAGTTGACTGGCGCACGCTTGAGGCGCATCTGCCCTGCCGTGGTCTGCAAAGGGCTGTGAGGCTCCAGGGCACCATGGGGTGCAGCAAGGTGTGATCTGCTCCCATGGTCTTCCCATCTCTGCTGATGCGTGGGTCTTCTCTGAGGGGCTGATGCCCTGTCAGAGCTCCTCTGAAACAGGACACTCTTGGCTGACTAGGCTTTGTGCCTCTTGCTGTAATATGGTCTTTCATTCTTCATTTGATATTTATTGCGCTCTTTGCAATACAGCCATTCCCTTGAGAGAAACGTCAGAAAATGTCATCCCTTGACATTTTGAAGCAAGTTATTTTGGGTACTTTGGAGTTGAATCTGTACAGATGTTTGAGTGTAATTTAGAATATATTCTTGCCAGTCCAAATCTACTCCATTGTTCTTAAACCAGCATAATGTAGCTAGTCGTTAGCCTACATAAGCATTTTTCTTATGGAGAGAAAGATTTAGGGAGGCCTTTTGTTCCAGTGCAAGCCAGTTCTGAGAATAAAGGGGGTTTTTAGTGGTCCTCGCAATCTGGCCTGGTCAATAGAGAAAGTGTTAAGGAACATATATTCAAAACAGCAAGTAGCAAAAACTTCATCTCAAATATCTGGAAATAAAGGACCTCTGTTCACTCAGTGAGGGGTCCTCAAGGGCACAGAGGGGTGAATGTTTGAATTCTCTGTGCTCTGCTGCATTTATAATTTATTACCGTTGGTTGAAAGATTAGCGTGCATTCCCCACCGCTTTCATGTTTTTCTAACTTCCTCTTGGGTTAAACTTAGTGCTGACAACTCCAAAACCCTTCTGGTAGTCTGTGTAAGCTGCAGCCCCCTACGTGAAATGAGAGACTTTCACAATCCTGTTATTAATCAGGACACTTTTTGGGGGTTATATTAAATGGCTGGTTTAACAATGTTTACTACGGAGTGACTAGCATGAAGTCTCGCTTCTTTTGAGCCGCCTTCTAGCTTTTGGGAGAATTCTGACTGTCTGCTAGAGGAACATTTGGCGCTCATCTGTTGTGCGCAGTACTAATCATTGCTTTGGACTACTCTCGTAGTGATAGTTAAAAGTGTCTTATATATTCGATATTAAAACTTGCACTGAAAAGGATAGTGGGCTGTGAGCGCCTTCCCCAGTGATTTAAGATGCAGGGCTTAGAGTTGCGTGTACAGTTTAGCAGAAAAGGGGAAGACAGTTACCAACTGTTATGCTTTTTCTCCAGATGTTTCCTCTAAGACCAATATCTAGGGTTTTATTATGACACAGTAAGAACACGCCAATAAGATGAGAATGGTTGGGGTTTTTTTTTGCTTTTCATTGTCTGTTTGATCTAAATAGCCAGTCAATCAAATACTGTGGTAAATTGTCTGGTAGTTTGGATGGAACATGCCCATGCTTGTTAATGTGAGCTGCTCTCTTCTAAACAGAGTATTAAAACACTTTGTTCGAAATCCCTTTGGATGCAAACAAAAAATAAGATTATTTTGAAGTACTGATGTTCTTGAAAATATTATACATGGTTGGGGTTTTTTGTTTACTTGAAAGACTTGTTCATACAAGAAGTAGCGGGCTCCTATTCTACTTTCACTTAAATTGGTGGCAAAACCCATTTTGACTTAAGAAAGAACAGAATCAGACCTCTAGTCAAGGTTTAGCAGCATTGGGACAAATCCCACAGTTCTTATTTCTCTTGGGCAAAATTCCCATTGCCTTTAGGGTTTGAAGTGCAAATGCTAGCTGTGTTCTGGAGAGATTCCAGTATACAACATTGCACGTAATAGGAATGTGCACAAAATACTACATGATGAACACTGATGTAAAGAACAGTGGCTGACTGTCCTGAAGACACAGAAGGGAAACACTGTTACGATCATCTCTTCTGAGGTCCTGGGCTAATGCAGGGCATGGAATTTCACTCAGTAATTCCTATATCAAGCTCATAACTTCTAGATAGATTTAAAGCATGTTCCTAATTAGTCCAAACTCCTCCCTTTAGTACATACTTAGTGTAGATGACTTAACTTTTTAGCCATTTGTATGTCCGTTATATAGTAAGAAAGAATTGCAAATTTAGCAGTAGAAATGTCTTCCCTTGGGGGTCACATGCACATTTAATTGTATTTGGTAATGACAGTATAGAGATGATTTTCACTGAGTTATTTTCTTCCATTGTATTCCATCCTCTTCTCTAAGGCATGTGAAAAATTTGCCCCGTGCTGCTAGATAATTTGGCAAGGTTGTTTTTTTTTTTTCTTAGGGCTGCCTGTTTGGGTAACTAGTGTGACAGTAATGAGGGTTTCTTATAATTGAGGAAATGATATGGTGACAGTTTTAATTGTATATTCTGTTATTGTAACAAATTATTACATTTATGATAGAGAGTTTTATTACCTTGATGCATGTGCATATATACAGTGAATTACACACTATAGTAGGAGAACGTTGTTAAGATTGCAAAACTATGCATCTAAAACTTGTGTTTGTACATGCAATTACACCTTCTTGTAGCATATGCTATCTGATAGAGTTTTTAATTACATAGTCGCCTGACCCCTTTTCCCGCTTATCCTTGCTTTGTTCATTGTTGAGGTCTTCACTGAATAAGAATTGCTTCATTCTGGTTGTTTAGCTTGTGGTCTTAAGCCACCTTTTCTTCACAGCCTTCAGGCGCCTCTCTGGAAACAGGTTTCTTCATTGCCTCTTCTGCTTTTTCCAGTGATGGGGCTGATAACACCTTCATAGAGCTTCATATTTGCAAATATTAACTCATCCCCAGGACACTGTTGTGAGCAAAGGTGGTGTCATGATTCCTGTGAGGAATGAAGTAGACCAAAAAGACAATTAAAAAAATAACTACTGTTTTAAGATAATTGTAAGGTTAATCTCTTTGTAATAGGGAGGTCATATGGAAAAACACTTCAAAAAGCTGGATCTAGGGATGGAACTCTTAACTTAAAGAACTCTTAACTCTAACACTTAAATGTTCATTGAGATAACCGGGAACCAGAACTGCATTGGATTTGACAGTGTAAGGCTTTATTTGTCACGAGGAGCAAGCACTATCTGCTCACTCCACGGCTGGCTTCAGTTACTGAGCAGTGGGTGTCGGAGGCGATTCCTTGCAGAACAAATCTTCCTGGCATACCTCTGCCTGCATCATCCAGCTTCACCAGCTGGAATCCAAATATAAGCATCAAAAGCAAAAGAATTATTAGAATCTGAGTGCATAGATTCAACAGATGTGGTGACATAATTTAGTGTTGTCTCACTTGTTTCCCGATTCTGAGAATTTAGGGTTTCACGTTCTCAGTACTTTGTTGTACATGTAAAGCATATCTTGCAATAGAAATACGCAATTCGGGGACATGGATGTTTTAAGTACCTTTTGGTTTACGTTTTTATGGTGCATCTCTAGTAGCTTTGCTTTTTTTCACTGTATTGTAGTTGTGATTCCCAATGCAGGAATTTTTGCAAATGATGACATTATGTAGTAAATTACAGTCCTTGAAACTTGATTTTCATTTTCTAATACCAATCAGTGACTTGCTTACTTAAAACCTGCTTTTGCTACCATCTTTATTCTGCCGTGCTGTAAGCTACAACCTTATTTAATCCAGAGGTGTGGCAGTGCAACTTCATCCTGGTGTGACAACGTTTTTTTCCTGGATGACTGTTGCTACCATCATACATTAGATTTCTCTTTTGGGGAATACTAGTTTAGAAAGTGGAAGTCAAGGCAGCTTCAGTGTGAATGATACATGAGTAATGGGGGAGGTATGAAAAGTACTCTTGACATTATTCATTAACTTTCCAGACAGACTAGAAACATGGGAAGTGTGTTCTGCCGTGGAGGAATCTGTGCTGTCTTGCACCAGACCTCTACACCAAGTTGGAGAAATTGAAGGATATGCTTTGTCCATATGAAGTTGTCTGCACAACCTTTGTGTTGTTACGTTTTTCATATTTCGTGTCTTCTAGATACTGAAAAGGAAGTTGCAGGGTCCTTGGGTTTGTATGTACAAACAAGACACAGGACTCTGAAGAACCATGGCATTTGATCTTTGAAAACCAAGGGTGTATGAATGCATGCTCCTGTGAAAACCCCGAATTGCAAAAATCATTTGTAGTGGGCTAGAGAGGCATTTGTCAGATTACGTGCAAGTACATACATGTGTGTTTCATTATTTGATTGCCTTAGGAGACTGGTGTTTAAGTTGGCAGATCTACTTATTAAAAGCAAAGCTCTTTGGCTGGCAGGATTACAGAATGCCAGAAGGAGAAAGAGACCAAATGCTGAGAGAGAAAGAGACAGAACGTGTAATGTGCAGAAAGCATGGGGAAGCTATAAAGCCAGCAGGAAAAAGTAGATTTAAATGTGGTTCCAATTTGTTCTATTGGGCTCAAGTTGATAGCCACGCAGAAGTAAAAGCATGAAGTTCTCTCATTTCAATATGAATTTAATGTTCTGGAAAATACAGAGTTTTCTGTCGTGTTAGGTATGATTTGATCACCTGTTTGCAGCCTGTCAGGAATCTTTAATCCATGCTTATTTTCCTGACTCAAATTAAAAAAAAGAAAAAGCAGCTTGCTTTGAAGCTTTACAAAGCACTGTCAGACCACGCTGTAAGTGGACGCTCTAATAGGCTCTGAAACTTTGTTCTTAGTCTTGATTAGCTTGATGCAAGACTACAGTATTGACTCCCAGTGTATGTCAAATTTCTGCATGTAATTTGGTGATATGTAATTTGTAGCTATTTTGGGGAAAACAAAACAAACCAAGAACCAACCCGGTCTTTACACAAAGTAGTTCAGAACTGAACTATCCTGCAAGGTTTTGGAAGCAGCAGCCAAACAAGTTGTATATGTGTGTCTAGAGAAGTCTACACCTGTGGGCTTGCACTTTCTCGCTCGAGTTGAGTCCCTTCACAACCTCAGGCAGCGCAGATTAAAATATTCACTTGGTCCTTTGCATTATTTATTCCTAGATGAGTGCCATTAGAATAACCAGCTGCCTTGCTCTGTCTCCTAAGTCTTCTCAGTTTGAGAGCAAGGTTGGAAATGTGGGAAGCTGACTGGTGGAAAGCTGACTGATGTAGTGAAACACAAGAAAAAGAGAAGCAGAAGGGCTCACTCCCCTGAGAGATCAAGAAATATGCTATTTAAAAAAAAAAAACAAACACCACCAAACAAAAAACATACCAAACAAAAAGCATTTCCCTTAAAGCAAGACCTAGATTTAGATGACTGCTCATACTGATCTCTCTAAAAGAGGCTATTAGTGGCACATTTACCATGAAATATTAGAACTGTTTGGGAGGTGGCAGGCTCCTGTTTAGCAATTCTGAGTCCTGCAAGAATTAGGTACCTGGTGGTAGCGTAGCAGAGCTTAGGTGTGATACACCAGCTGTCTGCTGGATCTACCATTTTTGAGGAGCTTTATCTTGTAAAAGCCTCAGTAAAGTTCTCTGAAGATGCCACAGCTGAGCTAATTAGGATACCAGTTTTTCCAGCTTCATGCACAAGTTTGGAAGGGTAAAATTAGAAGGAGAGATAGGTAGAAAGATGCTTGTTCTGATGTAGCAGGCAGTTCATGTGAACTCCGCTTAAAAACAGGGAGTCATAAGCCTGTTAGAAAAATCAGGTCAGTTTAAAATTAATGCATTCCTGTTCCTTCTGTTCTCAACGGGGAACTGTTTTTTTGGAAGGGCTCCCCATCTGGGAGTCAAGTGAGACATCCTTTACCTTCTTGGCATGGGCTGCATTTAAATAAATAAATAAATTCATTTTAAAAGGTAAAATGAAATGAGAAAGAGGCATTCCCTTCTGGTAGGGTCAAATAAAAGTAACTCTGGTTCTTTCTTTTGGCAAGATGACCGAGGGATTCCTCTGGAGCACAATAACAAAAACAGACATGTAAGACTTTTTTTTTTTTTTTTTTTTTTGGTCCGTTCCCTTCCCGCCCCTCCGTAGGATAGCGGGAAAACAACCAGGATATACCTGGCCTTTTGACAGAATAGCAGCCAATTCCCAGTCCTTGCTGGCCAGTGTGGAAGAAGGCTTAGTCCTTCCAGCCAGCAGCCTTTCAGCCTCACAAACCTCCACCCATTTCTTAGTGAGTCATAGCTGGAAGACCTTTTCACATATTTGATCACATCTTGTGCAAGTCAGGGATGTATTTTTACTCCTTTATTGCATCCTATAATCAACATTCTGAAACAACTGAGTGATTGTAGCTTTAAGCTCTATTTGTACGTATGTGGAAATAGAGATAGATGTATAGATAGATAGTGTCATTGTATTTTCAGATATAGATGGCTGGGTTAGAAGACTAGCTAACTTTATGGGCAGGAGCAGGATGGTGGAAAAACTGTTTGGGGGTTTGTGTGTGTGTGACCTGTAGAAGCTCTGTACACTTGCAGCACCTAAATATTCAACAGATTAATATTTCTTGGCATGCTCATTTATATACTCAGTACTCCTGTAAGTTCAGAGGCAGTCAACTTCAGTACTGATCCTGATCCCCATGAATTTTCTACAGGGAAGCCCGAAAATGTCCACAGCACATTCCCCTGTGCTGGAGTAGGCCAGTGGAGGGCAGCTGCTCGGTGGGAGAGGCAAGGAAGGGCAGCGACAGGTCAGAGCAGATTCACCTCTTGCGTCTTTGTAGAGGACATAAAAAGAGCTGCTGCCTCCACAGCTTCTTCCCTGGAAGAGCAGCTTTCACTTCATCCACCTGAGTTAAAAATCACAGGGAACATGTTGTCAGTTCTTAACCAGATGCATATAGGGTTTTTTTTAGTTTGCACAGTCCCTCTGCAGTTTAGAATCATAGAATAGGCTTTCCAAGACTGCTTGCAAAATATTTTTTGCAGTTATTTCAGCCTCTTCTGCTCAGTCTCACTCCTTCACAACACACTGCTTGTTTTCAAGAAGGACACATTTTTCTTTGTTTTAGACCCCCAGAAACTCTTTAACACTGCATGGTTGCATGGAGGTTGCAACAGGATTTCTCTGAGTTAAGTGCTTAGAATTATGCTTGGGTTTTCTTAAAGAGAGGCTTTGCCTCTTGCTTTTAGACTCTTTGCAAATGAATACTCCCAATGCAGACTCAAGTCCTGTTCCATATGTCCTTACCCTGACTTCAGTTAATCTTTGGCTTGCAGACAGTGATGTAAAAATATAGCCAGTTTTTCATGCTAGCTTTTCATTAGCACCATCTTTGTTTTTATTTTCAATTCTTTTTTTACACTTCCTGTAGACAGATTTTACCCTGTATGAATTTTTGCAACGCAGTGTGCTAGACAGTGCACAAAGGAAGGTCTTTGTCCAGTTGCAGTTAGCCAGCCAGTTGAGACCCTGACTGCTTTGTAAAGGTCCATGAAATTCATTCACCACTTTAACTGCTAAGGTCTAAATTAAAGTTACTTCAGCAGTGGACTCTGAACAAACAGTGGTTTATGGAAGAGAGATCTTTAAGTTCATGCATTAAGTACATGTACTTCATATAGCATGACGTCCTTTTTGTATAGTGTCTTGATAGTGTGAAAAATACTGGAATGACAAATCAATGCTGACATTGCTATGCAGAGAAATCTCGACAGGTGTATGATATGGGTCAAAAAATCATATTACATACAGACTTAGAGTTTTCTTCTTCATCTGAAATTAAAGACGATGGTGGGATTAACTCTCTGTAGATCCAGTTCAGGAATTTCCTAATAATGTTGTTGTTTCTGTATCTATGTCAGATCAGCCCATGGTTTAATGGCTGTAAGGATTAACCCAGTTTTACTTCCTTATAAGATTACCTTTCAGCATTGCTGTATTTCTGTTGCTAAAGCTAGAGCCCTAAGCTTTTTCTTCTTGGTGTTTTTTGGGGGTTTTTGTTTGGTTTTTTTAGAGGAGGAAAAAGGCTTGATTTGAAATACATTAGTTTCCAGAATAAAAAAGTTCTTCTGACGCTGGATTGCTGTTACCATTGTTTGCATTTCTTTTTCTGAGTGACTACTATACACTCATTATTTTTAACTTTCTGTGTACTTACAAACGTTTCCCATAATTCCCAAAAGATGAAGGAGCTGTTTTGGCTTTTATCTGTCAGCAGCTTCTGCCGGTACTTTTATGTAAATCTTCCAGATCTAAACAACTTGACTTCTCAAGCACAGTAATATACATTATCTTTTTCATGCAGTAGTGAAGAGCTTATTCTTTTCCTCTAGATTGCTTGCCTGTGGATAGTTTGAAGGGGATTTGTTGGCATTTTTCCCCCATTAGTTTCTCCACAGCAAAAAGGTAGCAAAACGAAGTATTCTTTCAGAGCAAAATGACATACTGTCCTGAATTTTTATGTATGATGATTATTGAATAAAAAAAGAATATTTTAAAATATGCTTCTCAAGCAGAGTTGTTATCACAAACCAGTGATGGCCTTGCATAAGAAGCAACTTCATGGTACCAAGAAAAAGGAAACAGCAGTAAAGAAGAAGGATTCTTTACAGGTGTGGGACAGGTCATTTTGGAGAGAGTTCCAGCATCCCCAGTATCTCACAGCGAACGTCCATCCAGCAGTCCTATCTTGGTTACAAAGAGCAGATGCTGCTGGAGGACCATTACTAACCATCACCATGGTTATGTGGAAAGGGAATTGAGGTTAGTAATCTTGGTAGGTTAGTGCCAAACTATTCAGAAGAAAACGTATGTCACTGCTTGTTAGGTAAAAACAGTTCCAGCATGGGAACTCGCTCTATCTGCGAAGTTTTACCTGATGAAGGTCATTGAAATCATCTCACCATGACTCTCCACTGGCTGGCCAGAACCAAAATTTTCAAGTGCCTCTTGAGATGGACCTCAGCATTCCTTCCCTTAAAAGTTAGGCAACAGTCTCTTATGTGACAGAGGTTTCCAGGAACAACCAAGTATGTATTTCCTTCCCCACTTGCTAGGAAGAACTCAAGAACAAGTTGTGGGGCAAAGTACTTTTGCATGGGAAGCTGAGTTGAGATGAGATGACAGAAAATTCAGGTTTGAAGAGGAAAGTAAACGGAATGTGAGCCTACTGGACGACCATGCGTCCTTGTACAGTCTGGATAATGCTCCAGGTAATAAATGCCTCAGCTCGTCAGCTGGGTTCTGTCCCTTGAGAGCACTAGGCTTTGTGTGCTGAAATGGGCAGGGTCATTTTATGGGAAAAATGCTATGTCATTATGTAGAAAGAGGCGAAAGGAAGAACTGAAATTGCACATGCAGCCTTAGTCCTTTGTTGTCTTAAGTTTTGAGTGCTTGACCTTGTGGTCTTGATGCTCTTTTAATGTAGTTTTGTTTACGTGTCTGTGCAGTATAGCAGGCATCAGGCAGAGGGAGCATTGCTGCTGATTCCTTGTGGAGTGACTGTAGTAAAATACCGTGTAAGTGTATTAACTTACATATAGTATCTTTAAGATAAATTACGCTTTTACTAGAGTTTCACTGTTCCTTTTTTAAAAAAAAGTCTTGAGTGCAGAAGTTAATAGAATATCATGGCTTTAATATCCTTGGGAAGGATGAGGTAGAGTTTGTGGGAAGGCAGCTGGCATCAATTGTAAGAGATTGCTTAGTTAATCATAAGACCAGTAAGGGAGGTTTTGTTTGTAGAGAACTATCACAAGTTTGTTCCAATTCTGATAAGGGCTTCTAGGTACTACTACTGCAATCTGGATGTTAATCACAGCAATAACCCTGAAGGTTGCACTGGGAACCTGATAAGTAGGTCACAAGATGCAGCTGCCGGTGGAACGTGCTGTTTGTCCTCACACCTGCGCTATCCACGCTACACTTGAATATTCAGTGTCTATATTTTCCTTCTTGATATTATGTATGGTTTCATGTCAAACCACTGCCAGAAGCTGGAATGGTAAGTTTTCCATTGCCGGTTAGTATCTCTGAGGAGAATTGGGCAGAATTACTCAAATTCTTGCAGAGCTCAGCTCTTTTCTAGCCCTGGAGCAGCGATCCTGAAGGAGGAGGAGGGAATATAACAAGCCTCACTTGATGGAAAAGGCAATGTTTTGCACTTCACTGGGTCCAGCTTCTTGGTTGACCCTGTGCTGTTGTCCCTACCTTACTGTCACCTCTTGTCATCATCTCCTTGTTTGCGGGGGTGCAGTAACTTGGTACCCACACCACATTTTACCTCTCATCTGCTAATATCTCTCTGACTGAAAACTGCTGGCAGGGAACCTGCAGACATCAACAAGACACGAAAAATAAGTGTTGGCTTATTAAAATGTTTTCTTTCTCTGTCCTCAAATCACGCTCTGAGGACCATGCTGCCTCGTTCTGTTCAGAGACATTAACCTGCTCTTCCATTTAAGGTGATGCTCTTAGGGACTGTGGGAACACTGCTACGCGCTGTGCTCCTGCACGTCGCACAGGGCTTGGGGTGATCCCTGAGAACGAGGGGTAAGAGGGAATTATGCATCAGTCTGCCACCCCCGAGAAGAGCGTGGGAAGCCTCTAGCCATGCCCCGTGCTCCAGACCACGGGACGGAGGTGAGATGCACCTCTCAGAGACTGGCAGTATCAAAGCCCCAGTGCCAGCCTGGCTGGGCTTCAGCTCCAGCCGTGTCTGTCCTGGGCCCTCTCTGTGCTCCTCAGCTTACTGAGTGCCCTCCTCTACTTAAAAGCAGAAAGGCATCTTTTACTACATTCTTCCTTATTTCTTACTTTACTGTTTCTGCTTATCTCACAGCTCTTTGAAAGAACAATTGAAGAAGCAGGTGGTTTTCCCATCTTTTCCTTGATTTTTTGGGGGGGGGCTTCTTTTGCAAAACAGTTTGTGTTATGTATGGCATTATAATGCAGCGTGCTGCATGCCGTAATATTGCACTTAGTATTTTTTTCATATGCCTTGCAATTTTTCCTCAGAACAGAGCTACTCATTTCTCTGATTGTGTTAATTGTAAATAGTTGCAGCCATTTCAAATCCTAAATTCAATTCTAGTTTGAAAAGGAGTATTGCAAAAGCTCACCCATAGAGGGAAGCAGAATACTGTCTTTACAACAGTCTTAACTACAGGCTGCTTTTTAAAAATTATCTGTGCTTCAGTTGAAGCCAACAAAGAACATCTGTTGTCTTATTTATAGCTCCTATTTCTAAGAAGTATATTCTGTAGCAGATGAGAAAAGTGCCTGACAGCTCATAATTCATAAAGTTACTGAGGTTTAATCTGATAGAATATTATGTACAGAATTCCTTCCCAGTACAGACAGTATCACTTCCCTTTCAACAGATGATAGAAATAGGGCTTTATGAAACATTAAATTAATAAGTGTGAAACATCATTAGCAGCCACTATTAAAAGTATTAAACTATTAGAAAGGAATATAGTACTGTATGCTATGTTGCTTGGTGGTTTTATTTTTCTGCTTATTTGTGCAGCTAAACTTTCTTCAAGCCAGACACTGTCGTTTTTGGGTGGTTTTTTTTTTTCTCTCCGCACTTTCATTTTGTTTTGTCTTAGAGGAATTCTTTGTTGATTAAGGCAGCAGATCTGTGACAAGCGTTCATTTTTGTGTCAGAGAAGGGTAAAGAGACTTGAGATTTCCTTCAGGAGAATTGGTAGATTGTAAAGTATGACTTCCCGTATCAAATCAAAGCTTTGTTCTGTCTAGTTCTGCCATCTATTGTTTATAGATCATTTTCTTGCACTAATCTGTATTTGCCTGGGCTTGTTTCCCCCTCTGTTCCCATAGTTGCCCCTTATTCTCCTTAGCCCAGAGAGTGCGGCTGGTGCAACTTTATAAATGGGGATGAAGAGAGGAATTAGCTCTCCCGTCCCCCCAAACTTCCTGCATAATCACCATGTACATGATACTTTATCAATCAGATCATTGCTTGCACATATGTGCTGATAACGCTGGAAAGTATCTAGGCAAAGTATTTGACTTGTCTCAGTTACAGCATTGATTTATGCAGGTAACGATGTCTTTTTCACATACTATGTGTAGCCAGGATACAATGAAGTAATGTTCAGTTTTTATTCCGACTCTCCTAGATTCAGTGGGTTGGACTATAAATGGCCCAATCATAATATACATATATTTGTCCTCCTGGAAAAATGACTGCCTGGCCTTAGTCTGTTAAGTGCTATATACATTATAACAAATTGTGTACATTTTCTACAAAAGTCAGTTTGAAATGCCCTTTTTCAAGCTTATAGGCGATGTTGTCAGTACCTACCTCGCACAGAGGATTCTGGAGCTGTTGGCTTTGCATTTTGGGCAGTACTCTGGGACTGACTGGAGTTCAGAAGGTCATGCTGGTAAGAACTCCTGCAGTCGTCATCCTTTGGAAGAAGCCCCTTGGAAAAGTTCTTGTCATTCTGTATTACTGATGTACGATCACAGCAGAAACTCGGATGCTTTAAAAAGCTATTTGAAGTCCAGAAGCATATTAACGGAGTACTGTGTATCCATGAGGGTTAAATGTTGTCATTGGGGTGCCCTAGGAAAGGTGTTCTGCTTTATTCATGTGTTTCTCTGTTGAAGACGAAGGAAAAAGAGGAGTGACAGCTGATGTGATAAACCATTTTTTTTCCACTACAGATCTGTGTTTCCGTCTGTGGCTAAAATCTTCAGCATACCATTAACAGAGAGCATCTGAATGAAGTTGTCACTTTGTCCTTTAGTTCATACCCAACACCTACTGACTGATGGATGAAGTAGACTCTGCTGGATGCATAGTATTGAAGGATTTTAGAACTGGCAGTATTTCCATCCAGCTTCCCGGTTGTACTCTAGTCACGTAAGGTCACCAGGAGGCATCATTTCCCTATTCCTTTTCATAGCTCTGGGGTCATTTGTATCGCAATAAATCTTGACTTGCAGACGTTTTTCTGCCTCCATAAAAATGGGCTTCTTGTGAGCCCAATGGCTGATACTGTTAGTGGGCCACACCATTCCTTTTTCTAGTGCTGGGATAACCTTCACCTCTCTTCATTTCTCCCAGATCTAATCTCCTTTGGCTGCCAAGGCTTCTGTGGTATTCTGAGTCCACAGTCTGCCTGATTGACGACATCTGATAAAAATAAAAGACAAGTAATAGTAGACAGACTTATTAAGCCACTTGTAATGATGTTTCAAATTCACTGAAGCTTAAAACTCTTTCATATTTTTCCATGAATAGTGTTGTCTTTTAAAATCTTTCTAATGAATCCAGTACTGGAGAAGTTGGTTGAGCCCTGAACAGGTCTTCCTCCTGCAGTCTTCAGTGATGCTTTCAGCCTCTAGGAGAATTTAACTATAGCCAAACTAAATCATCTCAAGTCAATAGGATCTTTCAACAGTTGCAGCTGAATTTACTATCTATTGTGGTCCTAGATTTATCTTAGAGACACAGTGACATCAGCTTCTTTTGTCTTCACTCTCACCTTCTTGTCTTTCATTCTTACCCAGTGAAAACCTTTTGCTGATGGCAGTTGGGCAGTTCTGAACACTCTATTTGCCTGTTCTTCTGGTAAATGCCATTAGGTTCTCTGAAATTACAAATGCCAAGGCAAAGTTACAGTCCTCAAATCTCAGAATGAATTTCTCTCTAGTGTTTATTTGTAATACCAGACTCATCATCTTCTGTCTTGGTCTGGAATTGAACCCAAAGCACAGATCTCTATGGAAATTTTCTCCATAGGGTTTAGAGTTTGGTGTTGGGTTTTTTTTTTGTCTTTCATACCATTCTACTGAAAGTTTCTGCAGGAACTTGCTGCTGCTTAAGGCTATAAAGAAACATGTAACGGACCACGAAATGCCCTCTCACTAAAAGTTAGGAGTTTTATGTCAGTAAGAGTCACTTCACTCTCTGATGGGTTGTGAGGCTCGTGTGGCCTTTCTTCCCCAGCTGATGAAAGCAGGTGCCGAGGGGGCTGCAATGGCTGAGGCTCTGCATCTGGACCAGCTGCCGCCGCAGGGCTCCGAGAGAAGCATTGGGCTGTGCTGTCACGCGTGCGGAGGCACCTCCTGGTGCTTTCCAGTGTTACAGGATCTGAACTTGTGTGTCCGCAGGCATGGCTTTTGGTGCGCTCTCAGTGCAGTCTCCCGAAGCACTGCTGTCTCTGGTCTGGGCACACAGGAGTACATGGGACTGCCTCAGTTCACACCCCTGCCTTAAAGGCTGTGCAGGAACGCCACGCTGCCCTCGTTTCCAATGCGTCTTCACTTGAATTTGACATTGTATACTGATAAGTGATTAAATTCAGACATTATGGATCCTTATTGAAACTCAGATTCCGTTTCAAGGAAGATGGGAGATAATAGTGAACCTTTTTTGAATTCCATTTCCCGTACCTAGTAGAGTACATAACTGCTGAAATAACAGCATTTCAATCAAGAAAGCAAGCTCCCTCATCTCCCAGAAATTTCAGTAGCAAGCATTGGTGTTGAACTTTGTGGAAAAGCCTCCATTGTCCACAACTTGTCATGCATTATGCCACTGATGGTGCTACTGGCAAAAGTATTTTAGGTGCTCAATCAGCCATTGTGGTTTGGTTTTTTTTTTTATAGTTTGCTGGCTAATCTTGTTGGAGGCATTATCACAACTTGCTTGACAATGACCCTTACCTTTGCATTTCTTCTGTGTTAATTAATATGCTTATGTTTATTATAGTTAATTTCAGTGCTGGTCAAACCATTCACATTTGGACATATTGTATGACTTTCAAACAAGGATATGTGTCAATCATAATTCACTGTGTTAGTGGATACAGTTGCATGGATAAAGAGTATATCTGCATGCGCGTACGCCAGTTATGACCATCTGAAGACCTGAGCTCTCAAATATTAGACTTTCATGTAGAGCAGCGTTGTCATCAAATGCAATACGTATGCAGAAACTTAAATGCCATTTCTGAAAAAAGAACAACATGCATGGAGTAATCTTGATTCAAAGCTAAATTCGAGTAATGTTAGTATATAGTTCCTGTAAAATATTTAGAAATTAAACTCCTTTCCATGGTGTGTATTGTTACATTTTAAGTTACATTCTTTTCTTCCTTTTTATATTCATTTTCATTCTTCTTCTAGCAGTAATGAAAGATTTGGCTCAGAAGTGTCTGAAGTCAAATTCCAGCTTTAAATTTCCACTTGTCGTTGCCAGGTACTAACTCTAAAGTATCTCTTTTTACGGAGAACCCTTCCAAAAGGTGCAGCTGTGTGCTGGTTTCATCTTGCACTTTGTAGCTGTGTTGGCAACCCTTGAACGCAAGGTATGCTCTCATCTCCCACACGTTGCCATTGCCTTAGAGCTGTTCAGGCCTGTCTGTCTCAGGGAGAGGGAAGAGTTCTCAGATTGGAGCGAACCCTGGCTTGTGGTTCATCTCATTGGTTCTCACTGTGGCAAGGTAAAAATAGAGCTAGTGGAAAATTCAGCTTTTATCATGTGTCATCAGAAGCTTCCTTACTATCTGGAGACCCACTACCGGACTTCTGACTAGAAGAGGAGACAACGAGAAGTTTATGACAGCTTTTCAGAACCTTAATATTTTGGAGACTGTGGAATTTAAAAAAAATTACAGGAATTTTCAGGGAAAATGATTGCTTTAAGTGAAAAACTGATACTGGATTGTAGCAAAGGGATCTACAAAGTTGCTCAGATTCTTAAGAGTGGATTTGGTTCTCCAAACCTCTGTGCTGTGCTACAACATGCTTCAAAGCAAAAGATACTTTTGAAATCAGGTACTAAATGCAGATTGCATGTGAGCTTTTGTTCACTTCTCTTTTACTAAAACTGACCTATCTGAAAAGTTTTCCTTTCCCTCTGTAGATCTTAATATGCATGTTCTTCTGGAACACCTAATATGGAATCAGGACTTCTTTAAGGATAACTTGTATTGTGACTCTGGGAGTGAAATTGATTTTTTTTCCCAAATTAGGTGCAGTTTTCTTCAGTTTAGCCTCTGCCATTTCCTCTCAGCATTTTGAAATGGAAAGGCACTGTTCCCAAACTGGGCTGTCTTCTGTGTAAATGTTATAAACTAGCTTCAGTTCTATAAGTATTTTTAAGTCTTTTTTTTTTTCTGACAGATGTGTGTTTCATGAGGCTTTCGCCTTTAAATGAACATAATTTTCTATTTTGTGCAAAGGTTGGGAAGTTTAAAGTACAAGTCAGTATGATGCTATGAGTTAATTATATTGGAGATGGTGCAAGGAGTAGGAAATCCTAGAACAGGTAGGAGGTTAAGTGATTTTAATTTGTTAATGCCATCTCCTACATGCTGATGAAGTGACTGCTTTTTTCAATGTTGCTGAGCACTATAACTGTGTGACTTAGATATATTCTTCTGTCATTGCTGCATTGAAGGTAACTGCAGGTTTTGTACCTGCCATTGTGTGTGTGTGTGTGTGCTTGTGTCTTTTTGCTGTAGAGCTTATACTCACCAGTGTGTGCATACTATTAAGTGAGGTGAATATCCTGAGTTTTCAGTCAAATACACAAGTATTTTACAGTTTATGTATTTATGGAATAGATTGTCATTATTTTAAAGGCTTCCTTCATGTCTAAAAGTTCAGCAATGTCTTTGGTAGATAGAATTTTCCAGTTTTGGAGAAAAGGAATGGGATATAGGAAGGAAGAGACATCAGAAATCCCCTGAACTCCTAATATTTTAATATTTTTCCAATTGCATATTTTAGGATAGCAGAGGAGCGTTGGAAATCTTTCCTTTTAACCAGTGTAACATGTGCTTTACATACATTATGTTCTGTAGACATATTACAGATTTTGCATAAATATAAAGGTAAATGTGTGGCTTCCAAAAGCCTTTCACTTTCACTGAGAATATTATTGATCCAAGAATACTGTACAACAAAGAGATTCAGTAACATATTATGATACAAACCTAGTTTACAAGCTAAGATCCTGCTTAAACTGTAGATGAAAAGCATGGGACGTCAGGCAGGTTGCAGGAAGTGGCACTCTGTTTAGGTAATCTGGGTAAGGTCTACATCCACCCATTCCTTATGTCCCATGGAGACAAACTGTTTTCTGTAGTGTCTGTCTTCACACTGCAAGAGCTTCTTTCTGTGAACTGAAGTCTTCCTCTGATATTGGGTTCTCCTTTTTGCTTTGCTTGGACTGCATCCCTCATGTAGAAGATCTAAATCTAGTGGGAAATGGAATTATTTTTCTAAATACACCTTGTTTATAGGTATTTGGAATGTATCTCCTGCCATTGTTTCAAGGCACAGTTGGTTAATGAGAGAAAGCATTGGTCTCTCTGGTGCTCAGTAGCCTGGATGGACCATCCCTGAACTGCTGAGGTGTCACCTTAAATGTTTCAAATGTCTGTCAGGTTTGACTTCTATCCTCTGTCTCTATTTCTCCTTCTTCGCCTCTCCTTTCTTTTCTCAGTTTCAGTTTAGACTGTTGACTGTTGCTGCATGCTGCCTTCAGCTGGAATTATGAGATGAGCATCTTTGTTCAGAGGTGATGCAATTTCATTGCTGTTATGCAAGAGGGAGAAGGGTACTTAATATCACTAGCTACCTAAGGAAGCAGAAAGTTACTTTCATAAGTAAAAATATTGAAACTCTGTTCTTAAAATCTGTTCTTCCTTTGCTACCATGTAAGGGATGCATTTTATGCCCTTAGCATTCTGTGAGTCTGTTAGTATGTCATCATTTGAGTATTTGCATAGCATACCCTTTGATATGACTCTGACCTGATCTTTCATTTATTCTTTCAATAGATTTGTCCTCATCATAAGATAGATTCATGTTTTGGGGTTGAAAATAACTATTTGAGCTGAATATTACAAATCAAACGGTCTGTATTTCAGCATGCCTCAGCAGAGGCTGCTTGAAGGGCAGCATCTTCCATTTGAGCCCAACTTGTGTTTGATAAAGCAGATATGAAGTTAAGCTAAAAGAAGTGTTCCAGGTGGAACCTTGAGGTGATTTGAAGATGTGAAGAGATGAAAAGTCCATTCCTTCCCCGAGTAGCTTGTTCTGCATTAATAACTATACTTGGAGATCTGCTGGTCAGCTACACCTATATAACATGTGCTTTCTTTGAATTTAGCTTTTAATCACAGTCTTACACTAAGTCAACTATCTGACAAAACTTTAGAGTTTATGTCCACTCATTTGCATTTTTCAGCTAACCAAGGTGCCACTAAGGAAGGAAGCAGTGTGGTTTTTAACAGAACCTGTCCTCTAAAAGCTATGCAGACAATCCTTAGTTACAGTGCTGTCTTTTATTACTTTATCGTATGAGTCTAGTATCAGGTTTTCCTTTATTTTGCCCAGGACTGATAATGTGACTAGCATATAGTCATCTTACTTGTCCTTTCAGGGCACGGATCAGTCATTAGACCTCTTTTGATCCCCAGGAATTGCTCTGATTTTCCATAAGTCATTAAAAAGTAACATCAGCAGGCCAGAGATCTGCTTAGGCAACTCTTTTGAGACTCCTGAATGCTCATTTTCTGGGCCTCCTAAGTTAAACTGTTATGACTAACAGATGTTTTTCTAATGTCCTTCTCAGTTATGAATGGACTGGAAAGTATTCTATGATTATTGTACCATCATTCTGCTTCTTTTTGCAAGGGACGTGTCTCAGTGTCCCAGTATGCTCCACTTCCATTACTAGTTCATAAATAATTATTATTTATTGTCTTTCATTTCTCTCCTCAGTTTTCTGCACTTCCAAACTTCATCTGTACCTTCCTTGCTGTCTTACCACTTTTAAACTGTTTGCAATTTTAGAAAGTTATATAATTGTTACTTCCAAAGTAGGTGAATTCTCAGCCAAAATTGTCTGCTTTCTCTTTCTCAGTTGTGGCGTATTTAATTTTTTGGCTATCTCAAAGTTTTTCATGAAAAACCCTCTATTCATATTTTGCTGTTGTTTTTTTTTCTTTTTCTCCTTCTACTTAGTTATCCTCATAATTTTGTTCAGTTTCAGTCTTCTAGAAATAGGGTGTGTGTATACATATGCATGCAGGCACATATGTGCATGTGTGTTTAAGAATTGCTCTCTATTTGTCCATGGTGAGTTTAATCGGGCAGAGATCACTATCGCTTAGGCAACTGGCAACTTCTACTTCAGTGATTAAGCTTTGTTTATCAATCATAATCCATCAAACTGTGCCAGATGTTTCTGGCAGTAGTTTAATAATATCTTTATGTAAACATTCTTGCTTTCCAAGAGTTAAACAGGACCACTCTAAAATTTTTGAATTACTCTTTTGGCAAAAATAGTGCGTTTAGAGATAGATCACCCCTCACATCACAGAGCCAGAACATTCCTTTATACAGTATGTTCTCTCTGTGAAGAAGCTGGATTGTGTGAAAACTGACTTTGTATAAAATCTGCACGCAGGTTTGTTTGAATCTGCAAAATGTCCCTTTCTGATTATACTGCTATTTATTCTTAACCAGTCATTGTAAAAAAGAAAATTCTTGCTTCGAGAAAACTATATTGTTAATAGTATTATGCTTGAAAATTGAAAGTAAACAGAGTTACTGAACTTTTGTATGAGTGTGAAATACTTGTTTCTACTGCTGTTGCAGGCCTTTGTAAGTCTGTTTTACCCAGGGGATCAGCAACTCCCAGATGGTGATGTGTTTAGCTCCCTCGTCTGGTGTACAGTGGATGTAAATGTTTCAGACCAAAAGATTTTTTTCTTTTCTTCCTCGCATTGTATTTCTGCTTATCCATAGACCGCAAACTTTTATTGTGCTTTCTTTTCCTAGGCAATATGGAGAGTGGTTCTAGGACTGACTGAGGTCCCTAAAAGAAAATGCTATAAAAATGCAATTGTCATAATTTTTATTCAGCTGTCTGATTACTTGTGGAGTATTCTCGTTTAGGCCTGAGAAGTGGGATGTTTGTTCCATACTTAAAAATTAACTGGTTGCATTATGTGTCATGACTTTCATAAACAGAAATTGCATTCACTTGTAGCTTGCCTGATTTTTCTTCTTTTTCCTTTACAGCTTTTTCACTTCCAGATCTTATGGAGCAGTTTGCACCTCCTGATGTTGCTCCACCAATTCTTATCAAGATAGTGGAGACAATTGAAAAGAAAGGTAGGCTGAAGAATGAGCTACCAAGGTTTTTTGTTACTTATGTGAGCCAAGACTGCAGAATCAGATCCAGAGCTGGCATCTCCCCTTTCTAGAGCTGCTAATGCATCACATTACTTAAAAGATATGAAATAATCTCATTTAAGGTTTGTTGCATTGGTTTCTGCTCAGTAGAGGCTACTTGGACTGTGGGAGCAAAAATAAAGCTTACCTCACATGTCATTTAATAACTCAACTAATATAAGTATTATTGAAAGGTAAGGAAGAAGGGTTTGGTATTGCTTTGTTTTTTCTAACCAATAAGGCACCTTAAGTTGGTTATGGAAACACCATCATAACCTTGAATTGGATACACAGCCAAACAAGTAATGTTTTGCCCCAAAGCGGGGAAAAAAAAAAGGAATGAAATACGAAAAAGTTACAAGAACTGGTTTTATGCTTCAGGAGCCAATTCTTTATTGCTGCTGTATGCTGAGCCGGCCAATGTTATTTTTATGGTTTTTTGCTCTCCTGCTTTCCCATGTTGATGTCTCTCCATCCTTTTAAGGCTTTCCCCTTTCTTCTACTATGTCATGCCTCTTTTGCCCTATTTCTCTCCTCCTGGCTCCTCCTCTGATGTCACCTTCATAGTCCTGGTGAGGTAAGGAGCAGCTCAGTGGGTCCTGCTCATTCAGTGGCCTTACAGCCGCGTACAGTGAGAGGAAAAGTGGTATTCTGATCAGACTCAGGCTGCTGTCCTTGGAGACATAGGTTCTCACATACTGCTCTGACACTTTTAAGAGAGCATAATCCTTTCCTGAATGAGTACGAGCTTGCTAGTATCAGCGAGAAGGGCCAGTATTTAGTAACAGTTCACTTAAGCAACTACTGCTGCCAGGAAACACCACTGATACTATTAAATCATCAATGCTCTATATCCCCACGTATGGTCTATTCCCTTGTGTCATCTCTATTTTCACTGAAGTAGGGAAGTTGGAAACAGTATCTTTCATATGAAAACACTGTATTGGTGTCTTTTATTCAGGTGGATTATCAGAGATAATTACGTGACATATACAGACATGTTCTCTCACACCAGTGATGTGACACACACTGCATACACTGTGAGGTTATGGGCTCTATAGATAGTCGAAGGTGACCTAAGGGTTACCTGTCCCATAGAAGGGGCTCTCTGTCTCTCTTAACTGCATAGGGTGCCGAAGGTGAGGCACATTTGTAACTTAGAAGTCTCAGTTAAATCTTTAAAACTACTTAGGATGTGTCAGAACTTTTGTCACGTCTCTGTCCCGTTCCTGTGGGGTGGCCTGACTCAGATTGCTCACTTCTTTTCCACCTGAAAGACCTGGTGTTTCCAGCTGGTGTGTAGAGTGTAAAGGAAGATCTGGCTCCCATGTTGCTCCTGCAAGCGGTTTTCTTCCTTGGGGTATGTGACTCTGTTTCCTACTCCTGGCCTTCTACAGTCAGCCCGTGGAGAGCTGTACAGAATATGTGGGGCTGCTGGCATCTCTGATCTTCCTTGGCCAGCTCTTTCTGCAGACACAGCAGTTTGCATGTACAAAGAGGTGTCTTACAGCCTTAAAAAGCAATCACATTCCTTAGTGTGATAGGTGGTAGGTGGATGGTGGTGGAAGAATGTTGTGCTAATTTATACTGTAAGTACTTATTTGAAGAAAACAGAAGTATGTTGTGTCATGGCAACAGTCACTGGAATATTAATGTATCCCATCGATTTTGTTTGGAAGGTCTGGAGTGCTCAACTTTGTATGGAACACAAGGCTCAAGCAGCTCAGCAGAATTAAGACAAATTCTTGAATGTGGTAAGTACAGTTCTCTTCTTTAAAGCACTAGACACATTTCGTGCTCAGACTGCCCCTCTTTTCTTTGCTTCCCTCTCAGTTTATATATATGTGCTGGTTCTGAATAATACAATATTAAAAAGACAAGTAAAAGTAAAAAAGGTTACTAACTTTTACACTTAATATGAAAGATATTTTTCACTTTTACAGGTGTCTTTTTTTCATGGGTCCACTGTGTGTTTTTTTCCAAGAATAATTATTTTAATCATTTCTTTGTCACTTGCTTGTTCAAGGACTGACAATCTAGCTGTACAGAGAAAAACAAGGTGTTTTGTTCAGAACCAAGATAAAGATACACTATTCCTGTAAGGCTGCAGGTTATTATTTTGTAAACAAATGGCCATTTGTTTACATACAGTTCTGTGTGTGCATTTTTTTGGTCCAGTAGGTGGGGAGGTAATAACTGCACATTCCCTGCCTGCTACAGAGATCATGCTGGGAAGGGAAAGAGAGAATTGAATTAATGTTGCTGCAGTAAACTGAGTTCTCAGGTTTGGGACAGTAAAATGCAGCTGCACCACTGACACCACGCACCCGTTCAAGTTTCCTGAAATATACTTCCTTCTCTTTTTGGTGCTCTCTATTTCTACTTCAGGCCAGAGTATACTGGCATGGCAACACTCAGTTGCAGTATGAGAGTCGAGGAGCTATTGTAGGAGGAGTGCTTGACCATGCCTTTGCAAGCTGGGGTGCAATATGGGGTGTAAGCTTCCACTTGCATAAAAGAGTACAAAAATACAAGGGCTAGAAAATGAAACTGGTTACATGCCACGTTGCCAAAGGGACAAAGGAAGCAAACTCAAACTGTGAATTAGCTCACTTCATTTTTAGTAATTGCAAATATTAACAAAATGAACAAGAGATGATACTATGAGTTGACTTTTCCTTCGAATCAAAAGAGCATCCCGTCCTCTTCTGATTGTGGTGGGAGTGAAGAAGTATACGAGTGCAAGCAGGGAGAGGAGATGTGCGCATGGTGCTAGCAGCCTAAGCCGTATTTTTAGTATTGTAATTATATTTTCAGTCCAGATAAATCCAGATCTTCTGTGGCACCAATATAAATGTATCTCTTAATTTATCTGAATCCCTTTTTAAGTCTCTAAACTGAGGTGAGGTGTACTTTTATGAAAGGTTCATCTATCTCCTGAGATCAAGGACTTGTGGTTTACATGTATTCTTATTTAAAATGTAATTAGGTTTGAGAAAAGACAACAGGACTTTATCCTTTAGTAACAGCGTATCTTTCTGAGTTCTCTTTAAGATAGGATCAGAATCTTCCAGGACAGAGCCGGTGCAGTGGGTGTCCAGATACATGAATAGAGACAGATCTCATCTTCTCCGCCTACTCTCTTTGAATTAGCAGAGTGCTAATTCAGAGAGCAAAGTTGGCTTTGGTCTCAAAGTTGTGAACTGCATTAGTGTGCTGTTCTGCTTATGGTTTAAATGCTGTCCATATTAATTGGATAACTGCCTGTTAGCTTCAACACAGTGCTATCTAGCTCCAAAATCAAAGCCGACTTGCATCTGGCCGGCTCGGCAGATGGAAGAGTTCAGGTCTGTTTATGACATTACACCCAGAGAGCTGCAGAGTGCCACAAGTTTATTCTTACTCATGTATTCATTGTAATAATTTGGGATAATCTTCAGAGAATGGGTCAACACTGAAAGAACCAGGATTTAACTTGGCTTATGAAATAAAAAAACATCCTGTAAGCAACTAAACTAATGAGAACTATTTCTTATAAATTTGTGGTTGGATTCTTTGACACATAATTGCTCCTGCAGAATTCATACCTACACTGCAGGTTTTTTATCATCTAAGCCATTCATAATGTCTTTTTTCTCATGCAAATTCTTTGGTGTCTGATAAGAATTGAGCTCATAGTGCAAGCTTTCCTTTGGGGAAAACAGAAAGGAGGTGGAGAAGCCCTAAGTTTCTCACTGCCCACTCTTGCCTGCCTTTTTTCACAGTATGTGTAGACACACCACATATCTGATTCCTCTACCTTCCTGTTCAATTTGGTTTAAACTGGCTAAATAGGTTCAGGAGTTATTTTACAGGGGACTTGGCTAGCCTAGAAAGTTGGTCAGCATTAATACCTCTAAATTCGTGGACCAAATGTAGATCTTTCTGTAAACATTTAGGACTTTACTGTGCCAGAGTTTCATGTTTTAAGATGAACTCTAATCTTGCTTGCACTAAGTAAGCATTTCTGTACTTTCTTATTTTTATTTTTGCTGCTGATATTCCTTGCTCCAACGGTAACAAGTAGTCCTTTATGTGACACTCCCAGCCTCAGCCCAAGTCATAACTATCCTGGAAGGATATCAGGTTTTACAAGATAAATCCTAACAGCTGCATAAAACACCAAGCACCCAGTTCTGCACGTGTATATTTGTTTTGACTTACTCACATAAATATTTACAGACTTGGAGCCCTGAGTTGTTAATCAAACTTCCAGTCATAATAGAAGTAGCTCCCAGTAGAGAAGCTGCATTTGCCCAAACCCTTGATTAACACTTACTTGTTACACAAAATATTTACAGGTAAAACAGAGACCTGTTAGAAATACTCTGATGTTCCATAACATTGCCAACATGCAGCAAGTCACTACCGTTATTCTGAGTTCAGCCCTGTACTGTATATGACAGAAGGGCACACACAGCTGTGGTTCATCAGATGGCAAAGGCCCGGGCATGGTGTTGGGCACTGTATGTTCTTCATCTCAAAGATGTTTCTTGGTGTCTTACATTCTTTCTTATGAGTTGTTCCCTGTAAACCAGATACGAGTTTGCAGTTTTGACTTGGTATAAAGCCCTAATATCATGAACCTGTATATTTTTCCCGGTTTCTGATGTCTAAAAAGTATGTTGCTCTTTCCCTTTAGATGCCTCTTCGTTGGATTTAGAGACATTTGATGTGCACACTTTATCAGATGCTCTCAAGAGGTATCTCCTGGACCTGCCAAATCCCATCATTCCAGCAGCTGTTTACAGTGACATGATTTCTGTAGCTCAAGGTATGATTATCACATTATTTCAAATGTCAGACAAAAAAGCTTTTACTAGGATTCTGAATATCCAGTGGTCTAGCTGTCACTCACAGAACAGGGAAGATTCTGCACAACCTGGCATCATCTCAGAAAACATACATACCTTCACCACCTTTGATGAAAGCTGTTTCAATTCAGATCTTGACATGCATTATTTAGTTACCTATTTAGGTAAACATAATGGAAAATACAAGGGATAACACAGTTGTCTTCATTTTAGTAAGTAGAATGATTATAGAAAAACTGGGGGGAAAAATCAAGGACCTATCTGTATGCAGAAAGCTAATTTTTAACTTTTTATCAGTGCTGACAAAGTAAATGTATTAGAGGTCACAGTGTTCTGCGGTGCATTGGGAGTTGCAGATTATGAAGTGAGAAATACATGCATGTAAGATTCATCATCTACAGTGGTCATTTTAAACAAGTACAGCTTATAGGCTTCCAGCATGTGGGCCAAGTATTCTGTTACATATCTCGGGACAGGATATTGTTACTGGTAACCTTCAAAGTTAGAACAGCACCTGTGAGACTTATCTAGTGCATCTCAGAATTACCCAATCATGTGTGACGCTAAACACAAGACAGACTTCTACCAGTACACTCTGAACACATTGTGGTTTTTACCAAAATGCGTATCTGTTTCCATTTGACTTTTAAATACTTGTTCTTTACTCTTCCCTGAGCATTTCACTTTTTTCAAAAGAAGAAAGAAGTCTTATGGCACTAATGAGGGACAGAATTACTATTTTTTTTCCATAAAATTGATGCTTCCAAAGGAGTGATATATAGTTTCATTTGGCTTGTTGAATGTTCCTGTGCTGATATCAAGAGCCTTTTATCTGTTTGCTTGCAGAAGTGCAGAGCTCAGAGGAGTATGCTCAGTTGCTGAAGAAACTCATCAGATCGCCAAATATACCTCCCCAGTATTGGCTCACACTCCAGTATTTGCTCAAACATTTCCTCAGAGTTTGTCAAGCCTCCAGCAAAAATCTCTTGAATGCGAGGTCTCTGGCTGAAATTTTCAGCCCTCTGCTTTTCAAATTCCAGATAGCAAGGTACGTGGGTCATCTTTATTATCTTTTGTACTGTAAATATGAGTTAGTTATATACAAAAGTAAGTTTAATTAATTGAATTTTCTGACCTTACTTCTAATGTGGAGGGCATTGTTGTAAATTTTTCCAGTGTTTTTTGAATAATTCTAATGTAAACTTTTGCATTTTTCTTAGTTCTTACTGCCTAATCCATCTTTTGCAGCTCTGATAATACTGAACACCACATAAAAATCCTAGAGGTTTTAATCACAAGCGAATGGAATGAGAGACAGCCTGTACCAGGTAAAAACTATCTTTAAAAAGTTTTATACCATTGTTTTCTTAAATATTAAAATTCAACTTGACAGTAAATGCTCATTGTTTTTTCTTTTTTAATCAAACTTAATGCAAAAGTGCATAATTACAGAACTAAGTAGAAGTTGTTCGTATGGTCTATAGTGGTGTGCAACATTTGTTTTATTAGAAATTGTCTTTTTCATTAAAACCATTTTAGTACCCATTGTTTGTATAGCCTTAGGACTTTCACTTCTTTTTCAGTAAACAGTGAATTGGAATTTGTGAATTTTTAAGACCCATAAAGCAATAGAATGCATATCATACAATGGTGGTGGAGGGGTAAATTCTGGAGATTTTATTTAACTTCCACTTTACTCCCAGGCAAATTTTCTTAGAACTCAATACCCCATAGAGATCATCGGAAGAAAGTAAGATTTCCCCCTTTATTTACATATATGTATTTTTTAATACAGAGACTCAAAATATTTGTCAACAAACAATGTGGAAAATATTAAAACCCCATTCAGGAAAGTTAGATTACACTTGTATTGATTCTGTGAGTTAGCATCTAATTTAGTCAACAAACAGTAAAACCCCCCTCTAATTTATGCAAAAATCCCCAGTTTTAAATCAAATATTTGGTAGGAGTAAGGCAGAGTTGCTAACTGTGTGCAAAGGAAATGATTAACACAGGGTGTCTTTAGATGCTAGTTTAAAGTAATTCCTTTTACAGCTTATTAACAGAGACTATCCAAACAAAGGATAGGGCGATGGTGAACAGAACATCAGGCAGGCTGTAGCTTTCCTGCCTCTCTATTCAAAGTAGAAGGTAAAGTTCATGGCAGCAGGATTTGTAGGGCTGCTTAAGATTTGAAGAGCTACAACACAGCAGCAGAAAAACAGCAGCAGAAGAATGCCTTTTTTCTCGTATTTTAGGTAGGCACATTGTATAATCCCCTTCATCAACTAATGAAGATTAATTTAAAATGGCTAAGATTTTTGTCCCTACTGCTTGGATTTGGAAGGCTTTTCCAACCTTGCCAGCTCTATCAGTTAGAAGCCTTTCCCTAACATTTAGTGTACATCTATTTTGAGCTAGTTTATACCTATTTGGTTTTGTTCAATTTTGTCAAAATAGTTAAGCGGGCATTTCCAGAACAACTGTGTATTTTTCTTCCTAGTGCTTCATAATAACCGAGAGAGTCCAAACTTTTAATGACTATTTATCCTATTTTTCTAAGAATCAGCTAATTGTTGAAGAATTATTTTCTTTGCCACCCGTTATAAGCCTTAAAAAGCAAAATACATTGTTGAATCCTCCAATATTCTAAAGAGTTTGCTAATAGCATTTTTTTTAAATTATATGTTTGCAAATGCTTTAGAGTATGTAAATTTATATGGCTAGAGGCACCGATTGGGAGGTTCCAAAGGCAGGGTCAACAGTGAGAGTTTCTTCAGTTTCGAAGTGAGCGTTTTTTAAGTTGCACTTAAGGTATCATTTGGTTGCATATCATCCTGAGTTGCTTCATGTGAGGAAAGTATAAAAGTGAAAGGTGTTGATGTTAGAACTGCTAATGAGGACAAGGAGTCTAGTCACTTTGAGAGTATCGTTAGGGTGCTTGAGGAAACGTGGCTATATCCACCATATTTACAGGGTTTGACGCTACATTAATAATTATCATAGAATGGTTATCATCTAACATCTGCTTGTTTTTAATATTGCTTCTGCATTAATTAATATTTCATAATGCAATAGTTTATTTTGAGGGTCCTCCTGGGATTTTTTCATATGATATGTTACAAAAATAGAACTCCTTCCCTGTGTATTTCAAAGTCTGTCCTGGGCAGTGGAATATTTTTTAGAAGAACATTTTCACGTCTATTAATACGCTGAAAAAAACCTCAGATACCAATTTTCAAGCTTTGTGGTCTATGGTTAGCTAGTCTCTGCTCTTAGGCCTGTAAAGCACTTGAATAATTTTTGAAAGTTGAGTCTTAATAGAATGTTATGTAAGTTTACAGGATTGGGACATGAGGCTGTTTTCCACACCAAAATCGTTCAGTGACCTGGTCATCTGAAGTGCTGTGGTTTTATAGTTCTCATAGAAGACTCGAAGATGTATTTTTCAGAATTATCATCTTTCAGATTATTGCTTGTAGTGGCTTGATTTTCCTAAAAAATTGTTTAGAGACATTGTAGGAAAAGGAAGATTCCTAAAAAAGATACCTTGTCATATAAGTGTTCTGAGAATGACAATCTGTAATAGAATTTTAAAAGTGTAGAAGTTAAGAGGTTTTAAGCAGAAAGAATCTTACTTACTGAAATTAATGTAATGACAGCTAAGCGATAACAGGGAAGCCAATGCTGCTAGGTTTCTTCTCTTTTTCACAGGCTGGAGTCATAGCTTCCTCCTTTCTTTTTTCTTTCTGTTATTCTCAAGCCTGGATGAAAACATTCTGTCTAAAATGAGCTGTGCATGAAGTTTTAGTGGTGCCTTATGCAGTACAGAGATACATTAAATGTAGTGTTGGAGATAACTGATCTGAATGGGGAAGAGATCTTTGCACAACTGTGGGGTTTCTTCTTATTGCGTTACCCACTAATTATCCTTCTTGCCTCAAAGCAATAAAAAGTATGCAATTGGGCCTTATATCTTAATACATCTTAAAATTAGTATCTTAAATTGGGCTTCTTTAATTGGACATCTTATAGCTAGAGTGATGCTTTGCACATCGTAATGCAAAAACAGGAGTTACTTCTAGGCCATTACTTGATCTTTTTTATCACAGAACAACTCTGGACTGATTTTTTTTTTTTCCCTCCTGTCACAGTGTTCAACAGCAAACTATGCATTTTAGTTTGTGAATTGGAAGAGTGCTTAGCCCTCCACAAAAGTTAGAGTACCAAAGTTAAAATACCTGTTGTGCCTATGTGTGTAGTAGGTGAAGACAAAGTAATGTTGCAGAAGTAAGATTGGAGAAATGGTTGGTGTTTTGAATGATTGGTAACCAGATCCATTTTCTGATTCCTGTCTCATTCTCGGAGTTTAACAGTAGGAGAGCCAAAAGATGGTGTTAGTGGGCAAGCTGGGTGATTTAGCATCCTGTTTTAACACTCCAACTTCATGAACAGCCACACAGGCTTTAATTTAAAAAGTAATGATGATTTTACAGTCAGAAACAAAGTGCATGTCTCTATGCTATTCAAAACAGTAGTATTAGAAGAAAATATCTTAATTGTAACAGATAATAGCTAACAGTGCTGCTTATGTCTCACAGAACCTCACGCATCATACAGAGGTGTTAAGGATGTGTGCTTTTAGAGGTAAATATTGAAAAATAGGCTACATTTGTAGGTATAGAAGACTGGATTTTTTTTTCCAGTTTATTTTCAAGGATCATAAAGGCTCCTGGCTTTCCCGTCCGGAGGAGGCCTGCCCTGGGTGCAGGTCCCAGAGCCATCCGTGGGGGTGCGGCGGGTGCTCGGGGCAGCACGGTCGGTTTGGAGCTGGTAGCTGGGAAGGCAGGTCGTACGGAGGAAGGTGGGGCAATGGGAGAGTTGGGAGGTCATTTTGGGGGGGAACTCAGGGAGATAGGGGTCCTCTTGGGGTCGGGGGGTGTTAAGGAGCGTGGAGTTGCTTTGGGTGAGTGATACTAAGGTGTGTCTTACTGCAAGAAGGCAAAGAGGAAGGGGGAGGTGGCGGGAGAGCAAGGGGAGGTGGGGGGCTGGTGGCATTGCGGGCAGACGGGCTGGTGAGGAGCAGAGGAAGAGCTGCTGCAGCGGCGGGAGGGAGCTGCCGTCCTCTACAGGTGAACTGAAGCCTCTAACGGCCTGTGCCCTAACTCAAGCTGAGCTGCTGCATCTAGACTGTCTATCCCCGTTTATTCCTGTTTCCCAGGCTTGTAAATAACATTGTAAATAATGGCTCAAGCTGTGAAATACCGCAGTTTTAAGCATGAAGAGGTAGGTTTTGCTACTCATGCGGTCCTAGCTAAGAATGAGTGAGATAATGAGACTGCCTTACACGTAACTGTTCACTTGCTGGGGATGGGGTGAGAGTCCTGGCAGTATTGCCAAGATGCAGACACTTTGCCTTTAGCTGCACAAAACATTAGCAAGCGTGGTAGCGTAACAGCCAGAGCAGGGGAGTGTAAAGGCTGATCCTGTTCCTCTTGAAATTGGACACAAAGCTCCCCTGGACCGCTGCGGTGGTCAGGCTCGGCCCACAGTCCCGTCAGTAGAGTCTTGGGGACACAAACAAATACGTAGGAATGCTGTTCTTTGTCAGGACTTTTCTGCGTCGTGTCATGGGCTTGGCTGGGGTGTCAGCAGCGCCGAGCGTGGTTTGGAGCGTGCAGAAGGCAGTCTGTCATGGGGAGAGCGGATGCCGCACGAGAGGGACGTTGCGTGTCCATGCCTCACCCGGCAGAGGGCTCCCCTTCTAAGCTAATAAAAATCAAGCTTAATACCTGATTTAACGGACAGCAAAATGCTTCTTAATCACCGTACCTAGGAATGCTATATTCTTGGTTTAGGATTTTACAGCTTTATGTTTCTCAATACCTAATTGAAACTATTTGGTAAAACTGAAACAACATGTACGCTGTTATTAGAATTTTTTACAGATTGATATGTGTGTGTATGTTTGTATGTAAGTATGTGTAACACACATATGCAAGCCTGTCAGACATGATGAGTTCTCTTCCTGCTTCGTACATAATCTTTTAGAACAAAAAATGCTTTATAGATAGAAGAACACTGAGTATGACTGCAAAAAATAGGAGGCTGCTGACTTTCTGCAAATCTATAGATTCAGTGGGCACCACTCACGGTTCTGAAATCTAAATTTAAATAAAAGTTAAGATAGGGCAATTGTGTGAAAATGCAAGTGTGTGCATGCCAGTATCTTTTTTGACAAGACACTTGATTCCCTTTAGCAGGGTGATTAGGAACTCATTTTTGCACAAGGCACTGGAATCCAAAAAAAATTGGACTCAGGAACAAAGCCTTATCTTTTATCTCTGTGTGGGTACCTGTGCTAGGTTTGAGTTATCTTTTCTCGTTTGCGAAGATGCTTCTATATTGTGGCCCTATAAACCAAGAAGTGTTATTAACCCCTTCTGTAACATTAACAGTAAATAGGAGGCATATCAGTTACTGTCAGAAGTTGGATTAGTTCAGAAACACAGGTTACCATCTCCATTTGAAGTAGGCTGTACCTTTATAACTGTGCTGCTTTAAATTATATATAGAACTGACAATTGTTCGAGTAGGCAAAGGCTAAAACTAGAAAAGCAAGGGATTGCTATAGGTGAAGCTAATCAATCCACTGTAAAACATCAAAAATGTACTGCACATATTCGGGATTTCATTATGAGGTACAAGTGGGTTTGGTATTTTGTAGCATAGGAGGATTTTGGTAGGTGGAGTGTTCGGGAGGTGAAAACTTTTCAATGCCATTTGACTGACATAAGGAGCACAAGCAGATCTCAAGGAACACAGCTGCTAGAAGTTCGCGCTGTTTCCAACAAGTGAGAGGAAAATATTAATCCCATTCTCTTCTTTCTCTGAATTAAATCTTGTGGCCTGCTTCTCCTTTCACTTTGAATTTGTTTCCTTGTAAAAGTATAGCTGGCAAAAAAAGCTAACCTCTGTAGGCAGAGGGGAGCAGGCTCTTCGGTTGCTGCTCTGTTCCTTTAGCAAGTCTGATCTCCACCAGACACGAAGGTAAGGGAAGTATATTTGACCTAAACTGCTCCCTCTCTGTACAGTCGCTTTTCCTGCCTGCCCAAGAAATGAACAATCCTGACGTACTGGAAAACACCAGGGATACAGACAGGTGTTTTTTCTACTATTTTCAGTTTATAGGAAATGGATAAAATGCTTCATAGTGTCATGCTAAGGGTCTTCAAGCAGCACCTGTGTTTGTGACCCAGCGTGAGTGTGTAGGAGGTGATGCTGTGCTGCAAGCAGGCTATTTTGCTTGCACAGGGCTGCTCTGAGAGATGCAGCTTTTTTCAACGAAGATTTTGATTCTGTGTTGTTTTTTTTTTTCTGCAGAAAGTTAGTTAGCCACTTCCTGTATTTGGCTGTTCATGACTTTAATACTGCACTCAGCAGCCAGTAACTGAGACTATTTTAAGGCCTCTTACAATGGTCTTCTCATTTACTTAGCTAAAATGAGAAAGTTAGCCTGCATTGGCCACTTGTTAGCTGATGACAACTTTTACTTTGAATCTGGCTCCCCCTCCCCCACCTGAAATCCCTGGCTCAGCAAATATTTGAACCTGCCCAAGTTAATCATGAAACTGAGATCTTTATCTGAGAGAGACGTGCAAGCTACTGAGGGTGGTGGTTTCTTTTTTTTTTTTTTTTTCCCTACAGTACTAAAGTCAGGTTCACTTTTTAATGATGAACCAGAGGAGTGGATACCTTCTGCACAGCACAGAGCTTTAAGCAGTTAAGAAGAGAGAGAAGGCTTGGATTTTCTCACTGCATGTTACAGCTTTTTTAAGGGATTTTTATGGAACATTGGTTGGAAAGCAGAGCAATCTCTTTTTCAGATTTTTTTTTTTTCTCCATTGCTTCAGAGAAGCTTCCTAGTAAAAGGAGTTTTGGGGATTTTTTTAAAGCAAGATTTTTATAAGAGGAAACCAATTAATTTTTCAGGTTATTGGATTGTATTTTCAGGCTGTGTTACAAGGGCGAGCATTTGCAATGCATAATTTACAAAGTAAGTGATTTTGAATTTCTGTGTGTTTTTTCTTCATCACCTCGTGGAAGTATTTTACTATAACTGATTACCAGGTAGAGCTTTCGTGGTGATACGTGAATGAAAGTCAAGTACGTCAGTACCTCTCCAGGTTATACTGGGAACAGGGAATCGCCTATCTGCCTCCTGTCTTTTCTTGCCTGCAAGCTAGGCTAGTCTGAGCTGAGCACTAATGTGATTATACAAGTGTGGGCAGTCCAGAATTTGGCCACCAGTGAAACCCTGGAGAAGTAATTTTTCCTGAAAGCCTTTATTCAACAGAATAAAAAAATCTTACTGATCCCACATGAGACCTAAATGCAGCAATGTACTCTTTGTAGGAAATCTTTATAACCTAATTTAAATAATTACCTTGGCAACTCAACTGTTTGGGTAGCAGGTGGGCTAGACCTCCAAGTTCAGTGTTTGGACTTGTGTCTGGGATGATTTTAAGTATCCTGTTTCATTTTGGAAATGGAAGGAATCTTTGGAGCATGTTTACCTAAACAGGGAGGGGAGAGTCTACTTCAGAATGAATGTAAGCGTGTTAACATATAAAGCATGCATTTTTTTGTAGCTGTTGGTCCTCCAGACATGTTCTTGTATGTTAATGTTTGTCTAAAAGGGGTAAGCTGCTGAGGGGCACAGAGCAGGGGTAGATAAGTGTGAAATACTTGGGAAGGATGTAAATTGTGTTAATTTTTTTAGCAAGTATTTGTGAGATAGAGCACATTTCAGCCACACCAGGATTTCTTATGATGTAGGCACAGATAGTTGCTACAGCTACTCTTTGTTGTGGTTATTTTTGGTATCTGGTTTTCTGCCCCCATAGATTATAGCGAGTGTAAAGCATTCACATTGCTTTACATAGCATTCTGCTCTGGAATTAATAGTCTATTCTGTGCATGTTTCTTCCAAGAGGTCTGAGAGAGTTACAGTCGGTGATGGGGGGGGAGTTAAGAAGGAATATTTCTAAATGGTAGGAGGATACTGATGACATAAAGTCAAGTGAGGAAGGAGATACTGACAAGGGACTCCTGGTTTTAAAAACAATTAACTTGATAAATATCTCAATGAGAACAGGGTAGAGAAACAGTGTGAAAAGGCAGACTAAATCTTCTTGTGTCCTGACGGGCTGGCTTTTTATGTTCAGCAAAATCACTCTTCAAGATCTTGCTCAGTTTTGACTTTCTTCCTCGGGTTAGGCAAGTCTGCTGAATGTAAGATTACAATATTTGGTTTTTAGATTTCAAAATTATTTTCCAATCTAGATCGATTGGAATTGTATTTTATTACAAAATTATAACGGGGGGGAAGACATCTCTGCAGTAAGCACATTTTATTTAATAATATCAAGTATATCAGACCTGCGTGTCCATTAAAACAGTAGAAATCTGTACAGTTTAAAGACATAATCCGTATTTCATTACGTGGAGATATGTATGTCTGTGTGTGTATGTGTGTGTAAAATGGGTGCGTAATGGATACACACACACGCGCGCGTGGAGTCATGCTCTTTTCCCTTCTGCATCCTTAATATGTACAGTAGGTGCAGAAGCCTTTTAAAGCTTTTTGAATGGTAAACTTCAGGCATCCAAGCAGGAGAATGCAATTGAGATGTGACCGACCTGCTTCTAAAGGGAGCTGCCCTGTGTGTGAGCGTGCGTGTGTTGTGTGCGCGTGTGTGTAAGAGCTACGTGCTGCAGCATATCAGCCTTTTGTCATCCTGCCAGGATTGGACTGTACCATGCTGCAAAGTCAGGAAAATGAGCGGGAGCGCTGGCGAGGAGAGCCCACTCGCTCCTTTTGTTTGTAATACCAGGTTTATATTGCAGTTCTGCTAAGTGTAGATTCTTTCCGAAACTGAAATTGTTTTAAGATTAATGTAGAACAAAATGATGAAACAGGAGTGGTCTGGTGACATTATTTTGACATGATTGGCTGAGGATTATGATGTAATAGGTTACAGTGCAGCCCCTTATAGGTTTTAAAATGAATTCCAAGACACCATTACAAAGAGAGCCTGACTCTTTTCTTGTATCTGAGCTTACTCAGTGAAACTCATACAAATGTACAATACTGTTTGGAATATGGAAGAACTGGATATAGAATATCCTAAGACAGATATAAATTGTGGCACAGACTTGATGTTTTACATAGAAATGGATCCACCAGGTAAAACTGCAGTCTTATTATGGAAGACTTAATTCATTTTGGTCTTTACAATAGCTGCTGAAAAATTCTTAGTGGGATATGTAGGATTTCATTACTTTGTCATTGATGCAAATTGTTTTTCCTTCTCCTTCTTTTTTATAAATTAGAATTAAATTGTGGTTTAGTGCATGGTTATAGTAATTAGAATCATAACCTGTAGAAATACCTGTCTGCTTGCTTAATTGAATTTTTACTGAATTGACCTGTTTCTGTTTTGATTTTATTCTGTCAGATGTAGTTCTAGTTCTGCTATTATATCATAAAAATCTTGTATTTCTTTTATTATTATTTTTGCTCTCTCTTTTCCACGCTGTGACTAAAAGGAGATGCTGTAATAACACTTCTATTTCTTGAAACAGTGATTACAAATCATTGTTTTGGATTGTTTGAAGAAAAACAGATTTTAAAATCTAGCAATATTAATTGAATACCTGATATTGCATCATTTTTTCATATCATATAAAGATATTATGCTATCTTGATATTCATTGCAACTTTAAAACCATTGTATTTTGTAGCCAGTCATAATATACAGGACAGAGGTGTTCATAAGGAATGATGTACTTACTGGAGAACTAAAAGAGCTGAGTTGATTTTTAATCCTGATTCCAATGTAGTCCCCCTTGCTACTAAGTCAGGAGTGCTGCAGTATCTTCTCTGGCACCCACTGGTATACGTATGCAGCTTTGACATTGAGAAAAGGGGGATGTGGTTTTTAATCAGTCCTGGCATTTGGCACACAATTTATTCTGTAGAATACTAAAGATTAACACAAGGGGTATTTGGGTCACAGATGGGTTTCTTAAAGTGGGGGTTTTTTTTGGCAAATCATTGCACAGAATGCTGAGGATCACAAAAACCCATTTCTTCTTCTTGGAATATACAGTATTGCTGTGGGTTTGCATCTTTATTACTCAGCTTCTAGGTGAGGAAGCAGCAACGTTGGTCTAAGATCAATTACATAGGAGGGGGAAAAAAAAAAGAAATTTTACATGTTTTATTATTTATATTCACCTGAAGATAGTGGAAGAAGGTAAAAGCAAACTTCAGAATTTTTTTTCTGGCAGGGAGATGAGTATGGTGTTATATTTTGCTTAAAATATATTATTGCAAAAGTAACATACTTTTTCGAAACAGTACATCTTTTGTGTTGAATTATATTGTTTTCAGTAAAATATCTTGATTCCTCTAGTGTCTTTTAAAGACTGTTAGTGGTGGAAAACTCTATTTTGTAACTATTCTTTTTTTTTTTCTCATTCCTGTAATAATGTGTAATTTCAAGGAATATATGGTCAGGTTTTCAATGAGTTATAATGAACTTCTTTTTTCCCCTTTCATCTGCAGCACTGCCTCCTAAGCCACCGAAACCTAATACTGTAACTAACAACGGCATGAATAACAACATGTCATTACAAGATGCTGAATGGTACTGGGGAGATATCTCAAGGTAAATCAGCTCAAGACATGTATTACTTATGTTTGGCTTATGTTCTTGCTATGCTATTCTGTGTGTATGTATTATGCTTAAGTATAGAAAAATTAAGTTCTAAGAGCCATTTTTAGGATATTTTCCAACACAAACATATTACGCTTGGTTTTATTCCAAACATGACTAAAAAGTTACTGGCAGTCAGTTAGAATGTAGTATGTGAAATGATTGTTCTGTTACTTTAAGACAGCTATATAAAATGCCAGCATGAAAGGACAACACCAAGAAATAAGTATTTTCTTCTTGTCTTTAATCCAGAACCTCAACTGTGGGCACAATAGTTAACAAGCCAGACTAACAAGTGCCATATATTAGCAACATTTTTAACTGTACTATATATAGGTACATTAGACCAGCACTGGCTGCTCCAATTGTGCAGGCTTGTATGAACAAGCAGAAAGACCTTTGCATTAATATAATTTTGTCCAGCAGTGAGAGGACATAGGATATACCATTTTTATATCCCAGTTGTTCTCCAGCAATGTTAAATAAGCTATTAAATAACTGTATTTATTATTATGGAGATCAGGAAGGCTTATAAAAACCACTTAATTTAAAACAGAAGAATTTAGAGCACAGAGAGAGGATAAATGAGTGAGAAGTAGCTGAAATGATTGGTTACTTTTGCTTTCATTTTAGAGAAGAAGTAAATGAGAAGCTTCGAGACACTGCTGATGGTACCTTTTTGGTACGAGATGCTTCAACCAAAATGCATGGGGACTACACACTTACGCTGAGGTAAGATGAGTTACACTAGGTCTGTAATACTTGACAGTAAAATGCAATACTGCATTTAAAATACAGTGTTCTTTACAAAGTAGTACTTTAAGTTTGCCTAACTTTTCAACAAACTTTATTTGCAGGAAAGGAGGAAATAACAAATTAATCAAAATATTTCATCGAGATGGAAAATATGGCTTTTCTGACCCATTAACTTTCAACTCTGTGGTCGAGCTAATAAACCACTACCGGAATGAATCTCTAGCCCAGTATAATCCTAAACTGGATGTAAAATTACTGTATCCAGTATCTAAGTACCAGCAGGTAATTTGGTCTATTTTCTTTGTGTTTCATTTAAATACAGAGAAATTACTGCAGACTGTGGGGTCATTTATCATGAAGAACTTCAGCTCTGTGAATATTTGAAAAAATAAAATGGGTATAAAAATGGATATTTTTGTTTAAAACCAACTCCACAGTTTGCATATAAATAATTAAAACTTTAAATACTGCAGATACATTGTTAAGAAATAAACTTACATTAATAAATATCCCACTCATTAACGATGAAATATACCGTTTTCAGTATAAAGCTGAACACTTGCAATGCAAAATTGCTTTTTGTCATTAATTTCTCATTTGCATATTATGCATATAGTATATTATATCTCCATATTGATGAAAGAGAAGTCACATTTACCACATAACTATTTAGGCATTTTTAAGCAGCTTTATCCTGAAAATCTGTGCAATATAATTGTTTCTTTACGGAATATCTTTCCTTCTGCTCATCATTCCAGGATCAAGTTGTAAAAGAGGATAGCATTGAAGCAGTGGGAAAGAAATTACATGAATATAATACCCAGTTCCAAGAAAAAAGCCGAGAATATGACAGGCTCTATGAAGACTACACAAGAACATCTCAGGTGAGCTAGATTTGAAACCAAAGGGAGAGTGGAAGACTTCTGTAGATTTAGAAGAACATTATTGTAAATTCATACCGCCATCTTCCTCCATCCTCCTCCTCCCTACCGCCACCACTAACGTTGCCCAAAAGAGGAAAAGTATCTGATGTGCTTGCTCAGTATAGTAGAATCACTTACTCATGTAACCTAACCCACCCTGTGTCCAAGTCTGACACCTGCATCCAAAGCAAGCACAGAACTATCTTGATTTACTAACACTTCTGCATACTGACCTCATCAAGCTGAGTTACAGTTTTCAAGACACACTTGCGGGGAAGCTTTGTATTTTGTTACTAGTTTTTGAAGGGGCTAGTTTCATTTATGCAGGGTAGAGAGATGACGTGTGTAGATACAGTGCAGGAATAAAAAGCTGCCTCTATCCTTCTTTCAACTTAATCAATTATTAGCTGAGTCTTGAAGTGACAGTGAATTAGTGCTGGGTTACAGACCCAGAATCAAGACTGCTTCTTAAAATATGCAGGAAATACACCCAAAAATAGTGGAAGACAGGTGGTGAAGTGCAGGCAGCTTGAACTAATGACTTAAAAGACATAGCTATCAACTAGCTATGTAGGGGCAGGAGGATGGACTAGATGACCTCTTGAGACCTGTCCAGGCCAATGTCTTTCACTTTTATTTCAGAAAGTCAGATGTGCCTCTAAGGACATCATTAGTTGGTACGAAGTGCAAAGTGCTTTGCCATAAGGCTGTAATCGTCACAAATAAAACTTACTTATACAGAACAAAGATTGTAGCTAGCTCTTTGTCTAGCAGTTTTTCTTTCTTGGAAAACTTCATCATGGAAAGCCTCATCATGGTAGCCTTTTGCACAGGCCTGTTCTCTCTGTGTTAATAAGGCTCTGCAGACAGAATGTGTTCTGGTAAAGGGATATTGAAGTCTTCTGCCACAATATACTGAAGTGTTTCTGTGATACAAGCCAAGAAATCATCCCCTCTGTCTGATAACAACTGTAATAACAATCATTTTATTTTCAGGAAATTCAAATGAAAAGAACAGCTATTGAAGCATTTAATGAAACAATAAAAATATTTGAAGAGCAGTGCCAGACACAAGAAAGATACAGTAAGGAATACATTGAAAAATTTAAACGAGAAGGAAATGAAAAAGAAATACAAAGGTCAGTATTTGTATTTCAAATCGTATGATTTTTAAGAAAGAAACAATGCCAAGTACAGATCTGCCTAAAACTAAAGCAAGATGGCAAGTTTAAAGTTGTTCAGTTGTAAGCAAAGCAAGCCTCAAATGGGGTAGATGTGAACTTGCAAAATGTATAGCTACATCTAGCGAAATAATCTGTTCTCTTAAGTGTCTACACCACTAAATAGCAGATTATGAAGTTATGAATAAGACATCATCAGAGTGTAACCTACCACATTATTCCATTCAGAATTATGCACAACTATGAAAAACTGAAGTCTCGAATAAGTGAAATTGTGGACAGCAGGCGTAGATTAGAAGAGGATTTAAAGAAGCAAGCAGCTGAATACAGAGAGATAGACAAGCGTATGAACAGCATTAAGCCAGACCTCATACAGCTGAGGAAGACAAGAGATCAGTACTTGATGTGAGTATCGTTATGAATTAGCATTTTTTTAAGTTGGTTTGGGTGTTTTGTTTGGGTTTTTTTTAATTGGTATCCAATTTGTGTGACTAACAATTCATTTTATTTGCATATTTATATTTATTATCCAGGTGGCTGACTCAAAAAGGTGTTCGGCAAAAGAAGCTAAATGAATGGCTTGGAAATGAAAATACAGAAGAGTAAGTATTAAAAGATTTAAATATTTCTGATATTTCAAATAATCTTACGCAAAAGTGAGATAAAGCATATTTAATTCCTGGATCACACGGAGAAAATCTCAAGCCTAGTTCTTCAGTAACAACGCATACTGTTAACGCATGGCAGCCTACATCAAGCAACCATTAGAAAGGACTCTGTCTCACCCCCTACTCTCCATTATTCAGGGAAGTGCGTAATCAAGTTAATATAGCAAAGCACTGGAATTTAACCTGTGTCTTTATGCTTACCAGCAAAATGAAGATCATAAGGTGTTAGTATCTTACAGAGATGCCATATGGATGGATAAATTGTTCAGAAGGTCTCTTAGGCACGGGCAGCCATTTTCCAAATATCAAGCGTTGGTACTATGGTGCTATCTAGTATAGTACCCACATCAGTATATCACATTACTATTGGATGTGATAAAAATTGTATATGCTGAAGAGTGATCCTTCTCTGGTTTTGTGGTCTGTTTTTTTTTTTTCTGGGAAATGGCAGGATAGTATTCTGTCATTTCAGGAAATCAGCTTACTATAGGTTCTGACAGGGGCTTGGCTAACTAATACGTTTCATTTCATTCCTGGGAAAAAAGCAAAAAGCACCTAGGTGGTGTGAATGTAGACCAAATTTAAACAAAAGCAAGCCACAAAATAATATCAAAAGTGTAGTAACAGTGAAGAATGAACAAGTAGAAAATCAAAGTTGTCTGAATAATATTCATATCAACATATTCTGCCTATGTAGTTTCCTGTGCATGCCTTTTATACTGCCTGGCTGAACATATAGCAAAAGCAGCAGACTGACAATGAGTGTTTTGTGGATTTACATGTTAGCCTCATCCACATCTGTTGTAATTTGGCTTGGTTTATTGAGTGTCCTACTGTTATCCTGGGAATTGTGCATCTCTGCTGTGGCTGCACTGGTAGAAGCAGGGGATAAAAATGGCATACAATTTTTAAAGACATGTTATTCATTCAGTCTTAGCACAGCTCAGAGATGATATGATGGACAATATGTAGGCACCTGTGTTCAGTAGTACTCCCATCACTTAAACAGTAGACAAAGAACAATGCCAGGCCATAGTTCTAATGTAGCATCAAAATAGTAAGTGAAACTGTTTGAAGAAAATCTTCCTTTTCTCTCACTCTGTGACTCTCTTTGCCAGTGAGTCTAGTAAGTGCTCAGGTTTCTGCTGAAAAATTAAACTTTCAGAATCTGACTTCAGAAAAAAAGTTGTAATGCAGAAAAAATCGATATAATGAGCAGTAGGAAAAACAGGATCGCTTTCCATAGGTGCTGGTTGAAAATAGAGCCACTGCTGAGTGCATTTGAATATCATGCAGTACAAAGGAGTACGATGGGATAAGGAACCTAGAAAGAGTGTCATCTGAAACAAAAGAACCCTTCATCTTTCTGAAAAATTGAATTCTGTGTGAGATTGCTGATTTCTGTAGACTACTTTGAGAATCTTCAGAAAGACAGAACTGTGGATGAGTGAGAAGTAATATTTTCTTAGGCAAGGAAAACTGATTAAAAACCTATTACAGAGAGAATAAATACATTAGCCAAACACGGACTGATTGTGAGCTGAGCAGGAGAGGCAGGGCCCACCAGTGCAGGCTGCTGGGGGAGCGGGGAGCTCTGGAACTGCAGATTATCAAAGTGGTGTCCACACAGCTAAACCAGAGACATCATCTTTCATGGTAGGCTTCAGCTCAGACGGTTCACTGTAACTCTGAATCAGCTTTATAGTTGGTGACTGTTTTGGTAGAGGAGGCCCTATATTATATGCTCTTCTTATAATCTGGTTATAAGGAGAGACAGAGAGAGAACTCTACTATTCCACTCTTTCCACAAAGCCACCTCCCCTGTAAGTAATTAATCTATCCACCTGTACAACCGCTCATAGCTTTTCCAAGCAGCAGTGGTAGTTGTTACATTGCATGGTTTCTCACTGCTGACCAAGTGTTCTGATCTTTGGAAACGAAGCTGACTCAGAGGGTATTGATTTCGTTGGGCTTGCTATTTACCAAAACAGTGAGCAACGGTAGAAGTATTTGTAGCAGATTCTGAAAGATAACACAGCATCCTTTTATATCCCTTTTCAGATTTACATGAGTGTTTTTAAAAGAAACAAGAACCAGAACTTATATTTTATTTTTATTCAGTGGTTTAAGCGGTGCAGTATTACATGGTTTACATCCCTAGGTTTACCAGGGAGGCATCCTACTAACCACTGACTTTTTTTTTTTTCAAGTAATATGAAACGGGGACTACTTAATTCATGGATTTTGCTCTGCTACGTGTTTCACAAACACATTTTGTCCTATTTCAACAGCCAATACTCTATGGTGGAAGATGATGAGGACTTGCCCCATCATGATGAGAGAACATGGAATGTGGGAAATATCAATAGAAGCCAAGCTGAAAATCTGCTGCGGGGAAAGCGAGATGGAACATTCCTTGTTCGAGAGAGCAGCAAACAAGGCTGCTATGCCTGCTCTGTTGTGTACGTATCCTAATTTGTGAGTTATGCAACGAACATTTGAGGGACCTACCTTGAGCCAGGGGCAGATAGACACTTGCATATGCATGGATCCCGTTGGACCTTTGGACTTAGAAGCAAACCAGCAAGTCCTGAGGCCATCCTTATTGCTGCTCCATTTCCTACACAGCTCAAACCTGTGCTGCTCCCACAGATGAGCCTGACGGAGAAGGGAAACCAAAGCAAGGATACACTCGTGCAGCTGCTAAGTCCTGCCTATCTCCTGCCTCCCTAAGCTAACACAGCATTTGGGAATTTGGGTTAAACCTAGGCTTTTTTACCATTATCCCACCACAGAAGACAGGAATTCTATGTAGTGACTAGCATCTTAAGATTCATTGCCAATACCTTCTTTTCTAGCTTAACTTTACTGTACTGAAAAACTAAAAACTGGTTGTTTTTTTTCTCCTTAGGGTGGATGGAGAAGTAAAGCACTGTGTGATAAACAAAACACCTACTGGGTATGGATTTGCAGAGCCATATAACTTGTACAACTCACTGAAAGAACTGGTGCTACATTACCAACACACATCACTCGTGCAGCACAATGACTCTCTCAATGTCACACTAGCCTACCCAGTATATGCACAGCAGAGGCGATGAAGACCTTAATACTCTGGGTTGTTTGTTTTTTTTCTGAAGAAAAGATTTTACAACATTGAGGCCTCTGGAGAGAGAAGGCTCCTTTCAGCCTTACTCAAGAATTTGAGCTGCAGTATCAAAGCTGTCCGTCTTCAGATGGGACTAGAGCTTTCCTTCACAACTGCAGTGGGAGAGATCACAGTATTAAGCTGTGAACGTTTCTAATCTGAAGTGCTTTTTTTTAATTACGAAAAGAAAAACACGAGAGAGAAATCCTAACCTGACCTCCCTGCAGGGACATAGAGGCCTTTAACCATGGTGCTTGTTTACGACCACTTCTGAAGCTTTACCAGCTAGAACATTGGATTCTCCAGACACAAGGTGTAAGAGGTCTTTGTCATTCGGTTATTGGAATTTCGTGGTCACAACCTGGCTTGGATTTGGTGTTTCTGCACTCAGTGGATCCAGACACACAGCATTGTGGATTTTTTGGTTTCTGGTGAATGATATGTAGCAGAATGGCACTTTCATTTCTAAGGGACACTTTAAAAGGACTTCAGTTACAGTATGTTGTTCAGAGTAATTGTAATAGCAAAGTGCCAGGAAGTGTTTTGTTTAGACATTTAAAAATCCTGTTTTAAGAATATATTTAAGACTGAAGAAAACAGGACTTTCAATGGCATACATTATATAATAATGTACATAGTATTGGATGACTAACTATCATTGATGGAAACTATCAATACCAAACTGCTTCTCTTTCCCTTTTCTGTTTGCTGAAAGCTGAATTCTTAGACTGTGCTATGCAATACTGAATTTTCTTTAGGCTGTAGTCTTCTCTCGAGCATATCTACAGGTTAAGCTTGTTTTTCTTTCTTGTTTCCGTCTTCGTTTTTTCTTTCTTTCTTTTGCCTGAGAATATTTTTCCTGATGATTATTTTTTGTTATTCATTTTGTTGTTTGTTTGGTTTTTTTTTTTTAAATGTACAGGAAGCCAGCAAGAGTTGGCTTCAGAATTAAAACTATGAAATATTTTACCGTTTTCTTTGTATAGAATATTGAGCTACTAGCTCAAAGTTTTAAAAGTTGGTAATTTTTTTCGGACTAAATATTTTGTTGGGCAGTGCCTGATAAGCTTCAAAGCTGCTTTATTCAATAAAAAAGTATATGAACATTACAAAATATCACTGAGTCCAACAATACTGTTTCAGAGATATCTTTAGAATACGGTACCACGCTATGTTTGCTTCTTGAAGCATTTTGAACTTCTATCATGATTGTCTTTGTATTTGGAAGACAAAAAATTGTGTATCCTTCTCTGATAGTGATTGCAGAAAAAACAGGGCAAATTTGGCTACTGTGGTAGATAGTTTGGATTTCAGAATGAATCCACTCTTCATAGTAAATAAATGACTTCTTGACCTATTGTGGCAGAATTTTTGTCAGCATGTAAAGGTATTTTCATTTCATATGAAGGAAGTTTCTCTAATCTGTTGCCTAGGTTTGTTTTTTGTATTAGTATTGTGGAAAAAAAGCTCCCACCTTTACTGAGAATGTTTGGATCCAACATAGAGCTAATTAAGACTGGAAAATCTCTGTTTTGAAAATGATTAGGTTGCCATATTTAACGTTTTGGATTTATTTTTATAAGTTTGTAGGCTGAGGCAGTATCAAAGTGAACACTTCTATAATTTCAGGCACCAGAGACTTACAGAATTTTGTTTTAGTTTAAGGAAACAAATACATGAATCCCACTAGAGCAAACTTATTACAAATTCAGGGACAATTCACTGTGGGTGGTTTGTAATGGCTATTTATTGTCCTGACCACTGAAGAAATTCACACATTGCAAATTAATAAAATAATGAAGTTCAGAGAAATCTTGGAAAAGTTTTAACTAAATGAACATACAAATTTATTCTTCCCCCAAGATACAAAGGCAAGACCCGTTAAGATTAAGGGGAGTTGCACACACAATCAAAAGAGTAAGACCCATGGAGTTTTCTCATAATAGCTCTGTTTTAGAGATACATGTGTTTTAATTCAAAGTATGCAGTGCTTATTAAGCTATTGGAAATAATAAGATGAAATTTGCCAGTCTCCAGTAGTTTTTATATTATCTTTTAATTTTTACATTATTCCTTCATTTCTGAATCTGTAAGTCTTTCAATCTTATTTTGATTTTTGCTCTTTTTTTTGGTGGGTTGACTTTGCTTTCCTATAGATATATTTTCTTACTAGAATTTATATCAGGAAACAAGATTCAACCAACATTAATGTTTCGGGATAGTCACCACTTACAAAATTATTCTGAATATTTTTTCTGCATAGAAGTTTAGTCTTCATCCCTTCCCTTCCTTATTCCACACTCTTTTCAGGCCTGTAGGACCATGTAAGTTTGGTTTACTAATAACTGGTTTTTACTATGAAAAGCACCAACAATTACTCTAGCATACCAGTTATACTGCTGGGCTTGAAGTTACAAGTTAGTTCAATATACAACAATTTAACACTTGTAGCAATCCAAGATATTCTTTGGACATATATGAATTTTTGAATGTTAAATATTTTACGAGTAAAAATGTATTTTTTGTCTATAAGCAAAATATATGTAATCTGAATTGATGTTTCACGTAGCATTTGTCAAGAAATTTTATTGTAGTTAAGGCATTTGGATCTAATTTTTCTCATATTAAGAAAACCTCTGCTATGTCAGTGGGCCATATCCTTAGCATGCCCAGCCCAGTATGGGATATCATTTGTTCTGTTATGCTGTATAACTTCTCTTCATCTGTGATTGTAGCAGAGAAAAAAAATAGCGTGTGTGCAAATTTGGCACTTGCTTTTCTTGCACAAGCAACAATGAGAAATAAGCACTATGTTATGGGGATGAGTGCTCAGAGCTTCCTGAGGGGAAGCTCTGCCTACACAGGGTCTGTGCAATTTGCAAGGATCACTTACGCCTTCAAATTGGCATGACTGGGTTTTCTTTGGTACTTATGTATTGTGTGGCCTCTGCATTTCCCTCCCTCCTAAATGCACAGAGCTACGTCCTGCCAAAGGCCCTATTCACTGCAGAGTTTTTTGTCCTTAATGTACCATATTGCTCACTCCAGTTTTGATTTGATCTCAAACAGACTAATATATACAGAAAAAAGCACATGGATATAACTGAAAAAACACGGTGCTTTTCTGTATTTCTGTTGACATGTAGTTTTTCCATCTAATATGATTCAAAAGTGGGATTTGTTTCGTTATGTTTTTTTGGTTTGGGAGAATTTTTTGTTTTATTTTAAATCCCTGAGTTACGCTGCACTGCAGCAGCACTTTCACAAGGCCTTGGAAAGGTATGAGACATAACACAGAGAACCAAAAGCCACAAGCAAAATCAGGAGGTTCTGATTTCCTTAAGTTGAAACTTGAATTTGCAGGTTTGGGGATATGTATTTGTGCATATGCATGCACAACTTGCTTTTTTTAAGTATGAATAGATCCCAGTATAGGTGCATCTTCACCAAACATGATCATTTTGCTGAATTCAGTAAATGATATCATTAACTTTGTTTAAAGACACACACACACAGGTGCACTAGACCTTTGTGGGTGCAGCATGTTTCTAAATACAGTTAGAAAACTGAGTTTCTGTGTTGTTGGGTATTTTCTTTAAAAAAAAAAAAAAAAAAAAAAAAAGCTTGTCTGTATGGTTTAGTTATCTAAGAAATCTTGTCAAGCAATCTGTAAAACCAAATCTTTAGATTTTCTATTTGGTGTCAACTGTTCTGTAGTGAAGAAATTGCTTTGTCTTGTAATTGGCAATGAAGTAATAATGCTTGGGGAAAACATTCACATGCTTTTAATGGGGAAAACTTCTGCCGATTTTCACACAGTGCTTTTGCTATGCATGGTATTAAGTTGGGAAAGTGAATCCTGATAATATTTTTTTTCAGGGTCACTTTAGAAATGGGCAGCTCAAAGCACAATGCCTCCCATGGGACAAGGTTCCAAAATGCAACGTTTTATGTAGAATCATGTTGTATTTACTGCAGTTGAAGACTAAACTGGACTGTGGGAGTTGGTAACGTTACATTGCACTTGTCCTAATGAGACTGCATTAGCTGCCCAAGATGCTGCTATTTTTTTTATTCTTGTTTTTAAAAGTAAAGCTCTGTTCTGTTAAATGTCTTTAAAACATTAAGATTACTTTGTTTTAAAATGGTCTTTGAGGAGGTGGAGGGTAAAGTGGGTTGTGCCTTTACAAGGCAACAATGAAAACATGCCTCCTTGACATTTTGTTCAAGCTATAGAGTTGATGGAGCTGTGTCTTGTTTTTCAGTTGCTTTAAAAATTGTAATAAGTCTTCAAGCAGAATAAAGGTTGTTTTGAAACTGCATTTCAGTTGTTGGGGCTTCAGTAAGGACTGAGGTGTCTATCTACCAGCATCCCTGGCTGACTCTTCCTGTCTATATGTGGCCTATTTTGAAAATGAGACCCAAATGTTCATGTTATTCGAGGGGACTAGGGAGCAAATAATTTCAGCTGACTCACAGCCATCCTGTGTATTGAACTGAATGGAGCAGTTGAGTGGCTCCAAAATAGTGTCGTGTCAAACACTGCCAAAATGATAGTTCTCCTCATCTGATACTCTTGCAAAAGCAGTACAATATTCATGATCTGTGATCTGCCTTTTACACTGCAGATGAAGTTCTGGTTCTTCTGAAACCAGTGTGAGTTTTGTCGCTGATTTGCATGAAGCCAACCTGTCAGCCTTTGTAGCTAGAAGTCATTTACCAGCTTCATGGCTGCATCAAATTGTGAAAACCAACATCAGAATGAAGGGGGGGGCGGGGGGGGGGGGGGAGGGGCAGACGGGACTGGGCAAGACCCATTCTGAGCATTGTTTTCTTCCCCCCATTATTGGTATGTGGTATCTGACTTTTTCGAGCCCATCCCTATCTTGCCCCAGGAGAGGTCCTCCAGGGAAGTCAGCCAGCCACTCTGGAAGCAGAAAGAGATTCCTAATCCTATCCTGCCCAAGATTTCCATTGCAAAATCTGCCCACATTTTGCTCGCAGTAGTCACATAATACCCCTGACGGAGGTACTCGGGTAGCACAGGCTTGAAATAGTTATTAATAATCGCAACATTGTCACTGGCCCTTAGAGGTTCTTATAAGAAATGTATATTAAAGTCTATTATCGTATTTTTAGCCCACTTAAGAGAAAGTGGGGCTAGATCTCTGATGAACATATCCGTTTTTCTCAGTAAGCTGATTCTTTTAAACACACACTGAGTTTATCCCATTCCTGTTCCCTGAACTGAGGTAAAGCAACACAAACTCTTCCACAGCCATAGAGCTCAACGTGTAAAAATAAGGTTAGCTAAGTCATGAATCATGCATTGTCCATCATCAGTTATTGAGAGAAATTATGACTGGCTGATCATAAACTGCAGAAATCTACGGACTGGCACATTTCTTGCCTGTATCATACATTGCATAGAAATCACTCTTGGCAGACGGGAAAAATAGTTTGCAAAAATGTCATTCTATTTTTGCTATCTGCAGACAAACACACCCCCACTTTCCCTCTCTTTCTTGCTGAGGCTTGATGGTCATTTTTCATAGGGAATATGAAAAACTGCTTAAATCCATCTTTGTGCAGCTACAAGTGGGTGTGATATTTTTAAAGGCTTGGGAATTATCGCCGTGGGGGTTTTTTCCTTCCCAAGCCGCTTGACTCCTGCGAAGTTGCGTGTGAGTAACTTCACACAAATCCCTTTGTCTGAGCTGTGAAGCCAAAAAGGGAAGAGGAGATGTTAAAACTTCTCACTGTTGCCTTGTCCGGGCTTCTCTGAAGGGACAGGTGGTGTCTCCCCCCCTCAGCCTCCAGCATCTCACCCCGCCCCACACCCAGCACCCAGGCTTCCCTGCCGCCCAGGGGGGAGCCTCCTTAAGCCGACTGACCAGGCCCACTGTAAATCCTATGCCAGCGCTGATCAGCTGGCCGGCGAGTAAGGGTGGCTTTGGCAGGCAGAGGTCCCTGTCAAGCAAACAGGCCAAGCAGGGGGCAGGCAGAGCCGCAGTGGGTGCCTGTGGACGGCTCTGCATGGGCAAACACAGGCACTCCCATGGCTGCAGGCAGGGGCAGCCAGGCACAAAATGGCGGGGGCGAGGAGAGCCCTGTGGCACAGAACTGCCCAGGCCCTGGGCCGCCCCTCACTGCCTGTAAGAGCTTCTTGCAGAGGCGGCCCTCCCTTGCACCACAGGGAAGAGCCCTTCTTGTTCACAGAGGGACCCTTTTGAGCTGATTATGCTTAGGATACACCTAACATTTACCTCAGGGGCCTGACACACCACGGGGGCCCTTGTTTAGAGGGTGGAAACTGAGGAAATGGCAAACAGTGGGGTCTTGCCAGTGTCCCTGGCTGGAAAGAAGGCTAAAAAAAAGCAATTCTGCTTTCCCTGCAGGACAGCATGTGGGGGAGTGGGGTCAGACACGCTTCCCGTCAGACGTGGGCTGTACAAAAGGCACTAGGCCTTTCCTGTTGCCTCTGAAACAACAAAAAACATGAACTGTGGGAGCACTGCTGAGGACATGGTTCTGTTGTCTCTTTGTTTTTTAATCCCTTTGAGGACCTATGTCCTCTAATACATAGACTACCAAAAATAGAAACTCTGTAGAGACCTTCTGGGTAAACAGATATCAATTGATCAGCCACTATTCAAACTGGGTAATCTTTGCAGTGACTAGCACTTTAACCTTCGAACAGCAATCAGATAACCAGAAACGTCCTGACAATTCTTTGAAAAAACAGGTTTTTATCTGTGTCTGTGCCAGGCCATGTTTCCTGCCAGAACAGCATTGCAAGGACGCATCTTGTGTCGTTCTTTCCTCTATGAAGACATTAGCTTTGCATACTAAAAAAGGAGGAGTTTAGTCCACTGATTTAAACATGTGCAAATGTTGACAGGAGAAAAATTTAACAGGTAGCACACAAAAGGATCTAAAACCTGCCATCCTCAGGTCTTTGAACAAACAATATTGACAAAGGTGGACATGAATATAGTTAATTCAGATGATGATTTCACTGTCATGTGTCTGGTATTCCTAACTCATTAGAAGACTGAGGCCTGAGAAGACAGACAATGAATTAATACCTGAGAGCTTTTCTTCCTCTATAAATGTTTATTTCCTACATGAGTTACTTAATGTTTCCACAAATCTTGTGCTTGGTGTAAAACAAATGTTCTGTGAAGGTTGCTGGATTAATCCTTTGCATTCTTTTTTATGTTGCAACCACCCAAAGTACTTCAGCAGATTTGCCACAGGGTGTTAGGTGAAACAGACACACCAAGAGCCAACATTTGGTGACCTTCCTGCAGGGAATCACGTGGCTGGTTTGTGTGACAGGGTGGTCCGTCACAGCTGCCTGTCCAGCGCCCACGGCAGAGCTTGATACTGATGCTGGCTTTCGTGTGCCCTCAGGCCTGCCACTGCACTCAGGGGAACGAGGCGTAAAATTTACCTACCTAAAAGGTGGGTATGGCAACTCTTAGCAGCTTGTATGTTGTGAGGCTGAATGGGAGTAGAGACCTGAAAGAGCATGAAGTGGAAATACGAGGAATGCAAATCCAGCAGCTGCCAGAGCTGGAGCCAGCCATGCCATACCAGGGGGCAGAGGCGAAGGGAACAGCCTCGCACCTCTCACCGCACGCTCTGGGCAAGGACACAGACTGCACCGCGCTGGGGCTGGGGCCCCAGGCGCCTTCCACCTTCCCTGTGAAATCCATGCAGGATTATTACTCTGTTGGGTAAAGGCTGCCACTTAAAAACAGTGGCTGTTTGCAAGCTCATGCAATCTGCAGCTTTTCCCTGTTTCAGGAAGACAGTGAGGTTGAACATTTTGAGGTGGGATTCATCTCATCTAATTTTAAGCACCTAAAAGAAAGGCTTGTCATCAAAGCGATCTGGCAAAGCTCTCTTCACAGAGAGCCAGGCAATTCCCCAGGGTGATTCACACCACCTACCTCAGGCACTATTCTTAGGATGTGGTGAATCACGCTCTGGAGTCACTCCATTGACTGGAGGGGGAGCCCAGGCAAGTGGCTTGTGCTAGACGTGCAACTTTAAGGTGGCTAAGGTTAAATGAACTCTGTCTCTTCCCTGCTGATAGGTGGTTCAGTTTTGATCTTTCCAGTACCAGCTGCGATATCTTCTGCTCTTAGGCATAATGATAAGGGACAATTAATTTGGAGCGGGAAATTCATTTGGTTTATGGATTTTTGGTCTTTCATAATAATAGTGAAGGTGGCAGACAGGTTCAAAAAGATGCTGGGTCATATCTTCCTTGGAGCTGTAATGCTGGACTCCACACAGAGGAATGTGGATAAGCAGTAGTGCCAGAATGCTGCTGGCTTCTCTGCCTGCTCCAGGGCAAAAGGGCAGCCTGTTCCAATGCTTGACAACCCTTTCAGTGAAGAAACATTTCCTAATATCCAATCTAAACCTCCCCTGGCACAACTCGAGGCCATTTCCTCTGGTCCTGTCGCTTGTTACTTGGGAGAAGAGACCAACCCCCACTTTGCTACAGCCTCCTTTCAGGTAGCTGTAAAGAGCAGTAAGGTCTCCCTTCAGCCTCCTTTTCTCCGGGCTAAATAACCCCAGTTCCCTCATCCACTCCTCATAGGACTTGTGCTCTAGACCCTTCACCAGCTTCGTTGCCCTTCTTTGGACACACTCCAGCACGTCCATGTCTTTCCTCCCCAGGGAAGTGGTTGAGGCACCATCCCTGGACGCATTGGACAGACGTGTAGTTGCAGAGCTTAGTAACCTGGTTTAGTGGTGGACTTGGCAGTGATAGGTTAACGGTTGGACTAAATGATCTTAAAGGTCTCTTCCAACCTAAACGATTCTATGATTCTACGAAAACCTAGCACTGGCTCAGTCCTGGCTTATCAGTGCCTTTCAACAACCTGTCTATGTGAAAGCCGTAGACTTGTCTTTTGGGGAATAATTTGGTCTCTTGCTAGCCATGTGGTCAGCTGAAAAGACATGGATGAATAAGATGTTGCTAGTTTTTCCAAGTGAGATCAGTTTGTTAGTCACCACATCTGTATTTCCTTTCTTATCCAGGGGAAACTTACAGAACTTGACTTTCTTTCCTTCCAGTTGATCCATAGCCAAGAACACAGGGTAGCATTTTGTGACAATAAGACTAAGATAGGAAGGACTTCAGTCAAATTAGCTCCCAGTCACACTGAGCTCACACACACCTCAGGGCAGGAGAGCTGTGTGGAATTCCCCATGCATCTACTACAGGGAAAATTCAAGAAGGTGGCAGGCCCTACAATATTTTGGGGGTACAGGAGTATATGCATACCTACCTCAGTTAAACCAAACTTGTCAGTGGAGAATGCTCTACTGAGAAGGGTCTGCAGACTGCATGGGGAGCTTCCCTGTCCAGTGAAATGGAAGGTCTGGCCCTGCATAGCCTCAGTGGCTGGAGCAGATGCAGTGACAGGTCTGAGGGAGGAACAACATTTTGGGGAAAAGCTTCAGGAGACTTCAGGATATAAAAGATGAGAAGCTGTTATGCGGACAGCTGTTGCTCTACTGATAACTGCAACGTAAACAAGAAAGCCATGAACTGTCAAACAACCCATGAGCACCAGGAGTCCTCAGGATATGTGAATAAGATCCTCAGAGTGGGTTCACAGCACTGCACCTCTTTATGGTAGACACTGTAGGTTTGCAGACAAAAGAACAATGCTCCTAGGTGAAGATAGACTGACCTAGCAGGTGAATAAATGTGCACAACCACTCTCCTGCAGGGCTGTGCGTATTTCAGAGGGGACAAAAGGACAAACTGATTAAAAAAAAAAAAAGACAAGTGGTGTACAAATACACAAAATTAAATTATGTCGATGTCTCAAAATGTCTTGATCTTCATTACCAATAACAGTGTTACTAAAACTGAAATCTTGTCATGGTCCATCCGATTCTCACTGTAATCTTGGCAGGCACAGATGAGCAAGGTCTCGTCCACAGTTCTCCAGTGGAGAAAATGCTTCTTATCTGGCTGGGCCACATGGCTGCCAGCAGGGTGCGGCCAGAGGCTGGACCCAAGTTGTCTTCCGTTAGCGCAAGTCACTTGGGTGCATGTGCACTCTTCTGGCCAGCTGTGTCTGACAGCTCCTGGGTAATGCTGGCTCAAAACAGCCATTTTCAGAGGAAGGGAGCAGAGGGCAAGGGAAAGGGACTGCCATTAAAGTCTTGGTAAGAACTTTTTTCACACAAATCTTCCTTTTGGTGTCATACACAGAAGAGCACATCCTCTATTAAGATGGTTCAAGAAAGCTCCTTTTACTGGGGAAGGTGGTTAGCTGTGGCAATTAAATGAACAGTTTTCCCCTCCTTATTTTGAGAACATCTATAGCAATGTGAACACACATGCTCCTTCAGCATGTCTGTGCTGCAGACACTGTGACTACAATACCTGAGGGCACACCTGGGCTCACGTGGCATTTCCTAGCTGAATACAACCAGTAATGTGGCCTCAGGTCTGAAGACAAGCTGACTAGTTGAGAATATATTCAGCTTCTTAGCCAGGCTGTGCCAATGAATAGTCCTCATTTCAAAATGCCACACTCCCTCCATTTTTAAAATTAATTTTTCCTTTGAAAATGGTATAAAATTGGTGAAAAGTGTCTTGAGAAGCCTGAGAAATCCATGTCAATGCCTCAAGTAAAGTAACCACAGACGGCTGTAGGAGTTTTCCAGAAAAGATGCTCTGGAGCTTGGAAAGTGAGTCTACCACAGATCCATCACTGCATCCTGTCCTGACTGTACATATCTGTGATTTCTAGATCAGATTTGCTGGATTCATCTCCAATCAAAAAACAAAGACTGGGGTCTTTTTGACTGTCCTCAAATCTTAATATTCCAGCCACTGACAGGGGAACCAGCTGAAGCAGACCAAAGCTGCTCCCACTCACACACCTGGGTTGTTTTCTGTGCCAATGGGGCTGCAAGGGAAGGTGGTGGCTACCTTATGCCCTGGTATGAAATCAGGACGCACCTGAGGAACATGCCTGATCTCAGAAACTCAAAGAACGTGCTCCAATATCTGGTAATGCATATGTAGGCCTTGATTGCTGCACATCCATGCCCAATTCAACATGTATGTTTTCTTCTTTGAGCTGTCATCTTTGAAGCTTTTTAGCTCACAAAAAGCATCACCACGAGTTAGGCAGCTGGTTTCTTCTGATTTTTTTTTTAATGTCAGCTCTGCTCTGTACAGTCTTGAAGCTGAAATAGGCTCCCCATGACAAAAATAATGGATACGTATGGGTATCAGTCCCAGCAGATACTTCACATCTGAAGTCTCTCCACACTTTCATCTCTGTAGCTTCTGAAGCAAACCTGTCTCTGAAGCTTTGAGAACTGGCTCCCACAGAGAAAGAGGGACCATGAGACCTGGAAAAAGCTTTTCTTCCAATATTTTCCTGGATTACTCATTTTCAGTGGATCAATTTCCTGGGAGATCTACTTGAATGCAAGGGGAAGGATCAAGGCAAAGAAATATGACAAGATTGTTAATGACTAGCTTTTCTTTTCACATAATCTTCTAAAACCTCAGATGTACTTATCTTTTTAATTTTGCTCTGCAGATCATTAAGGGTGAAATTTTCCAGCCCAGCATTTATCAATTTAAAGTTATTGATGTATTTGTTAGTGCTGATGCATTTGATAATCCAAGGCTACATTCCTGTGTCAGATAAATGGCCCACTCAGCAACAAGATGTCATCATTCTCCATCCTTTCCTAGAAATTAATCTAGTCATGGACCTTGAAAGAGACTAGGAATGTAAGGCTCAGCATGCACATACTAGAGTTGATCAAGAATAGTTCTGCAAGGACAATTCTCATTAAAAAAACCTCACTTGTTTGATATGAGACCCTCACAAGGGTTGTGGATTCAGGTGAACTTTTTCAATGTTCAGAATTAAAAGCAGGACTCCATTTTCCAGCTAATATAGCCTGTTAGCCAACAGTGACCATACTAGTAGTTACTTAGCGTAAGCAAGGTCTAGGAGAGTCGCCGGTGAGCAGTGGCTGAAGTCAGAAGTAAGGCATCCTAGGTGAATGCTTTTCCCATCAGACTAAAGAGTTAGCTTCAATCCACTGGTGGTTTTACTCCATGTAAATAAAAATGTTCATTGGGATAAAGAAACTGATTATAGCGCCCAGTCATTATGTCGATCACCAGAGACAAGGGAAGACGGAATTCACATGCCTCCTTCAATGATTACTCCATGTGTACAGCATGAAGCCTCAAGCTTCTTGAAAACTAGGCAGGCTTAGGCTGAGACGGGTAATTGTGTACTACAAAGATGGTGGTGTTTTTCTCTAAACAGTTTGATTTCTTGGTTCTTTACCGAGTATTACAGCTCAAGAAGTGACATCTAGATCAGAACTACTTTTAGATCAAGACTCACATTTCAAGGCCTAATTGGTCTGTGATGTGAGTCTGCCTTTGGATTCTAAAGGACCAAAGTCTGGGAGGTTTTTCCACCATGAGAAACCATCTCATGAAATTGTAGAAATCACAAACCTTCTGCTTTGAACAGATATAACTTAAAAACAGAACAGGAAACCAAACCCAGCCAGATCTGAGTGTGACACAGAAACCAGACTGGACTGGTGTTTTCGTAACTGTACTTTATCCACCCAGAAATCAAAGGTATTTTAGATCCTCAATTTTGGTTTGGCTCATTTTTACTGAAAAGCTCAATACTGCCTTGTCTTTTGGATCAGAAAAATGAACATTTGAACACAGCAGTAACAAAAAAAGGCCAATGAATGTGTTAGAAGCTTTTATGGCTCTGAAAATGTACCAGAGCATAGCTAACTGTTAACTGATTGGAAGCTCCAAATCAGAAATATCCTTGGGTCCTCTGTTTCAAATCCCTTCCCTCCAGACTGCTCCAATCCCAGCACAAATTCGTATGAACTAGAAATGGACAAAAATACATGATGGGGCTGTGTGTGCCAAAAATCTCTTTAGGTTCACTGACTCCATCTAATCCCAGCACAAGAATCTCGCCAGAATTATCTTCATTCCCTATAGATAGACTTGGTTGCCATTCAGGTTGCTATTTTTACTATTAAATTAAAGTGATTAGCCCTACCTACTTGCTAAGCTAAAATATTTTAAAATGGTTTCTGCTTTCTTTACCAACAGTTATAAATATGCCTGAACAGAAATCACTGGTCAGGCCTCCTAGCCTTGAAGACATGCATGGTCTGATAAAGGAGAAAGTCTTCTCCTATCATTTGCATGGGAGTGGTATCAAAGTGCAAAAATCCTGAGTGGGTGATAGAATTACACCAAGGGTATTCATTAAAGAAAGGTCAGTAGAAGAGTCACGTTAAAACTTCACTCAAATAATCCCTTTTGGAGAGTATTGGAGGAATGCCTGTTCGAATGCTGTTCAACCAGCAAAATGGTGATCATATCCACTAGGCAATTTATTTGACAACTTTTTCAATAATTTATGTAGCACTGATATTGCATTTGTAAGTGAGAAAATGTAAATTATCAGTCTCATTTAATTTTGCTGCCACAAGGTCCCGTGGAGTGCTTTTGTACTAGTGTCATAGAAACCTGTTCTCCTTGTGTGCCTGACTGCATGCACCCAGTGTACCTGATATTTGCAATGGAAAATAGAACTTGTATTTCCCAATTAGAGAGCTTGACTATTCTTACAGATGTCCGAGTTTGTTGAGCTCTTTCTCCAGTGAATCTGAACTGTAAACTTTGTTTAAATATTGCTCCCACAGGAGGGATTTCTTTTTTTAACGTTCTTCTACATGTTCACTTTCCTGCCTAAAAAGTAAGCTGAAGGGAGGGAGGGAGGGACAGAGAGAGGGCAAATTGGCAGTCTGATCAGATGTTTGGCTTACCTGGTCATCAGCAGTCACTTTGAGGATGGGACAAACAGTTAATACGAGAGCAAATTCACAGGGGCTGGTGAAAAGATATTCTTGTGGCGGTCACCTGAATCAGGAAGGTTCAACTTTTTCTGTCTCTGTTTTATTGTGGAGATAGCTGGGGGGCAGGGTGGGAGGAAGTGGTTTTTTCGTTAGTGGTAAGGGCAAAGGGAGGTGTATATTTCCTCTTGTAAAAGTGCAATGTGTAAAGCTGCTCAGGGGTTTTTATGTGTGTGTAGACAGGCATATAGGACAAGTCAGTAAGTAATCATGTCTGCGGTGGCCCCAGCTTGCACCATAAGCACAATCACTCATAAGTCCCATACCTACCTTTTTTTCTCAGGTTGGCAGTGGAAATTCACACCTCAGTCTGTTGCCTTATCAAACCTGAATCTGTGAGAAAGTCCTTACGTAGTACCCAACCTAAAGAAGATCAGTTCATAAACCAGTAAGCAACTCAGCTGTTTCAAAGATAGTGGAGATCTTAGACTACATATGATTGTGGTCTCCTTCATCTAGAAAAGCAGATTTAAAAACTAGCAAAAGTACCAGGTAGGACAGCGAAGATGGTTGAAGATGTGAAGTAGCTTCACTGAGAGGGGAGATAGCTAGAATAGGGTGCTTTAGTTTGGAAAAGAGGCTGATGAGGAGATGTGATAGGTACAACCGCTTCTGAAAGACAGACAGAAGGCAAACAGAAAATGTAGTTACTGCTCCTCAGAAGATAAGGTCTAAGGGCATCAAACGAACTTAACAGGTGGTTGATTTAAAACAAATGAATACCAATAATACATAGGTGAACTGTGAAATTCTTTGACCTCAGAAACTGTGAATACCGAAGGGTGATTAGACAAATTCATGGCAGTCAAATCCATCAGGACTACTGAACAAAAAACTGCTGCTACAACTACCAGGCAGTAAAATCCTTAGACTGCAGGTAGAACTGAAGCAATGATAAACCAAGAAAGCTATTATATGGACACTAATCAAGTATTGGGAAAAAATTATTGAGATAATTCAGACTTGGATTCCAAATCTGTTAAGGGTTTGGGGGTTAGGCTCATTATAACTTCAACTGCAATGTTCAGCTCCACATAGTTATTTAAACTTTTGCCTTCAAAAATGTGGAGTGTTGTTCTACTTTGGCTTTGTTTTTCAGAATTTTGATTCAAACTTGTGTCTCATGAATATGACTTCTGGTTTTTTTCAGTCTGCAGAAGCTCATGACTGATCTAATAAAAGTTTTGGAAAAATCTGTCAGAATTCCATCTCCACAAGAGGATGTGAGACTCACTTTCAAACTCTGGGGTGTACAGTGCCATAGCTACACATACTAAAATTACACCAAGTATTTGTTCACATAAACAAATAAGGGGATATTCTTACTGTGTTCTTATGACCTTTTGCTTCAAAGGTAAATGCAAGCTTAATTTCTAGTATTTCTCATCTTTTGCAGAGGCATTCTAAGAGGCTCAGTTTTAAACAAGATTGAACATGTTCACAGCTGAAATCTAAATGGGTTCTGCATCTCTGTTGAAATGTTCTGCTTAAATGTTTGATCCTTAATGCAATCTACACTCTGCCCACAGCAAATGTTCCTCCCAGCTGCTGTTCTTCCCATTAACAGAACGGGGAAGCAGAATTAAGGTACTGCTCTATCCAAACGTGTTGAAGCCAAGAGTTCAGTAGCTGCCATCCAATATGCAGGGGCCTATAATAGATTGGGTAATTGCCTGCCCATATATTCAGAACTCATATTGCATGAAAATAACACTCACTTTGTTAGAAACATTTTCCTGATCATTTAGTCCTAATTTCTAGTCGTTCAAGTAGGGCTTCCTCCTCCTTTCCATTCTGGGAAACTCTCCCCAAAAAGGATAAAAAATTAGGATTTTTTTCATTTTTACCAAGTGTTTAGTCATAAGGGGAAGTCTTGTCTTGGCGTTGAAGTAGAGAAAACAAAAGCCCTAAGATCATGCCAGATTCAGCCCATTCATCCCTGAATTATCATAAGTCAATCATTGCATTTCCATCTGATGCATTTCTAAATTTATATTCCCTCCTGCCATTTGTCTATTTTGTCATTCTCCATTACTTGAACAAGTACTAGTAAAATGGAATCTCTTTCTATTTCCAAACACTGTAAATACAAAAAAAACCCATAACAAAACAAAGCAAACTCTTTCAGATGAAGACAGTGACAAACCAATTTTTCCCTCCAGCTTTTTAGATAGAGTCACGCTGGTACCAAACTATATAATTCTGAATAATTTTCAAGGCAAATATCCCAATTCCTCCTATTCAGTGGTACATGAAGAAACATCTGGAATTCATTCCAGGCACTAGATGAAGCTCTGGTGTAGGAGAGACTATGCAACATGGGTCTGATAAACTTTGTCCTATTCTTTGATTCCTCAGTTTCACTCAGTAGCCTCGCAGCCATTTTACTTCATTCTTGGCCTTGTGTTAGCATAGGAGTTAATTGGCAGCAGGCTGTGCAAAAGCTTTTTGTCTATCAATCAGACTAAGCTGTTCACGGGAACCCCACTGATGACTCTCATCAGCTTGCTTCTTCAATCTAGATGGTGCTGGGGACACAATTCACCTGAAATATTCACATACCAAAAATGGGAATATCGGTGGGTCTTTCCCTCCTCAGATTCTTTCTTTTTCCTTTTGTTTTGTCTTTTCTTGTGGCCATCTGACTACTACACTGACTAATACAGTGTATTAGGCAAGCAGGAATTCATTTGAGTGTATACTAAATTACCCAGTGCAAGCTTGTCATTGCAATTGGTCACATTTCTTCTTTTTCTCTGTTTCAGCAAAGCCTTATCTCTTAGCATTCTGCCACAAGCTTCTTTGAGGTGGGGAGGAAAGGCATGAGAGAACGCTCAATCCATACAAAATGAAAAGTGAAAAGCTAGACACACACAGAAAAGAAAAAACCTCTGAAAGTTAACAGAAGCAATTTCCATAGGCTCTGTAAGTGCCAAGCATCCACTTTTAGTGTCTGGGAGAAATAATCAAGGACACTGCACTTCTGGAAGAGTGTTGCGATATTATAACCACACGCTAAGTTCAGCAAACCAATATCACTACCAGACTCCATCAATACCAATCTCTTTTGTGGGAGTTATTCCTGTCTATAGAAATAATTAAACATTCACAGGCCCCAAGTAAGCATAGGCAATTAGGAGGGATTTGATGGCCCAGTGGCTAGATCTCTCACCAGGGGATATAGGAGAACAAGGTCCAAGATCCTACTCCGGCATCCATTTAATTATTTATATACCCTAATAGACACTATTTATCTACTTTAATAGCACTAACAAGCGATCTCACTTGAAAAAGTCTTGTTCCAAGTACCTATTAGCATCATGGTGAGAGTACTCCACTACGTCGTGAAAAAGATGCTTTTTTATTCTTAAACTGACTCAGAGACAGAAGCTTATTAGCAATTAGCGGTTCTAGTGAGCAGAAGACTGGTGTCCCTTCCCCTTGGGTTTTCTCCCACCAAACAACAGTAATATTATTTATATTTCATTTACTTTCATGAAAGAAGAAAACTGTTGCCTGCCACTGATGTGGCAAAAAAACTGCATCCCAGCTGGCAAGTTGCCTCTGCTCAGTTGATACCTTTTCAGTGATTTCTGGAGTATAGAAGGAAGCCAAGGACTGTTGCAAATGGACTTTGAAGTCACCTGAAAGAGGCTTTGCTTGCGGAGCTGTACAGCAGTGTGGTATCACCTTGTCTCGTCTACATCCAGGCAAAACAACCCCAAGAGGAAACATTCAAGACTTTGAAAGCTCAAGGTCAGGGTGGAGGGACCAAGAGCTCTGCCCCCAGAAATGAGCTTGTGGAGCAGACTTTCTTACAAATCAGCTTAGCTGAGAAACAATTTTTTGAGGATTACTGAGAGAACAGCTAACAGCAGGATAATTTGATTAGAGACATGGAATTAGATGAAGGAGTGGCTTAAAATAAACTGCTTAGATATTTTAAAGCTATGAGTAATAGGAAAGACTGGGAGAGTGCTCTGGATATTTTTTGGTTAGATTTTCAAAGAAAGCATTCAAGAAGATTTGCCAGTGATGGAGGCTGTGTGGAGGAGGAAGTCATGCGAGCACCAGCATAAGGAGCAGGGCAGAGGTAACAGACCCCAAAGGGCTGGTGCAGAAGAGTCTCTCTCATGGGAGAGGGTGCTTGGCAGGGCATGGTTTAGGAACGGCCCTGTACACATGGGATCTTATTCCAGTGTAGACTAGGAAATCTTTTTCTTAGTTTTAATAATGTATTAGGGTTGCTGTTTACCTCAAACAGAAAGTGAACCACTGCAACAGCAAACATTATCATCAGCTCTGGCTGATGGCTTGGGGAGGCAGAAAATCCATATCATGCTCTATGCTTGGGATGGGCTTGCAGCAGTAACAATACACCAATTCATCTGTGTGTTTAGATGCCCTGGGTCTGAATCGGTAATGATCCACAATGCCCTCACCTCTTTCTTGAACTGAATCTAAACCCTTGGAAAAGCTGAGGCTTGGTTCTCAGTCTGGTTTGAAATCAGCTGCCAGGAAGCAAATCCCTGCATGAATTTATCCGTATCAAGCTGCCATGTGCATTAGGAACAACGGGAGAGTGTATTTCCTGTACAATCTTACTCAAGTGAAACAGAACTATTACGCTGATTAGCTTTGACTATTCAGTCAGGTAAGTCTCATTCACCACAAGTCAGGGATACAGAAAAGGTATCTTTTGTCATGTGGCTTTGATCCTTCTTTACAAGTAGAAAAGGTACGGCTAAGTTAGCTTAAGATGATTGAAAAGCCCAGTACAGTACATAGCTGCAACTTGCAAAAATTTTAGTATCTCTCTAATATCCAGTAGCTTTTGCGTGGGCTTTCATTTCACTATTGTGAATGCCACTGTAAACCTGCTAGAGAAGTCAGATAGTGAAGCTATATATGTATCTATCTGCATACATATCAGTGATGGATGTGTCTTTTTGGAATCCAGTTATACCCATATGATTTCCTGGTTTTGTTTATATTATGTTAAGCATAAAGCAAAGTTTGAAGGTGTATTACTCAGTGCATTGTAGCCTAGACTCCCCCTCAGGCCAAATACGGGCAACTAACAAGTTTTTGAGCATATTAGCCTGCAGCCTAACATAGTTTTTGAGCTGCATGAGTTGCATTGTTTGAGCTAACATGAGTGAAAAATGATGCTTTTTAGCCTACCGAGACAGGATCTCTGAGGAAGCAGAAACAGAGTTCAAAATGAAAGAAGCAGCTTATGCTGAGGATTGTTTTTTCTGCCCAGCAAAATAATCAGGCAAAATCCTGAATGGTTGTGGATGTTGTCATAGCTGTGGTATAGGTGTGGTGCAAAAGCTACTTGCTCTTTGCTCTCCCCAGTGGGATTTCTAGTCCTAAACTCAACCATATCCTTATGCAGCCAGTGAAGCACAATGCACTTTGTAGTGCTGCAGTGCAGGAAAGCATGGAAAACTGCTGCTTTGTAGCTGACATGCATAGGACCACCATGGACGGATGGGACTTCAACCGGGCATTCCTTGTCCAGCCACGTCCAGCTCTTTGTTACACAAAGCCAAACTGCTGCACTATCCCAGGACTGCGTCTGAGCCTGTCTGGGCTGATGCTGATCAGGGGATTATAGACCTTTCAACCTCTGCCCACCAGCAGATACACGCTTCCCTACCTGCACTGCTCTGGGGCCTGATTTGCAATGAGCCTGTTGGCTCAGTCCTCACAGAGGAGAGGTGCTGAGCACCTACTGATCCTTTTGACTTCTTGGGATTCAAAACCATTCATCACCACTGGGAATTACACAACATTTGGCAAGCCCTAAAAGAGGAAACACTGAATGGGATATACTTGTCTGTTACATCACTGCTAACAGTTGCGCATAATATCAGGCCAAGCACAGGTTTGCTGTACAATTAGTGACTCAAAACTGCAGCTAGTTTTCGGAAACCCTCCACTGTATAGTTGTCAATTCTCTTCTCCCTCGCTGCACTCAGAATTCATCATCCACAATACAGACAACACTTCCACTTAACATTTCATCTTGAAGAAGGAAGAACGTCACATTTCAAATGCCATGACTAAGAAATTTTATTAGACACTTCAGAGCTGTAACTTCTTGAGGTTACTTCCCATTATGTCTAGAATAATGTGGACAAAAGAATATATTATGAAGTGGCTTCTCTATTATGGTAAATCTGTTCTGTAGGCCTCATTAGGCCTTGGGTATACTGATCGTCATCACAACATCAAGTCTAAATGCTTAAAATATTTTCCGACTATGGACCATTATTCTACAACTGTGCAGACGACAGTGTTTCGTACTCTCAGCTTTCTCTTCTCCCATTCAGACTCCACCTCAACCCCATGAAAATGACAGCATGCGTCTACACAGGAATGAAAGACTGAGAGATACTTTTAAGCATTTTTAATGCAAGATCTTTTTTTTTTTTCTTTCTGGAAAAGAACTGTAATCCTACTGTTCATTACTGTACTTAATTTCCCCCACCCTTGGATCTGTGGAGCATCAGACACCAGATAGCCTGCCAGATTATCTCCTGAAAATCCAGGGAAAACCAACACTTCCTCATGGACAGTTTGGAAATTGTTAAATGCCCCTCTCAGATGTTCAACAGAATAATAATTAAAATAATAATCCTTCCCTCCATCTTTAGCTTCAGAAATAGCCTCATAAGCAATAAGCAGTAAGCATTAAGTCTTTAAGTTATCCTCTCAATAAAACCAATAGTGTAAGTACTGCTCTCTCCCAAGTCACCAGCCTGCCTTTACGTACTGCTTTTTCTCTCTGATCCTCATCCAGTGGGGAAATACTCAGAAGGACTGAGCCAGGTATTGGGAGAACTAGCTCACTGAGGAAGAGATTTAGGTTTTCAAATTAGGAGCAGAAAAGCCTCCAGAAGTTTTGAAGAATTTTTCTATGTACATTTTTGTATGACTATACTTATATTTTTGCCCACTTTCCAATTTTTCTCTTCAACACACCCTACCAACTTGTGGGCTGGATTGCTTTATCTTGCAGCTGGAGCAGATCTGAAGGGCCTAGTGCCTGTAGGCAGAAATAATGGTTGGGTACCCCGGTGCCATATCTGAACCGTACGTTTCATTTCAAGTCCCTCAAGACCTCACATCTCTAACAGTTCCTACAGAGGGTACTTGATGTTCCTGGGGAGCTTCTTAGCCTTCACTAGATGTAGGGCTGTGCTGTGCACTTGGAGGGAAGGGATGCCTATGGCGTAGCTTCTCAATGGTGCTGGGACCAGCAGAACTGGGACCCCCCAGAGCTGCTTGGACCAGCAGAACTATTTTGAATTTTCTGTGTGTGGAACTTGGAAATAAGAAAACCAAAATCTGCTAAGATTAAACTAATCCAAACTCAGAAGGATCATGTTTGATTTATTTAGCAAGACATATATACTTTTAAGTCAGGTCTTTCTATACTAATTTGCCTTCATTAATCTCCAGGAAGGTCACACTATTGCAAGCTTTTCACTGATTTCTTTTTATGGTATAAATCCGAGAGAATGTAGAACAGGACGAAATACATTCAGTAATTAAGGTTCAGCTTTTAGAGACATTTTATGCATATGATTAACTAAATGCAATTAACTATTGAATACATGTAAGTATTTGTAAAAATCAGATGTAGATTTGTAAGATTATGATCTAATTTATGTACTGTAGTACACACACTGTCACTGAAACAACAAATCTCCTTTATGTACTTTCACCAGAGTGCAATGTGACAGAATCTGGGCTGCTCCTCAAAAGAATCAAGAGAGAGTTAGGAATCTCTGGGATGGAGTTAGTTGCCAGAAGGACTGTCTATGCCATATAACATACTGTGCATGCAGGTGATCCCGCTGGTCTTTTCTCCCTTGCTGTGCTGATATCAATGTCTCAATTTGCAGTTTACGTGAAAGATGAGAGTTCACAGATCAAAACCCTCAGATGTCCAGAACCAGACAGTCAGAACTTAAGGTCAAAAGTTAAGCAAAAGACTAAACGTTCGTAAGTACAGGGAGTCCACACACACCAGACGTCCCAGTTCTGAAATACTCTCTTCCTGTTTAGATTGCATAGAAATACAACTTAGTGCAAATTAGCACTTCTCTCAGATAAGATAACACTCCTTTGACAGCAGGGATACTGTGTCAAGAGTTAGATGTTCAGAGTCCAAATGTTCTTCCCAAGAGCTTCCAGGGATTTAAATCTTTCCAAACCTGTTTGGAGAATATAGGTATTTCATTAACCTTTGCTTGTTCTGCTGAAGATAAAATGCAACTCAGAAAGAAGCTGGTTTTATCCTTGATTGAGGATTAGATCATTACCTGGCACATCCCTGAGCTCTGTTACTGCCCAGGTCCATGGGTTTCATCATTGTCTGGGGATCCGTTATGGCTCATTCCTACACCATAACACCACGTTGCACTGATCTCACAAGCATTTGTTAGAGCTGTGGAGCGGACCCTGAAGCAATCCCATGGAGCCTGATAGGTGTGACATACAGAGGAGAAAAAGAGGAAGAACCCAGAGAAATCTGCATCTGTCCTGCCTACCATGTGGGTGGCAGCCATGAGATGGAGCCTAGACCAGCCTCCAAATCATGACACTGGGGAATTTCATGAACCCCAAGAAATTACATGGCTCCTTCTCGTGTGCTTTTCCTCTGCAGCCAAGTGCTTTGTTTAGTATATCTGGGAAACTTTCCTCCAAAATAACCTAATAAAAACTTTGTTGCTTGTTCTTCTACTTCATTAAAGTAGTAGTTATCCACCTCCAAAGTTTTGACCTTGGGGCTTTTTTGGTCCCCACCTTCAGTCTTTTACTGCAATTCCTGCAGCAAAGTTTCAGACACAGAATGGGCTACATTATTCAATTGATGGGCTTCGTCACCCATTTTCCCAAACAGCTTTTACAGTAACTGGTTTTACTTGCATAGTAAAAGCTAAAATAAAAGGTTGCATTTATAGCTCATTGCATCACCAACCACAGCAGCAGGCCCCATTAACAGCCACCCAGCTCAGGGAGAGCTGCAGTCCCGAATGCAAATCAGTTAAATGAGAAGAACTGGCATCTAATGGTAGATAAAATTATTTGACATTGTCGAGGTCACAATTGCCTGTCTGTTTTTGAAAGATACTGCTATCAAATTTGAAAGACGTAAAAGGTCAAGTGTATCATTTTAGGAAGTACAAGGTTAAGGGGAGAACAAGAGAAGGTGATTTAGCTGCATGCTCCTTAGGGTATGATTTTCATAGATTATTCTTCCATTAACTCACAGAACAGATGAGAAAGAACAATACCTGTTTTTTTTCCCCTTAAACCTGTCTCTCTCTACTGCATAGACTCCACAAGCTATATTCCAGCTTCAAGTAAAGGAACCTGGCATGCTTCTGGTGGGACCAGAATTTTATAGACCTCTGTGGTGATGGGGAGCAAAGTTTAGAGATTTCTCACTAGGAATGAGTCAGCTGTGGAAATGTTTTTTTCCTAGACACCTGGAGTTTGGTTTGAACCATCAGACAACAATGCCAATGTCATATTTCAAGTGCAGAACAGCAGCTAATCTCTTATCAGGGAATTATAGCAGTTGCTAAAACAGGCAGCCACCAAGTAAGACTAGAGTGCTTCTCACAAGTAGGGAACCACAAAATTATTCTTTTACATGTTCCACTTTTCAGTGTAAAATGGGAGGCTGAAAATCTGTCTATAGATATATTTCCTTTGAATAAGATAAAAATTTAAGCTGCTTTTCAGTGAGTGTCACACAATATACTTTCCGAGACAGAGTTTTGTCTGTGTTCTTTCCTTTTTTAGGTATTAAGATTCAAAATCATCCATGCAGTTCATGTTTGCTCTATTTTGGGGGAAAATAAGGCATGGACAACAGAACAGTAGCTGTACCTGTGGATAAATTAGGCCGTGGGGAAAACAGGTTGTTCCTTTTTCAGAGATGCCTTGTGATAGGGACAGTCTGATTAGCTGATTTTCATTCCTATCTGTAGCAACATGACTTACTTTTAAACATTTTTCCTCTAACTTTGAGTTTGCTAGCATGTTTTAGAGCTATCAGGCTGGATCTCTGCTGACACACTGATTGCTGAAGACGGAGACTGCTGGACTGCCTCAGCACTGTCCATTAGGTTTAGGCTGTTGGGGGATCAGCTAGCTTCTAGCAAATCTGTGAGGCCAGACCTAGTCTTCAATGGCATCTTGAATCCATTCCCACTAGTGGTGGAGCTCTGATCTTTTAACATGGTGGCTGTTCTCAGGACAATGCTGATCACGGAGCCTGTGTTGATGTGTTTGAGATGTGTTGTGTGCTCACAGCTGGGTGGGAACAAGCTGTCAGAGCACATTAGGCGCGATAAGCAGCAGGACATAGTTTAGACACTTTCAAAAGACCCTGCCCCAAAGCATGTGGCCCTTCTGTTTCACTAGCATCCTTCAATCCAATCAGCTAAGCAAAACATAAAATTAAAAAAAGCACATACAAATGCAATTAAAACAGGTAGAAGAAAACCAATTAAAATAATCTATGCAGAAACCAGAAAGTAAACAGAGTTTTACCCACAGAAGAAGAAAGTATCTGAGTTCTGCAACATTTTATTATTGCCATTGATTTTACGTGATACGCTTTCAGCTACTCTGTTAATGGATGGCTACAGAAAATCCCAAAACGAAGAGTTCTAGATGTATCTCTCAGTGAAGGAATTGCTTTGTCCTGAACTCTTGCATTGTTTATCCACATCACAGAACTCCAGAGTGTGAAATTACTAAACCTGTAGATATCTGTAGTCCAATAAAATGGGCACAGCTTCTCTTAAGAGCATTGCCTTGAACTAGAATGTTTCACCATAAAGTGCACTAAGGACTTGTGATGGCAGCTCTTTCCTTTTCCTTCAAAAAATCCAGAGACTTCTTTACATAACAAATACTTCAGAGTCACTCTAGTAAAGCAATCTGCTATGTATTGGCTTCTATTTTTCTATTACAATAACCAAAACAGCTACATGAGGCAAAAGAAAAAATTGCTCTGGCTTTGTCTTGTTCAAAACAGATACAAAAAAATTGCTATGAAAATCACCCCTCAATGGCTGATAAAAATAGAACTGCAATTTATGTTCCCAAATACTACCTTTATCTTAAGGCTCTTAAGGAGCATTTTCAGTAATAATGGCTGATTTAGATGGATTCCCAGGGTGCTGGATCATTGCCGATGACATTAATGGTTTAAGGCTCCCTGAATTTTGATTGATTGCTGTAATCTGCAGAAACTATTTCAGGACATAGATTTATTATTATTAAGCCTATAAAATGGTGTCAGGGTCAAAGCAAGCTGATGATTTGTGTTGTGATGCAAACATAACACAGGAGAAGATGAAATCTTTTAATAAATGTGAAATTCAGGAGAGAACAGTGTTTCATCTTCTTTGAAGAATCTGTGGCCAACCAGTACAGATTACAGCAGCAGGGAGGGTGTATTTAGGCTAAGATTGCACTGCAAAAAATAATAACTTTCAACAGCTTGCTGAGTCCGTTGAGGGTTATTCTACCCAGTGATTGAGATCTTTCAAGATATTTCACTAAGCTAAACCATGCTTACCTTCCCTTCCTCATTCTTTATCAACATAATCTGATTTGATATTCTTGATTTCATGAAACATTGTGGACCTAAATCCATCTAATAGTATGCAGAATTTCAAAAATGTTTTTCTTGGTGAATTTTTTCCCCCATAGGATTCCTAGCTAAAGAAGAGGGAGACTCTGACTCCATCAGAATAATGGGAGAGGCTGTAACTGAATCTGGACATCACTGGATTTTTTCCTAGCTTCATGTGTGCTCAGAAGCGGAATCAGAGCAGCTGGTTTCTTGTACAAAGGAGAAACAGGATTATAGTCAAGTAATTCACAGCATTGCATGGAAGAGATGCAAAAATATCCTTGTTTGCTTTTCCCCTTGTGACTGGATGAAAAAAAAGCTGTCAGATCCAGGACTAGTAATACAGCCAAGAAGAATGGGAGAAAGACACACTCTTAAAAATGAAGAATCACATGGATGTTTTGCCTTATCCCAGCCTGCATGCTGATGGGTTAATAGGTTATTTATGCAACTGAATACCTTCAGGTTTATTTTCTGCAGTTGGCAGGACATCTACTGAAGCACTGAGAGGTGCACAAAATCTGATAATTCATTTATTCTGGTGGTTCTGATCAATTAATGACTTGGATAAGAGACTACCAGTAAGCTCCAAAACCCATGATGCTTATTTCAGGCTGGCACAGTTTAACTTTCTTGTGTCCTACTACGTCCAAAACCATTGCCATCTCACTATAACTTACTATATTATTGCACAGTCCACCGCGATCAACAAGATGCAAAACCAGAAGGAAAAAGCCATCTTGGTCCCTATAAACTTACAAAAGTAACTTAGAAAGAAGTAAAGAAATATGATACAGGAGAAGTAAGTAAAGTACTTGGGCTTTCCAGTGGTCATACTGTTCCACAGTAGATTGTGCTTTTATGTAAGTATTTGTAACTGCTATGTTTTATGTCTTAGACAGTGTTCACTGGAGTTGAGGCAGGCTAGTGGAAGAGTAAGAGAGGACAGAAACAGGCAAGGCAAGGAGCACAAAGGCTGCTGCAATAGGATATAGATGTGACCAAAAGCCAGTGCCTGCACAGCATGTAAGCAGCCTTCTAGAATATAAGCAGTGCCAGCACACAGGGTTTAGTAAGTGGTCATGTCAGGAGGCCCCCAAGACTTCTCCTGTTCCTGGGAATGTGGCTGCTGAGCAAGAAGCGCTGGAAGATTAAACTGTGTTTGATAATGGGGGTCACAGAGGTGGAGCGGAGAGAGGAAAGGAAGGGAACTCGTGTCTGGGTGGGACTTCGAGGAACCTTTTGCACCAGTTCCCTCAGTTCAGATGTCACAAGAAATGGGAACCTGTCAAAAATGGCTATAAGTACTGTCAACCCCTGATGACCCCAAAAATACTATACAAAACTGATGGATTCTGAGAAAAAATAGTTTGATGAATATGTAAACTTTTGAAACGCTATTTGAAGTGATAAAGTTCTTCCAGAGTAAAATGTTTCCCAGCTTTCTTGGTTAGTCTAGTATCTGTTGCATCACCTGTAGGAATCTATTTAGAAGGTGCCTTTCATGCCCTGAAAGCACTCAAAATTAACTGCTCCGCCCAAAGTCAATGAAGACTTCAGTTGGGCCAAGTCCTATATACACGGTGCTGAATTCCTTCAATTTTCTGTAGTATCACTGGAGTCAGGCTGGAGCCCCTGGCAGGATAATGCTCCAGAGTACCTGAAGATCACAAGCGGTCCGTCTGTGGGAGTTCAGTCCTGCATCTTTGGCCATTGTTGGGAGTCCTGCCCATGAAATCTTCTATAGAGTGGAGAAGTATCGCTACTGGAATGCTCTTTAGTGAGAATGTTCCCAGAAAATGCTGTCAGTCCTATAACCACTGCTGAAAATACGTGGACAGGATTTGCTAGCAATCTAGGGTTGGAGAGCTGAGGGAACAGCTCTGATTCCTTTTGCAGAGAGTCTGAGCAAGACTTTGGAGAAGCTTCCTCAGTGACAACAAGCAATGTGTCCACATTCTTCTTCAAAACAAGCAAGCTTCATAACCCATGTAGATGATAATGCAAAATACTTCTGTAATTAGAGTTAATGAGAAGGAATAAACACTCTGGGTCAAAACTAAACAGTGCATAATATAAGCAGTTGGTGGTTTTGCCCTTTTCTCACTTGCTTCATGATTTCCAAACGTCTCTTGAAGTTTCTCTGTGTGCCCAAGCTCTGTAGTATTCTTTGGTGGACTTTTGGGCAATGGGAGGAAAGGAACAAAGGCCTTGGTGTGTATTGGCTGAAGGACAACTGAGGAGTTGGTCATTTAAAGCTGAGTCCTGTGTCAGCCAATCTTTCCAAAACTGGGATGTCAATTTTGGGGCCATGCTATGGGCTGGTCAGTTGGACACAACAATGCCACAGGGACTGAGGACGCAGATGTGGACACAACAATGGCCGAGGGACTCAGGACACAGGCACGCATCAACACACCAGAAAACACCTGAAGTCAGTTGGGAGCTGGGTGTAATCAGCTCACAGGACGCGTACAGTCACCAGCCAGCTAGGTGGACAGCGCTAATTTAAAAATTACTTGCAGACCAAGATAAAGCTGCTAAGTAGGGAGGAGCTGATCCAAGGTATCACTAGCATGAGGCTGAGGCTACGCAGACTTTTGCCTGGATCTTTTATAAGTTGTTTTCAACAGGAAAAAGGAAAGGGGCAGAAAATGGGAGGCAAGTCTGAAAAACACAGTAAAAATTCCAGTGAAACTAGAGTGTAAAAAGGTAAATAAATTGATAAAACAGTTTTTCTGTGAAGACATTTGAAAATAATTATTTCTGCTTATTCAAGTGGTAGAGTGTGAGGACTAGAAATCTTACCAAATGGTCAGATTGATTTTTGGCCTGATTTTCTAAGGCAATGAAAACTATGTTGTTGATCTGCTGCCTCTCCAATATCTTTTGAATAGGTTGGCTGATTTCTGCTATGTTCAGGACAGAGAGATGGACTTGAGCTGATTCTATGTTTGGTGTTTTTTCAGGAAAGACCCTTGTTATACTGGGAGTGGTCTTCACTCTTTCTTTAAACCAGAAAAAAAATATACACAGTAAGGGTGTGTGATTTTCTAGTTATGTATGTGTAGAGTTATATATAAAACCTATATAACTTTAATCTGTCTATGCAACTGCAACCTACATTTATAATCACAACTATATAACTGTACAACTACATATATAAATACATACCCATACATGTTTGCCTTTTTTGTATAAACTCAAATATTAGCCTGATATATGCTCTGACCTGATAAATGCTAAAACATTTCCAGAGGCTCCAGGTAGCTGCAGGACTGGCTGGAACTTTCTAGAAGCTTGTTTCTTCTTTTTCTTTGCTCTTAGGTGCTATGCTGAGGCTGTGCAGACCTTACCGATGTTTTTCACTCACTGCCTTCCTTTGTAACATGTTATAGGGCCATAATAATTTCTGCATCTGAACAAGCAAAACATTAGCTAATTAAATCCCCCCCACTTGGCTGTTCGTTCACCCCTCTGCATTACAGCCAGAAGAAGGGATCTACTTATGGCCGCAAATGAACTTGGTAGCAGAGCATTGAACAGATGCCAGATCTTTTGAGTCACAACCCAACTAAATAGCTATTTTGGCAATTTAGCTCAATGCAAAAACCGTTCGGCATTGCTGATAAGATTCCTGAAGAATGTTTGGAAGCAAAAGGTAATATTTGCAAAATTGAAGTGCATTTCCAAGGTTACATTCCTAACCTCATGAGCAGGAAAGGCAAAGCAAGAAGTCTGCGGTTAAAACTCTTTAAGGAGATGGATGGCCCCACACCTGTATTCTTCCTAGTGTCTGATAGCTGTGATCTCCAAGCTGGGCATACCCGGGGCATCCCTGGTGCCATTTCCCAGCACTACCACCCACACTGCACCACAGCAATCTTGTGGCACTGCAGTGTGGAGGAGTTAGAACTGAGCTCCTCTGGGTGACAGAGACACAACTCTAAAAGCAGCTCCTGAAATCCAGGGATGAGCAGGATTGCCTCTGTAAGTGGGTGACTCCCTCCTCAAAAGACCCGACGGATTTCCGGTAAACAAGCCACGCGGCTTCCAAAAGAGAATCAACCAAAAATATCTTTAGATTTACTATACCTCACTCCACTGCATGCCTTCTTTGCCATTTGGTGTATTAATTTCAGGTCACAGAAGAAAGTCAGAGCTTAGATTTGAGAATCTTCTAAGAAAGGGACATGTCCCTGGCTCCCAAAACCATGCGTAAGACACTCATGGGGTGACCTAGTGGGCCAAGAGCAGCCTTACTCTGGGGCACAGGACTCACTGCAGGACATCCCTTCCCTGCAGGACTGTCTCTGAGCTGTGCACAGCAAAGAAGTCCACTTTCCAGGTTGTGAAGTCTCCTTCTCTGGAGATATTCAAAACCTGCCGGGACGCAGACCTCTGCAGCCTGCTCTAGGTGACCCTGCTCTGGCAGGGTGGTTGGACTAGATGATCTCCAGAGGTCCCTTCCAACCCCTACCGTTCTGTAATTCTGTGATTCCCCTAAAACAGAGCAGAAGCATCACTGTCCAGATCTGAAGGCAAGCATTGTGTCTGTGCATTAAGCAAGATGAAGGGGGAAGTGAGCTCCTAAGGATGGACATCAGCCTTCCTCCCTGAGGTGCCTGCCCCCCTGCACCTTCCTCCTAAGGCAGCTGGGGGACAAGTGACCTGGAAAGAACCACTGATCTATGAAACAAAGAAGTGTTTAACAGGAAGATGGGCATAGAGCAAGGAGTGCGGAGGCTGGGAAGCAGAGGAGCTATCATCAGTCACCCACCCTCATCTCTCATATGTGAAGAATCTTTGGTATCAGACCCAAAATATTCTGATAAGCAAATTAAAAATCCTATCACTGTTGAAGATGCGACCTACATAGTGAAGGAGCCATTCTATGTGGGCTACAGGAGCAAAGGAAGCACATCTGGAGCAGAGCTGTGATGATGGAGGGAGGACTAACATGACCTATGCAGGCTGCAAGGCCATGTGGAGAGCCTCCAGCACAATCTGGATCTTAAGAGGTGTTTCTGGGCGAGTTGTGTCCTCACAGAGGTACAGGCAAGTCTAGCAGGCCCAGGGCAGATGATCATGGTGATCAGACCAAGAGCAGAACTTTGTCCTCCCTCTCTCAGAAGCAAACTGCTCTCGGTGCCCTGACTTACAGGCAAATGGTCTGTCAGACTTGCTGTGAACTCACTTTACTGAAAAGTTAGATGGGCCAGAAAGCAAAGCTTTCCCAAACAGTTCAAAGAGGAGCTGAATTTTAATGCTGACCTTTTTTTTTCCGACCAAGCTTTCCCTGAGTCTTTCCTAGCACGAGAAAGGTAGGGCTCTCCCAGGACAGCAATTCTCTTTCCATGCAATATCTGAAGATAAATAAATTAGCCAGTGAGTAAGGCAGTTCCTGCTTTCCTTTGCTGGAGTGGAAGGACACCATCACTTAACAGCCCTCCACAGTTCAGATCAACCTTGCCAAAATATTTTAGCTCTATGGATAAAGGTACATCTGCGTTACTTGGTCTAAACTCAGCCTCTTCCGAGTAAAGTTCAAGGAGAATTGAACTGGCTCTATTCATGTCAAAATGAGGTACCAACTTTTTAATTGCACATGTAAACAATTAACAAGGTTTCTAATAAAGGTTCAGTGCGAGTCATGTGGTTGTTTCAGAGTCACATCTGAATTATTTCTTTGTGTAATGTAATCTGTGTCGAGTGCCCTTGGGCAGGAAGCCATTGTAAGCAAGTTGACTAGTTTACCTTGTTCCTTTATCAAAATGCCTTACCTAAGTAACCAGTTCTGCATTTACCTGCGAGATCTGTGAAGAAATACAGAATGGGCTACAAGAATAAACAGACCTGCTAATCATCCAGGTGGAATGAATAATTCACGGTTAATAACTTACCCAATTAAGTCAGCCTATTTGTCTGCTTCCAGAATATCCATAAGCAGGCCACAATTCCTTCTCATTTACTCTTTATTTGCATTTTCCCAGTTGTTGCAAGACTGATTATACTCTATGACCTGCTCACTCCTCCTCCTCCTGCCAGCAGGACTCCTTTAAATGGCTCTTCTTTCCCTGAGAGTCTCTCTCCCTCTCTTGTCCGCAGCAGCTCCCCTTTGCACATTGAAATCCCACAGTCTCCTTTTCTGAGCTCCTTCTGGTATTTTAACAAGAGCCTTCAGTATCTGGCTGCTACTGGCCTCAGGGTACTTTTTCCCTATTTTCTAACTGAACAGTCCGTAGTGAGGGCAGAGGAGGGTCTGAAGTAGCTCTGAAGCAGCTGTAACGAACAGTTACAGCATCTTATAAAATTTTTGTTTAATGCCACACAGGCTTTTTGCTCAAAGAGTCTTTCCTGAGAGCGCGCTCTGTTTAACTGGGTAAAGTCCTGACAGTCAGCATCCTCCTTTTCCTTCTCTGTAAGACCGGATGCTTTCCTGGAGGATACACCTCATTTAGGAGAGTGTCATTGGAAGTTTCCTGACTGATTTATCCTCCAAAATGACGCCCACACGCAAATTTCTGAGCCCAGACAGACCTCTGCAACAGTCAATCCATGCAGAAGTGTCCCCTCATGCACATGCAGGACCACCTCCATGCCAGATGACAGCAGAAAGCTCCGGAAAACTTTTCCTTCCTTTTTTCCAAATGTCAGTTTGATCCATTTAAAGTATTCCAGCTGTATATTACAGATTGCTCTGGAATTTTCTGTCATCACTTCTGTCAGTGACATAAAATAAACAAGTGTGTGTGAACCCATCGTCGCCACTTTGTCTCATCTCTCTGCCAAAGAAAGGAGGAAGTTGGGAGCCTTCTGCTCCAGGAACCTACATTCCAAGCCTGCTGCTTCCCATGGACTTGTTAATGCACATACAAATTTTCATTGAAGGCGAGTCAAACAAATACCTACAGGAAAAATGTTGCTGTGTTCCCACTAAGCTGTGGTACTGTCCAGAATGAATAATGTCGTTCATTACAATGCTTGTATCACCCCAGAAAGCAAAGAGAACCGTATGGCAGCTGGCATATGAAATCAGCGCTACGTGCTTGGCTTAGCAGAAACAGAGAAGTGCACAGGTAATGCAAAGGTGGATGGATAGACAAATAGACAGACAGACTTATTTTTGATGCATCTGAGACTTATTTTAAGACTTTGGTGTTCGTATGTACCTGTTCTAATACATTTGCTCCATAGGATTACAAGGCAAAGTTTGGTGCAACCGGCAATCGAGCTGAAAAGACCTATCAATTGATGCAATAAAATTTATTGTGATATGCACACTAACAAAGAAGAGATCTGACTAGCTGGTGAAGATTTGTACTGGGGAGAGATCCACCTTCGGATGTCTATCAGATTTTAAATTTCCCCGCCTAAAATGCACCCAACCTGAAACTGCACTCTGTTAGTGAGAACTATTACATACTCTTGTGTAACTGCCCTCTGTCCTATTCTACTACATTTTTTTTTTCTGCTCTGTTTCCATGGAAATGGGAGTGAGAAGGTCAGACATATGGTATAGGCAATTGTTTTAAAGGTGCTTGAAAGGCTTTGCTATTCCGTGATCTCATTTTTTCTGAGAATGGAAGTGGGAATGAAAGCCAGACAATCACTTTTTGTTATTTTTGGTGGTTTTTAATTTGAATCTGTAATCCCAGGAAGCCATTTTACTTCCTTCTACACCTAGGAAGAAGATCGTTCTTGGGGGAAAGTGATGTGGTAGGCAGCCCTAGAGTCTATTCCTGAATACGTTATCATGGTCCTGTCATGTCACATGCTATGTGACACTGCTATGCAGTGCCTAAAAGGCCCAGTATGAAACAAGGACTCTGTACGTACCTGGGAAGGGAGCTTCAAGTCTAAAAAGTCTATTTACCCATTATGAAATGGGAGTGCTGTTTACCTCGGGGATGTTTTGAGACTAACTACAGTTACATTTGGAAAGCACTTTGAGATCCACCTCTGGAAATGGCTCTAGATAGAAAGCATTTGCCTTGTTGCTACTACCAAGCGGAAGTAAGATAAAGGTATTAGACTGCTCTCTTTTGATAATTTTCTCCTATTTTATTGTCACGCTGCTAGCTTCCATTTCCATGGAAACAGGGCTAGAGAGGCAGTTTGTAGCGATGTGCAAGCTATAGTTGGGAATGACACACGTAGATTTTAGCTGCTGGATGTCAGCTTGATAGCTATAAAAATGAAGGCACAATACAAGAGGAATGACAAGAGGGAAAAGGATGGACAAAGGGAAGGAGACCCAGAGATTTCAAAGCCGATGGGTACTCCTCCTTCCTGGTAAAAGTAATGCACATTTTGTGTTTTCCCTCTGCATTATTACCTTCAATTTCCAGGCCTGTTCTTGGACCTGGCCTCCTTTCTATTATTTCTGTTATAATTAGGTAGTATTTTGTTGCCATGGTGCCTGAAGGCCCCAGAAAACCTGAGGCCCTCCTGTGCTAGAACCATGCAAACCTGGAGCAAGAAACATTTCCACAGTGGGAAGGAGAAACAAGCACAGGAAAGGTAAAATGATTTGGCTCTCGTCACACACACAGGCTGGTGACAGAGCCAAAAGTGGTCTCTACCCAGAGCTCATTGCACAGCTCCTTTCCACTTGCTTGCTGCGGCAGTGCTGAGGGAGACATGCCTTTGCCACCTCTCTCCAATGCTTTCTATGCTCCTCCTGAACCTGGGATTTCCTTCCAGAAACTGTGTCTCCTGCCTACATACTCATTTCAAGTTGCTCTTCTAAACCCCTTGCCTACAGTAGTCTACAGAGCACTTCTTCATTAGCTCTTTTACCTGTACTACTGCGTTCCCCCCCCCCAGCACTGCTCAGACAGAGCACTGTCTCTGCTAAGGCCGGTGTGAAAGAGCCATCTTTCCCTCTTCCCAGTGTACGCTAAACCCTCGCCTGTCTGCCCAAGCCACCTGTAGTCCAGAGAGAAGTTTCACCTGTGAATTTATTTTTCTTTGGAAGCTCCTGATCGAGCCATTCCTTCTCTTAAAAGGAGTGAGGCATTGTAATAGCAGGGCAATTCTCTAATTCCCATCTCATATAGTTATGATTATTTGAATTGCTCAGCCTGATAACACTCAGGCTGCTCCACCTTTCCACTGAATTCTGTCATCAGTCACCCTCTGTCTTTGCTATCAAAGAGGTTGCCTGGGTTTTCTTCTTTGCTGTCAAGTACCCTGGTTAGGGTCCAAAAGTCTCCTAAGGACACCACTAATTCTGAATGGAAATTCATGACGGAATTATTACATTTTAATTACTTAATTTAAAATAAGGTCTTTTGTCTAAAATACATGATATTGAATGAACAAATCTTTTATAGTTCACAAGGCAACAGGCACGTCACCTTACTGGCAGAGACTGATTATTGGGGAAGGTATTCGGCACTGGTTACGCTGGGTCGCTGAGATAAATGACCTTTAACTCGCCCGCATTGCAGGAAGCAAAGTGCTGTTGCAGGGAGAGAGGACACAGGACAAACAGCCCAAAAGCAGGTCTCCTAAAGGAGGGCCGAACTAATCTTTCTGATGATGTGGGAACGGACTACATTTGGGCCAAGTAGAAGGGAAGAATTGTGTTTTGGAGACTTCAGTGCATATGCTAAAGGCTTAGTCAGGCTCAAGAGAGATGAGCTATGAATTATTGCATTACCACAGCTGACTAGAGCCTCTGCTACAAAAGCACAGGAACAGTAGGATGAGGGGCATTACTGTGAAAGCCACTCTTTAATAAAAGGTGTATTAAAGCCTGAGTTTATGAGGAGAAACACAAACTCGTTAACTGCAATCGGTGTGCTTGTTCAGCTTTTCTGTTTGGATACTCTCAAACCTAAGTAAGATCCAAATCTCATTTATGATGTGTGTGTGTGTCCCCGCTCTTTATTTTTTCATTGAACTCTCAGGGGCTATACATGACTCTTTTCAGTCTAAGAATGGGAAGACTGAAGCACCGTAAGTATCCAGCTAAACCCAAAAAGCTTGTTGTTCTGTAACTACTTGAACCAGTAGGTAACCAGCTTTCCTATGGGTGCTCAGGAAGGATTGGTATTCATATTGTTGGAGCAGGCAGTATAAAATCTCCTAACAGCAGATAAGCTAAGAACCTCACACATCAATGCATCACACTAAAGAATTAATTTGCTTTATCGCAAAACAATTCTAGTGTGTTAGATTTTTCCTTTTATTTTGTTTGGTTATTTATTTAGTGCACCAGGGCTCTTTTAATCATTTGCTGTTCTTCTTTATATACTTTCCGATAAGAAGAGAACCACAGAAACATTTAGGGCATTTTTTACTACAGGGAGAAGGAATGAAGGGATGTAAATTCATTTTATGATATAGCGCTATTCCCTTTGTACCTTAAAACTCAACAGAGTAACACATCTTTTCTTTTTGTTAACCTCTTCTTCCATCTTCAGCCTACCACAAACCCCTTTGTGGCTTCACAGCTGAAGTGTGCCCTGTGGGAATGTTGCCCCCTCCTTGGAGCACCTAAAAGCTGAGAAGGAATTACAGATAAATACTGCTATCGTTGAAGTGCAAGCTGTCCCAAAATCATTCCTGTAGAAAAAATCAGGTTTAAACATGAAAAAGGAAAATAAAACAGAAGGCATGGAAAAGATTATCAGATTCGGACATCCTCCAAATGTTCCCCAAATGGATTTGTCAAAGGCAGGGAAATGTCTCTGTTCTGCCTTTGCAGCAGCTAAATTCCGTCCCACACTCCAGACTGTCCTAACCTCTACATCCACTTGTCAGCCCTCAGTGCTCCCCAGTCTCTCCAGAAATCAACTTTGCACGATGTCAGGGACTGGCAGACACATGCGTCAGGCATCCCTGGCACTGCAGAAGCCCTTCCCATGCTGGAGCAACCACACCGAAAGCACATGAGAGGATATGTTTCCCCTTCTTCCAGATTTCAGCACATTGACAGAGCCAGGCATCAGAGAAGTGCTGAAAGAAATCAGAGTCACCACATGTAAGTCAAACCCATTCCAGCCATAGCTGACGAAAAATACCTACGAACACCATTACTGACAGAGTTTGTCAACACCACCATGAAGAAAGTGGCTCACTGGTTCTCCGGAACCAGAGCTTGGCATCTACTGGGAACACTTTTTGGACCTGACTGGTCCTATAAATTATGCTTGGCTCCAAAGCACTTCTGAGTAATGGGATTATAAAGTAACCAGAGAAATATTCTCTTTTAAATCTTTTGACCACCAGGCAAGCTCCTGAGACTAACTCATGGTATTGCAACAAGTTTGGTAGCAGTTACAGGTTAGCATCTACCTATAGTCTAGAAAAAAACATCTGTGCTTTCTCGTGGGATTTGATACTTATCTTAGTTCAGAAACTGTTCAAGGGGTTGAAGAAGAAACTCTTGAAAGAAATTAGTTCTGATTAGCACCAAAATAATGGGAAGGAGGTGAACTCTGAGCAAAGACCAAATGGAAGTAATAAAAAATAACTGAGTAACAAACACCGTAGAAGAGCAAACAACTTCATGACGTGCCTCTACATCAAAGGAGTTTGCTCCTGCCGCATCAAATAGATTACAATTCAGCAGGGTGTTTGGTTCCTCCAGACTGCTTCGCCTGAGCTGAAGACTGAGCATTAGATGAGCATTAGATTCAGCCAAAGAGCTGTGAGTGCTGAGTGCTTAGCTTCTAATGGCAACCTTGAAATGCATTTAACACCCCACATCTGGAAGCAGGCGAACAGAAACAATCCTACAGCAGTGTACAAGAGACTTTTATTCCACTTGTGCCGACTGTTCTTCACAGTCTCACCGTGCAGCGGATGTGCCGCAGGGTGGCGAAGCAAAAGGTTCAGGGAAATGTAGATGACTTAATGATTTTGTGTATGCCTGATGTAGATGACTTCATTCCCCAAAATAACTGAACCCAGCAGAAAATTTTAGCAAGCAAAGAAGGCTCCTGAATACAGTGATTACAAGACAAATGGCATTACATTTGACAGATATTTCTTTTGTGCTTCCGTAAAAATCTTTTCCCTTATAGTCCCAAGAATTTCCACAGAAGAACCTACAGGAAGTTGAAAGAGGGAAGAAAACCCTTCCTCCAGGAAAGTTACACTTTTTTGGGATGATTTTCCACCAATTATTCCAATGGTACAAAGATATAGCATTACACTCCCTTTACTAGCTTGGGACCTTCACCAAGTTTCTTTTTCTCACACTGCAGAAATCACCAGGGCTCATATGTGCACTTGTGAATAAAAGGCATTATTTGCAATCCAGCCATGTCCAGATGTTTTCCTTCTCAGCACGCTCAATGAGACATGAAAGCAAAATACGAAGAGTGTGTCCCAGAAATGGAAAGGCCATTGCTGTTACTTCACGTGCCAGTGGATCCTCAGACTACGACCTTTCATAGCCAAACTAGCCTTGATGACTCTTGTTAGGGCCTTTTCTGCAGGGTAAGTCTATCTTCTGGGCAGGTTATACACCCTGGGAATGAACGTCCCCTCTTTGTGGTGGAAGGAGGAGAAACAGTGATCCTCTCGTCATCCTCTCTTTCCTTGCCTACTCCTGATCTGAACAGCTAACTGTGCAGAGAGATTTCCACAGCATCCAGGGAGCAGTCAGGCATAGTTATAGCCATGGAGCCAGAAAAAGCTGCTTGCAGCTCCCCAGATTGTAATGCGGGTCCATGATCTGCTCCCACTGAGTACAAGATAACTGTTCTAATTTTGTTCTCTTAGGAGTCCAGGGGAGCTGCTATGAGTTTCAAAGACTGGAGTTTCTGAACCCAAAATGGCGCTGCTCTCTCTCTCTTCGAACTAATAGAGAAGGGGAAGAAAAACAAGCATGGGAAAGAAAGAGAAACCCTAAAGACCAAATAAAAGGCAGGTGGTTAGCTCACAAGGCCCAAAGCCATCTTTCTTTGCTGTGAAAATTAGGTGTCTATCACCACCCAGATATGAGGAACTTAGCACAGTTCTGGCCAGCTCATCCGAGGAAAACACCAGTGTCCCTGCAGCATTCCCTGTCTCCTCTCTGACTGGGAGGCGATGCTTTCCTCCAGAAAGTGCTCTGGTTCCCTGGTGCTGTTCCATATGCTGATACCTCCCTGAAGGCTGGACTGCCTCTGTTGCCTCCGTAGCCCCCTTCACCCAACATGCTCTCTCCTAATGCTTACAGTGCTGCTGGCAACAGACTTCTTAGAAAAAAGTTGGATCCGGGAAATGATAGGAAACGTTGGCCCAGAAAATAACCAGGAGCCTACTATGAATCCCTCACCATTCTGGGTTTGAATCATTCCAGCTTTCTGTCACACACACATCTCTTTTTAATTGAATGAATTATCTGAAATGTTTCCTACAGCAGATTTCCTAGTTTAAATATTTTAAAATTGATCAAACTTCTTTCTACTTGAAGAACTGGATCCCTGCATTATTAAAAACTTTCCTTGCTCTACTCATTTCTCTTTATTTCCTTATTTAGGTCATGGGTTTGGGATTTTTTTCTTTACTTCCCCTCACCTTCTTTGCTTTAAATTTGACTCAAATTGAGCACTTAGGGAAAGAAAGATGATACCATATTCTGTGCAGTCTGTCTCAAAGTTTATCGAAGAACTTGGTTAGTCAAATCTTGGTCTCTGTCAGGAGTTAGCACACTATTGTGTTGACTTACGGCAGGTTCTGGAAACACATATACAGGGAGTAAGATTTGACCATTGCCTTTATTTTCTAAGATCCCTTAGAAAACCATTTGTGTAAAATAGCAAATCTATCTACAGAGCTTGTGGGAGAAGTCCTTAGAGTAAGAAGAGGGAGAAAAATGGCATGGTTTCAGAAAGGCATAGAGGATTGCAGTGATAATGCCAGCACCAAGAAGAACGGAGGCCGGAACAATCATTTCATAATGATGGTTCACATTTTATTAACCTCTTAAAATGGTATCCTTAATGGTTACAAACACCATGAACAATGGCCTTACAGTCTTCCATTGGTGGAACAATTGCGACCTACTATTGAAAAAGCTGCCTGTTTTTTTCATCCCAAGGAACTGCCATCTGATGGTTCGAGCCAGGAAGATGAATCAGATATTCCTGCTGTCTGTTTCTGACTTTGCGTGACTGAGGGAAAAATCATTCAACCTCTCTGTGATGCAATTTCCTCATCCGTGGAAACAGGAGAATTCCTGTTCACGTGGAGAGACACTGCGGATGCAAGTTTTGCGAAGTGCATTGTAAGCAGCAGGACGGGGAGCTGCATTGCATGAATGTGAAGATTCTTTCTGTACAACTGCTAGTACCTTACCACTAACCAGCCACATTTGCCAAGTCCTCAAGTCTATTACCCCAAACCTTGGTGTCCATAAACCCATTCCATAGGCTGACAAGGATGGGGCATGCATCTGGAGCTAGTAGAGACAAACTTACCTTCAATTGCACGTCCCAGATCTGTCTTTTTAGGTCTCTTGCTGGCTCTTTTCACTTGGGGACTTTGTCTTAGGAGAGGGTAAAATGTTCATTTCCTTTGGGTTGTGTATGCTGTAACCAAGAAGGGCACACTGACTTCCAAATCCCACCTTTCAGCAGCAGAAATGTAAATATGTGTGGCTCACACTTTCAGAAATGGCTACAGAGTTAAAAGCTGGGGCTGGGTGGTAGGAGTTTATTTTTGTCACAGGCAATTATATTTGCAGTTGTGCACGGTCATGAAGATAAATCAGAGTTTATGCTTTGTGCCAAAGGAGAAAGCTTGTGGGACCCAGTTTCAAAAGACTTCTGGATAAATCAGTCACCTTCAGGGGCAATTCTGGCAGTTGCTGGCAGTGCACACCAGGCTGGGTAGGAAAAGAGGATGTCTGTCTGCAACATACAAAATGAGGGCAGTCAGTTTGGTGCAAAATAAGCACAGGGGAGATTAGCATCATTTACTGTTTGTGTACTGAGGGCCTGCCTTAACATCTTCTCTTGGTTAAAAAGAATAGCTCCTCAAACAGATGAAGGCTTATCAAGTCCTGCAAATAATCACTCTAAGGCCTTCTCCATGGGAAGATACACATCCAGGGAGAGATGCACCAGACAGTCCTCCGTGCCCTTGTGTGTGTACCTGGCTCACATAGCAGTAAGCAGGGGATTGCTGGCATTGTTTATTCAGCTGTTTTCCCCTGTCAGCACTGCAGCTTCCACCTAGCCCTAGTGTCCTGTGTCTTCTCACTGCTGACCAGCAATTGACAATTTTAACTATGATTGCTAGGACCTCTTGAATCTGAAACAGCAATCCTGAAGAGGAAAGCAGCCACAAAAGAGCAGATGAAAGTTTTCATGCAGAAAGGAAATGAATAATTGCTCTTGCATAGAAACAAAACAAGCTATAAATCATACCTACAAACCAAAAGAGGGAAACTGCAAAACAAAAAATACCCCCTGAAACAAACAAACCAAAATCTCACGATCACCTGGAAGTACGGCCAACTCAAAGATCACCTCACAGCGCAGCTCTTTACATTGTCGCCAACAGTTGCCTTGCAAGAGGAAGAAGTCAGAGGTAAGTCAGCCTGCCCATGGAAACTCAGACAGTAGCAAAGAAAACAAGAGTTGCAGAGCCACTTCAATCTTGAGAAGTTGCATCCTTCCTCCATGTGCTGCAAGGGCAGGAAGAAATTCATTACCTTTTATTGGCTTACCCAGCTGACTGGAAGTCCTAAACGGTCACTGCTGTTTTTCTACAGGTTATTCTGGCCACTGTAAAGCAGATAACATGTATTATATACTCTCTAGTATCTACCTTGTAGCTGTATGTAACATGCATGCTTATAACAAACATATATAGCAGCTTATCATATAGTTTCAGATGGGTTCATCTGAAATGTGACATCTTTGTGAAAATCTGTTGAGAGGGGGGTCAGCGTACCAAGGCACCGAGTATCAGGAAACATTTCTCACACGCTTCTGCAGAGGAAACCCCACCCAGTTCCATACAACCCAGGCAGTACTTTATCCCCTTCACTTGCCCTTCTTTCTCTCTTTCTTTTTCATGTGACTTTGTCTGACTGTGGTGCTTTACTGACACTGGCTAACCCCTTAGCTCCCTTGTGTTCGCTATTCACTTCCACCAAACCGCGTTTAGTGCTGTTCTGTGCCCATAAGGACATCACAGTCTGACCCTTTGTGCCTATACTTCAGTCTGAGTTTTTATTAATTTGAATAAAAGATATATTTTACTTTCCAGTTTATTGATCAGTTGTGTACAGTTCTTAGCTTGAGATAAAAAGATGTTTAATGAAAGCTGTGCTGCCTCCTCCCACACGGAGAGGGATGGAGTCTGTAATTGCACATGACACTATATGCTTCTGCTATCCCTCAGCGACCACAGAGGTAAATCTAAACAGATACAGTTATTTATAACGATGCAGCCTATCCATACTAAATGTTATTCAAGCAAACCAGTCTCCATCCACGGGCTTCTCCTTCTCACCAGCCTTCCTGGAGAGGCAGTTTTGAGCAATATAGCCGTGCTCTTCTGCTTCATGTGGAAGTGATAGGCAGCTAAAATGGGTCGTCTCTTTACCGCTGGGTTCACGGGAATTTTTCTTCCACAGATGGGTCATTATATAATGGCTTTACTGCGGAGTAATGTATGATTACTATTCTTGAGACACTAAAAAAAAATCAGATAATACTGCTTAGTCCTAAGCAGTTATCAGGCTTTGCTTCAGTATGTTGGAAATCCTTTGCATAGCAGAAGCCTAGGATTCATGTAAATATAATTTAGATTGTATCTGACATAAAAAATCGTAAAAGAAATCTGCTCAAGAGGGTAGTGAGTCACAGGGGATTTACAAGTAAAGCTGTATACGATTTCTTAGGAGGAAATTATTTTCCCACTCTCTTAAATGAGCACAGAAAGACCCCAGAGAGAAGCAGATCCACCTAGGTGAGACAATACAGGCTGTAGGAAGGCTTCCTAGAGGTCCGGAAGGGAAGGATGCTCGGGAGAGAGCTAGTTTCAGTAGGGCCATGACAGAAGGGACACTGGAGGACCTCAGTACCTCTGGGAAAAGCCTCAGCAGCGGTGGCATGTTAGGGCTGGAAAGGCAGCTGAGCTGGGCAGCAGGGCAGTGGCAAGCCCCGCTCCGAGGCTCTGCTCCCCCTGCACCCCACGGGACTGAGCCTGTTCCATCAGGATTCACGCACGGAAGAAGAGCAGGGGTCCACATACTTATAAAGAGCTCGTTACCAATACTGCAGCAAACACTGTGCCTCAACTGCAGGGTGCACACATAGAGGATGTGGAGAGAGAGGGGAGGCTTCTGGGTTACCACTCGTCGTTGCAGGAGTGTAAAATTTAGATCCTCAGGCAAGAACTGTGGTTGCCGAGAGCTGGTGGAAAGCTCATCCTGGCCACAGCTGTAATGCAATCAGAAAATGGTATCTTTATCTGCACCCAAATCCAAAGCTAATGTAATCACCAGTGTTGCATTTTTAACGTGGGCTATATTTAACCCTGTACTCTCCTACTGTCCCTTACTTGTTTAATGTCAGAGCGTGCTTAAAGCTGCACAACTGGAAAAAAAAAATTAGGCCCTGTACTGATGATCTTATGTTCACAGGACTGCTTTGCAGTACTGTAAGGACCTCTACAAAAAAGTTTGCTGCCTTAGACTGCATGCAAGAAGAACTAATTTACCCAGGCGCTTTTGCATGAAGGCTGCAATAAGACCACAAGACAGGCTCAATTATCACCCTGAGTTCTCACCTTTTGTGAGTCTGAAAAACATTCACTTTTTGAGCTGAAAATGTTCATCTGTGCTTTCTGGCCAGAAATAAATTATTTTAGTGAGCTTTATCCCTTCAATTGTTATTGAGTTATGGCAGAGTATAAAAAATATATCTTTTCTTGTGTTGTAAAATAAATTCTTGCAACTCTGTTGGATTTTTTTAAGCTAAACAAAAGCAAAAAAACAGCTGAGCTCTAAGAAATAAAATCTGGCAAGGCCCCAGTTCAGCTCAGGATTGATCCTTCTGCCAGTCCTTGCTCAGGAAAATAATTTAGCATGAACAGCAAGTTGAGTATGTGCTCACATCCCTTTCAGGTCAGTGCTATAGTTACAGTTAAGTATGTGATGAAGTGTTGTGTGGGATAGGGATGGTTTACTGAATTGTGACACAGCTATATTTCTTGTCTGGAAAACAAAATGTCTAAGCAGGATCTGAGGAAAAGCATTTCAGAACTAGATTCTTAGGACACAGGAGAGACAGGCTAAGTCTGCAGCAGCACACCTTAGCATAGAGGGTCAGAGCCCCGATATCCAGGATACTGAGAGCAAGACTTACCCCAAGTTCTTGCTGCAGCTCAGCAAGTCCCGGAGCTGCAGAATTTGGGAGGGGAAGAGGGGACATGGCTCCGTCGTGTGGGGGATGCTGGCCCAGCACTGCCTACAAAACATTCCCAGAATCCAGGCAGGCCAGGACAGACAGAGAATATTATTAGATGCTTTCCCCTTTTCAGATCCTCCAGTCTTCCTCACCTGATGCTGCTGACCGGGCTTCGTGACGGACCAGGGAGCCACTGAGCTGCTCTGCAAGAACATTTTTACCCCAGGACCTTGCATCTGCCCCACAACCAGTTTAACTGCATCAGCTCCACACTACTGAGAAATCATAAAACAATCCTAAATTACCAAAATGAACATACAGCCTTCACGGTGCAAATCTAACATGTCTGCTGCTATTATGCCCCTTATCTCTATTTCCTTTTTAATACTTAGTACCAATAAATGACAACATTGAGCTAATGTCTCTCTCTTATTTATATTTTAAAAATAGACCACATTGATATGCTATCCAGAAACGCCAAAATGTCTAGTTTTCCATTTGATTTTTTTCATGGAAGAAGACTTCTGAGGGCCTGTAGGTGCTCTACTGGCAAAGTCTGCTTTCCCAGGCAAGCAATCTGTTTCAGGCTTGCTTCACTCCGGGGTTTGGAAATATTTTTGTCCATCTAATGTGAATTTCCAAATCATAGTGCTTTCTCTCAGTCTGTAGAATTCTGCTTTCAGGATGGTACACTTCATTCGGAAACCACAAGTCGTGCTTAACAAGCTAAACATTGGACATAACGTGAACTCGTTAACTAACGTGACCTAAGCAGAGACAGCATCATGTTCCCTCCTGAGCCGGCAGCAGGAGGTCACATTGTGAAGTCTGCGGAGCCCAAAAGCGACGTGAGCAAAGCTTTCCTGTAAAATGGAGACACATTAACTCGAGGTTCAGAGTACAGAGCAGCCGTATGAATGGAAACCTCTGATTAGGGATTGCAAAAAATAGGTTAATGTTTAGCTGGCTTATCTGCTGACAAAACATTGCCAAAGATCTTCCTTAGGTTCTGATTTCTAAATGGTACATAGCATGAGTTGGGTATCACGAGGCAATTGCGGCTGGGTCTTTTTGAGCTGAGCAAGAGCATAACAGATACACTGCCAAGTGTATTTTGTTTAGCTTCAGCTTGTCTGGTTTTTAAATTCTGTACCCATCTTCGGTGTTCAATAATGCATACAAGGTGTCTGTTCTTTCAACATCAGAATGAAAGGGGGAGGTGGAAATGGTTTAAAACATTTTAAATTGCTGAAACCTTGTGTGTGTGAGGTTTAAAAATGGTAGATAAATAGTTCTGAGCAAATAAATCAAACCTCTGCTGAAGACTGAGTTGGGAGATGAGAGTGTGCGCTGCTGCAGTTAGCCCAGCAGCCTCGCGCGCAAACACCACAGCTGCCTTTTGTGTTTGAAGTGATAACAGTACATCGCTGCCAGGGGACGCACAGCACCCTGACGTTGAATTCTGGCCCTTCCCTATCTATCTTGAAGGCAGTGGAGGAGCTGGAAGAGGCTGGAGCAATGCTGAAGGAGCGCAATGCTTTCTTCCCCCCACCCCGCAGCTTGAGTGACGCAGTATGTGGTGTATCTGCGGTACGTGCAATGTGTGTCCCTGCTGGGACCCGCCACGGCAGCAGGTCTGGCAAGGGGACCCCATTGCTGTGTCCTTGCTGTCACTCCTCTTTACAGCTTCTTCCAGGGATTTCTTCACATCAAGGGCTGATCTGGGCCAGAGCCAGGGATGCAAGGCTAAGCGCTTTCCCATGCTGTCCGCTAAGCCACAGCACTAAGCCAAGGCATCAGAAACACTGCACAAAGCCATTTGGTGTCTATCAGGTTTTTAATGAGTCTCCAGTTACTGTCTTTTCTATTTTGCTGTCATCCCTTTTACCTATCTCATGTTGCAGTTTCTGTCTTCCAGGATTCTTGCAGAAATAGAGCTGGCTTAAAAACTTATCCGTGTTGATTTGCAAAAATCACCTCTTGCTTCTGGATCAGCTGATTTGGGCCTATCATGCAGGGCTAAACAAGAAAGCAGGTTCATTCTCCTGATTTGTGGGCATGGGAAATAAATAAATGCTGTTTACCTGAAGTAGAAGTGGGTTGACTCCATCTATGTGCATTTACCCAGAATTGCATCAGTGTGAGGTTTCACAGAACAAATGTCAATGAATCACATCCCTTTTCAAACTGCTATTTCTGCTGTCACTGACAAAATTTTCTAGGGCAGTGGTCGTCCCTGTAGCTGTGCACTCAGGAGGCCAGAATACTTTTTAGGACCATGGTTATTTTCTCTGGGCTATTTTTTGAGCACGATTCATGGTGACAAGGCGCTTGAGGCTGCAGGGAGCTCAGCACATCCCTGGGTACCAGCCCTGCTCAGTTGTTCCCATCTCTGCATCCATAAGGATGGATTTAAGCAGACTTCTGGTTCTGCTCTACCTGCTGGTTGATTTTTGTGTGCTTGGGTGATGGCTGGAAGAACCACAAGGCAACTGGTGGAGGTATGGCTGGTTTTGCAGTTGTCCTGGGCAACCTGACAACGTTAGACTGCCCGTGTGCTGTTGTGAGCGTGAATACTCTGTCATTTTAGCCAATGCCCTCCTACCACTTCCCTGTGCTCTTCCATCTGCCCAAGCCCTCCTCTTTCTGCTACACTGCAGTCTCCCAAAGAGGGAACTGCCTTTGCTCTGTGGTTGCTCCCTGCTTGGCACTGTGGCTCCCGGTGCGCAACAAAGACTGTCAGCTCCTGCAATAATAATATTAACCAAATACTACTGCTGCCATTGCCGGGGCAAGAGAAGGTGCAACCTATGGGTCTTAACTGGACTGAATGGCCCAGCCTGCTGTGTCCCATCATTAGAAGAGACATAATGAGAGCAAAGAAATAAGGTATGGCACTGTGGAGTTAATATGCTTATATCTGGCCCAAGAGCAGGAGTGCCGTAAGCCTTGACCAAGGTTTGTAGATGTCACAGCAATACAAAGACACAGTAGTTATAACAATGCACAAAAGCACTCTTCAGGAGGAAGACAACTTGTCCCCTGTCTCTGTGGAAAAAGGGGTCCCTTCCAATCTGCCTCAGATGCAAATGACTTTAAGAGAAATGAGAAGGGAGGCAACGCGTTAAGGGAATGCCATTTGGTCACAGAAAAACTGTGCACACCTGCACCAGGATGGTATGAGATTCCTTATTGATGTTAGGTATTTGTATTCATTGCAGGTGTGTATACCCTGTGGCATTAAAGGTATGAGCAAAGAGAGGATATGTCAGGAGCTGTTAAGCTTAACACATATTTTTTGAATAAAATTGCTCTGTCTCTTTGTATGAGACATACTATCTTGCTTTACTACGTTAGGTGTAAGCCCACTACAGCTATCACAATACTCACTACTTTGGTGATGGAAGTAAAGCAAGAAGTAATGTTTTTGCCCCTTTTTCTTATGTAGAGACTGAATACCAAGAAATTAAATTAAGTTGATTCAAATTTAAGCAAATCAACTTGAAAAATAATCAAAGAAAGTCAACAAGGGAGATAAATACAGAGGAGAGGCATACTAGATCCCAGAAAAAATCCAAAAGGCACTCTGAAAAGCAGTTTACAGCTGCTTACAGTACAGTAATACCATTTACAGCTGTTTACAGTACAGATCCCTACATAACATAGCCATCATCTGAGGAAAATCAGTAGTGGTCTAGCCATTTCCACTGCCATCTTGGTGAAGGCTGTACGTGTAGACGTCTGTAGGTGACATGATTTACTGTGTCCTAGGGAAACACTGGCCACAAACATTTGTGTTTGAAGCTAATCCAGGATCTCTGCTTGAGTCCCTGAGTAACAAGGTTTGACTTTCAAAAGTGCTGAGCCTCATTTGGACCTACGAGTGTAACCAGCATTGGAAAATGAGGCCAGTTCCCTCTAGAGTCACTTGTGCAGCGGGGTGCAAAATCTCAGCTCCTGCTTCTCTCTTGTAAATGTAGATCCTGGCACTTCACTGCGTTTTACCTGGGAGGCAGCCAGCCATCAACACAGAGCTTTACCCAAACTTAATGCCTGTGACAATAGATCCAGTGGAAGGACTTCGTGCCTTGAAATGTTTGGAAAAGCCTTTTTACATTTGAAACATCTCACTTAGATGATTTTTAAATTAAAAGCATTAACCATTGGCTATGTCATGCTGGGTAGGTACTATGGCAGCAGTCGGAGGGAGAGTGCTGAGGGCCCCTAAACCAGCTCGGCCCCACTGTTCATCGGGAGGTGCTGAGAGGGCACAGCCAGAGGTGTGGGCATTTACTGCTGAGGGGATGCCTTCTGGAGGGCAGGGGGAAAGGGAGAGCAGATCAGAGATGACATATGACTTCTTCCCAAAGACAAAAATAGAAGAAAGAGGAAAAATACATTTGAAATTGAAAGACACTTTGAACAACACAATCCAGAAGGAAAGGAGGGAAGAGGATTTGTCTTGGCTTTTAGTATTTCAACTTTCTGCCTTGATATGAGATACAGAAAAATTGTGAAAGCTTAAAAACTCCCACAGGTTGAGGGGAAAAAAAAAAATCTGCCCCCCTCTAGTTATTAACATCTCTGTGTCATGAACTCAGATCAATACCACTTGTCTGCAATGGCAGCCAGTGCTGCCTTTTTAACTCTTTAACGTCAGGTCTATCTTCCTCCTGTCCCAAACCTTATCCCCAAGCCTTTCCTGGGAGAAGAGGCACAAGCGGTGGCAGACGGGGCAGCGTGGGGAAGCGCGTGCCCTGCCAGGCGGCTGTGCACGGCCCAGACCCACGCTGGCTATCACTAAAGGAGGTATTAGAGCTTCCTACAGGCAAATTTAGGAAGGAGCTTCGTATGCCTACGGATGATGAGTGGTGGTCAGTGCAAACAGATGCTTCCACATCAGCTAGCGTTCAGGACTTCTCAGAAAAATGCAATGAGAGGCTGACGTCCAGGAGCACTGAAGAAATTCGTGAGGAAGCTATTAATGTCATTTAATTATACATCCTGTTGAATGTAACTTTCCATTCAGTATATAAAGTTTTAAAGCTATCTTTAGTGTGGATAGGATCTAAATCGGAAGTGGTGCTGCTGGTATAATGATCTGATAAAATGAAAAATCTAGAGTGTTTTATTTTCCTTGTCTTCAACAAGGACTTTTCTATAAATTAATGTAGCTACAGATCATGAGCCTTGTGCCACTTCAAGGATTTTCTTTACTGAAAAGGCTGGTTTATAACTCTTCACATAGAGGAAGCAAGCAAAAGCTTAAGGCAGCTGGCTGTGCTCAGTGTACGAGCATAAAACAAGAGTGGGAGAAAGCAGTCACTACTGAAGGTTAACAGGGGCTCAAGGGGACACTGGACAAGTACCCAGAAAAAAACAAATAGGCAGAGGCACATCTAAGTCAGGACATCCTCTGAGCTGAAGTAGTCAAGGATGGGAGACTGCTTAGGGGAATATGGCCTGCTGCTCCCCTACGGACACTGCTCCCATTCATTTTCTGCAGCCTATCCCTAGCAAAAATAATTGTTTCCTCCTCCCCCCCTACCCCCCCCCAAAAAAACCAAACCAAAACAACAACAACAACAACAAAAAACAGAAACAGGGAGGATTAAGGGGAAGAAGTTTGGGAGAAAAGCCAAGTGATCTCAGCACAGAATATGTTTCTGGTTAAAGATGTTCTCCTGCAATATGGAAGACCCAGCTAAAAATCCTTCCTTACTGTCGGGTAAAGAACTTGAACCCTGAATCCACCACACTCAAGATTGGGAGCCCCATCTTTGGACTACAAATTCTCTCTTTTACAGGTGTGTTTTTCTCCTATGGTTTTCACAATGAACATCAAATGCCTTCAGTAAATTTTGCTGCAGAAATGGCAAATTGTGGTAATCACAAAACTTTCCGCTGGACATGAAAAAAAACATTTCTAGCCCTCTTCCCCTAGTGGTGATCTGGTGCAACTGACCTCCCAGGCACCGGGAACTTGAATGAAGCTTTGTGTCGCTTGGATTTCCCCTGTGAAACCACACCATAAGATTGCAGGCCCGTTGCATCTTCCTTGCGTTGTCCAGGACAGTTGCTGTGATTATGTTGTCCATGTCTCTGGTCCCTGGGAGTCTGAGCAGCAGTTTTTATTGGAAGCAGACTAGATGATTGCAATGAAAGATTCCACCCCTGCAATGCTGCCAGGTCTGTTAGGAAAGTGGTTTATTTTAATTGCCTTTGAATTTTCCCACACAAATCAGAAGTCTTATGGTGAGCTAGCTATGGCATCTCTGCTTTCCCAACTTGTATTCCTGATTGGCTCAAATGAGTCCTGGAGAAAACTTCGGCTGCGATATGACTGCTTTTACATACAATGTTGTCATGGTCCACTCATCCCATCTTACCGGTCTTCAGAGGCAGATCATGCCTCGCTCTGATTGCTCACCCTCCCAACAGAATGACTGGCATGAACACTTGCAATTTGGTTTTTTATATAGCTTTTTCTCAGACTCTTTCTAACCTCTGTCTTGAAATTGCCTCATAACTATCTTGATTGATGTTTTCTGTGTCATTCAGTTCCCTGCATTTCTTTCAAGTTGATGATGTCATATTTTTGGTGACCTGCCATGCTTCATGTTACAATGTCCCTTTGGAAAAGAAGCCAGCTAGGTACATCTCAGTCTCCTGAAGCGTATATTTAAATGCCAGGTCTGCAATATCAGTAGCATGTGATGAAAGCTTTCAGAAGCTGATAGTAATGGCTTTTTAAAAAGCTATCTAGTCATTTATGGTCATCTTCTCTTTGAAGGTTTCCCACGCTTGGACACACTGGATGTATTCCCCATGTACTTTTCACATGTACACGGTTCTGCAAGCCCCTGTTTCAGTGTGGCCTTCAACACAGAAGCCACTTACTGCCACCTCTGCAGCCTCTGTCACATCTTTCTCTACACATCCCAATGTTTTGGGATGGGTAGGCAGTCTCTGAGGTATGGGATAGCTGTGCTATATTGAGGTAACCATATACTATGTTTGTGTAACTGTAATCACGAAAGTTTACTTACACCTAAAGGTTCTAGGGGAAAAAAAAGTGTAGCTAGTTTACAAATGATAATAGCCTGTAAACTGACTGAACGCATTTAGTGTGGTTATGTGTCTTATTCCTTCTGCCTTCCCAAGGCAAGGTCACAGACCTTGCGCGGTCAGTGGCCTCCTGCATGTGACACCACTTCCAACTGCAGTCCTATGTCCCTGGATGGTCCCAGAAGACAGTGGGGATTTCTGCTATGATTCGCAGCAGCCTTCCCCAAGCTATCATTGTATCCGTTCCATCACAACACCATCCGCTATGATGCAACTTCCTAAGAATCTTATTTGTACATCTTTCTGGTAACACTGAAAGTCTTGCCCTTAGTTTTTACCCCACATGTCATTCTTTGCCATTTCTATCAACCTGATGACATCCCAAATATGGTGAAGTAGCTCCAATGACATTTATTAATATCCATTGCTGGCACTGGTTGCAAACATGTTTTGCTGATGTCAAGTCAGTTTATATTTCTCCTTTTGCAGGCCTTTGATGTTGAGCTCTTTTTAGTGCTTTGTTTGAAGCGCTAAGGGTCTCTGGCAAATAGCTTGCCTGTTTTCTAAGCAAGTACCATGCTACTCGTCCAACTCTTGGCTTCTGTGACAATACGATCTCCTTTTCCATTCTCTTTGCGGCTCCCATTGTTAGTTGTTTTGCTCTTGTAATAGAATTGATTTTCTGGGAGTTAGCTCCTATAAGAGCCAAACTGTTTTATCTATTATCACATGTAACAAGTCTGGAAGACATCCCAGTCCATCAAAAAAATAACATGATGGTAATTTACTAGCCTTCTGGCTGCCTTGATGGAACAGAGGATTTAGTTCCTCCTGCTACACCTTCAGTTTGCCATTTGTCTATGAGAGGAACATTTCTTTTGGCTTCAGGGTTGTTAGGCTCATATATTTTCATAAAAGCAGAGGCTTCTTTGTTCTCTTTGTTCTCTACCTGAAATCCCAGCCTTCTTCTTTCCCTGTACCCTGCTTTCAAGTCACACTATGTTTCTAGTTTTGTGAGCGTGCCATCACATGATTTTAATTTGCCTTGTTTTGCTGCAATTTCGCTTTCTGTCCTTGCAAAAGGCTCAGGGTGCCTTTGTGACACAAAACACCGCGCCATGTCCCAGTGTCTGTTTGGCTTTTGGCTTCTAGTTTATTCGTGGCTTCAGCCCTTCTCTTGCATCTGGTACTCCACCGAGCTTTACAGACATCTTCTGTTCATTTGTGTGTTTTGTGGTTGGTGGTTTCCTTTGCTGTTTTGTGCTGCACTGAGCTCTTGTATGTGCAAGTACTCACCCCTTGGATAACTATTTGTTTCTGTGATTTTGTTCTTTTGTTTCCCTTGTTTGTACACGTTTTTCATCACAGCATTCAGAGCGTTTTCTCTGTAGTTTGTCTCCTCTGTATTTGGGCATGCTTTCCCTGTTTATACCACCACATTTTCTGGCAGCAGCCCCTTTGCCTGTCCCGTCTTTGCTGTGTCTTCGGATGGAAGATTGCCCATTAGTCTTGCCCAAGACTGTCGGTCTTGGTGGAGTTACATGGCTGCTTGAGTCATTCTCCTTCAAATGCTGTTGCCTTTCATCCTGATTATGAATCTAGCCCAAACTGTTTCACCTTTTATGAGCTGCTCCTTGCTCAAGTCAGTCCTTTTGCATACATTGTAATCTGATCAGTCCCTTGTTCTCTCTCTTTGTGGGGACTCCCACTGAAAAGACAGGTTATTGTTTTATGTCTTTGAGGAGTTGTGTATGCTTTTTGAGCATGTGTAGGATTTTGGATGGAGCCTCCTAGTCTGCCACTGCTGGATGCTGCTGATGCAGGTGATGGCCTTTCCCACCGTGCTAATATTATAGCTAGTTCTTAATTTTGCTTTCTTTTTTGACTAGCCTCTTGCAATCTTCTAGTTGTCCCAGCACAATCAAAAGAAAATAGTTTTACCAAAGGAATTGGTAAGTTCATCCCTTTTCAAGACCATCTGCTTGGGAACAGGAAATTGGTTGCTACCACAAGAACCATTTTCTTTGTTTGAGGAGGGTTGCTTGCACTGTTGGGAGCACTTTGGAGTTTTTTTGTTTTTTCTGTCCCTGATTTGTGTACTCTATTGGGAAGTCTTCTGTCATTGTCAGCTGTATTTTCTTGAAAAATGGCTATGCCTGAATAAAGACCACAGTCCCCTTCTTCTCCCTCAGCTGAGGGACTGAGTGCCAAATTGCTATAGCTTTATAAAGAGAATGAATAATGACTGCACCATCTTCTCTTAGGACAAAATCTACAGGGAAAATTGCAGGTGTATTCCAAACACTACAATATGCTCCAACCCGCTCATAACCAGGCAGTTCTATGCCGTCAATAATTTAACAATGCCTCACAAGGAAACAGTCTGGCCTTTTTGCCTACAGTATAGCCCATGTACCAGCTGTCTGTACAGTCTATGTTACAAATGCGGGAGACAACATTACACAACAGGTTTATCCACAGTGTTCTGCTAGGAGTGCTATGCATTGTGCTTAAAAATATGCTAAGCATAATAAAAAAAAACAGTATAAAGTGCGTCTGTCTGATATGAGGGGGAGCAAAAGGCAGAGAGCCTTCCATAAGAAGTGCTTCCCACTTTGTGGGAAATTGTTCCATTTCCAGGGCAAACGTGTTTTACAGAAATTCTTTCCCACATGTCTATGATAAATCATGTTGTGATTAGTGATGTAGTCACATTCATGTAACACAAGGAATTCCTCCTACATTTCATCTGGGTAGCAAACCGTTAAGGCTGCCATGCTGCCATGCGCGTCTGGTGTGACATTCCTAAAGTGCAGGGTATGAATAGCTATTTAACAACATATAGTTCCTCATGCTTAGGCCCTGAACTGTTGCAGCGTGCTGCTGCTCCACTGAAGGCAGCAGGCTCAGGGATCTGAAGAAATCAGACAAGTTCTGTGGAACCAACAACTCAACAGAGCCTCTCAGAGAACCCCTCCACCTCTTTTGCCTGTAGGAAACCCCAGGTACCAGCAACCTCCCATGTGCTCTGCACATAACTCTGTGATAGCACTCATTTTCTTGTCGGGCTGAACTCCTCAGCTTCTGACAGCAGCCCTAGCCTTTCATCTAAACTTGATTGTAATCTGGTGTAATCTCGCTGGTTGCTAATGAATCATCCCCCTTGGGCAGGCTTCTTACACACCACCTAAACGTGGTGAGCAGATAAGCACGTTTGTGGGAGACTGCAGCGTACAGCTACCTACTCCAACAGAGAGGTTTTCTGGGTTGGTTAGTGTTTGATTTAGGTTAATGTTATTTTGATTATTTATGTCACGGCACCGTTGGCACAGCTGCTCAGGAAGGAGAAGGTGGGACAACAGCTTCCCACCAACCTCTGTCATCCGTGTCAGAGCAAGAAGTACATGGTAGAACAAACCTTAGCCGGCCTCCGGATACTGGTCACCTCGTGCTGGAGACTCTTGACACTCCCCCTCTGCTTAACAGCAGGAAAAAAACCATTGTGATACATGCACTTCTATGTCTGTAAAATTTTCTCTATAGTCTATAGTCTGGATTACAAATGCCAGGCAAATTATAATAATATCTCTACTGCTTTTAGATATTGATCCCTCAATCTACCCTGTAAAGAAAATAACAATTACTGTAAAGAATATTGGAGATTACAGCTAAGCCTCAAGAGCCTTCTAGCTACAGCTGCAGACTGGGAGATGGGCTTATCTTCTGACTCATAACCCAAACAAGCACCTGAATACGCAGTGTACATGGGAATAGATGAGAATGCTCTGGAGGAACAGAGCCAGGAAGAACAGTACTGAAGGTAGATAAGGTCAGACCAATTCTGGTAATAGAGGCTAATTAGTAAATCAGCAATGGAGTGTTTCAATAATGTAGGCTGCATTGCATCAGAAAAAGGAAAGACAGAGTGTACCATGTGTCTGAGGGGATGGAAAAACCCGAAGGGATGAAGTCAGCAGCACGACTGAAGAACAACCTTTACTTAACCATTGAAGGGCTGGGTACGAGACCCATCTCAGACACTTACGGCTTTATTCACCCAGCATTTTTTCTCTGCTGGAGACAAGAAAGATTCTGGGTGGAGTTTACCTGGAAAGGGAGGAGCTGAATGATGATCAGCATGAAAAGGACACAGTTGGTCTTAGTTTAGGTTGAAAGTTAATGTCCCAGCAAAAGCTTTAGCCTCACTTAAAAAAGATTTTCAAGACAAAAGTGAAAGGTCATTTAAGTGTTTGAAAATGTAAGTATAATATGTTCTGCTGCAATGAAGAGGAGAACTGCTAATGTCATTGTCTGAAGAAAGATGAAGTATGAATTATACAAGACAGACCATAGGTCCATATCAGATTTGGCATCAAACATTATTGAGAGTAAAAATGTAGTACTATAAGAGTATTTCTGACAAAAGTAAAAGTGAACAAAGGAATAATTAATAAGTATATATCATTTATGTTTGCCTTTGCATGTCAACAGGCCTGACTTTTCAAAGTGAGAAGGAGTGGGAGTGAGAATAACAACATTTCTTTTGCTTTGGATTGCAGTGGCATTTTTATGAAGCCCCCGCATGTGAGCCCTCCCTGTGAGGGCTGAGACACAGCCGCTCAGACCCGCGGCTGTAAAGTAGGAATGAAAGGCAGTATTTAGTCTTCTGCTGAGAGGTGACTCTTCAGCACCTGTGGAGTTACAGAGACCTCAGTGAGGCGAGGCTGATTGCCCTGTGATGGCGTCTGCTGCCAGCACTTGCAGCACTACAGACATGACAGCCGTGCACAGCACCAGGTAGAAACTCAGCACCGCGGTATCTCCAGCCCAGAGACAACGGCGGCTCTTCTCGCCCTCCATGTCATTGCCACTGGCATGGTACCTACAGGTCCTGCTTCTAGATCAGGATCCCAGTGGCCGAGCGAGGCTCTGCCCTTATGCGTAGCAAAAGGCTGTCCCTTCCCTTAGGCATTTCTACTTCTTTTTCATCAGAAATGCAGGCTGGAAAACCCTGCAGACTGGGGAGACCAGGATGAGTGAAGAGCTAATGAAATCAGGAGATTATGTAAGGCAAGAAAAGCTCAGTATGAACAGGTGGGAGTGACAGGATTTCAAGACGGCCTTTTCAAAGCTCTTTGTCTTTTGTTTGCTTTCATTAACACCTAGGTAACATCAATTATTAATTAACAGATGAAATAAGGAAGCTTTTGTTAAAAAATCCACAGTCTTCATTCCTTTTCACTCAAACCACTAAATGTTCCTGAGACTTCCCCTTCTGCTCCAGCAAACCCAGTAGACCGGAATGCCACTTCCAGTATTTTTAGTACAGTAAATCTGCAGACCCTTTTTTAGCTACCTCCTGCCTCTTCTCCCCCTCTGCCTGCCTGTAATGATGCTACAAAACATGGTCTTTCCATCCAAATATACAGGGCAGTTCAGACCAATATAAATCAAATAGGTGCTATCTACAGCAGTCTTGGTGTGCATTTTTGTTACAAAATGGGAACTGGTCAGACCCATATTTAATAAAGAAACATGAATTTGGAGGTATTATTTTACAGTATTGATCTGATGCTGATCTATAGTAGAGTTGGCAGGCAGAGTTTTTTTGATTAAAGATTTTCGGGGGAAATTGATGATTCATTGACTCATGAACACTGTCCTGATCTTACCAGTCTAAACTCTTCTTTCAAATAACTAGTGTGGAGAAAAGGTGGCATTCCCACCTTGCAAGGGGACAAGCCAAGATCTTGCTGGCAGAGCCTTTCTCTCAGAGCATCCAGGGGTGCGGATATTTGTCTGGGCAGGAGCTGACCTCGCCAATTAAAGGCTCCTGACTGTGATGGGTGCTCCAGCCTGGGTCCCGGGGCACTCCAGCTGTGAGCATGCCCTGTTCTTGGGCCTTTCTGGGGAGATGCTCGGCAGCAGGTGAAAGCAGGTGATATAGCAACCAGTCGCTCTTCCTCCTTTCCACACATCCTTTGTGTTCAGTAGGCTCATGGTATGGGTGTGACAATGAGCTGCAAAGTGGAATAAGTAGGAGGATGTAAATTTTGTGAATTCCAGGAAGACTTAGTCATGAGTTTCTCCCTGGACAGCACTATCATTTGGATGTCTACCCGCCAGCAAAAAAGAATGCACAGATTTAGAAGCTTTTATTGGAAAATCAGATTCAGAAGAACTTACTCTGTCAAATGACAAGTTGTGAGTAATAGTGGTGCCTGACAGTTGAGTTCTGATGCTTACAGAGACATTTAGGCTACATCTATGCAGCCTTTATGATCCATGAAGGGAGCCTGAGGCCTCCGATCAGCTGGTGAGGGATGACTCATGCTCACGCTCTTCACGATCAGCCCCCCCCCCTCCGCGGAGCAGACCGACTGCAGTAAAACTCAGAACAAACCACAGCCCTGGTCCCAGAGCCCTTCATATTCGTTCACCAGTGTGCCCCTGCAGCTTCGCTCCTCATCGTCTGTGTTGCACTCTGCACAGGGCCACAACAGAGCACACCGAAAAACAAAAAAGGGCAGCACACCTTCATTGTTACTCCCTGGCAAAGCTGACCCTCAGCCTGTTCGTGCCCTGCTTGCACCTGTGGCTTCTTGGCACCTAATGGCAGAAGCCCTTCACTGGGATGGCCTCAGCCTGGGGGAGCCCAGCCGAGATGGAGCAGGCTTAGGTGAGGGGTATCACCGGCGTGCAACTCTGGCTCCTAGATCTGCAGACCACGCTTGCTTTTAGCTTTCCCCAACACAGCCCCACTTGCTAAACAACCTCGTTTTTGATTGCAAACTATGGCAGTCCTTCCCTTGTATAGGGAAGGTTTGGGGTTATGGACACCCATGTCTGTTGTGACTAACCATGTGATATTGCCAACCCAGGATGCAAAATTTAGAAAGATGGAAGGCCACCTCTAAGGTGCCTGGCTGCGAACTTGGGGCCCCCTTGGAGCCACATCACCACACTTCAGAGCAACTCCCATAGAAAAGGTGTCAGACTTAACAGAGTCATCGATTTAAGGACTGAAAAAATCCATTGTGATCACATAGGGGATAGACGTTTGCAATGCCATTCTGCAGAGTCTGTGCACCCACATGGTCCACATTGCACAGTCAGGGTTACCCATTTTGGGGGAGGAGCTGCTGATAAGCTCCACGTCCATGCTCCCGCCAGTGGGCCATAGTAGGAGAGTGCTAACTGGTTTATACAAGCTCAGTGACAAGGACCATCCATGTACCTGCCTCTTGGATGGGAGGCAAGTGCCTATTGCCACCTATGCACGTGTAACTGCCCTCGCAACAAATAACCCCTGAGCCTGACTCTACCCAGCATCAGCTCTCACCTGCTCACAGAGGTCTGGTCTCCCTCTGGAGCACCATCTCCTCAGAGTCATAAGGGATGAAGATCCAATGGTGAGATGGCCCTTCCTCTAGTTCTTCCTCCTTAGCACTGAGAGTTGAGGACATGGAGATGGCAGTTGGGCTCCCTGGTCTATCGGGCTCAAGACAGAGTCCCAGTTCCAGACCAGAGGGACACTGAACATGGTACAGGAGAGGTGGGCCAGTGAAGACCTCCTCACCAAAGACTCAGTGCTGTTTGCACATTTACATGAAGTTGCACCAGACCTTTTGGTGGCATCTCTGGCCTTGGAAAAGACTGGATTCAACTTCTGAACTGCAAGCTGGCACAGCTCAGCACAGTGGTTGTATCTTGTTGTGCCAAGCTGCCATACCATCTGGTGGGAGCTGCCTGGACAATGGAGTCTAGAGGGCATCTGGTATGCCTTTGATCTCTTCAGCCCGAGCTTACCCCTCTATGCCCCTGCAACGTGCTAGTTGTTCTTAGTGTACCAATTCAAGATAAGACAGATATATTTAGAGAAAGAGCCTCAACAACCCACGAGCATGGTGTTTTTCTCTCAGGAAAGCAGCAGTGTGTCATGCACGCATGGGATGTAGGGGAGCCCAAGACTTACATAGATAATGTTGAAAAACTGGTGAGCTGAGCAGTGAACCTTGCACAGCCCACATCCACATTGGTTCCGTGGAGCACATCCTGGAGCAAAGTCCTCATCCACCAGTTCCATGTTTCCTCTTGGGAGAAATTAGTTGGTCCACGACACAAAGAAGTTCAGGAGCAAACTAGCATATATGCTGGCTGGGCAATCATCACAGCAGGACTGGAGGGACCAAGGTCCAGACGAACCCATGGAGAAGTGCCTTCTGTAGTACCCTTCATCACCCTTGAAAACCTAGAGTCTCCAGTCCCTCACAAGCTAGCAATGCCTTAATTGGAAAAAAGTTTAGCTATTCCTGCTTTGAACATACTTGTGTGAGGAGTGGGATGGAAATATTCCTTCTAACAATGACCGCAAGACGATGTACATATATGGTCTCCTTGTCCTGGAGAGTTAGCAGAAGCACTGCCCCCCTCCCGACACCACGTTCAGCTGGGGATTTCCAGGAGGATGGAGAGCTTTCCTTTCGGTCTCTCTGGTGAGTCCACCCAGTGAGTTCATGGTTTCCCCCCTGACTCAGCTGCATTCCTGCCACCCACCCAGCTGGGACCAGGGGCACTCATTAACCGCCTCTGCACCTCCGGGTGCAGCTGGGGTGGCTCGGCAGAGGTACTCCTTAACTAACTAACTGTCCAGGCTTTCTGGCACTTGATTAAATTCCCAGAAATCCAGGTGGCTGGCATAGCCTGATTGAACATGCCGCTAACTGCAGAACCTCCCCAGGGCCACTTCCCATCCCCTTTCTTTCTATATAATTACTTACTTTCCTTACTTTCCTATAATTAAATCCCCTATCTAATTTCTTCTCATTGTTTCACTCATAGCATTGAGAGCTGCTCTAGAGTCAAGCAGCTGTACCTGAAGACTATCCAATGCTGCACAGCGAGGTGCCTGTCTCCCACGTTAACTAAAACAGGCTCCCGCCCTCAACAAACCATTTTCTGACGCTGTGCACTTGGCTGTATTTGTTATATTGGAGGATATTATTCAGAACCACATACTGTATGTGCCAAGCATTACATTTTAAAACAAAGCAAGTACAAGGTATTCAAATGCAAGAACAATAACTTTTTTAAAAAAGAAGGCCTAGCTGGAAAATTGTATTTCCAATTAAAGGACTTGTAGTAAAACTCAGCTGCTGGGTGGGAAGTGCAGGTGGCATTTTCTGAGTCACTATTGAGCTCATTTACCAGCGCAATGTGAAGGGGTCATAGCACTTTATTATATAGAAGAGAGATAAAACTGAGATCTTGATCACATGGTACTCATTAGTTTTGATGTATAAATGATAGTTATTTTTCTTAGGTGAATTCAGTAGGGTTTTTAAACGACTTTTCCTTTGTTTCTAGGAGAAACGACATCTTAGCCTAGGTTGTAATTTTGATTTCACCTATACTAAGGTGAGGTAGTGCATGCAACACTGTTGTTGCCTGTAGCAGGCAATGCTTAACGCACAACTTTCACAGTGGAAAGGACAGTAAGGGAGGAATGCTGTTCTCTGGTGCACCAGAGGAGATACTGCATTACTGCAATCACTGTGAAGTAGCAAATGTTATTTTAATGACGCCCAGCTTAGTAGTTTCCCAAGGGTGAAATCAATATCTTGATGGTTAAACTGAAGCTACCATTATATTACTGAGAACATATGTATGACCTCATTGACAATACTCAGAACATTGAGCTGAGAAAGGGAAATCTCCCTGCTGAAAGGCTACAGGCATCCAAATTCATCTGCAATATAGAAAAGGCATGTTCATTTAGATAATGCTAGAAAACAAACAAAGTAGAGGTAGATAAATGTTCATTAAATTTGTGGTGAACAGAGTTAAACGAGTGAATGGAGTTAAATCCGGTTGGCGGCTGGTCACAAGTGGTGTTCCCCAGGGCTCAGTACTGGGGCCAGTTCTGTTTAACATCTTTATCAATGATCTGGATGAGGGGATTGAGTGCACCCTCAGTAAGTTTGCAGATGACACCAAGTTGGGCGGGAGCATGGATCTGCTGGAGGGTAGAAAGGCTCTACAGAGGGATCTGGAGAGGCTGAATTGATGGGCCAATGCCAATTGTATGAGGTTCAACAAGGCTGAGTGCCGGGTCTTGCACTTGGGTCACAACAACCCCAGGCAATGCTACAGGCTTGGGGAGGAGTGGCTGGAAATCTGCCTGGCAGAAAAGGACCTGGGGGTGTTGGTCGACAGCCGGCTGAAGATGAGCCAGCAGTGTGCCCAGGTGGCCAAGAAGGCCAACGGCATCCTGGCTTGTATCAGAAATAGCGTGGCCAGCAGGACTAGGGAGGTGATCGTCCCCCTGTACTCGGCCCTGGTGAGGCCGCACCTCAAGTACTGTGTTCAGTTCTGGGCCCCTCACTACAAGAAAGACATTGAGGTGCTGGAGCGTGTCCAGAGAAGGGCAACGAAGCTGGTGAAGGGTCTGGAACACAAGTCCTATGAGGGGCGGCTGAGGGAACTGGGGTTGTTTAGTCTGGAGAAAAAGAGGCTGAGGGGAGACCTTATTGCTCTCTACAACTACCTGAGAGGAGATTGTAGCGAGGTGGGGGTCGGTCTGTTCTCCCTAGTAACAAACAATGGGACAAGAGGAAACGGCCTCAAATTATGCCAAGGGAGGTTTAGATTGGATATTAGGAAAAATTTCTTCACCGAAAGGGTTGTCAAGCATTGCAACAGGCTGCCCTGGGAAGTGGTTGAGTCACCATTCCTGGAGGTATTTAAACAACGTGTAGATGTGGCGCTTAGGGACAGGGTTTAGTGTTGGACTTGGCAGTGATAGGTTAACGGTTGGACTTGATGATCTTAAAGGTCTTTTCCAACCTAAACAATCCTATGATTCTATCATTCGTTATAGGCAAGATTCCTTCTGCTGCTTTTGAGCATAGGCAGTAAAAGATCACACTGTCTCTAATTGAATTGCTTTGTATTGTGCTAATCTACCTAATGTCCTGTTTGCAAATATAGCATCATCTTAAGCACTTTGTGTCATGTGGGCTAACATTCAAATTGTGCTCTTTATTGCATTTTGCACTTATGCATTTTGTAATTAAGTAACTGTGGTATCAGAAAACTGTTGGTCCATTTATAGCTTTGCATTCCTATGAAAGGTCTATTTGTTACTGAATTCTTTCCTAAAGTCTTATATTTATCTCACATCTTCAGAATTTTTACTTGCTAAAGTGCTGTTCCATTTGAATCTGGGGGAGACCTCTTGCAGATGATGCTAGTGACTTTACTTCTGAGAATAAGAGCCCAGTTTTGTTCCTTCAGCTCAAGCAGGGATTATATTTACAAAGCGCTTTCAGAAATGTGCACAAGTTGCACTTCGACTGGCTGCCCCTGCTCTGCCCAGAGAAGTGAGTGTCATGTTGTGGGTTGTGAGGGGATTGTTTCTGACTTATTTATTAATTTTTTACAAAAGATAGCCTTAGGAATAGTGTTGGTTTTGCAAATTTCTGTCTGTTTTGCTCCTTCTTGTTCTTTTTAAACTTCGTACTTCACTCTTACGGAATTCCTTGGCACTGAGGATGTGCAGGTAGCCAGGACTTCTGTAGTGAGGAAAACACCGGTTAACATCCATATGAGAGTCAAGGTCCCACAGAAGTTCTGTCCAGGTAGAATGACATGGTAGGGTAGGGAAATCCTGCAGGAATGTGCTGCTAACCTTGGCGTGTGATCATCTCTGAAGAATGAAGATTCATGGGCAGAAGGTATGATGCTCTTCCCTTCTGTGATATGCACGCAACTTTGTTTTTAAGTTACCACTGTCACTTTAGCAGTCTCAACATCACTTTTTCCCCGAGCTTTTCCCTAAGGACTGATCAGATTTTCCACCTTACAAGGAAGAAGAAGGTGCCTCCAGCCGTCGGTAATTTAACACAGCATCTTGTTCCAAGCCCATGTAAGTGAATGGCAATGCTTCAACAGTTTGCCACCTTATGGGAAATTAGTCTGGTCAGGTATGTTGTCAAGAAAAGACAGGAAACGTACAACTGAGACCAGCTAATGAACATGCATTTCTGGAAACTGCTTAGTAAGAACATCTTTACATTTACTTGTATCTGTACTACAGTACTTAATGTTAAAAGGTGGAAAATCTTTGTAGTTCAGCAGAGAAAAAACAAACCTACTCCATCATCCTTTGATAGGAGTAGACAGACATCAATAATCTTCGGGTAAGGCCCTCCATTCTGGTGTTCATTACTTAGGTTAGATTAGGAGTAACTCATTAAGCTGCCCTTGGGTTTACGCTGAAATGATTAAGGTCATGGCCAAGTCTTATATTTTTTTAAGTATTATTTCATGGTCATTAAGAGCTGGGAAAAATAACTTTGTCAGCATCTATACAGTTATTCTTGCAGAGTGGAATATCTTATCGATCAATTACCATGTAATGGTTAGCAAACCAGCTCTCACCAAAAGGTAACATATTTGTAGAAGTCCTTCCTTTGCCACTAGAAATTCTACTAATGCCAGGGACATGCTTGATTCAGAGATGAGGATGTCAATTTGAACTGAGCATGGACAGTATTTTGTTCAAACGAGGAAGATGAGAAGATGGTACAGACAATTGCCAACTCACTATTCAGACAGGTAAGATGGTATCATCATTTTATAACCTTTTATTTCTAAAACATGCAACTTGGATAAAAAAAACCAAACAAACAAACAAAACCCCAGACCGAACAGAAGAAAAAACAAGAAATTAAACCAAAATACTCAGCCATGAAAGTTGCAGCACACAGATCTTGCAGATTTTTAAGAATAAGCAATTTTGTTAGGAAACATGAGAAGGGATAAATGATTTTATAGAGAGCTGTTTCATAACTGCATTACCGTACCATTATTGGCTGAATGGTGACTGGTTTGAAATCACAGCAATGCCACTACAGCTGTAATGTACAGGACTCGATAGGTATTGTTCTTGACTCACTGAAATTGGTAGCGTTTTGCTGCAATCCTCTTTGCAACCAAAATCATGCTCTACAGTGTTAAGTTACAAACAACGGGCAACAAAATCCAGGTAAGCATCCAGATTAATTTCTCTAACTTTTTTTCATATGAAAACTTTTAAAAAGAACATCAATAGTCGTAGGCAATAGGTAAAGTGAGAATACAGAAATTGAAAATGGAGCTGGTATGTGAAAAATACTTGTACCATAGTTTGAACTGTGTGACCTGTTCAACCATTGGTAATAGAAGAGGAATGTCATCCAAAAAATAATTTTAAGACAAGTTTTCTTTCACTGGAATTCACTGCTACATCATGCTTAAAATGCATGTTTTGTAAACAATTTGCAATGCCATCTAAAAACCACTGTCTTGTTGACAAAGCCAGGAGCTTGACATGTGGAAGGCAGTTCAGCCTAACTCGGTCAGAATTCAAAACGCAAGTCACTCCAGTTCAAAGTCAAAAGCACTCCATCTGCAAGTATATGTGTGTACTTTATTGACTGCTTATAAAATGTAAGTAGCTGTTTTAATAAAAATAATAATTATAATACAGAACTCCCATACTAAATGCCAATGGTTCTCTGAGTGACAAGGAAAGCAAATATTTAATTAAACATTATGTGAGTGGAAACCAGCCTGAATTATCCCTTGAGCACAGGATGATTGCAAAAATGAGGAAAGACCATATTCATGCCATCTCGTGAACTTATCAGGTAACAACTGATCAGAGGCTTTTTGTCTAGAAGATTTTTCCATTTGAAAATGTCTTTTTTTTCCATTAAATGCTTGAAGTGTAGCAAAATTCAGCAGAGGGAAAACACTTTGGAACAAAATTTGATAATCTTCCAAATAAAATTTTCAAGATAGAATTTGTTTGGAATGCAATTATCTTGTTAACTGAAGATTTTAAAATCTTTTTCATTGCTTTACTGCTGTATTTCTTCACAAGTTGGTAGTTGTACGTAATGGTATGTAAGCACATATGCAAAAAAATTAAAAGATACACAATTTAGAAAAAATAAACATTGTAACAAAAATATTTAATTTAGGATCCACATTTCAGAGGATATTTGAACATATTTGTATTTCTGAACAGAAATTAAAACAAATTTTGGATGTAGAAGTTCCTAAGAAGCAGCAGCTGAATTTTCATTGCCCTTGGTTAAGCTGTTCCCGCAGTTCCCAGAGGTCAGCACATTCACTGAGGTCTCTCTTTCTCAGCACCACAAACCAACACAGAGGAAAAGAGCAACGTCTGAAAACTTGTTCATGTTTGAAAACTCATGTATATTCAGTCTCCTTTGACTTTCATACTCACTTTCCACAGGCACTTGCACATTTTGAGTGTTAGTGTCATGAATACTGAGGGAACCAGATGGTCACACTAACCATCACTCACCTCTCTGTAAATGTTAGAAATGTCAATTACAACTGAAGTACTTGTAAACAGGGAAATCATGTGAAAAGCTGTTTTTCTTAGGACTCAGAAGGATTTTCTGTGCATCTGATGGCTTTATGCAATCGGCAGCGTTTTGTGAGCCATCAGGTCCTCACATGGGGCCTGTGGCTTTGTTGGGCAGTGACAAAATGATGGCTAATGTGAGCTGAGTGGGTGTGGGTGACAGGCAATAAATCTCTGTAGGGAAGTTTGGCACATGTGTACCTGGCAGGTCTACTGTAACGGATGTTATTAAAAAAAAAATCACCAAACTACTTAATCTGTAAGGTACGTATGGGCAGGAAAAATCTGAAAAGTCTTTTTCTCTCTCCCCCTCAGCTGAAGCCTCAGTACATTATAACTACCACAGGGAGAAGTGATATTTTAATTGAAATACAATATTCACAACTTAAACAATCTGTTCTTGCTGTATATTTGAAGTTTAGATTCTCTTCTCTGAAATTACTGGATTAAAAATTGTGCCATCACGTATAAACTATTTTTGATCTGTAAGTGTGAACAGTTTTGCAACGCTAAATAAGCCTACCAATTACTCCCTGGACAAAACAGCTGAAAGTAATTTTCCATGTATTTCAGTACTTGCTATCTGCTCCATTATACATCATTGCATTAAGCAATGTGACTTCTAAGATCTTGATGTGTTAATAACCACATGCAAGGAAAAAAACCTACCACCACTGTAGTGGGTTAACCCTGTCCAACAGCCAAACTCCCACCCAAACACTCTCTCACTCCTCTCTCCCGCAAGATGGGGAGAAAACAGAAGGTGAGGAGACTCATGGATTGAGATAATGACTTTTTATCAGGGAAAGCAAAAGCCGCATGCACAAGCAAAGCAAAAAGAGGAATTCATTCACTACTTCCCACTGGCAGATGGATGTCCTGCCACTTCCCCGAAAGCAGGGCCTCAGCAGACATAAGGGGTGCTGGGGGAGACAAACATCATAACCACAAACATCCCCCTTTCCTCCTCTCCCTGGGTGCACCCTCAGCAAGTTTGCAGATGACACCCAGCTGAGTGGTTCGGTGGACACGCCTGAGGGACGGGATGCCATCCAGAGGGACCTGGACAAGCTCGAGAGGTGGGCCCGGGCGAACCTCATGAGGTTCAACAAGGCCAAATGCAAGGTCCTGCACCTGGGTCAGAGCAACCCCCAGTATCAATGCAGGCTGGGGGATGAAGGGATCAAGAGCAGCCCTGCCAAGAAGGACTTGGAGGTACTGGTGGATGAAAAACTGGACATGAGCTGGCAATGTGCGCTCGCAGCCCAGAAGGCCAGCCATATCCTGGGCTGCATCAAAAGAAGAGTGGCCAGCGGGTCGAGGGAGGGGATTCTGCCCCTCTACTCTGCTCTGGTGAGACCCCACCTGGAGTCCTGCATCCAGCTCTGGAGTCCCCAACACAAGAAGGACATGGACCTGCTGGAGTGGGTCCAGAGGAGGGCCACAAAAATGATCAGAGGGATGGAGCACCTCTCCTGTGAAGACAGGCTGAGAGAGTTGGGGTTGTTCAGCCTGGAGAAGAGAAGGCTCCAAGGAGACCTTATTGCAGCCTTTCAGTACTTAAAGGGAGCCTATAAGAAAGATGGGGAAAAAAATATTTAGCAGGGCCTGTAGTGATAGGACAAGGGGTAATGGTTTTAAACTAAAGGAGGGGAGATATATGCTAGACATAAGGAAGAAGTTTTTCACAATGAGGGTGGTGAAGCCCTGGCACAGGTTGCCCAGAGAGGTGGTAGAAGCCCCATCCCTGGAAACATTCCAGGTCAGGTTGGACGGGGCTCTGGGCAACCTGATGTAGTTGAGAATGTCCCTGCTCATTGCAGGGGGGTTGGACTAGATGACCTTTAAAGGTCCCTTCCAACCCAAACTATTCTATGATTTTATGATTCTATGATTATTGCTCAGTATGACATCATATGGTATGGAATATCTCTTTGGTCAGTTGGAGTCAGCTCTCCAGGCTGCATAGCCGCCCAACCTCTTGCCCACCCCCAGCCTACTCGCTGTGGGGGAGAGGGAGAAAAGAGAAAGCCTTGGCACTGTGCAAGCACTGTTCAGCAATAGTCAACACATTGGTGCGTTATCAACATGGGTTTAGCTCCAAATGTGATATGGGCTGCTATGAAGAAAGTTAACTCCACTCCCACCAGAGCCAGTACAACCACAGCCAAGCATCCTTGCTTGCCTGAAGTGTGCAAACTGCTGATTGTAATGGGGCAGCCTAGATGTAAGAGAGCAGGAGCCTGCCACAGAAGCTGTAGCACCCTTATATCACCATTTCTTCCCTACCATTTATTTCCCACCTGTAATAACATGTAATAGCTCTGTAAGATTTGCTTCATCTAAGAAGTCTGACTTGAAAATAGCATCCCTTACATTACTCTCTCTGTCTTCCAAAACACAGTCATTCCCTTTACATGCCAGAATCTCAATCTTTATCTTAATATCAAGCAGCACTCAGGATTTCATGAACCTTTTTCAGCAGCATGGGATTAAAAAATAAAATTTAGCTGGCATTCTGGGGAGACGGAGTATGTCTTGCAACAGAACAGGGTCTCCAGCAGCTACGATGGCTCTGCAGGCAGGACTTATTAAAATCTAGTGTGAAACAGTTGGCTGTCCTGGCAAGTGTGACATGGGAGGAAGATATGACCATCAGTCAAACAATATATTTTTACAGAATACTTTTCCACATTGCAAGCAGACATATTGGACAAGTAAAACTTACCCAAACCGATGTGGAAATCAATGCAACATTAAATCATGCTATGGAAAATGCTCACACAAGAGTTACAAATGGTCACAGAACTACCCATTTCAGTGGTTTTATCCCTCATAACAATTTTGGGCAGTACAAACACAAAACTCCTACCTGCTCTGCCTGCACATACTCCCATCCCCGAAGGCAGAAACCATCAGTCAATAAGACAATATACAGAAATCCCATGAGCGATCCTGTTCATCCTTTTGCTTCCCACCTGAGAAAAGGTATTTTAATATTCAGGAAGGCCCTATATGGCATGATAAGAAGAGGCTAAATGCAACGTACACCTCATTCGAAATGCTCTCTCAGGTTAGAGAGCTGAACTGTAAAGGTGACATTTTAGTGCCCACTGTTTCTTGACACTGTCTGGTAGTCAGTGATTGACTCCTGACTGCGAGCCTCATTATTCTAGGGGTTTTTTTAATACACTTTCTCTCCAATTCAGTGTACTGTGTGATCCGTACCTATACTTTGTTCCTTACTGCACTTAACATGTGCAAGATAACAATATATTGCATCCAGTGAAGAAAGCTGAACTTTTATCTCTAAAATAAGATATATGCCAAATATCAAGTTTAAAAGGTTATTAGAACTATGTAATAAATGAATGGGGAATTTTGTTCGCCCTTCTCTCAACACTAAAACTACTGGCCACGAGAGCATTACAAGGGAAGAAGCCACTGATCAGCCTGTCCAGCTGCACCCGGTTAGCAATGGGTTCACAACAGGTCTTCAAACCACAAACCTCATATGTAACTATGTTTAGGTGTCAGCTTGACCTGGTCTTGATGTTTTACTGACACGTTCGCAACTCCTCAGCTAAAAACCCAAAGTCAAGCTTTACCACATATTGAGAGCAGTAGAGATGACAGACAGAAAAGTCATAGAAGTGTTCATATTTTCTTCGCCCCAAGAAAAATTCAAGGGTAGGGTTAGAATTGAACTCAGAAGAAAAGCAAGGAGGATTAGGTGCAGTTTGCATATACATACAGACTAATTCTGCTTCACAGCAACCCAATGAGGAAAGGAGAGAAGACACTGGAAAAACCTCAAATCTATTGTTAGAAACTTGTTTCATCTGCCACTGCAGACTTTAAGCCTTAATCTTCATGATAAGTTACATGAAGTTTTAATAGCTGTGTAATCTCTTTATAAATGTACTTTGCTATAACTGGACTTCATACTGTATATAGAATTGGAGATTAAAACCTGTTAAGAGTTAATTTCGCTCTTCAGTGTATCATGTGGGAAGAAATTACAGTGAAATTACATTCAGGAAGATCATTTATTTGAAGGACCAGTATCAGGTTTGTTGAAGAACCGAAGTAACACAACTTACTAAAGGGATTTCAGTTGCTGGATGAGAACAGGAACTAGACAGCATGAGCTTTAGCAGGAGCTAGGTAGTATAATGAATTTAAGAATCTTGATGAAAATGGTTAACAAATAACTGCTAAGTTGGCAAAAAGAATAGTACAGCCAAAAAAAAAAATTAAAAAAAAAAAAAAAAAGGCTCAGCACAAGCCTCGGTCCAAAGAATTAAGGGAACAAGAAATTAATGAAACTACAAAGAGTTGAGTAAATGCCCTGATGAAGTACTAGCCATTACTCATTAACTCTCTTTTAATAAAAAATAACAGTAACCTGCTAATAACCTCTACAAGGGATGGTGATTTTGCAGTTAAGGGACCTCTACAGATCAGAATGGCTCTTGCTTGTGCTACTTCACACACACACACAAAATCACAGTTGGTAGAAAATTTATTTTTATTTTCTAGTCATTTTCCACTCTACTAGACTTTGACATTTTTGAAGGAGGGACCACATCCTGTTCGCCCTGCACAGGGCTTGACACCTCCAATGTGACTGAGGTACCTCAACAGCGTTGGGGGCCAGACAATGCAGCACACGCAGGAGGGGACAAACAACAGCACTGTTCCGATGACAGTGGTCCCCCTTAAATGTCATGACCCTCCTGACAGTTCTATTCTTAAGCCAACATCATTCTTTAGGGACAATCCAGAGAGGAACATAATATTAGGACACAACAAACATATCTAATGTCTAACGGACCTTCGGAAGGTGAATGGGTCTGCCTAAGGCATCCCCAGACAACCTTTGAGGCACTTATCATTTCTATTTCTAGATGAGCAGCATAGTCAGGTTACTTTGAGAGGGCTGCTCTGTTTTCATGTATAAACCTAGAGGATCTAAGCAATGCCTGCACTGGGTGGGCTGGAACCCCAGCCCGAATGTGAGCATGTGGGTTTCTTTTCTGTGAGTTTTGAAGGTCATATATCATACACATTGCAGAGCCCTTATTTTGATATTGTGTGGAAGGGATAAAGTTGATGATAGTATTCTGGGACTGATGCTTTAGCAAAAACAATTTTAAAAAAAGAACATAGCTAGTTAAGGCTCCTGTCTGTACTCTTGTATGTAGCAGCACATCTGAGAGAACACATTTTTGACTGTCCTCTGGTACAGTCACCAGTTACAAATATTTTTATCAAGTGAAGCAAAGGTTATGACAAACTAGAAGATCTTAAACACAAAAACATCTTTATGAGTGGACACTAAAGCTGCTGCTCCATTCTAGTTGGACGGCCTGGGGTAGGTGTCTAGCATGCAACAGCCAAAAGGAGTTCCACAAGAGCCAGGATCACCAAGCCCTTGTGACTTTCCCATTAGCCCCAAAAGAGAGGGCCTGGGGAAGGAGGCAGGGGAGGCCAGCATTTCAGACCTCAGCAGCCTCCTGGTAGGAGTCTGGGGATGCAGGCTGTGCCCTCTGTGGCAAGCAGAGATGAGGAAAGGACGTGCCTGGTTTATATGTGCATTGCTACAGAGTTGTACCGAGGTCCCTGTTGCACCAGGAGACAAATGTCCCCAGCTGCTGTCTGCTTCCCAGTCACAGCCAAGAACCACATTTCTACGACATCCTCCATGTAGGAAGCCCCTCAGTGCCCCCAAAAGCCAACTTCTCTGCTTTCCCTGCTGTACAACGTAGCTCTCCACATGGAGATGCAGCAGTGACAAAATGACAGTTTTATAACTCAGTCTATCATTTATGATCTATTTGATGGCTGCTGCTGTCATGGGGTTACCCACTAGGTGGGAGAGACCTCAGGTATAGCTGAGCTCCTGTGCTGGAGAAGTTATTTTGCACCAGCTGAAGTACAATGTGATCATGCATACTTCTAGCCTCAAATGCACAGGGTCAGATGCTTTTCACTGATGCTTAAACTGCTGCCTTTTACGCTGAGAGAAAACATAGATCGTTATTGTGGCTCAGCTGACGCACATGAACTTGTTCCTCCCGAGGACTGAGATCTGCGCCTGAACCCTGAGTGGGTGGAGCACAACCTCAAAGTGTCTAAATGGTTGAGATGATGCTTTATTGGTTTCCTCTCGTGCAGCAGCTGTACAACTGGAGGGAACTGTCAGTTCTCTGTGCAGCAGGCTGCGTGAGAGCTCTGGGTGAATGTACTGTTGTCCCCTCACAGCCAACTCTTGTTCTTGTGTTTACCCTGGATGCATAACACATGCTAGCTCTGTGGGCCAGCAGCAAATTTTTCTTTAAAATACCTTGCAGGACAGAGCTACAAGTTCACGCACTGATGCTGCTCTTTCAAATTCCTCAGCCTTTCTTGTCCTAAACTCAAACTGCCGGGTGCCCAACCTGCCCCCTCCCCGAATGCTTGACAGCCGGTGGTTGATTCTCCAGGATTCTCTCCATGAACGCTTCAGATGCAGCACGTGCATTGTTACACACAGGAGACTTCCTCATGAGCCTTTTCTGGATCTGCGTTTGCCCCTTCTGGAGGTCTGGTCAAGAGAGTCACTGGAAACCTCCCAGGTGCTCAGGCGTTCAGAAGCAGCTAAACTTCAGGTCTTGAGGCTTCCAGTAAGCCAGGGACCATAAGCACAGAATACAGACATGGCTCATTAGGAAAAATGTTGCCTGTGAAAAATCTCACTTTTACCTGCACTAGTTCAGCCCAAATCATCTGGCCTCAGGAGAAAACTGCCAGTACTTATATCACTTTTTGATCCAGTGCCAGTTCCCTATTTGCAAGATGTCACGTCTCCTCCAATATAACCAGATGAGCCCTTTTTCCCGGTGATACCCTGCCTTCCTTCACAGATCTTCTACACAGACTAAACCCTGCAAGCCCTGCTTTCTCTCAGTCCTGGAGAAAGCTCAGTGTCCCAGAATCAGGGGTCTTTTTGATCTCTAGTTATCCATGTATTCTGTGGTACTTCCATCTCCCTAGTTTACAAAATTTCAGTGAAGCTCAACCAACTAGGGACATGATTATTACAGCCAGAGTTTTCAAATGTCCGATGGCTGTGATGAGTCACCTCCGTGAGACACCTGCATAAAACACCAGGTCACAGGGCAATCAGAACTGATCCTGCCTTAACTAGTACTTCATAGGAAATAGACACAACGCAGCTGCTTCTTTACAGGTAGGCATTAGTAGTACCTCTATGGCTCTTATTTCCAGCTATGCAAGAGCTATCAGGCGCGGGACCTGTGTGTTGTACATCAGCCTTGGAGGTCATCAAGGTGCCAGCTCCAAAGCAGCTGTGCTACAGAGTGCAGTGCTCCTACTGTGTGGCTGGTACCTCCATGGGAGCGCTGCCCTGGGGAACCAGGACCAGTCCTTTGTGTCCCCTGCCTTGACAATAGAAAGTGGACCTGCAACGCTTCTGCATCACTTCTTGCCCCTGGCCACAGCACAGTTCTCCAGCAAGACAGCAAAGAGTCAGCTATCCAGGAGGACTCTAGCAGCAGCAGGACCTGCTCTGTGATGCCATGGACAAGACAGCAATGAGTCACCTCAGGAAACAGCTATTTGCTCAGTGGTTTGCCTTCAGTCCCTTGGGTTATCCAGTGTGAGGTCCCCAACCCTCAGACTGAGCTCAAAGAGTTTTCCTGTGCTGTGAAGGAAATCCACAATGGGCAAGACATGAGGAACAGGGTACAGAAAGTTGTAGGGTTTTGTAAGCTCCTTGAATAAACAAATGTGTGACTTCTTCTGCATCTTTTAAAGTGGAGCACTTTATAGGATCTGAGTTTGATCCACAGCTTTGGTCACAAGAATATGCACAGTAGACAGAAATGATATGTAATAAATTTAGATAAGGAAATAAGAAGCCAAGTTCCCTAACTCACATCCATGTGTTTTAATGTACCTTTGATGTAAAACCAACCTCTTAAAGGCACTTGCCTGCTTTCAGCTTGCTGCTGGATTCAACTCTTTTACTTCAAATGTGAAAGGTACTCATGAAAAGACAACAAAAAGTCCTATAAATTTAAAAAAGAACCTCCCAGCAAGTCTGACACTGATAATACATGTTCCTAATGAAAAGAAACCCAGCTGATAAGACTGACTAAAATAGCAAAGGATGTACGTTGATGTGACCTAACACCAGAAGCATTTCTGTCATAAATGGAAAGTTTGTTTTGTGCTTGTCAATGTATGTTTACATCTCTAAAGTCTTTGCTAGCAAGTTCTGTATGGGAACTGTCTTGTTATTTACTGTGAGAAAACCTCGGAGAAATACTTGAAGTGCAAGCCACAAACTGTGCTATTTTTGAAACTCCTGTACTGTATTTATTCCTACTTGACCTTTTCTTGAGGTACTCTTGACCTTAGTTCTATGCACTAACCCTAGTGCCAGTCTAATTCCTAGCTCCCCGACTCTATTCTTCTGAGGATCCTCTTGGATTCTTAAAGATGTTTCAGGACCACCCAAAACTGTAGTCTCCTGGCTATACTTTTTTGGGGAGAAATGCGCGTGAGTTCTGTCTTGAATATCAGCTGGGGATGGAGTTCAAAATAATATGCAGCTTCCATTGATATACATGTATGTACGATATACATGACTGTACTGACTGTAAAACTTTCTGCTGCTAATTAACACCTTGTGTTGAAAGAAAAAGCAATTAGGAAGATCTGCCATTTTACTGTGTGAGTAGACAGGTTTTGATAAGCCAGGAAAGAGCTGTGGTCTCCCACATAAGGAGTTCACATCTGTGGGGTGAATGTTCCAAGGTCTGCCAGTGTAAATCTCATTAATTCCTTTGACTGCCTCACATTGATCCTTGGATAGTAGGTTTTCATGGAAAAGCAACAAGACGATGTTGTTTCTGTAGGCAGTACTTCATTGGCTCCAGCTGCAGGAATTGCAGGGTTCATTACAAAGAAAGAATAGCTTGAGACCTGTCTTATTCTCTGCCATTGTCAATGGCATGCACACACTAGAGATCGTTCTGGTCAAACCCTAACTTCATCAGCTGTTCCCAAACCTGGAATGGAAATGAAACAGCTTTGTTCCAGCTGGTCACTGTATCATCTCAAACAAATGTTTTCAGTTTCCAGATCACTGGAAGACATAATGCTTTGGGCCACAAATCTCCCAAGCAAATATCTGTGACTATGAATCTAGTCAAGCTTATGATGGCAGGGGCTAGATTAGAGAAGACCAGGATACCAGTAGTGATGGTAGTGTGCTGCATCGATGAAGGCAGATTTTCAAAGCATTACCTAGAAGCTGGTGACTTGGTAATGAAGATTAATGGAGAGATTCATATCCATGTCTCTTAATAAAGAAAGTAGAAAGCATAGTTAGATATCCAAAGGCAGAGGATGGTCTTGCACAATCAAAAGGCAGAAAAAAAGCTGAGACTGCAACTGGAATGCTTTTATGTGTATGTCTGTTGTACAGAGGTCCTCTGTGTAGGTCCTGTGTGTAGCTCAGTTACAGTGGGGATTTGTTCTTGCCCTGATTATCCAGGTTTTAATGAGGAACCTCTGGAGAAGGAAGAAGTAACAGATTTTAGCTTTCCAGTTTGTCTGTTTGCTACTCCTTAATCGTTCTTTTGGAAATTATAGAAGAACAGTTCTTTGGAGAGTAGGGAGCACTTCCTTTGGATGACATATTTTCCATACATAAATATTCAGGGGAGCAATTTGAGATGCAGAAGTAACAGGTGCGAATGAGTTCATTAAACTGAAATGCCACTAAGAATCGCAGTGATGACTCTATCCCAGTTAGAAGCAGGTCATTGCAATTACTCTTATCACAGGACTGAATGGGGGACCTGGATTACTGCCTTCACAGAGCCAGGGACTAGAACTTTATTGCACGCCCCTTGACAATGTGCAGATGTAATCATGCAAAAGTCGGAGGCAACATGCACTGTAATCAACGGTATATTTAGCAAAAAACATACAATGAAACAGTAAAATAATTTCTGCTCATTTTCTTTCTTTTTTTGGTAAAAGAAAAAAAAAGTGTATAAAATGAAACTAGATTTATAGGCCATACTGTGACTGATACGATCTAGAGGTGACTCTTCAGCTGTACCTGTTGGAGGGGCTGACAACCATTCTTATGGGAAGTGGTTTGATCACACCGAAGTCAAAACTTCCTTGTCAGGTCCCTTGCCCTCTCATATGACGTAGATGTGTCCAGTCATGTTGTTGCTTTAGATGTAGACTCACACAACTATTTATTAAAAAAAAAACCCTCCTTCAAACACGAAGTCATACCAGCCTCAATCCAGAAGATTAATTCATCCTTAACAATAATGATCTAAGTATGCAGTTAAACATCCCAATGTGCTCCTCATAATGCCAATACCTGGACCATTTGTTGATCTTCATAATTTGATATGTGACTTCATAATTTGACTCTGTGACAAGATTGTATCTGTATATGGATTATAAAATACTTCATGACGATGAACAGATGTATGAGGAACCTTGCCAGAATCAGCCCTATGCATACTCTTTGATACTTCCTCAGTGACAATTGCATTTTGAGACATATCAGTAAGTTGATTTTTAATCCATCTAGCATGATCCCCATAAATTGCATAATTCAAGTGTTTTAATCAAATTGTCATGCAGGATGCCTTGAAGTTGTCAACTATTGTATCAATACAGTCACCTATGTCAACCAGACCCATAATCATGTCAAACAAGATTGTTGCCTTTCTTTGACAAGACCTGAATTCCATGAAAATATAAGTAACATAAACTTTTATAATTTGTAACATGTTAATTCAAAGCTAAGTAATATAAAATGAAATATGAAAATATTCTGTTCTGATAAGGTAAGAAATGAATCCAAGTCATTAATTTTCATTTTTCTAAATACAAGCTTATTGAAATAGACATATTTCACCTAATTGCATCCAATATTTCATCTAAATGTATCATAGTGTAATTTTTCAGTGGAAGAATGTTTACTCTGAACTTTTTGACAAGCTGTGATACTAAAGCTTTGAATACTAATAATTGCTGGTGAGTAAGAGATGCACTAGGCAAATCATTTTCTCACAAGTCTGTCATCAGTATTGTCCATGCACCTTGCGTGGACTCTCTAGGAGGCTGGTAACACACCATAGATCACAACCTTCACAGGACATATGCATAGTTAAGTCTTTTTATACTATTGGTACTATTTAGTATGCAGTGTATGTAGATCCAATAGGCACAAGCATTAAATGGCACGTATTGGGCAGCAGTAACTAAACAGCAAGCTGACAGAGATGAACCAGAGACAGGAGTCCTTAATCACCCAAGCAGCCCACCTCCTAATGGAGCCATCTATGACATTCGCATTTTCACCTAAAATACCTAGTCCCAGTGAGTGCAGGGCGGGGGAATGAAGTGAAATTTTGCAGTGAAGCAGTAGTTTAGGAAAAGAGGGGGAAGTGGCTATGTAAAGATAAGGAGGAGTATATGGGACCCTGTGACATCAAAACGTGGTCCACAGCTCTTCAAGCTGATACATGCCGTAGCCAGAAGGGACATGGCACAGAGAGTTCACCCAGCTTTACCTCCAGAAAGTGAAGCAAACACTCAGCTGCTGCTGTATCCCTGTCCCTGGGCTTCAGATTTGGGTGCTCTCGCGTAGAAGAGCCTGGGCACTAGAAAACTACCCAGTTTCCATCTGGACTTCTGTTATTTACATATTGTCCTTTCTTGTAATTTATTTCTAGTCTTGCAATGAAAAGCCTGACATTCAGCCTTGATTAATAAGAATCTTGTTTATTTTGCCCCTGAAGCCTGTCCTGGGATATGGGAGCAAGGTAGAGGGGAGAGGAACTGAGAAAGTTACTGAAGTGGGGTAATGAATCCAAATAGAGCAGTGTGGCTGTTCTGCACACACGTATGCACCCCTCTAGACATATTTTAGGGACTGATGTAGTGGCATCACTTGCTGCCACACCACAACAGTCTGATTTAGGAGGAGAGTTTCCACCCCACAGGCATGAAGCAGCCTTGCAAACAGCAAGGGAAAGACCAGACAGTCCCAGGCAAACAAGTGGGACATCAGGCCTGGGTATAAAGCTGTCAGCGCAAGACTGAGGCATTAGCATACAAAAACATTCCTGCTCTTCTCATCATCTTTCAGTCACAGCTCTTAGTACACATCATGGTCCAGATTTCTTCAGTGTTCAAAAGAAAAACTCTGTTTCTCTCAGCTGGGGAAACTAATACACTGGTATATTAGCAAGCAAAAGGCTGATTCCTCCTAGATAGAGATTACACACACACACACGCGCGCGCGCGCGCGCACACACACACACACACGCGCGCGCGCGCATGTGAAAACAGATAACTGGCCTTCATGCCTTGTGGCCAGATGGGAAATATGCAACCAAATAATTATGAGATCCGTAAAGGCATTCGTGGTTGTGTGTGTCTAGGAATAACCAGCAGTCACCAGCCCTGGAGTTTGAGGTGCTAAACCTGTTTTGCTGGCCCCTTACTTAAGATCAATCACCTTCACGGGGCTGTGGAGCTCTGAACTGGTACAGACTTGTTTTACCCACCCACGTTTGTTAAAAGAAAAATCTGTGAAAGAGTAACTTGTCCTTGCAAGCTTGATACCAGCTCAGGACTGGTCTGCTCTACAGCCTGCACGAGGCCAGTGCAGGACACGAGGGCAGTATCACCGCTGTGCTCTGTGCCTCTGACACTGGGTAGAAACGTGCTTTGCGTCCTCGCACCTCGTCTGCGTGAGATTTGTATTGCGGGATGAGTTGGTGGGGCACAGACCCGGTGTTCGTGACTGTGGGATCCCCTGGCTTTCCTTCAGATGAACCCTCTGAGGTACTTGCAGTGTGCCCGTAAGCCAGCGTCCTGAGAGCTGCCCACCCTCTGGCTCGTGGGCTCAAGCTGTTGCCAGTGCTGGCACTGCATAGGTGGGGATTGGTGTCACTATACAGCATCTACACTATCACTACATGGAGATGATTACCGAAGAGCGTAGGGTGGGATTCAGCAGCAGATATGACATCATCTCCCTCAAAGTGAGCATTTCTGCTGGGAGGGGTCTTTTAATTTCTTACTCTTGTGTTGAAACTGATGCAAATGCACTATTTCCCTGCTATTTATACACCTTAATCTACATTAATTAAAACATCATTTTAACAGAATATTTTGCAGGTCTAAACTACACATCAGTTTAAACCAAACAGTCAACAGCAATAGGCTCTTGGTCCTCGTCCTCCTGGCACGAGGGCAGCTGAACGAGGCAGTCCGCTGATAGGGCACAATTTGGTTATCTACCACTTTGCACGCTAAGACCTGGAGCTAATGAAGAGTGCTGACACTTCAGCATAAAGCCAGGGAGACCGTATATGCCATATCTCCCATTGCAGCAAAGAGGGAGCCCTGAAAAGCCGCCCCGAGGGCGGGCAGAGGTTTGCTGCCCGCTCTGGCTGGCTGCAGCCGGGTGGTTCCCAACACACGGGGCTGCGGAGACAGCCTGCGATGGGCTCCCTGGGAAGCTGTGCCCCGCTGCGCCAGGCGTCTGTGCTATTTAAGGCTCCTCTGGTTTAGCAAATCCTTTGTAGCCGGTTTTGTAGACAAGCCAGGCTAGCAATGTTTATCATAGTCATCATAGCCTGTGCAGGGTTATATTCTGCTTAGCTTCTGTTAGCTTTGGATTTCATGTCTGCGCTAAATAAACTTTGCTGATTTTGAAATAGCTGAAATTGCTGACTTACATAAGGGCATATTCATTGTCATACATCCCTGCTGATAAATAACCAGCCTGCTGACCTCAAAGGAGATGGACACAGCAGCACGAACATTGTTTCCAGTAACACTAGCTGGAAATTTTCCAGGTGTTTTTTTTTTCCTTCAGAAAACACTGATCTGATAAAATAAAAAAGCCAATAGAGAAATGACTTGGCCACTGGTTATAGTTTTCAATGGAAAACTAGTGATGCCTTTTATATGACAGGCCTGTAAGATTTATGTTGTGTTATGTCTTTACTTAAAAGTTAAACAATAAAGAAGTCAGACCAAGATGTCTTAGCCTGATCAAGATAAGGCATAGGGGCCTTTTCCAAATAGAGTATTTCATTTAAAGGCTTTCTTAGCATTTCCAAAATTAATTACATGAACTTCATTTTGTAGTGAAAGCCAGCCTTTTAAGTTTTGATGTTGAGCAAGGACAAAAGGTAGGACTAAGGTGCTGAAATTTCTTCCGGTGTAGAAGTTTTGCTTCTGGATCGATTCCAGCCCACATAATGCAACAAAGCTGTGGAACAAAGAGCTACCCACAAAGATTTTGCAAAGAAGATGACTAGGGCTTTCCCAGGGCTAGAGGAAGTTGAGGGCAGTGGGTCATGGGTACAAAATGGCTACTTAAAACATCTTGTTTCACTATCTAAATGACAGATAGAGCAATGGGGAAAATAATTCCTTTTCCTGTAAAAGGAAATTCTTGAGGGACAGGATCTCCTTCTCAGCACAGGGTCTTCTTTCCAGCGATGCCCAGCCATCATGGGGGACAGGAGTACTTCACAGTTCATTGTAAAACAGACCAGCAGTCTCATGCTGACCTAGTTTCCTCTTGTCCGTTAAAACAACCCCTTTTACTCTTCCCCCCCCAAAGAGCACAGCTCAGCTGAGGGGACAATCCAGCCTTGTCAGAATGAGGAATTCTTAAATAATTTCTAGTTGCTTTGGAAAATGACTGGAGGCATTGAAATAAAAATATTCCAAGGGAATTTAGGCATTCTTTCACTTTTTGATTTTTTTTTTCTTTTTTGGCTTAAGGATCTGTTGGTTCATTCTTTAGAGATGTGAAGATATCAAACACCTCTACACAGGTATCCAACTGAAAGCAATGTCTATCCTTTGGTTTCAATATCTGATCAAATATTTAAGATGATTACATTTCATTTGAAACAGACATTGAGGGCATTTAGGCTCCTACTGCTCAGATCCAGGCAAAAAATTAGTCCCTAACTCCTACCGCAGCACATGGGAAATGGAGGCCCACTGTCCTCACTCCTTGAAAGGACATAGAAAAATGTTTTAGTGTGTTTAAAAATCTGGCCGCATTTGAATGAGTTTGCTTTTGCCAGTATTTTGATATCAACAAAGTTGGGGGGCTTTCCTGGATCCTGCCTGTCTCCAGCTCGGTCTACCCAGAACTGGCTTGGTCTCCCCAGTGGTGTTTGCTCCAGCTCTGCACCAGGGTGAAGGAAGTCCACAGCCTTCACCACCCAGCCACCCCTTGAAGCAGCATAGTCTTATCTGTGCATTTGTGGCACTGTTAATTCTCAACCACTCATGGATTTGAGTTCAATATCTACTTTTATTATGTAAACAGTTAATTTGTCTTTCTCTACTAGCATTACCTACATTGGTGGCATCCAGCTGGCAACAGAGAGCATCTCCTGGTACTTGAAGTAGAACTGAAGTGCTATCACTGCGGTCAGTCTGGCCATCCTTTCCCTGTTCCCTAACAGCCCTCAGCAGGATGAAGGTGTTGAAGATGAAGCAACATGATAAGACAAGAAAATCCTGGATGGACTCAACAGTCAAAAGTATAAATGAGAAAAATACCTAGGGCCTATGTGCTAACTGACTCTACATGCCCAAATTTACATCTCAGTCTAAATGCCTGTAGTCTCCTTAGGAAAGTGCACCAGGGAGCACATTTAAGCCCAACATGTCCCTCAGCTCTTGCTCCAGGTGTCCCACATTGCTGGTCATGGCACAGGGCTGGCCGGGAGCCCAACTACCCTGTGGCACAGCCCTTCCAAGAGGATCTTGGTGGCCACTTTCTTTTTCATTGGCCAGTAACGTGGCAAACTGCTGTTGAGTGTACCAAACCAGACAGAAGCACGCCTAGGGCTGTGCCAACAGATGGCAAGATCCTAACCTCCTCCTCTTTCTCATCCTCTCTGCCCCAAAGTTTGCTAATGCCCATGACTACGTGCATCTATGTCCAAGCCAGTGAGCTCAAACCCATGTCCAAAATATAGGATGGAATTACCTATGAAAATCTGAATGCCTAAAAGTTGAATATTCAAAATTACAACAACTTCTGGAAACGCTGATTATTTTATCCAAGCTTCTACTCATTATGAGACTTAATATGTACTTGAGACTTTAAGAAATGAAATGGTAAAAAGTTAATACTCTAAACAACTAAAAAATAGAAGGTTTTGTGGTGCTGGTGTGTAGTTCATTTACTTCACTGTGTGCAAGTGGCACAATGAATCCGCTTTCATGTAAATGCAGAAGAAATAACTAGCTGCTTCTGATTTTCAGGGGCTTTTCTTTTGAAATTTGCAACTACTGTGTTTCTCCCACAAGACTCAGACCCATTTGTAATAATCTCTTTAATGGACCAGCTATCTTTGTTAATATCTGTCTCTGCCTACTCATAAAAGAGTAAAAGAGCTTGCCTATACTGCGAGACAAAACCATGTTGCCCCGACAAATAATTGCCAGGCTGAAAAATCCAAGAAGTATTGCAACTGAACTCAGTACCAGAGGGCTGAGTTTATTCATTTTAACAATCTTTGTTGTCTCGAACTCTTCTCGAGATCTAGACATCAAAAGTAAGTTGATTTCTACCTTCATCCTCAGCTGTGTGAAATGAGTGGCTTTGCACTCGCTGAGCACAGGGTCTTGTTGCCTTTCACATTTGCTTTCTTTGACCCAATCCCCAACTAGCAGTGGATAACAAATATTTGCACTTAAAATTAATAACTCAGTCTGCTGTTCTGAGGAAAGGAAAAGGTCACTAGCTGCATTTCTGTCTTTTAAAGGAAAAGGATTTTGATGTAACCTCAGTGCTGGCCATCTGAAAACTCAAGGCCGTACACAAATTTGGCTCCACAAAGGTGATCTCAGTTGCACTGAGAGCAAGAGGGGCTGCGCTCCAGTGGACCTTGGTGTTTCCAAGCCATGTGGAGGATGGCTCATGTCTGGGAAGGCCAATGTCCTTGGCGCCCACCTTGCCATGCCCCACACTGTGGCAGGGGACCTCGTGGCACCCCTCGCAGAGCTGCACAGGATTCAAACCCAGTGGGGTGACTTCAGTATGGCTGTGTCTTCACCTTTTTTTTTTCGTTCTTTCTTTCTCAGCTCCATCCCTGGGGATAATGAACCAGATCTCCAACTTGAACCAGGGAGAGAAACAAATGGCACAAAACTGATTTTCATCATGAAATGCACTGTGATGAAAGCCTGGCCCATCTGATCTGAAGTGGCTGCTTTGCCATTTTATCTAGGCAAAATCACAAGTTCCCCAAAGACAGATTTGCATCCTTAGGCCTGAGCTGCCTGGGTTTTAGTAAGCTCCATGCTATTACACTAATCAATTATTTTTCTCTTTTAATTCCAATGCGTCTGCACAAAGCAGACAATAAAATATGGGTAGAAGGAGCTGCAAGATGAGATAAGATAGAAGCTTGAACATTTTTCACATTAACCCGATTGCCTTGTGTCATTTGCAGAGATAACATGCTTTTTCCTGTCGTGGCTAATGAAACCAAAGCCTCAGAAATCCCCAGATCAGAAGGGTGTGCTCGGCCCCAGCCCTGCTCCTTTTGCAATTGCTTGGGACGACTGGGGCCACCTACGCTCATCTGTGGGGAGCCAGAGCAGACATACCCATAGGCAGATATACTTGTTTCCACTGCCCAGCCACAGCGTAATGTACCGACTGTCTTCCCCGACCGCATCCCAAGGGGAGAGATTTCCTCTCACAAAAGTGAACACTCCTTCAGCCCAGTGAAGCCCAACCGGGCACTGAGCTCAACCAGAGCCATCAGCCATGTGCGGTTCCAAACCTTTCGATCCTATAAATCTTCCAAACACCCATATTTTTTTCCAGGACATATGCTACATCAGGGTTTAAATTGTATTCGTACCATTTTCCTCTGACTTGCCCAATGCCTGCATATGGCCTACAGCATTTAATGGTGCTTCAAGGCTTATGTATCATCAACAGTGCAATGAGCCAGGATCCATGCCACAAGGATTACATTCAGGCAACTGAGGATGGTACATTGGTCAGAGTGATATCTTGTGAGGACCTTTGGGGGCCTAAGGGATTTAACAGGGAATGGTGAATACCTTCTGGGAGCAGCATGAAAGAAATCACAGAAAATTTAGATTCATTTTTATAAATGAAATGGAAAAAAGAAAATAGTCCAAGGATACATTCGTTGCTATTCATGGATATCTCATCTTCTTTCATCGTGACACATTTTAGCTCTTTTAAAGTGCTTTTCAACCTCTTGCTACTGTGTGTTATGTATCATGCTGTGGCATTAGCTGTTGCTTCAGAAATATGGAAGTGGGCTCACTACATAAGGAAAACAGGGTCTGGGACATTAGATGTAATTCCACCTGAAGGTCCATTTTAAGCTGGTACTTGGGTAAAATTTAGCTGTTGCCTATGCACAAAGCCCAAGCATCTGCATATACAGTTATCCAGACAATGCGCATAAGTGAGAGCACCTGGAGACAGCACAGAACATTTGTGCAGGCTGTTTCTGAAACCACTTCTCTGTAAATAGAGTACATGGACCCTAATCCACCAGAGGACAAAGCTCACTGCTTAATTCTAAGCATGTGAGTAATTCCCATTGCCTTTGCATGGCATACCTGGGCAGATCAGCTGGCTGTGCTTCAGAGAAACCTTTGATAAGTTTTATTTTATTTCAGCAGGACTGCACATGTGCTTCATATTAAATCTCTGCCTTAAGTACTTTGCTAGAGTTCTTCACTCCTGAGATGGGCTCTATTTTCTTTTTTCCTTGAACTGGGACTAGTTTATACAAAAATCTTCATCGTTTTTAATTATTCATGACTGGCAAGCACTAAAGAAAAATGAACATGCTGAAGCTGCAAAATCTGCTTGAGAAGGACTCACAGCAAGGGGGACAAAAAGATGGTGCTAAGCGCGCAACGGACGGTGCCGTTTTACACTTCTGACAGCTCTCCGCCTAGCCACTTTTGCCCTGAGTTTCAGGTGCTCACGCAATGGAGACCACAAGCACAGGATCTGGGAAAGGACAACCTGACACAGTGGGCTCAGAGACAAGGCTTGCAGCAGCAGTGACCAGCAGCGAGGGTCCCTGATGCTTCCCTGCAGGAAGCAGCGTATTTAGGTGGTGCACAGGCAAAGGACCTCTTTTCAAAGTGACTGGTGCAGTCCTGCTCTGCACAGCTCTGGGCAGCCTTCAGGCTCCCTCCTGGCAGCACAGCCTGCCAGCTGGGGGCCTGGGGTCACCGAGGCACCGAGAGATTTCTTCTTTTATTATACACACGTATATCATCTTGCATTGACTCCAGATCCCAGCTCAGCAATTGCACACGAGAGGATAGTTTGCAAGGTATCTACTGGCAAGCAACACTTTCTTTAGGGCACAGATGTTGGCATTTGCTTTTCAACACCTCCCTGTAACTTTACACACACAGTCTGGGTTTATTTTGAATCAACATATCACAGCATATAGTTTATAGCTGTCCTCAGACCCACTTCCAGGAAAGGACTCTGACTCTGTCACCCCACACCGCCACCACCAACGTTCCATGCCTGCTAAGGTCGTTGTCCCTCAACTCAAGCAGGAAGAGTATGCGTTGGAAGAGCCGACCTTCCCTGCTGTTCCCTTCGTGCTGGACCACTGCAAAAGCCAGGCATGCTGCCTGCAAAACTCCCCTAGAGCACATTCACTCACCTTCCTCTTAGTTTGAAAGAGTATGAAATATTTGCTGGATAAATTATTCTTGGTTCAGGCATAGTGCCCACTCTCCCACCCCATCACGTCTCCACTGAGTTTTTCAAACTAACTGACCTTTATGGCTTTAAGACTCTGCTCTATTTAGGTGAAATGGGTAGACCTACACGCATCTTTGAAGTCAAAGGAAAGCACCTGAAGACTTCCAGAGCAGCCTGTCAATTGCCTGCCTGGGCAAGGAGGGTACCAAGATGGGGTAATACCCAAGTGTCCTCCCAGCTGTAGGCTTCTGCACACCTCAGAGTAGCTATATCTGCAGACTTTGGACATTGGCCTCTGGCTGCTCATAAGGTCAAGCTTTCAGCTTGTGTTCTGGAGGGACAAGGTGTCTAGTCTTAAGGACACTTGGTGGTACCCCTCAAAACACCACATAAGAAAGCTGATGTTCCTATGTGTCCCACTCTTGCCACAGGTCTTTGCAGTATTTTGATATATTGAGGAAAGCACCATATTCTATAGTCAGAAATAAAGATACCTGTGTATCTCTACATTTCTTAGAAAAGGAGGGACGGGAGAGGAGAAAAAAGGTTCCAAACATGCTCTCAGAATGCCTGAAATTTAAAAAAAAAAAACACGTTTTCTAAAAACTAAATAAAGGAGACCAAGTGATTTTTGCTCTGGTAATTTCAAAGCAAATTGCATAATTTTGGCATCTCTTAGTCACGTTCATGACTGCTTAGGGCTGTCATGCTTATAGAGGAGGTAGAATTAACGAAAAGAACCCACACCAGGACAGAAACACACTGAAAAATAGGACCAGCCCGTTGCCTTGTGCATCCTGAAGCAACCCACTCATCGGTTAGAGATGCTGGACTAACTCCCATCACTTCTTAATCAGAACTGCCCACATACCTACGCTCCTGCAAAAGGTGAGGCAGCCCAATGAATTTGACTTGGCATCAACTCAGTAGGCGAGTGCGGTACTACCTACAATAAACCACAAGGATAAAGTCATCAGTGTCAAGGCAGCACTCTGCAATGATTCAGGACATTTGATCTTCTGTTGGGGCAGACCGTGGTCAATGACACGGGAGAGTAGAGACGCTTTGCACAGTCTGTGCATGGTTCAGCCCTCGGGTCCCGGCGGGCTCCCTGCAACGCTGGCCCTCCAGCTGTCGTGTACTCCCAGGCCGGCGTGGAGTAATGGCAAGCTGAGCATCTGGTTCTCTACATTCATGCTGGGTTTCCATAGCTCTTTTCCATAAACAGTCTGATCTCTATTTCGATAGTGCACATGTATTCTTCTCCGAGACCCTTGTTTCCATCTCTGGCTATCCACTTCACCCTTCCTCGCACTGTATCACAGTCCTTTTCTCCACCATCTGCTGCAAGGAGCTCATTTGTCAAAGGGACAAGATCTTTAAGGATGTAAAGGAAGAAGCTCGTCAACACCGCTTTCATCCCACCATGTTTGTTGGAGGGGAGCCAGGCTCTAGCCAGCCATGGAGAAGTTCGCAGGGCCAGTTTGTTTAAATGTGCTTTAAAATAAATGTTTGTCAAGGGCATAGTGCCCTTGTGTCAATGGAAGGGGGCCCACCCTGGAAGGAAACCAGATATTTGAGAATGTCAATTCTCCCGGCCAAGGGCAGCCACCTGCCCAGGGTGCTGCAGGTGCAGGGGGACCACACTCAGCCCCTGGCTACCACTGGGAGCAGAGCCAGTGCCAAATTGCTGCTGGTGTACGTGACTCGAGCAGAAAACTGAGAGAGGCAGCACTAGGTGGGCCAGCAGCAGCTGACCGTGCTGGAGATGACCCCAGCCATCGTGGCGTCTGGGCATACTACCAGCCAGCTCCCTGGCCTCACCACCCATCTATGCATCTGGACTGCTGATTTTAAGAGACACTGAAAAAAAATGCAAGAGCATGCTCCTCCTGATGATATAAGGACTGGGGTGCTTTGTGGAGTTAAAAGCGAAACTCCTTGCCCTGAGCACAGTCCCCCACATGGGAGGTACCACAGACGAGCATCTGCAAGCTCCAACACAACCACCTCCACGAGTGCAGCATGCAGGGGGGAGGCAGGGGCTCATTTTCCAGCTGGAAACCACTGGACTGATCTGCTGAGGTAGAGCTGAGCACTCATCTCATCACTGCCTGCTCTGAAGCAGTGATTTATTTTTTTGTTCTTTTTCCTCCGGACCCCTCCAGTCCCCGGTGCCTTCCTGCAGCAGCGAGGCAAGGCTGAAGGCTTAGGAAGAGGTGCGTTTTAAAGGAGCGCAGGACTGGGGCTGGTGGACCGCACCAGGAGAGACCGCACGAAGGAAAGCCAAGGACCGCAGTGCACAGAGCTCACTGGCACGCGCCAGACGGGTGATTCACTGCTTTGGCCAAATGACAGCCAGAACCACAGTCACGCCATCGGAAACCGACATGGACTGTATTTACACCACACCTTCAGGAAAAGTTCTATGTCAGCATGAATATTCTCCGTATATCTTTATATTCACCCAAAGCTAAACTGCTTCAGTACCAAGGGATTCTTAGTAGAGACATGAGGGAGGAGGAGAGATTTGGGAAAATTTAGGAGCTCTAGAAGTGATATAAGCCAACCTTCCTATAAACTAGGGTAGTGCGAGTCTAGGGCCCACACCCAGCCAGGACTTGAAATAAGTGCCTTACATTAATCAAGGGAGAAGGCAGGAAGGTTCACAGCTCTCCAGCGAGAGAAGGCACAAGTTTCCAGCCCTCATGGTCTCTGAAAATGTTTAGTGCTCTGGTTTTAGAGCTGATTACTTCAGATTCAGAGATCAGATATTGATGCAATTTTTCATGTTTTACTGTAAGCAGGAAATACCATGGCAAATCTCACAGCTCTGAGGCAGTGGGGAACGGGTACAGGGAGAATGGAGGAAATTTATTACAGGGGTGGTGGTGGCCATATTCCCCCACTAGAGTCTGCGGAAGACCATGCAGGGAAGAGACCTGGCTGGTATTTTGGCAGCAACAAGGAGCCAGTGCATCAGCCACTGTCCCATGCTGTGCCCCACTCCCCGTTAGCGGTGACGGCCGTGCCACTGCTCAGCATCATTAGGAGAGGGTCCTTCCCCCATCCTCCCCACGCAGCACCGAGCGTGGTGTGCACTGCCCGTTCTTTGCCCTCCCCAGCTCTGGAGAAGGATTATTCAGTCTTTATTGTCGACGGCTGAATGGAAAGGCTATGCAATAGGTCTGAGTCACAGAGATGTGATGAAAACAAGCTGGAGAATTTAAAATGCCAGCTGCTGCCCAATGCCAAGTTAAAATTAATCAGGGTCCTTGATCACTATTGTGATTGCTAACAGAGAAGTGTATGTATATTAACTTGGTTTCCTCTCTATTGTCCAACCTGCCCTGGGGTTGTGTAATTTACAGGTAATTAAGTTCAGCAAAGATTATTGAAAAACAGAAAAGGATGCCAACGTAACTCTCTTTTATTCATCTGCCAATGAGACTATGGTATAATTTACCATTTAGCTTTGGAAATCTCTCCTATAGATTCATGCTAAAGGGAACTTTAACTACGCCAAAACCTAAAGGGATCCTCCCCATCCCTTGGGAGAAATTGTATCAGACTAAAAATCACTTTTAGGAAAATCACTTCTTCTGGTAAAAGGCCATTTAAGTCTAAGACATCACCCCTCAAGTCTTTACAGAGGTCTGTCTACCATACAAGCCAAATAGGAGGGTGCCATTTTGGGTCCATGGAAAATTTGTCTAGATAGGGCATTAGAGGGGAAGAGAAGGAATATTCTTCTTTATGGTACTAATCAGGATAACACAGAGTCTGAGCTAATGTTTCGATCCACACTGATCTGCAAGAGCTCTCTCCAAAGATGTTATGATATGGCATATCTATGGAGTAAGACTACCTGGGCATTTGGTGGCTTTCTGGCCAGAGCCCCAGATGTTTTCCAAAGTTAGAATAGTTGTTTTCTTAACAAAAATCTTCATTTAAAACATATTCTTTCACAGGAAAAAATATTCCAAACTGTTTAAGAAACGTACTCATGAATGTGCTGCTGGATTTTGAAGTCACAGAGCTAACTGAAATTTTGAGTAGTTTTAAATATCACTGATATTTTGGTTCCGAAAATTCATTTTAAATATTCAAAAACAGGTGTAATAATTCAAAGGTAAATTAGTTTGCTCTGATACTATTAAAATTCACCACAAGGCATAAAGGAAGACCACATTTCCATCTGAATCTCCATCTTTTTCTCAGGAGAATAGAAAGTATCCACACTTAATTAGAGGTCCATCTACCCCAGTATCCTGTCTGCCAGTGGCTATTGGCAGCTGCTAAGGGAAAACATGATCCTTGTTGGGCTTTTTACCCACAGTCCAGCCATCAGTAGTTTGACGATTTCCTGAGCCAGAGGTCACACTCAGGCCATCAGCTTCAATAGCTCTTGATGGAACCTTCTCCCACCTTATTAGGTGGTTTTGGTTTGGGTTTGGTTTTTTTTTTACCTTTTATACAACTGGGCCATAAAACATCCTGTGGCAATGATTTCTGCTCATGTGCTGTCTGAAAAAGTACTGCCTTGCCATTAATTTCATGGGGTTCAAGGGTTTTTTCCCCAGTGGTTTCATTGATCTTATCTTTTCAAGAGGTTCAAAAAATTTAACTAGAAATGTGTATTAAGGATTCTTCTTAGAGACATCAAGGGCGGGGTGAGATAAATTAGAATATGTTCACATAACATGGGCTTCTACCAAGTTAAAAAATATTTTATTTGTTACTTTCACAATTCTTCCTTTGTTTAATTTGCCTTGTGCACAGAAAGACTACTGGTTTGCTGCCTCTCGAGACGTTCCTCGCAGCCCAGTGCAGTCGCACAGACCTCCTGTGGCGGGGCGAGTTGCACCTTCTGTCAACAAGAAGGTCATTTCTAGGGCCTGAAGTCCATCTCCAAAAAAACATTTTTCATTCCACTGCAGACAAATCATTTCAGAATGTTGCCATGAAAATCTATGGAGTTAGACCAGATTCTGTTAAGGTCAGAATCTGACCTAAATTCCCCCAGGGAGCACATCTCATGTTAAAAAAAGGCATTATGTTTACTCTCGTTGCATGCTGCATCTTGCCAGTGGGTGGCACGAAGCCATCGTGAGGGTTAGTACCAGGACGGAGTAGCATTTTAAAATGTTCTGAACATAAGTGACTCAGTAGTCAGCTTTCCAGCCCTAATGGGCTGGCTGTTTCAAATTAAATTGAGTTATAGCAGGGCCCCTAGTCCACAACAGAGGATAAGAGCATGCAAAATTGAATTGGAAAAATGGAGCCAGTTTGCGTTCCTGCTTATGAACATGCAGACAAATCAGCAACTCAGAAATCACCAGCTATTAGTATATTGGCAATTCATGCAGCTTAAAAATAGCCATGGAAATTTGTACCCAGACCACTACCCCTCCTCAAAATCAGCTAACCATGATTGCAGTAAGAACAGAGAGCCCAAGTGGTAAATTCCTGATGCAGCTGTTAAGCTGGGGCCAGAGACAGAGTGAAAGGCAAGGGGTGGAGGGCACAGAAAGAGTCTTGCATACATCGCCACGCCCAAACATCTAGACCTCATGAGTCAGAATCTTGAGGCTGGCTTGAAAATTCTCATAAATTCAATGTTTTGTCTTACAGATTTTGAGCCTTTAATTTGTACCTGTTGCACGCACCATAGGGTCAAGAACAAATGTTTCCTTAGTGAATCTGGGGGCCTCCCTCATTGCATATCCACACAGGCTTTGTGGAAAAAAATAAACATCAAAAGCTGAAAACATGTCCTGATCTAAATGGGGAATAGGTGTCATATCAAAACAGGAAAGGTCCTGCCACTGACTGACATGGAGGAGGGGGAAAAAACAGCATAAACCTTTCCTCCACCCCAGTAAGCGCATGCCTGGAGTTGCAGTAGCTCCATGAGCGATGACATCAGGCCATGTTGCAGCCAAGGGGGCACAGAGATCAGGGTGGTGTTCTACCAGCTCTCACCCCAGAGCTGCGAGCCGTGGCGGGGGAAAGCGGAGATGACTCAGATGGCTGCACGTAGTTTAGGTAAGATCAGTAGCACCGACATGCCTACGTGGTGCCACACCGGAGCTAACAGGACTCTGATCTGTCCAAGCCCCTCTGTTGAGTTTGAGACCTTGACCTGGCCCACAGGGCACTGCTCTATGCTGTGTGGAGGTACCGCAGGGAGGTGGGTGCGCAGCAGCCTGGAGATCTTGAAGCAAAATAGCTAACCGTGCACTCGCTTGTGCATTTTGTTTGACTGTGGCTTTGGATTGCCTTTTCCACTGTCAGGTTTGGTGAAAAGAACCAGAAGGTGGTTTCCTCTGCTCCTCTGCTGTAGGTCCTGAGGCTGACCTGCCAACCTTGCTGCAGGGACAGGGAGACGAGGGAGAGGAAAAAAGTCTCCTATATTAACTATAGTTTAGCCTGGTTAGGGAATTCGGACCATAACTATGTCACTGCTTTTACAGATAAAGTATTGGCTTGAACAGGGAGATGGACATCCACCAAAGAGGAGAAGGCAAATTGATTTAAGATCATCTGGATGACCCTACTCTAGAAAAGTTACTATTTTTATAAATAAAAGACATGGCATTTCCACAGCCTCTGGACAAATGCCTACTGAATTCACCCCTTTGAAGGGCTGAGGCTTCCATATTTCAAAGTTGTTCCAGTGCAGTCTTCCAGATGGACTGTAAAGTTGAAGAGACCCCAGCCCAAACCTCCTGTCACAGACCTGAGCTTCAACCGTTACAGTGGGGCAAATTGACACAGGCATCACACCAGGCAAAAAAAAAAAACAGACTCTGAATCTTGAGCCCCTTGCTGAGTCCTGTTCTCAGGACTTCCAGTGTATCTACATATAAAATTTTTTCCAAGCTTTGAGGGACTGTTGGACTTCTGGAAGTTGCAGTGGTGATGCAGTGAAAGATTTCAGGGTCCTTTCCTTAGGGGTGTATTATTCTCTTGGTGCAAACACATGTAATTCCTATTAATACTATGTGAGCGGTGTGTTCACACAAAGAAGCAATATACCCCCTAGTGTCTAGATCAGAAAGAGTCTATCCAGCAAACTGAAGTTTGTCCATTCCATGTGGCAAATCACTTTTTCATGCTTGCAAGGTACCATTTGCATGCTGCTCAGGGACATTTCTTCCCGGGGTGCTGCTAAGGGCCCTGAGGGTCCAGCCCCAGTCGAAGAATGACCCGGGCAGGTGCCGAAGGAAGCATTTGTGTTGTGTGCGTGCACTCTCCCACACGACACTATGTTACACGACAAAGTCTGAACACAGCTCCCTTACACCAGCTAATCAACAGTGCCTTAGGATTAAGTTAATATTTTCAAGCTGTGGAAGTAATTAATCTCCTCCCGCTTCAGACACCATCATTGAAGTCGCTGCCATCCAGCACCCACTGCCCTTCGCCATGCTGGCAGCGGTGACACTTACTGGCACACCGTGTTGGCCACACACACTCAGGAAGAAACCTCGATCAACCCAACTTAGGTCTACATTACCACAGTAAAGCTCAGTCTAGCTAGACGGCAATGAGACAGCAGGCCCAATGTCTTCATATAGCACAAGCAACACCTCTGACTTATTTATGTATGACTGGGGAGAAAGCAGAGAAATTACACGTGTGTAACAAGCTTGCACGCCCGTGTGACACCCAACCACGCTCCCAGCTATCCCTCTCTTCTGACTGTTTCAACTTCCCAGCCAAGCAATGCCTTCTCCCAGCCTCTGTCTTTCTATCTCTTATTTACTCTGAAGTTTATCTCCACATACATCTTGAAAATTTTTCTGTGCTTCTTTCTAAATAAAGTCAGCGGAGGAAAATCCCCTGTTCCCTGGGGGTAACAATCTGCATTTACTCCTTGCCAAACTGTCCGTCTCAGAGAGCAGCAAGAACATTCCTGTTCACAGGGGTTCATGTAGCAAAATACTCTGGGTTCATCACTGGGTTTGATCTGTAAGAAATGCAAAGGGTTGGGATCCGCCTGCTTTAACAGAGCAGGTGGGGGTTTAATCTTTTACAGTAATGTCTTGCACGGAAAGAAGTCCTTGGCTACCGACTAGAAGTTTTCTTGTTCACAGCTAGTCCAGAGGTATTTTAGCAACCAGAATTTGGTGCCCTGAGGAGGCAGGCAGTTTAGATGTTTGTGACCGCAGGTGTCGAACTGCAGCAGAGTAATTGCACAGGGGAAATCAGCTGTGGGGACACCAACACAGACGGGGCTTTCTGGACACCAGGACTAGCAGCTGCCTGAGACACCTGAGCCATATGAAGACGGAAGCTAATGCAGAGGTTTGCCAGCTGTGCTGACCACACGTATGGCTGATGGTCAGGAAGCCATGGCCACTAGGGGCACAGAGCAGTTCTCCATCACCTTCACAGCCTACTCCAGGCATCTCATGTCTGTCACACACAGGGTGGAGGGCATCAGAAGGGCAGAGAAGAACTCTGCACATGTGGGGCATAGGTGTACCACCCCACTGCAGTCCTTCTAGCCTGTCCTCTGCTAGACCCACTCTTTCAGGAGCAGCCAGGTCATTGAGTGCAGTGGTAAAACTACTAAGCACTTGGGTTTTGGTTTTTCTCAAGAGTCTGGGCAGGCTGTACCCAGGTAGGCCTCAATGGCAACAGAAGACCACCTGGGGCAGGCCTACTGAACGAGAGAGGGACCTGAACTGCTTCCACCTGCCTAATCCTACAGCATCTGAGGAGGCATCTGTGGGCACAGCAAGGCCAGGTGAAGGGGCTGCTGCTGCTCTCCATCTTTTCCCCACTCACTGTAGAGGACATAAGGAGAGGTGCTCCAGCTGACAGAAATAGTTTCCACAATAATGTGATGGGTCCTGCTGGGAAAAGTTTTTTCTTCCCTAAGCACAAAGAAATTACACGGGTTTGTGGCTCAAGATGCCTTTTTTGGTTGGTGTCTTTAAAGTGTTATTTTTTGGAAGCAATGTCCCATCTTGTCATAGACAGAATATTTTTTTAAACAGGAATGGAAGAAATAGGTCCAGGTCCTCACATACTCTTTACTCCAAATGCCCTCAAGTTGCCACTCTCCACACATGCTGCCCTGCATTTTGTGGCTCACATGTTCCAGAAGGATTTTCAGAGGCGTGTGACAGGCACTGTGCAACCCTGAATGAGCCCTCTGGGAAGCCTGGTCCCTCAGGTGAGCATCTCAAATGTCAGCAAAGCACTCCTGAATATTCAGCCCCAAATGAGGGACGAGGGAGGGAGAAAGGAGAAGTAAGGATCAGCTCCCCAAACGCATTAGCTGTAACGAGCAGCCTGCTAATCCTAACCCAAAATCTGTGTGCTATTTTGGGCCACTGGAACTTGGGCTTTTGCATGGTCTCTCTGCTTTGATCTGTCGGCAAGAGAATTAAAAAGGCTTGTTAGTGGCAGATCCTAATCTTCCAAATACTAGTGGCAACCACTGGCTTTGCAGGAGAGGGATGCTCAGTCACATTCGGGAACCCTTGAGACAGGCAGAAAACAATGTCGTATGATGCTGACGAGCAGACCATCTTGGGTATTGCCAGTCACATCCCCTACGGTTGCCAGCATCCCATCTGGAGACTTTCATTTGAAATAATGCCCTGCTTTGCTATAATCTGTCCCGAAGTGGGATTTCCCAGTGTTTTGCCTGTTCAGCAGACTGGCTTATCTCAACCAGTCTGATTATCAGACAGTGCAGTTTACAATAACAACGAGACAGCAGTTAACCCAATTTGACATGTCTTTAGGCAGTCACCAGTGACAAGCTTCTGCGGGACAGGGAAGGCATTTAAGCAAGTTGCCCTTGTTTGGTGAGGATGAAATAGAGTTGCAGCTCCTTTGTTGAAGCCTGAATGTTCTGTCGAGTGGGGGGGATTCATAAAACACATTGAGTCATGAAAGGGGCAAAGATTCCTTTTCAAGTGGAAAAAACAACTCATGATACTAACAGCAACTTTTTTTTCCCTCTTTTTTTTTTTTTCTTTTGCTTTTTTTTCCTCTTTTTTTTCTTTTTCTTTTTTTTTTTTTCCCCAGCAGAGCTAACTGCGCAGTGCACTGCACAGATGAAACAGAGTGAGATTCCACGGAAAGGATAAACAGGAAGATCTTCAACTCCTCGAATGGGCTGCACCATCGGAGGTGAAAAGTTAAATGCACCCTGCAGCAATTCTTCAACTTGTAAAGGCTGAAATTAATGCCTTGGTAAGATACTTTCAGGAGTATTATGGAGAGTGATTAATGCACAGTCTTCTTTAGCCGTCATTACCTCCCCCACCCGCCCCCCAAAAACGTGATCATCTGCATTTCTTCCGTTTATTTTTATTATTTTAAGATTGCTATCGCTATAGTGATTTGACTCCCGTTTCTGACCAGAGAAAGAGCACAGCTATCGTGCCCGCGCTCAGACAGACCCGCCAGTTACGCAGTAATGGATCAGCGTGAGCAGAGTGGAGAAGACTGAAGTCAGGACGTGCCACACAATTAAAGTAACTATCTGCTCAGGACAAAAGCAAGCTTCACAGGCTTGCGTTTCCTTAGAACGTGTGGCAGCAATACTGCTCACAAAATGGAGAGCTTTGTGGCTTGTGGCTAAAAACAAGTGGGGGGAGGGGGGAGGTACTTCTTTCCTTAGGGAAAGTCTTCATTCTGATTTGGGCAGCAAGAGGTAAGCAAACCAGCAATAGGTACAGTCTAAGTGGATCCCATAGGCCATTTCACAATGGCTTTGATTCAATACGTGTCTTATTCCTTGGCCTCCAAGGGCATTTTGCTTAGGAAATTTCCTAAAGAACTTCACCTGTAGGACCAAGCCCTCTAGTCTCCCACCACTCTGAGAGTGCCTGGTAGTTTCAAAGGGCTGCAGAAAGGCTCTGGTGGCCCATCCAGGAGGGATCTGTACACTGACTGAGGAGCTGGGCACTACAGTAGCAGAGAGGGCTCTGGAAGCAAGGACTTAAGCATGTGATGCTACCCCAAAAATGCAGCTTTCCAGGTATTTCATGGGATGTCAATAGCAGAGAGAGTCCTTTGGGAAAGCACCAATTTAAAGCACATTTTCTCTAGTTTTCAGTGGGTAAATGGTACTTGGTTTGTAACCAGCGCTTGGGTCTGTCTTGAACACTTCCCAGAAGAAAGCAGATCTGAAAGTCCCCATGAAGAGTCTCACCAACCCTTCCTGTGCTGGGAGCCAAGCAGACGCCTTACTGGCCACCTGCAGGAGACCTAGGCCATGTCCCATAGCTCTGTTTGCCCCTACGAGCCACTGCCTTGCTCTGTGCAGTCTGGAGGAAACCCTCGGCTACCTCTTCATAAAACCCTTCTGTGCCAATGAGGCGGTGTTCAGCAGAGGGTAGGTGCCATCTCATAACCTTCAGCGGGGCTGTAAGCTTGCTGGGCCAGACTACGTTCACGTGTGTAGGCAGCCCTATCAGGCTTTGGCGTAAAAACATTATCACAAATATTACACACCTTCCCTAGGCATATGGCACTTTTTGGACATACAATACCGGAAAAGAGGCTCTTGTTCCATTCAGAATTACCTTTAAATTTAGCCCTTTGCTTTCTACGTCAATACAAAATCACTGGGCCGTATATTCAATTTACTTAGATCCATTCAATCCCACTAGTTTCAATGGCAATGTATAGGTATGAATCAGCTGTACAGTACTGGGTAATAATCTCTGTATATTCAGATTTAAAGTCTTATTTTTCATGCTGTTAATGTTCCAGTCTGGAAAGGATTTTGGTAACTATTACTGGAGGGTTTCATGCTTTATCTAGTTATAATGTTTCAGGGCATAAAAAAAAAAAAACAAACTTACAACAATCTGAACAAAATATTCATTATCCTATTGATAAATCTACTAAATACAATGTGTTGTTCTGTCCTCGGTCCAGCCAAGACATCTGTTTTCTTGGCTTTACGGTACTTAGCACAATGAATCATTTGCCTCCAGTCATTTGCAGTCCCAGTGCGTTATGCTGCCTAAATCTTAGGAAAATTCCACCCGGTCTCCTCCAGATAATCCAGCCGTGCTGCACTCCTTGCTCGCACAGCAACAGCAGTGGGATCTGCCTACCTCTTTCTCTCTCAGCACAAAACCCCCAAGATCTGTAGTTTACAAAGGCTCCCTTCTTGCCTGCACAAATTGCCCCTTCCCAGACATGTGCAGGCTGTTTTGAAATGCCTTCATGGGGCTCTTCTGGTCCCTATAGCTATGTGTGTATTAATAACTAAAATTAATAAATAAATAAATACAATGAATAAATAAAACGGGTCATTCTCTGGTTCTCATAGCACAGCTCACAAATGCCCTTCTCTGCAAAACACAGTGGTCCAATTCAAACCCTCTTTTGGGAACAGCCCTGACGCAGGCTACTCCAGGATTGTGCTCACTGGAGAAGGTGCATGCAGTCATTTAAGGGGTATCAGGCAGGTGGGGGCCACTGCCTGAGCCTTCCTGGGTTTTCTAGTCGCTGTAGAGCAATATCTGATGGGATGTAGCCGGTGCACACGCTGGCAGGCCGTGCTGCCTGCAGGCAGGGTGGCTGGCTGAGGGTGCTGCCAGCAAGGTAGAGAGCCTGCACCGGGACAAGGTGGGAAAGCCTGGCCAAAATGCATCTACATGCGTGGCTTGCTTTCTGCTGAATATTAACTCTCATAAAAGATGTCTTTGTTTAAATTATCCAAAGCTCTTTAATGGAGTGTCAGCGAGCAACAGGATGGTGACCTATGGGTCTGGAAAATGCCTTTTTGCAGGCTTCATGGGTGCCAGGGATGGGACTGGGGCTCCAGGTGCCAGGAACAGCAGTGCCGTAGGACCAGAGCAGGAACGTCCTCCTGGCACGGGGGACTGGCTTGTCTCCCTGTGGCGCTTCCCAGAAGTACATGTGTACAGCACAGGCAGGAGAGGTAGAAAGCAAAGGTAACAGGGATACCTGGGCGCAGAGCAGACATCTTCTGATGGGGATAGCACAGGGGCTTGCAATTATTCAGGTACAGTCCCAGCCCAGGCTGTACCCTGAGGAAAGGCTCCCTTTCCCTTCGCACCTCCCCGCGTGAGTCTGGGAAGAGGCCAAGACTGCTCCAGCTGAGGTACACCTACCCCGTGTTCCTGCCCAGGAGTCCCCTGCCGTCCCTGAGCACGGGAGGCAAGAGGACTCAGCCAAGGCTAAGTTTGGAGCCGAAAGCCAAAATGTCTCATTAGGTTTCCCTGCCTCAAATTTGCAGCCCAAGTTACAGCCAGCTACCCCATCTAGAAACACTACTGTAGCCTGGTTTGCAAGTCGTCTTAGAAAAACATCAGAGCAGGAGACACACATTTCAGAGAGAGCGCAGCAGGATGGAGGCAATGCCCTTCCAGGAGAGGGGCCGCCGTGCCCCCCAGGCTGGGGCTTGTCAGGAGGAGCCCATCCTAAAACAGCTGTAGAGGCTCAGTGAACTCCTCTCCCCCTGACCGCAGAGGCAATAATTTAGGCTTTCTGTAGCAGAGGTTTTTAGAGATCTTAACTATAAGCTCCTGGGGAGTTCCCAGCTGTATGTTAGGCTGATCAGAGGGCAAGATGCTATTTATAATCCATGGTATTAAGCGCTAGCACAGAACAGGGGTAAATGTTACAGCACTGCTTAAGCAGCTTTCTTGTATCAGCTGGCCTGGGGCTGGTCTGGTAAAACCAGCCTTTGGGCCTCTGGCATGTATCCAAGGACCAGAAAAGAAGGAGGGAATCTCAGGAACAAGAGCTCTTTGACAGGGTTGCTCCTGCTTTCTGGCTCTAGCTGCATTTTCTTCCTTGTACACACCAGGAACTCAAAACTCTAGCTTATAAGACAGAAAATACCAAATACCTGATGACAAAGAAAAACAGTAAATCCAACAGTTCTGAGGCTTTTCTCAAGATGCTTGGGGAGTTTAATCCATTAAGTGGTAGAAATAGATAGTTCAGTATCTAGAACGGTATGAAAGCTTGGAGTACCACCAACCAGAATTTGGAGAGGAAAAAGAACTGAACTGTTTCACAGTCGCACTCAAAAACAGTCTGAACTTCAAGCAAAAGTTCTTCTTTGCTTTAAAAAAGCCAGTTGTCCCGTTGCTAAAAAACAAACTGGAACACTTCAGATAACTTGTGCTTTAAACAGCTAAGTGGCAACAATTTTTCTACGGTCAGTTACTCAGCGGCCACTCCATTTTGATCTATTGATTATAGGATTAAAATGTTTACATAAGAGGGGAGATGAGAAGGAGCAAGCTGCATCCCCGGGGACAAATTCTGCTCTTTTCAACCTGCGTAGCTGAAGCATAGGAGTGTCTGACTGAAGGGACATATGACGTTTTAAAAACTCCCCCAGGCCTCCTGACAGCCCTTGCCTGTTGGGAAAGCGTCTTTGGCTCCCAGGCGGTTGCGTAAGTACTGTGCATTGCGTGAGGGAGGTGCTCCATTATTTATTAAATAGCCAAATAAACAGTCACATAAACCCGCTGTGAATGGTCAGAGCAAAAAAATGAGATTTTTGCCTTTGGGCAGAGCAGCCCTTCCACACGTACCTCTAGTTTGACAGGATTTTTTTTTTTTGTCTTTTCCAAAATATCCTTGCATATTTAAACTATGATGGGACTTGCTGAATTCATCTATGGCAAGGCATTCATTTGTCCCTTCTCCCAGTTGAAGTTCATAGAAAACACTTGTAAGTCCTGCTATTAAACAGGAAACTTATTCCAAATGCACTAATAATTCCTTGCCTGGTCAGTTCCCTTCCTTCAAGTAAAGTGTGCTCAGTGCTCAGCCACTGCCCTGCCCTAGGCTGTGGCCATCAGGGAGATAATCTGATGTACTCTTTCCCATTTAAACTAGAAATTTTTAGCCACTGCCCAGTTTTCCAAAGGCTATATTTCTAGGGAGTTTTATGTAGGAGCAAAGGCTTGGAAAAACCCTTCTGTCCGGCAGAATATGGTCCTCCTTCACCAGAGGCAATGGAACTATGCAAGCTCTTTCATAAACCAAGGGGCAACAAGGACTTGCCCTCTATTTTCCTTCTGACAGGCTATTCCAGACCAGCACAACTTGAAAGATGGAAATTAAGGAGTAAAAGAGAAGGAAAAACAAAATATTGTAGCATAGCATTGTCACTGCTTGAAGCAGCCTAATGTTCCCAGCCAGCTTCCCCGGGTCACCATTTTTAATTCTCCCAGCTCAGTAGGATATTGCGAAGCGATTAGCTCAGATGCTTAACCTCAATTCTGGATGCTGCAGATTGCTTCTGTGAGGAAGAGAAATTGATGGTTTATTCAAGACTTTCTCTAGCACAGTCTGATTTTTTTTACAAAGCACTGACAAATGTCCTGCTTTCCCCAGTGCTGTAGGGGCACTGCCCTGCTCACCCCTCTAAGCCTCTTGCTGGCCAAAACTGCTCAAAAAACTGGCAGTAAGTTGGCCTTTTCCTTCATCTAATACCCCCTCGATTCTGTGGGTAGCACCTGTCAGATCAATTGTCATTTAACTTGGGGGACTGAACTCTTCTCTCATTTAATCCTTAGATACAGTATCTACCATCTTCAGTGAAGTATATGATTGCTCACAGACACAAGACATACTAAAAGAGCCGCCCCTTTTTCAGCATAAATATGTTAAAACTCATAAGCTCCAGCTATCCATACCTCCCTGTGTCATCCCTCAGTTGACATATTTCACCACAAATAGTACCAAACCCTGGGATCTTTTCTTTTCCCATTGCTTACCCAGATATGAATTGGCAAAGGACTTTGTCCCGTGGTCAGTTATTCGCTTCCGCATATCCCTCATTGGGCATCTTATCAAAAGCTTGCTGAGAAGCTGAAGAAACGATGATGCTTTTGATCGTCTCTTCTAGCAAGCCCCAACAGCTTTCTGCTTCATAGAAAGAGTGTTGTTTCGGTAGCGTGCACTCGGCTGCACAAAGCATAATGCAAGTGAGATTTTGGTGGCTTCTCCGTAGATACGCTATCCTGGCCTGCAGGACTGCCCGTTGTACCCCACTGCCGCAGGTACGCCCCGCTGCCCTCCTCCCAAGAAAGCCGTGCACCTAATCCTCATTTACAAGAACATGGCCTGACAGGGAGCTGTCAGAATAAAAGGATTTAAAAATAATTTACAGCCGTTCTGGGGTCCTGTTACAGAGACAAAGTAGGACCAGTGAATATGAGAATTTGTATTTCTTACTTTCAGTGTATCATTTATTTATTTTAGGGTTGCTGAATGAGTAATGTCTTCTCCCAGTGGAAGCCTCTAGAGGACATCTGGAGGATCTACCACCCACTGCATTTTTCAAGTAGCTCCGCGATACATCAGCTGGTATCAGTCATCTGATCTCCTGTAAAAGAGGCCTGAAAGATGACTTTCCATATCGTCTTCCTCAGTTCACCATGATACAGCTCCCTTCTCCCTTGGCTACGCTTCTTAAATGGTCTTCTTGGCAGGGGCAACACACACTGCCTCTTGCTCCTGAGAGACTGAAGTAATTTGTGGCTATTATTTACCCTAATATCTCTGTCTCTCTAGCACTCATATCATTTAACCTTTCGATTTCATCTTTATGCCTAATGTGGCAATGTCTGCTCCATTCCAAGGTACTTGTTGTGCTGGGACGGGTGTTTCTTTTTACACATGGAGGAGATTTGGGGTGAAAAGGGAGGTTCAGTGCTTAATAAAACTTTGGGTTGCTGCTTGATCATGCAACTTCTGCTTTTTTTCCCAGTGCCCAGATTGTACAGGGCAGCTGTGACAGAAAAGAAAGCCATATACACAGTGAAAGTTGATGCCAGTGTATCTCTCTGGTTGTCACGGGAAAAGTGGAGGTCCAGTTTGAGGAGGAAGATGAGAGAAGCTGAGCTCTGGAGGAAGAGGAGACATAAAACAAGGTAACCGGTGCACTCACACAGTGCACACTCTTGTCCTCCCCATAGGAGAGAAGAGCAAAGCAGAGAGGCACCTCTTCTACGATGTGCTTCTCACATTCCCGACACAGAGCGAGGTGCTGCTGGAGTGCCAGCCATAGGGCAGGGGGGCCGGTGCAGAGACAGAAGCATCGTATAAATTAGGGCAATTCAAAGCCCACAAATCATTGTGACAAGCAAAAGACTTAACCCTGATTATTAGCAGAGACTAGAAACCAAATGTCAAAGCCAAGGGCATACAGCCCCATTTGGGGCTGGAGATTTTCCAGTTGACTGTAAAAGCAAAGAAAATATGGTGCAATCCCAGGCTTCCAGATGGAGAATGGGGTTAATCCACTAGAAAAAAAGGTACGTAAGTATCCAAAATCAGGAAAAGGAGAAATCAGATTTCTCCTACCCAATCAGAATACAGAATAAATGACACAGAATTAAAATCTGAAGCTTCATACAGCCTATTTCAGATGTATGGTATATGGAGCAATTTTGTTGCTGGCTTCCACTGACTTTAATACTCTAATCATTTAGTGAATCAGAGAGTTGCAAAGGAATTGCAGCTCTCTTATCCGGTCTGTTAGAGTATCCTGTTATAAGGTGGCAGCTGCACCACTAACCGCTACTGATCCTGTCCACCGGCGCCGAGGCCATATTCTGCTGGGGATTTCTGTTTCTGGCAGCGTCCCCATGCTTCTGCCTCCTCCTCCCGTGGCCTCCTCGCTGCATGCGGGTTGTAAGGCGAGGCGATGCGCCAGCAGCACAAGACACAGGCTGGTTGGTGTCCATGGAAAGAGATTGAAAATGGACACAGAGGTTTTTAGACCAAGGGTAGCTGTTATCTTAGCTTGCACAACAGCTTGAGGCAGAAACTGAGAGCAAATTAAAGATGGCTTGTTTTTGCTTAAAATCAAAAAACAGGCAAGTGGGCCAACTTCTTAATAGCTCGTCTGTGCACACCCTCATGTGTGCGCTCCCACAGACACGCACAAACAGAGTTTTATCTGTGGTGTAATGAGTTGCCTCTGCCAGTGAACTGAGAGTGAAAATTAATCTGCTTTGATGGCAAAACTACAAGTATATTAGGAGCAAAACTGAACAGAGAAAAGAAATCAGGCCATTGTCATAAAATGTTGGCCTGCACTATTACTCAGATAGAAGATCACCAAAATAAAAGCGAGTTGTTCCAGAAAATAGTTTTGGTGATTTAGTATATAGTATTCTTCCAAGTCAATACTGAAATCCTGCTCCAGCAGATGATTAGGAAGAGCTATGCTGTTAGAGGCTCTGTAAAAGAAAGTGCTCTTTAAACGGTCCCATGGCACCTTACATGAGAGTAGGAGATATTAATCAAGGTGTCCAGACCAAAATCCGTACCTTGGCTATTATATTCAGAAGACGCTTAGAGTTCCCCGCAGTTTGTCATCTTTATTTTCTTTCTTGAATCATTGGGTGCTGTTGCTGTGCTCTGTTCAGCACTTTCCTAGATTTCACCCCGCAAGCGGCTGCGTTCATTAATGAGAGAACGCGCATTAAAGCATGCTTTCCAAATACTCAGGAGTGACTTATGCAGGTATTCCAAGTGTTACTTCTATTCCACAAGACTGTGGACACTTATGTCGACTAGAAAAGCTACTTTTCCAAGCTTTATCAAGTTTATGCAAAATGCTATTGGAGTTCAATCTGCATTCATCTTCTTACAAAGTCTTAGCTCCTAACTCAGCAAAGCACTTCAAACAGGTTAATGATTGCACTGATTTCAACCCACAAGTAAAATTAAGGCTGTATTTCATTAATTGGCTACATCAGCACTTTATTTGTCTGAGCTCCAACTAAGCATGCTTCAGAGGACCCACTGGAATCTTTAAATGACTCATGTCAGTCTGAGTAAAGGCTGAAAACTGCATTTGTCCCGTTTATTCATTAGAGACTTGCAAAAAATCCCAACCTCAGCACAGTCAGTGCATGATTTGACTGTAGCAATGCCAAAATTTTGCTCCAGTGTTCAAGTTCCAGTGTGCCTGGGTGTTCCCTCTTGATTTGTAATATTGCCCGTGTAATCATTTATTTCAAATGCAGAGGATGAAAGCCGAGCTTTGTCGGGCACCTTCATGCAGGTTTCTGTTTGTCAGATGTTGCTACCCATTGAAACAGTATATTGCCTGTGAAAATACTGTTTAAACAAACTTGTCTTTTTTGATCTGCGTCATTATCTCAGGCTCTCTTTAACCTCAATGTGAAGGGTAATAAGGAACCCTGTGATACTCCACAAGAGCTGGCACGGGCAGCAGGAAGTTTGTACCAACTGTAAGGGTTAAAGTAGCTCCCATTGCATCAGCCTGGGAGAGTGGTTTAGGAGGGGACAGTGTTTTATCCACCCTCCGAGGCTCGTCACTACCTATTCAGTACAGGTGCACTAACCTCTGCGGTGTCAGTGATGCTTGCCTTAATTGTCTGCCTTGCAAGGGTTCAAACGGGCCTTCCCATGCTTTCTCTCCTGCTGCACTTAATCTTGGCAGGAACACCCTATAAATATACCCAAAGCTCGCTTACTACCCTTTAAACCTTCACTACAGTTTTCCTTTGCGATGCTAAAAAGAAAACTGAGCTCTTCAGCCCCACTCTGCAGCCACCACAGCTGCACAGGCTGGCCGTGCCACCTCGTTACTCCCTCCGGTCCCCGACGGTGTCTCTAGCTGTACTCCTCTGTAGGTCCCCACTCTGTGTATCGTCTAACTGGGGCTTCACTTGCACTTGGATGGTGCGTGGGGTAATGCAATCCTGTTCAGTGCCTGGATTTGGGTGCTCACGTAGCATCTGTCCCTGTAATCCCCTACACCCGAGAGGAAAGGCAAGGCTGTCCTGGCACCGAGCTGGCCAGCCACCATGCCCTGGGAGGGTGTATTCCCTCAGCCCACCTGCTGCAAGGAGGCTCAGGAGGAAGGGCACGCAGCTCTCCCACTCTGACGTGAAGGTCTTGCTTGCAAATTACATGATAATCTGTATTCCTGGTGCCACCTTGGTTCATGGACACGGTATCACTAACACAGGGCTTCAAAAAGCTGAGCCCAGCCAGTGCTGGCCCTGGGTGCAGGAGCATGAGATGTTTGGATGGTTTCCAGACACTCCCTGTGAGTGCAGGGGCTGGGAGGAAGACCGGGCAAGTCACGCCGGCCGGGAACACCATCACGCCCCTGCGCTCGGTGAGCTCTCTGCAAATTCAGTCACGGCATCTCCTCATCTCCGTTGCAGCCAGGGCCTGGAGGAGCCACAGGAAGGGTTTCCTCCTGCACTGAGGAAGCAGCATTGCTTCCCACCCCTGCAGCAAATGGGCCCTAAGCGTGGAAAGCTGCCACGTCCTCAACCTCCTTCTTTCCCATCGAACGCATCTCCCCATCACGGGGGGACATGCAGTTTATGGTCAGAGCTGGTCCAAAATGCAGGTGCCAGCTGCCGCCTGGCAAGACGCAGTGGTTAGCTGCCCTGTATTGGCATCCGTGGCACAGGGCAGGGTGCTAGGAAGGGAGAAACAGAAAGTGAAGTTTGGCTACTCACCAAATTAGGTGCAGTAACAAATTACCATCCATGTGGTGATCATTTTATGGCCCCGAAGCTGTAGCCACACTACTGTTGTTAAAAAGAGGACATAAATGGAAGATCAATTCCAGATTTATCACAGAAGGGAATTAAGTGTATTCCTTAGCTATAATGGCTTATGAGGTCATCATGGCTTATGTCATACTCTCAATTTTTGTCTTTCTTGAAGAGATGCTTTATTGTAAAAGAAAAGTGGCTAATGTGCAGAATTTTATGTGATTATGACTGTGCATTTTTCCTGTACTAACAGTATTTGAATGACAGAGAAATAAAATGAACCTCTGTTCCCTTAGTCCTTGCACTATAGAATTGCTGGTACCCCCCACAGTATCATTAAAAAAAAATTACAGGAGGGGGCTTTTTACTGCTATAATCACCTCTTGCTTGTGCTGGAAATAGCTCAGCCAGGACTACCCAGGCAGTATGCATTCATCAGGGCTGCTTTACATCAGGCCAAGTGGAGGTCAGGCTCCACAGAAGATCAGATAAAAGCATGGTTTACCTTTCCTTGTTGCTGTTAGTTTTCTGAATATTCCGAGTCGGATTCCCCTCCCCGCTGCAATTATCACCTTTTAAAATTTGAGGATTGCTAATGCTTTTATTTTTGAAAAGAGAGGACTGCTACAAACCTAAAACCCACCTGCAGTGTAGCCTGACTTTTGCATTGTCTAAAAAAAAAAAAATACAAGACATGATGTAACCAACAGCTGAAAACCAACTGCAATCAGTATGCCAATTAGCATGGTGATTATATCCACCACGTGCACACAGACACCTCGTTCTTGCCAAGTGAAGTAATTGATTACATGCACAAATCAGATGAATGATTACCACAGGGATTTTCATCGTCAGTAAAACAAAACAGGGCTGCGGAGGGCCACAGGGATGTGGGGCAGGGCAGGGAGAGGCAGGAGTCTTGGCACCTTGTGCATTGCACTGGCTTCATCCCTGCGAGGGTGGGAAGCGGTGCTGGAGAACCAAGCACCTGGCAGTGCCCACCAGTTTGGGTACATCAGTTTGGGAAACCTGATTTGCACAGTGTAGCAGGACTACTCTGGCAAAAGTTTCTCCATCGCTCGAAGGAGTCTCTCTCAAAACTTAACTTACTCCCTGCCTCATTACACTAATACTTATTGGGTGCACAAACACTCCCTGATTTCTGATCACATATCGGGAGCATTTTACAGCCATTTTAGCTGGTTCTTTTTTGTGCAGATTTTTTTTTTTTAATTGCTGTGCTGTTAAAGTACAAATAATGAATCCCTAGTGAAAAAGCCTTGTCCTGCTGATAGTCTGTCAGGCAGATGTTTTTCCTCCCTGGCTGCACGAAGCACTGTAGCAGTTGGGAGCAAGCAGACGTCCGCGATGTTAAGGACAGGAGCAAGGAGCAGCTGCCTTCTCAGAGGCAAGTTAGGACCAACACAACGACAACAGCAACAAAGCAAATTTCCAAACACAAAACACATCTAACTCCCTTGCAATAATAGCTTCTTGTTAAGCCATCAAGCACACTAAATACAATCCACGTGAAATTTTACTGGGGAGCTACAAAGAAGTGGGGAAGGCAGTGAAAAAGCCTTCTTGCTGCAGATTTCAGAGGGCAGCACTGCCCACATTTTCCTTTTAGGTAGAGATAAAGGAAGGATTTCCTATGGGCAGAAAACATCATGCCCCCCAGAGAACCAGAGAAGCTCACCATCGGTGCTCACGTCCTGAGAGGTGGCTGGAAAGACCCATTTTGTGGAAGGGCTCTTCAGCTTTGGCTGGTTATCTGCTCCACCCTGACACATTGAAAGGCGTCCCATTTTGTACCAAGTCAAAGCTTGTATTATCCCAGAACTTGAAGCTCTTCCAAGGCATATTTACTGTCAGAGAGAGGTTAAACAAACAAACTAAACCCCAGGGAGAGCCTGGCAATCTGTGCAGAGGCAGCAGCAGTCTGTCTTCCAGAAGAAATCCCATGCCAGCCATGCCATTTCATCCCTGCTCATGCTTCTAAAAACCATCCCACCTCCCTCCCATGTGTTCACATGTGATGCCTTGGTGTGCAGCTGTTTACACCAGCTTCCACAGACCTGACCCTCAACCTCTGACACGCCAAATGTAATCGCATATGAATTTTCATTGACATCCGTGCCTTCAAAGTTAGACACCCCGTGGGAATCTTCCCCTTCCCACTTCCCCATCCCCAAATGGTTTCTCAGTGAGGTTCAAACCACAGCTTCATCAACAATTGTCATGGAAGGTGAAGTTTGTAAGGAAGGGTGAGGGCTTTACTTTAGAAGAAGGATTTAAAAACACTTGTATCTGAATACCTGCCCAACCCTTCTGTGTTTGTTGGTGGAACTGCCCTTGTTGTGTTTCACACCACAATTCCCTGACTGTCTTGCATGCTGGGCTACATTTCCCCCCTCTTTTATAGGTGTTTATGGTAGGATATGTGCTTTGCTTAGATGTGGAACGGCATAATATTCCTCACGTGACATTGCAGTCCAAACTTCATACAGTGAACTGGCTGTTATGTGACCTTTAGTCATAATGCCATAAATCCAAGTGCTCCTCTTGCATCGGGGGGGGGGGGGGGGGGGGGGGGGGGGGGGAGGCACGGGGGGAAGCAGTCATGAAAAGGTAGAGGGGTACAAATGCTGAAGACTGGCACTCCAGAGGCCATTTCGTCTTTGCAATGAAAGAGGAATATGGCTATAAAATCAGGTTGAAACATTTTTAATCATAAAGTCTTGTTCAAGACTTACGAAAATACTCATGTTTTGTTCTGAGGAAAGACAGTCCCATGAGGCTTGAACATTTCCAAGGGTTTCCACCAGGAAGCACAGCTCTCTGGGAATGTAATTTGAGCGATCAGCTCCGTGAGGGCCACATTGTGGAATGCAGGATCTAAGTTATGTCCATGTTTGTACATGCCTCTACGGCAACCGTAAATCACATCTTCACCCCCAAGGTATCAAGTACAAGTTCAGAGCCTCAATGCACTCACACTGCCATCTCGACATGGGCACTTGTCCTTAAACTAAAAAAAGAGAGAATGTTGGACTGAAAGGATGTTCTTCTCATGCTTGTACTTAGCACAGAGGCTTTCCATCCACAGATCTTTCATCAGAGAGCATTATCATCTCCCCTAAAAAAGATGTAGTAGAATCCAAATCCATCCAAACTTTGCTAAACCCCAGGATTAGGAGTGTGATTTGTGTGGAAGTGACAAATCTCAGAAGCACGCCAGGATCTAATAGGAACAACTAGAATCAGTCAGCTAAACACGTTCTGCCGGGCCCTTGGCAAACCGCTCTCTGCCCTAATGCACAGAGAGAAGTAGATTAGAGAATCAAAAGGGGTGTATTACAGTCTCAGAAGCTGGAGCTGGTTATAAGTCTATTAGCATAACAAAAAGGAATGTACCAGGGCGGGAGAGCTGCCAAGGGGAGCGCTGGTAATTGCAGTTGCAGGAAGAGCAAACAGAGCTCCTGCAGGGCTGGCTGTGAGCGAGCACAGCGAAAGCTGGCAAGGGCTTCCGAGGGCTTTGGGGGAAATGGAAAACTCTTATCCTTTCTGGTTTGATCCTGTGCAGTTGTGCAGAAGGACAAAAGAGCTCGCTCAGCATTGACCAGAGGAAAGAGTCCTACTTTTCCAAAGACCAGCTGTTTGGGCAGGGGATGAGGAGTAAAGCAGGTGTCTGAATCTACATCTAGGAGCCACCAGTGGAGCAGCACGTCAATGGACCTGTCAAAGAGCATTTTGCTGTCCCACTTGGCTCACAACAGAGAAGTAAAGGGCAGTGTACTCCTCCTGGCCAGCAGCTATGTGCTCCCACCCACCCATACCTGCACCAGGGAGACCCTCTGAGCCAAGGGCTGAGCCGGGTGACTGCAGGATGGTGAGGGAGAGGGCGTCCCTCTGTTTGGAAGAGCAGCAGATTTGTTCAGTTGATTAATTTAATAGGGAGGAAGAGCAAACACAGCAAAAAGCGGTTCAGCTGAGAAGGGGGGACAAATTTGTGCAAACAGAACCAGAAAGGAAGCTGAAGAGCAGGAGAGCAGGGGAAAAGGCATCACTTACAGGCAGATGGCGACCCTTCTGAGACAATCATCTGGGGCTGGCCAGCAGCTATTTGTGCTCTACCTGCAATGAATTGTTTCATTTATTTCAGGACACAGAAAATCGTTTGTTCAACCAAACATATTTTTCGTTCAAAAATGGGAAAAGCTACTCCTGAAGGCCTGGTTTCCTTTTTTTGATAAAGAAAAAAAAAAATCACACTTTCAAAAATCCTCTCTCCCTACTCAGGATTAGCTGCTTGGATAGAAGTATTTGCCGAACATGACCTGAATTTATCAAGTGTTTTATCCTACCTATAACTGATTTTTTTTGAGAGTTGATGACTGAAGGGCAGAAACAATGGCCCAGTTTAACTGCTCATCAGACTCGCACAAGATCTGGATACAGCCATCTCCCGCAACAGCACAGGTCCGGGGCTCCATCCCTCCTGTCGGACCAGGCAGTTATTTTAAGCTCTCAGCAGCTAAGGAAGCCAGAAGCACTTTGCAGCACCTCTGTGCAGATTTGCACCCTGTCCATGGCCCTCACTCCCCGTGGGCACCTCCTGGAGGCACAGCACCCACAGGAGGGCACGTGGGAAGCGATGCCTGAGCAGAAGCTAAACTACATAGCCTCAGGCTACGTACTATGCTTGCAGACAGTAGCATACGTTTGTCTGGGTGTCTCTAGCAGGAATAGCAGAAAAACAAGTGAGAAGGCAGCAAGCAAGCACTTGACCTGACTGAAAGACAAGGGAGAAATTTAGACATCAAGAATTACTTGAAAAGTTGTGATGAAAAAGCGCGTCTCCTGCTGTTTGCTTCCACCTGAGCTGAGCATGGCAGGATCGTGGTAAAAAGCAATGGCTTAACAACACCTGACTCCATCGCCTAATTTCTCCGAGAGCAAATCACACACGTGGAGAGCCTTCAGCTGCCCATCTGGGTCACGCTGGAATAACAACGTGATGGGAATGGATGTCTCGTGATGTTATTTATTGGGCTAAATGTGCCAAGTAGTGCAAAGAGGCTTACACACTCAGGTCGGTTGTGTTGTTATTGCAGCTCGTAGCACTCAAACAACTCCCCGTGCGCCGCTTCAAAAGTTACCTGGCCCTGCCACATGACCTCCGAGCAAGCAAGCCAAGGTTTTTAACAATATCTGTTTTCCTCTGTTTCACAGGTCAGTGCTCGTTATAAACTGCCAGTGTTCTCCTGAAAGATTTATTGTGAAAGGCAGCATAGAAAACATTTGTGCAAAACTAACAAGAAGCACGTTGCTTCTGTTTAGGAGGAACTCTCCGTGTAATGTAGGTGCAAAAAAATTTCCCCGCTTCAAAACACACTTTTTATCTATGCAGGATCATGGTCCCATAATTCCTTGCAGCACTTCAATGACACTTACATAGAAAATGGTTTATTCACTCACAGAACAAGCAAGACCAGGAGGCTAACTGCACTGATTCCAGGCAGTATTTTGCCAGTGCAAACTTGTGAACTGTTAACAGCCAAATACTCTTAAGATTTATTCAAGCCAGAGAACTACTACCTACCAGTTCAGGTCATATTTCTTCTCCTGTTCCTCTTTAAATTATGAGCTTCCACAGGGCCAAGTTGCTTGCGTGTTTATTTTCTTTAACACAGCAAGCCTGCAGCTGGCAATAATTTTTTGGGTTGTCTGGCTGTGAACTTCACATTTCAGCTCCTTCTGTGTTGCCCACTGTTGTTTCTAGTCGATGTCAGTTAAAACCCCAAACTGTGTTTCTCCCATGTCTTAGAGCAGAACTATTCTTATGCAGACCTCTACCACTACAAACAATGCTGCAAGAATAGTAAAAGGAAAAAAAAAAAAAAAAGAAAAAGAAGAAAGGAGTACTGTTACAAATACTTTTATTGCTGGCATAGATGATTTACTGCCCACTTAGTTAATCTCTATAAAATAGTACAGCTGAACGCCTTTAAGTTGCATGCATACAGATGACTAATTAAATACCCAGTTAAATGGCTTGACCTGGCACAATTCAGACCATTAAAATCATTAAAGAAATAGAGCTTGCAGTTCCCTCAAGGCAAAGTCTTCCAATGAATAATTTTGGTGTCGCAATGGCTTGGGGCAGTTTGGGAGGAACAGGGCACTCACAAGCCAGAGGGACAGCCGGCACCTCGGGAACCGGCTGCCTGACCCTATGCCTCAGCCCACGACCCCGGCTCCGTGCTCTATGCCATGGAGACCAGGGTAGCAGGACACAGGGGACACTGGGGCTGGGGCAAAAGTTAAAAGAAATCAGCCAGAAGTACTAATTCGTATTTTGACAAAGCTTCAGCTGACTTCAAGCCTTTCAGTACAAGGCCCAGGTGCACTTGCAGTAGGGGATCAGCCTGCGCCACACATACGCGTCCCCCTGCTCCTTTCCCCAGCCCTCAGTGGTCCCGACAGGAGCTCAGGGCCAGGTCAAGGGCGTGATGTGACCAGGGCTGGGGTATCACAGGTGGCCACGCAGGGCCCCCTGCCAGCACCTAACATCACCTTTGCAGGCTAAGCCATGGGCCTTCCTGGGCTGGAACTTCAGTCTGGCTTGGGCTATTTGAATAACCACATTCTGGTGACAAGCAGGAGGGTTTAATTAAAACAGGAGCATCCTTGAAAGGATGCTTTCATTAGAAAGTTTCCTCTGCAGTTTCCATCCTGAAGAGTCTGTCACTCACCCTCAGTTCACTGCGTCTGTGTTCATGTGCATTAGGCTGGAGTAGGCATCTTGTTGTCACTACGTGAAGTTTAGCCTCCGAAATTACTGTACTTCTACTTACTTAAACAGACCTAATTCTTCAACAGAAGTACTGTTTCAACAGAAGCAATTAAAAAACTCTGCCGTTGTGGCAAGGCACCTGCTTCTATCAAAACTTCATTTAGCTTATCGTTCTGCTTGACTTTCTGGAGTAATTTTTGAACAGGCAGGGGTTTTTTGTTCTACTAAGAACATTTCTTTTTGAGAAATAACAGTATTAATTAGAAATGTTCTTGTGTCATACAGTTTGTAAAACTGAGCTAGCATGAAATTTGTGACTTTTTTCAGAGGACAGCGAGGTGAAGCGCTCTCATTTTCACCCACTAATTACCAGGGCAAAGGAAGTATGACAGATGTAAAAATGTTACTGAACTTATAAAAGAGATAGCGAACTATGCCGTGTCTGTGAGGGTGATAATGGCATTAATAGAGCCTAAGCCAAATATCTTAACAAAGCTGTTGTGTCTGTAGCCTATATAAAGCATGGGGACCCAGGGGGAAACAAAGGCAAATGGAAGTCTGATTTATGTTTTCTGAACTCAGCATGAAGTGTTGTTTTGATTTCATATGAAATTCACTCTTTTTGCAAAAAACAACCGTGCTAATGAATGAGGCATTGGCTGGAGGTTTGACTGACAGCAGCTTGCTGGGTTTCTTTGTAAACAGAAGACACACAGGCAAATATGAATATATGTTTAGTTGCACACATTCCTATTTATTCACCTGCCTGGAGGCTCAGGTGGTGAAGCCGTGGGTGGACATGCCGGCTGCTACCACCCATCCCATGTCTGAGCTGCTGATAGAGACACATGGTGTGGGCCCACCTCTGGCACTGCTCCACTGCAAGTAATGGCAGTGACTGGTTCTCATGGGGATTTGGCAGATACATACTTCTGAAGTCAGAACCTCTGTAAACATTGGTACTTGGTGAAACTACCTGCTAAACCACTGACAGCAAGTATTTTCCTCTGCTTTCCCATCTCAGGATAAGCCAACTATTTCTCTTCAGTGGCAGGGATAGCCACCCCAACGACTAGGCCAGCCTTGGCCATAGGGGCAAGGCGCACGAGGAGCCTCTCTGAAACGTTTAGCAGTGACACGTCAGGTTTCTCTGTGCATGGGCAGAGCAACAGCAGCTGCAGCTGCAGAGTCACTCGAGGCCAAAAGGACTCGGTCTATTACAGACCGTGCGCAGCATTTTGAGTTACATCCTGCAGTGAGTTGACATCCAGTATAAAGTATGTGGAGCCTTTATACTTTTATGGGCCTGCCTTTTTTTACAAGCATCCACTTATTCCTTCCAACAGAAAACTCTGTCCTTGATGTTCTGGACACTGCAGAGCTGAAACATTTATCCCTGCCAGCTTTACCGCTGCTCCAATGTCTCCAGAGACTTTTTTCCAAATGTGCTTAGTCTTTTCTCAGAAACTTAATAAAAGGTATTTCAGAGAAAATATTTACCTCTGAAACAGCCTGCGCTAATGTGAGTAACAGAAAAGTTGAGAATGAGGAGGGAAAAAAAGCTTTCACCAACCTCACATGAGACCGCAGACTCACCAGAAGGCAATCGGTTGGAGCTGACATTGATCTTCTCCCAGCTCAATGCCCAATCCTCAGTTTATCAGCAGGAATTAAGGACCCCGTGAGAGGCTTTCCCTGGGCACAAGAAGGCCCTGGAGCAGAGCTGGGGAAGACCCCAGTGTCTGCAGGTAGAAACCATCCTCTGCAGCTTCCCAAATAAGATAATAACATTACTGACTAGCCAGGGAACAGGAGCAACATCTCATTAGCTATGTGGCCAACCGCACCTATATCGCAATGGCATGCCCCACTAAAGACTAGAGGCATTTGTACGCAAAACCTTGTGATTCACTGATTTGGTATTCATCCTTCCTTTAATGAGAATGGCTGAAAATATGTAAATAAATGAATCATATTTATGACAATATTCAAAATATGTTGATGAAGAGCAGTTAGTAAATGTTTGCAGGAGCGTTCGCACCGAAAGTGGCCTTCTGTTTATTGTCTGAATCATAAGTTAATTGAACGTTTATATAGCTGATAATTCATGAATGTAAACAGACTGTAGGTGATGGTCATCATCTGATCAGGAAGCTGACACAGTGCCGCGCTGCTGAAATGAGAAGAAATTAATACCAAGTATTCATACTTGGCTTTCTTTGGAGGCCCTTCCTTGTTGTGTCTGTTTGCATGTATGGCTCATAGAAGGTGAAACATAAACGACCCCACAAAAATCTGACTTCATTGGGGATAATTTGCAAACAGAAATCAGGCTGCATTTTTTAAATAAGTTGTGTCTAGTTCAACTGTGAATAGTTGCCTGACTCTAATAATAACTGGCCAACAGAGATCAAATAGCAAGTATCATATTCAGTCATGAATCCAGTCTAAAAATAATACCCTTAAAACCTTTTGGGAGTAAACTCCAATATATTCAAAGGAATCACAATTGCCTCCTGGACAACCTGGGAGTAGAAAATGAGACAAAATGTGCTGAATAAATTATTCACTGTGAATTATCCCCTTGACTCTAACTTTGACAAGATGCTTCTTAGGGAAGTCCCTTTTTAAATAGATAATGTAGAGCTACATATCAGAAAAAAGGGGGTCTGTTAAGAGTCTTCTTTTAACAATGAAGAACTCTGAATTTTCTGCAGAGCCAAAGTTTATTTAATGACTATTTCAAGGAATGAGGGGGAGAAAGCAGTACTGAAAAAACCCACAGTGTTTTGTTTCACTGCACCTTTTCTTCACCTTTTAATCTCTCCCTTTTTCCTTCTCACTCACCCACAGTGAGACCCCTGTATTACTGGTTCCAGATTTTGGATAGTTCCAAGTCCCAATTTCTGTTTGATGCTTTTGTTTTTACCTGTTTGCATAATTTTGTTGATTGCCCTCTCTGGGAATTGCTTTGGGCTTTTTCCAGAGTATTTATATCTCACAACTTTTTTCCTACCAGTTAAATTTTAGTTTAATCTCACAAGCAGAATCATGAAGAACAAGAAATGCCACAATTTATTGCAGTACATTTTAAAATTATTGCTATAAAGCTTTAATTCCATTCCAAAATTGATCATTTATTCGTGCATCAGGTTGAATATGGATTGGAAAATATAACACAGCAAAGAGTTGACATGGAGCTGTGCCTCATTAACAAGTCTTCTCATAGTTACGTATGCTTTTGTGCCGCTCACGAGGCTCTGGGGCTCCATGCAAGGGAGGCTGCAGCAGAGAGGGAACCGCTACCGCAAGCGAGGAGCGAGGGCTATGGCATGTGGCGTGCTCGCCGCCGGAGTGACAGGCATCTCACGCACCTGCTTTACGTCCGCGGCATGCCGCAAGCTAGCATTGACATGGTCCGGCTTGCGGCATACCGCAGGGCGAGGGAAGGCATGCGAGACGCCGCGTCCCCGGCCACGCGCGTGCCGCCGGCCGGGGCCCCGAGCCTCCTCGCTTTCCCAGCCCTGCCAGCTGCTGACAAGCAGCAGGGTCAGATGGAAAGTTCAAGGGAGACGTTTTGTGATCTCCCACCTACTTGTCAGCTATAACTTTAGGAAAAGGAAGGTGGAAGACTGTTAATCTAGACCATAAAATAATATTCCACATTATTAATATGAGATGTGCTACTGAGGATGCTATTTCAGCTTAGTATTTTATGGTGGTAGTGCAGCTACCTCAGCCTTCATTGGGTGAACAGTGTGGCTGGTGGACAACCCCATAAAAGTCACATTAGCTATACAGGAATAGCTGCAGTTGGTCACGAGATGAAGCAGCCCAGTATACTCAGACCCCAGGCCCACACATGTTCGGAGAAGATGTGGAAAAGTCTGCCACAGCAGAAAATCGTATGAAAAGATGGCTTGTTCATAAAGATGTGGCTGTCTGCAGGAGGAACGTAGCAGCAGAAGCACTCCTCAAATTGAGCTTCTGGTGCCACTCCCACAGGAGCACCAGCTCACCTGCCTGCGTGTCCTGAAGGACGGGAAGCAGTTCATTTTCTGCAATGCTTATTTGTAGGGCAAAAGGGATATAGGAGCTTCCTACATCAATAGAGACCCTTATAAACGCCAGGCATTGCCCTATCTCATTCCTGAGTCTTCAGCAAGGAGAAGGCTGGTCTGGCCAGGGTCCAGGTCCTCTGCTGGAGGTGCATCTGATTTCATCTCGGCCTTTGCCTGTCTAACTTCCATTTCTTGGGGTGTGTCAGAGCTCAGTAGACCCAGTACTGGAGGAGAAAAAAAACAGGTGGATTTTTGCCTAGAAAAGCTACTCCGCATGAATAATGAGAAGGGTTGTGTGAGTGATGGGGAGGTGGATACTGTGGGGTTGCACACGCCTTACCCGAGGGAAGGGAGGGCTCACTCTATACATTACTAACCGAGAGTCTGGTGGGCTGCCACTTCTGGAGACCTCAGTACATGGCAGGTCTTTAATACCTCTGGTTTCTTCTTTACTGCAGCACCGAGCTCGCTGGAGCAATTGCTAGTGAACCGAGCTGGCCCGGGCTTCCCTGCAGTGCACTGCATTGAATGCCCAACATTTTTTTTCAGTTAATTCTTGTATTCAGTTAATTCTTGTTTCCACCTCTGGCATACCGGGACTCCTCTTGCACCTAGAAGGACACACCATCCAGTTAACCAGAGAAGAAGAGCAGGCTGGGTTTGGTCCCCTGCTTGTGACTGTACCATGAGAAGCTGGGGGAGGCAAAGGACGAACTTCAGCTCCTCTTACCACAACTGTGATTGTTTCATCCTCTATTCCACAGCCACAGCTTATCCCACACGCTGGCGACAGTAGGATCTTGCACCAGGTTGTCAATGCCGTTTGGTTGCTAGAGCTTGTTATTCTGGTGTCTCAGCTAGATCCTCACCCAAGACAAGCCTGCAGATCCTGCCTCTGAACAACGCAGCTAAATGGGGAGCCGTTTTTAATGCAGCGAGAGCGATGACGGCTGTGATGTGGGAGGAAGCAGTTATATGTGTTGATTCTCCTAAAACAGACCAAAAGGACAAGCTGTTCAAGCCAATGCTGCTCTGATCTATAAAGAGAGCAATTACACCCAAAGCTCCTTCAGCACTGACAGAACTGGAGCATTTACAACCCTGCATCTTCTCACTTTGAGTTACCTGAGGCAGTACCAGATGAGTGCCCACGGCCACCGCTCTGCTTCACCCCTGGTAGCTCTGCTGGGTGCCTCCAGTGCACAGTGTCTCTGCCAATGTGAACATGCTGGTATATACTGGAAATCCAAGTCCTGACCCCTGTTGCACACAACCAGCCCCCAAACAAAACTCAAAGGACCCGTGAGGGTGAGAAGCAGGGTCAGCAGGATGCTGCCCAGCGGACGCTGCTGCCGCTCAGCGCATGAGCAGTTGGCTGCATGGCACCGCTCCAGCTTAATTTGGTGCCTCTGATGTCTTTTCCACCTCTCTCTGGCTGGAGCAGGCTGGCTCTGGCCCCAGCTACCGTCGCTGACACCCCCCTGCAACCCCTACGGCTCCCCCAGCCCCAGCCGTGCTAGTGGCAGCACCAGCCATCGCTTGTCAGCTAGTGCCACCCACGCTCGCAGGACCTTCTCAAAGCAAGGACAAGACTCCTATGTTTCTCTCTTCTCTTCCACAGTAGCATATGTTTTTCATGAAATCTAACCATTTTTTTTTTTAAATGACCATTGACTTGCCTGTGACCCCATTGCTACTACACAGACATTGCCTTTCTTCATTGTGTTTCATACTCATATTTTTCTGGATCACATTCTTTATTTCTTAAACGAAAAGCAATACCTCAGTGTTACTACTTGAAATACAGCAAAATGTGGTGCCTCAGCTGTTGGCAGCGTGTGACAAGCAAGAGAAAGAAAAGAAAGAAGGCAGAGGGATTTCACTTAGAAAGCCAAGGAAACACCGCTAAAAACTCAGTTTCTTATATGCAGCTCATCTCCCTGCAGTAGCATCACTTGTCACGCTGTCACTAACAGCCCAGATAACCTGTGGCCACAGTGGATCCCTACGGAAGGGACCCCTGGGCATCCCACAGCCACCCTGTGAGACTGATGGCCTCCCTGCAACACCCCCATCTCCATGCTCCAGCTAGAAACAAAGGTCTCGGAAACAGGGGAGCCCCAAGGTCAGGGTTGTGGCTGCTGGATGGCTTCCCAGAGTCCCAGGCAGCGTGCTTACACTCCCAGGAGCAGTCAGAAGGAAAAGGAGATGGAGTGCCTTTTTTCCCCGTTGATGTGGGATCTCCTGGGACGAGAAAGAGACAGTGCATGTGGAAATCGGTGTCCTCTCACTCTCCTCATTCTTCCAAGGGCCAAACGTCCAGGGAGGTCATGTTGTGTCCCAGGGAAGAGCTGACACAAGGAGTCTCACGGGTATTAAAAAATAAATAAAATAAAGATGAGATTCAAATGACAAAATAACATCCTTAGACTCTTCATCTTCTTCCTCGCTTCCCCTCCCACATATTACTCCTCTATTAGGTTTTCCAATAAAATCAGATATTTTTTGTCCCCTGCAGCCCAGATCTCCAGACGCAACACTCAGTGTTTCTGATGATCTCATAGCAGTCTCCAGAGAAGATGATAATTGCCACAGAATTCACCAATTTTTGCTAGCATCATTCCCTTGTCATTCAGCATCCAGAGAATCAAATCATGCCTCTGAAGCAGCGCAAGGACTGCAGAGATGCCCCCCCTTCCACTTTGTCTTCCAGAGATGCAGCTCCATTGCCAAAAGGGTAGGGCGTCTCTCCATCCCCATTTATAGCATCCCATCCCTCCCAGTCCTGCCTAGCCACAAGCAGGGAGTGCAAAGCTCTTTTTTTTAATATTTTAATGATACAGAACCAAGTCAGGGACCTGCCACCTTTGAAGTTTGTGTGAACGCTGCTATGACTCCAGAAGCTTTCATACTTTGAGGTACGAATCCAGGCTAAACGTGCCTGTCCCTCCTGACTGTCAGTCCCTGAGAAAATCAGATCTTCAGAAAAAGTAAAGAACTTACTTACAACAAAGCTCTGCTCAACATATCTCAGCTTCCAAAGACTTTATTTTCTGAGACAAGAGAGCGATATGTTGATATGCTTTAAACTGCATCAATTTAGTAACCGTTTTCACTAATTAGTAAAATAAATTTATTATGCCCCAAGATGGCATTATTCAATCAACGTCAAATAAGGCTGTCAGAGAAACTCTTCCAGCTCATTGACACATTAATTATACCTTTTCAGACTGGAGCAATTTGAATTGAAATTCTTTTCAAAATTGAAAGTTTTTTCAAAATTGCGATTTCCAAGAGCCTTGTTTGTCTTATATTCACTAGAATAGTCGGAATCTTGGGTCAGATCCGTAGTGTTTGTATCTCATCTCTCTTGAGCCACAGGCGATAACGGACTGAATAAAGGAAGAAATACTGATCACAGGGAAATGACTGGGAAGCTACACTGGGAAATAAACCAACTCTCTAAGTATGTTAGAGTTTAAATAGGAGTACTGGACCAACCAGTTTTTTGGTTCATTGACCAAGACAAGGAATTACATCTGGCTTGACCCAAAGTATATTTATATTTTTTTCCACTGAAATTAACATTTAAAAGAATGATTTATCCTGGACAAAGCAATGACTTTGATATTGAGCATGTTGACATTTTTGTGGTTTACTTGGACTTTTACAAGTCAACAGGAAGTGGAAATCGGTGTTTCTGTCCCGCGGGAGAAGGTGGGCAGCGCGCCGTCCTCAGCTCCACCCGGCCCTGCCCCGTCGTGGCACGTGGGCCCTGCCACGCTTCCCCACGGAAGGCACACGAGCTTCTCCCCACACTCTCACTCAATAAACAGAGCTAATTTTCATTTGCCTTTCCAGGTGAACTCGATGTTTTTATCAGCTCAAGCATACCGCTTTTTTAAGGGTGGGAAAGGTTTTGACACTAAGCATGAGCTAATGACATGGGAGGGAGTTGAGCTGGGCAAGGGGCTTCACCCAGAAGGGGCAACTTTATATTCAAGAACATAAAGTAGAAGAAAATGGAGACTGAACACCAGAGAAAAATATTCAGTCGATACTATGGCAAGAGCGGTCCCTTGGGTCAAATCATCACGGGCTACAACACACTCTGCATAGCACAGGGAATAGTTAGACATTAGCAGAAGGATGGGATACAGTATGTAGATGTTTGACATTTCACATCTCTGTGATACTATGAAACCCTTCTCTGGAACAGTTTAATAAGCCAGAATTAATATTGCACTTTCCCACAAAAATGCAAGAGCATTTTCCTTGCTAAAGTTGTCTGGAAGAGAAATGTTCCCTCTGAACAAATCACAGGAGATGATAGCAAAAGTGGAAAATTTAGCCACAACATTATCAAAGTATAAAAGTTAAATAACTTTTTTAGGTTTTTTGCCATGTGTCAAAGATGTATGAGGCTGTTCCTCAAAATAGCTTGCCTGTACGCTTTGTAACACATGCTGGAATTTCCCTTCTCCTCCTCCACACTCATTTCACCTCTAAATTCAAACACTGATGAGCACGATCTGTACAAGACTGTGATATTATAGTAATACTTTGGATAATTCTATTATGTAGTTAAAAATATGCATGTTCAAAAAGATACTTAAATGAATGTGGTAGATTTGCAAATCACCTTGTAATGTGTGTTGCCCTCTTTGTGTTACAACATTTATAGGTTTTTTAGACAAATATTTTTCCCAATGGGTACAACAGGGTAAAGTCATGCTGTTGACAGCATCACTCATTCATTTAATTGCTTCAAGGAACCTTTTAGAATTCCTACATCCCGTTACTCAGACATTAGTTTCTTCAGTCCCTTTGGGAACCAAAGCCAGAGAGCTGCAAACGACACGCGTGCCAGAAAACAAGAACATCTCTTTGACTATAAGCACCTAGCAGCCCCTCTGACTTACAGCTTTTCATTTTAACATTATCGGTCTTTATAGCCATTTGTATTTTATTTCGGAATCCTAAATTTCTCAGAAACTAGAACAAGTAATACAATGTTAGCCAGGATGTATTGTACAGTTGCAAACACTATTTATTAACTCTGAAGTAGTTGTTCTCCACTGTCTTTGCCTGAGGTCTTACCCTATTCATTCTCACAGTCATGAACTTTTGGGCTTTCCTTTGTCCAGACACTTTTTTACCTGATTGTTACTTAATAAATTGTTCCAGGGTCATCTGTCATTAGCAGTCGCTGCTTCAAAAAAATGTCTTTTCCCTCTGGCTGGTGCCTTGCATAGCAGTTGCTGTATCTTTAATCACGCAAGTATTATTAAAGTAGTCTCGAGGTTTAGTTGCTTTGACAGGCCTGTCTGTGTCTATAAATGACTATCAGGTTTTGAAAGACATAGTCCATATGTATCTTCCCTTAAATGTCACTGCCATCGGCACTTTGGCCATCCAGGTACATAGAATTTATTTTTTTTTCTTTTCTTCCTTATAAATGTCACTGCCTTTTTTGATGAAGGCGTTCTTGCTCACCGCCGTTGTGGCAGCAGCGCCGGGCACGCCGCTCTGCTCCCAGCTTCAGCCCTGCCCTGCCGCAGGGAAGGCCACCGACCCCCCGCAGCACCGTTAGCCCGGCCAGAAGGGGCAAGCTTCTGGGATGCAGCTCCTGGTATCAACCACCAAACTCAGGTTGCCGCCACGGCCCACCCTTCAAGCCACACTGTGTATTTAGGAGATACAGGCTAAGTAGTCAATGTACTCCCCGAGTCTTAGTCTCTCTGCTTGGAGGATTTGCAGTAAAGCTACCACTTACTGCAAACATTGATTAAGTGTTTTTTGATACTGATACCCACTTAAGATCAGCTGCTGCATTCACATAAGCTGTCACAAGGCACCAGGAAGAAATGCCAATCTCCATCAACCTGCGCTGGCTGGTAACCAGTAAACTAAATGTAGAAAATTGCGTGTCCTGACTACTCAGCCCGCATGCTGCCCAGGTCCTCAAAATAGCATCTAAATGTGCTGGATGTTTAAAAATACGCCATTTCACTTGGGTGTTTGACTGGGCAAGGTGACGTGTGCCAATTAATTTAGGCACTTCTTAAAAAAATCCCATGCAACTTTTAAATAGAAATTGAGAAGGGAAAAGCCGGTCAGAGTCAGAGCCCCGGGGCTCGCAGCCCTGCCGCGTGCTTTGCTGCTCTAAGGCCAGCAGTCACATCTGAAGTCATATCTACATTTTGCATTGACATAAACACCAAAGCTACAATTTGCTGTCCTATTTCTCCATGCCCTTCTCTCTTGAAAGTAGCTGGTAAAATACAGAGTATTACCTGAATGTTATGCTCACTATGAAAAAAAATCATTCTTTTGCATGAATCCAGAGGAGTAAAATCCTTCAGTTTAGGAAGACATGTGGCCAGCTTTATTCAATTGCTGTGGCTATCAGAAGATGGTGCCTATGTCTACATGCCTGATACAAGGTGGGAGCTTCAGCTTCCTTTCAAAGCTAGTGGGGATATTCAGGAGACTGTGGGGTAACCAAGGAATGCCAGATCATGAGACGAATGTCCTGAGAAGGCAAATGAAAGAAGATAAGTATCAGCCTTGAATTCCTTGGTTAAACAGAAGGTTTAATTGGTACATACAGATCAGAGGTGAATTTACAGTGTCTGCAGGCTAACTGCTTGGCATAGATGGCTTCATGGATTCACTGCTATCATTGTTCACCTTCCAAAAAAAAATTTTTTTTAGCTGTGTTGTTGGAGGGAGGTTTCCAAAAGTATTCAGTCATTGACTCAACATCCCATTGACTTTGAATTCAATGCAGTGAGGGAAAGAAGGTCGAGAGGTTGGGGGGGGGGGGGGGGTAAATCCCCAAACACAACAAATCCTATTGACCAATATCAAAACCTTTATTGCTAAAAAGGCAGTATTGGGAAACTTCTCACAACTTCTAATGACATTTCTTCCATCTCCCTGTAGAATTTGGAGGGAGACTGATTTTAAGCTACCTTTGGTGAGGTTGCATTTTTAACAGAGTATCTATCTTCCTTGATATGAATAGTCATGTTCACAAAGAGAGACTGTTTTCATTATGGCTACTGGACTTCCAGAAGTTTCCTCTTAGTCAAAATAGGGGCCAGTGAGGAGATCAGGTGGATGAAGCGTGCCAGCTAAAGCTCTTTCAAGACACTTGCAGTATATCATCTGGATCACACTATTTCATACATTAGAATATTTTCCTCCACTCCAAATAAGTATAATCTTAGTAGGAAAATAAACACTACTGTTCCCATGTAGGTCTGTGGCTGTACACAAGTGAAACCAGGATGTGCACTGGATTAAGTTATCTGAGTTTTGAAACGTTCCACTCTGAATCTCAGTGTGATACTTTGCTGTATGTGTGTGTGTCTTATTTTTCTTATTGTTTCATTCACCTACAGTTCTTGTGCATTTAGACTATCATTTGCAGGGTTTTGGAATCCATCCCTAATAACACATCCGGTATTCTTGAAGATATTTTATCCTGGTACCTTCAGTGTTAGCAGCCACCTAGACATCAAAGGTTTGCATTTGGCACAAGCAACTCCGCAACCAAGTGAGTTGCTTAGAAATTCACAATAATACCAGGCAATGGTATTAAAACTGCTGTTGGATACAGAGTTTGTGAAAAGTTTAGGAGCAAAAATTACTCTACAAAAGAGCATTGTCATAACACTTAACTGCGAATGCAAACATAGCTTAAATGAAAGCTTTGAAAGTAGCTGATGTGGTCCCACATTTACATAGTTGTGGTCTATAAAAACCTTCTCCCAGCAAAAAGCAAAATAAAATTGCTAGCACCGTTATCTTAAAAGAGCATTTTGTATTATTGTTATTATCATAGTTCAGAATGAATGTGAGTCTTAAATCCCCTGGTACAATACAGAGTGATCACACTTGCATGACCTTCCCTGGCAATGCCAATTATCCAAGCTCACAAATTTTACAGCATACCCAGGGGAAGACCGTAAGTTCAGACCTCTGCTGCCTTTGTAAAAATGAGTGTTTCCTAGTTTGGAAACTTTATTATATGCTGCACAGAAAAAACATGTGCATTTCACACTAGCATCAACAGAAAATCTGTGCATCCTGCTGTACATAGAGACCTTCAGGAATGTATAATTCAACCTGTTGTTCTCTTTGAGCTGCATTAAATTCAGACTTAGTTGTGTCTCCTTCAAGGCACTGTACATCTCTCTTACTCCTTCCTTCTCTGCTACACAATTTCTTTCTGATTGTCCCACTGCACATTTTAACCCATGTGGCCTTTGGCTGGAGCATCAGAGAACCTTTCTGACTACCCTGAAATTTTATCTCATCAGCCTTTTACTGAACCACGAGGAGTGTGGAGCAGTGAGGATGCTCCTTTCTCTCAAGTCTGTTTAGATCAAATAGAGAAATGTGTTTGCTTGCACTTGCCAGTTCAAGTTCTCTGCTTCTATTATTGCTGACTGCACTAAGCACCACCAGGCAGGAGGCTCTGTCTAGTTTCAGGAAGATGCCTTATGTTGTCATCACTAGACAAAAGAGCTTAAAGTTTTGGAAAAATCCACCTGAGCATCTTTTCTATCTCCTCCTGACCCTGCTATGCAGCATTAGACAAAGCTCTTCAAAAGGAGAAGTAACTCCTTTCGATGATGCAGAAAGAATTCTGCTTTTCACTGGCACATGTGTGGGAAAAAGATCCAAATTCTTCAGTTGTATTTCTAATGACATGTGCAAATGAGAAGGAAAACTTGCAGTACTATGATACCAGATACACTGAACTGCACATACCTATAACAAACACAACATCTCCATAACACTCTACAGAAAGCAACATAACCTTTTCCATTCACCTGCCTCCTCGTGCATGCACAGGAGAGAAGGTGGGTTTTGCAGGCTCTCCGGAAGTCTGAAGTCTGGGACACCAGTGAAGGAGGGAGCCCAAGGCCAGTGATGGGGTGCAGAGAGGCACTTACCAGCATTCCTCCTCTCTTGACTTGAGCTTGAGTCTCCAGTTGTCCAAACTATGTATGGCTCCCACCCAGCCTACACGCTCCTTGTCCTTTCTGGGCTGCCGGAGGAGCTGGTGGGTGCTGGGGAGGGAGTCAGGGAGCTACTGAGATACGCAGCCAGACCTGTGGCTCTGAAGCGATCCTGTGCCCACCAATACAGACACAGGAACATTCATGTAGGCACAAAGCCTTAAATAAGCTGGTCCCCAGGTCGCCCAAAGGTTTGTGCGTGAACATTGGCCAGCTGGTGCATTTGCACTTCTCCGTGAGATTCAGTGACATGCTGAGAAACAGCCTCCATGTCAGGGTGATTTACCGTCTGAAGGGACTCTAAACTCCCAGGAAATCTGTGCTTTAATAGGAAAGGAAGATCAAATTTGCAAAATGAAATCGAAGGAAGAAAGACATGCAATGCTTTTAGTACAGTACAAATCAAAAAAAGTCAGAAAAACATAACTAAATGTAAAAGTTCCTTGTCAGATTTGCAAAATCCATAAAGCAATAGCAGGTGTTTAACCCAGTGCATGGACAACATAGAGCAGGAATATTACAATGCATTACACCTGTGCCATGTGGCTGTGTTGATAGTAACGCTTGGGTCTACCTTTTTGGCTCCTGAGCTGCTGTTATCACTGCGCCTTCTGAACTACATGGCTGTGGATGTTTAAATTTAACACAGAGGAGGGCTGTCAGAGTCGTGCGATGTTTCTGAGTTTGACAGCCTGCACAATTCACGTCAGGATTTTCTTTTTCTGTACAGTAGTTGCTAACAGGAACATAACAACCTCCTACTGGTTTTGTGCATGTTTAGTCTCCGAACAGCAGGAAGACGTTGATGAGTGATGAATAGAAGCTCCTTTTCTATTGCTCTGAAACTCCGTTAGTGTACTTGTACTTTAAATTATGGGACAGCTTTTTCTCTGGCTGATACTCTGTGGTTAGTGAACCTGCACATGGAATGCAACGTAAATGGGAGAAGCTGGACAGCATCTAGATATAAGCATTTCCCATGCTATGAGTTCATGAGCAATGTCAGAAGCATGACAACAAATTATTGCCACTTGATTTTTTTCCCCCCACCTAAAACTGTCAGTCACTAAAACACAGAGGGGGAGGCCTGTTTCACCTGCATAGGAAGCAGTGGGCAGTACAGAATCTGTGCAATTTTGGTGCCTAAGCAGGAATCATGAGCCCAACCACTGCAACCCAGTCCAGGACATACTGGCAAAGCAGCGCTTCAGAAAAGACTAAAGATTTCTCTTGCTAGGAACGGGTCACCCAGTAACATTCAAGGGATTGTGTATAGTCTCTTCTGGAAAGAAAAAATGCACATACAAAGTTGTACAAGGTAAATCCAACTATTTGCGATAGCCTGGTTTCGGATTAAATATCTGGTCATTTGGTTTGGGGTTTGGGGTGTGGGTTTAGTTTTGGTTTTTTGCTACCCAAACCAGCTTAGTTCTGATCCTAAAACTGGACAAATTCACTAAATGCCACATGCTCTGATTTAAGCAAATGCAAGGAAAGTAAAATTTTCATTTGTTTTCCTTTTTTCCACTAAAGACCATAGCATAAACTAGAGCTGTTTTGTTTTCAACTTTTATAAAATTCTGAGAATAATTTGCCAGTAAAAATTATAAGATCACTGAAAAATAGCAGTGGCTGAATCTCACCTGTAGGGTCCAAAAGTCTCTTTAGGAACACTCACAATCTTTTTCTTTGTGCATCAACCCTCAAAAATTTGCCAAAGTTTTATCAAGTAAGATGGCAATATGTTGGGGTTTGGGACCTTTGAACTTCTTTGGCGACTGTAACGAGTGCTGATAGCAGATTAAAACCTCTGAAGGCTGCTCTGAAGTTCCTTAAATTCCCTAGGAATATAGTGTTTATACCATTGGGCTTGGCAGTGGTGTTAGCTGCTGGAGGAGCTGGGCTGGGGGAGACCCTCACACAAAACCTCTCGTCTGTAGGGCTGAGGGTAAGAGGAGTGTTTCCACGTTCGGGCCATAACTAAGCAAGGAAATGTGGTAGTGTTTTGTGATGGGGGTATTTTTCATCTTCCACTACAAGAAAATAGGACCAAAAGATTTTGTTTTACTAGTGAAGCTTTATTGATTTCCAGCAGTTGAGTAAAAAAAGAAAGGAAAATGATGCAAACAGAGGCTCATCTGCTTTGTGTTCCAGTGGTGGCTGGAAATTTGGGGTTTAAGCATTGCAACCTAAAGGGAGATCATCAAAAAGTCCACATTCTGGAAAAGAAAGATAAATCAGATCTCTGTGTCTAATCATTTTTCCTCATCAGTCTTGTCTGTGACTGAGATGACATTTTGAGTATGACACAAATACATTCTGCTCTTGTTATAAGACTCTCTGCTGTAATAGACTTAGATATAAATCTGTGCTATCATGCTTCCCCGTGCCATTAAAACTCATGACACCCTTGTTACAACAACATCATTTACAATATTCCAAAGTAAACTGCAGATACTGCTGTAAAGAGATGTTTACTATTATTTTCATGTTTTCCCAGATTGCAGACATAATGTGATTCTGATCTCTAGATATTTAACTAAAAAAAGCAGGTTTCCATTTTACTTTAAGTGATTGAACATTTCTTAATTTTTCAAGTCAGACTGCTTCACACAATTCCAAAAGCCTAAAATATGATTTATAAAATCATTGAGAGTGAATGGCAGGAACATCCTTATCTACGTCAAAATTTATAAAGCTCTGTCATTTGGATCTGGATTCTGCCACCTTTACCTGTGTCCCACACGTAAGTAATCTAATCTGCAGCACAGCCTCCGCTCCCAGAATCATGAGGAAGTGTCAGGGCTCCACCTCCATTCCCTTTACATTCCCTTTTGAAAATCAAGCTCTTGGCAGCATCTCCCACCTACATGCTTCTCATTCAGCTACAAATCCTGAAGTCTTATTAGCCCCCTTTTATACCCTCTTTTGTACTTAGCCCAAATAAGAGCAAGATGCAAATAAGAAACCTGAATAAGATCCAGGAGAAAGAAGAGACGATGAATACATTTTTGTCTATTTTGAAAACCTTTCCCTAAAAATTTTCTTGGACTGGCAAATCTTTTTTTAAATGTGACCTTTTAAGAATTTCAGGGTTTATTATGGGTGGGAAAGAAAACGGGTGCCCTCAAACCCACTGTGCCTGAGAAGAGAAACAATAGTTTTGAGAGGCTGGGGGAAATCTGCTTTCATTAGTCCTGCCTTTTTTCTTGGGGACAAAGCAGGGAAATATTTCTGCTCCTTCTCCATTTCCTCTCCCCTTTCTGTGACTGGCCACTGGAAAAAGGTGAGGAGCAGGGATTGGCATTTGACAGGAAAACAAAGTCTATTTCTTTAAGATGGACATCTTGCAAAGTGTTCTCCACGTGCCACAGAGCTCAGTGTTGGCTGGCTGCAGCACAGGCACATGAAGCAAGTTAGGGAAGAAGCACAGTCACCATGCGGCATTTCTCAGCCCTTTTTGAGCCCAAAGGCATCTTTATGAAATAAACCACTGGCCATCTGACGGGACGTTGCCATGGTGGTTTTCCATTAAAAGTAAATGCAAATTAATTTCACGTTTTGAATGCTATCACGTTCCTCTTTGACTGCCCCCCCCCATTTTAGTGAGAGGGGATCATCCATGCATCCATCGATTTAGCACCTTTTTCTTTTTCGCAATGGTTGCATGAGCGGGTTTTTCAAACACAGATGTGACGAATGAGGCACGGCCATCCTTCAGAAGTGCATCCACCATCTGTATCCCAGCTCACCCCAGCCAGGGGCTTGGAGGCACCCAAAGCCTCACTCCATGGTGAGGGAGCGCACCCTTGTTTTCACTTCTCGGGGTACCAAGCCAGCTCCTCAGAGAGACAGAGCAGCCCTGTTTGTCTCCTGTTTCATCTTTCTCATCTGGCTATGACTTTCAATTAAGGGATCAACATAATGGTGCAAGACTTCACCTCAGGGCCAAGCGCGCTCCATAAACTCCCTATCATGTGATGGGTCGGAAGAAGGGTAAAAAAATTCTCTTTTAGACAAAACATGGAGAGGACAGTGCACAAATGGAAACACAGTGCTGGTAAGGGCACCAAAAGGTGAGACCTGTGCAAGTTGGTCCCACCAACTTGCGGGCATGCTGTGGCCTGTACGCAGCACCAACCTCATCCAGAGCTACGTGGCAGTGCTGCACGAAGCAATACAATATGAAGATGGACAGCACCTTCCACATGACCTGATCACTTTGCTCGGGACGAGGTGCTCTTTAGAGCTGCCATGGCTGAGCTTAGCATCTCCCAGCCACTTTCCATATGCCTAGCTACTCCAAATCCAGTTTCAGTGGCTGATCAGGTCGAACACGTAACAGTGCTGTGAACCTCCTTGATTTGCGGGGGCAATTAGCAGAGGGCAAAATTGGAAAGTCTTGTTGTATTTCTTCAGTGTTGAGCTGCAGAAGAGAGGCTCTTGGGCAAAAGGGTGTCTCCAGCTGGCTGCAGCCTGGCAGGCACCATGGCTGGCCAGCACCACCCAAACCTTCCTTCGTCGTAGTCGAAGTCCCCCACGAAAACACAAGGTAGGCGGTGAGCACTAGAGAAGAACTGGCACCACTAAGCTAGTTTAAAATATGCTGCGAATATTTCATGAAGTGTCCAAAATGAGATTTACAGTCACCATCCATTCCAAAGTATATATAACAATTCATCCAATGTCATACACTAGAAACTAGCATTTTTTTCAAAGGAAATCGGTCTGCTTTCACTCAAAATCTGTGCACTGCTTATGATCACATAGTATCTCATAAACAGCTCATTCCAATGTGAGTCCTGTACATTGGAAATGATGCATTAAGCCTAATTCACAGTATTTTGTGATACAGAAGACAGAGAAGTTGGGTGAGGATTTTTCTTGCTAATTTTTCAGATGTTAACAGGCCTGAGTCTGCAAAGACACATATGCATATAGAGTACGTATGTATATATAAGCATATGAGGCCCTAAACAGGATTTGAAATGTTTAGGAAAGACCCAAAAGCTTGATAGTTCACTTTCAAATCTGCATAATTTTCTTTTTTATTTAGAGGTCATGTTCTAGTTCAATCCCAATCATAATCAATCAACATAAGCCCCAGATAAGGGCTGTCTGACAGCTAGATATTAGACGAAAGCTCTTCTTCATGCATGTTTTAAAAACTTCACCATTAATCTTGCCATGAAATCTCAGTTAAATGATTGTGGAATATTACATCAAAGTTATCCGGTGATCAGCAATGTGACTTATTTTCTGACAAGTACAACTTTGTCATTTTTATCTGATGGTCATCACATCTTCACACAAAAATAGCTCTCCTTTTTTCTTCTCTCCCTTTCCCCCCCCCAGCTTGACTACAGTGCAGATTTGTATTCTTGGCATTCTCATCCTGTTTGATGAGTTTTAGGAAAGTCCAATTGTCGTTTTGTCCCCAGAAGCAAAGCAAACACTGCCCTAAACTGATAACAACACAATTTAGCTGCCCTATAAACAGCCATTTTAACTCCATGATATGTGGCTGCTGCTACAACATTCAAGCAATGGAAATGACATCATTATCAGGCAACTCTAGATGATGAAAAATGGCCTACATTAGGGAACACTCTGAACCCAAGAAATCTTCAGCTATCAGTCATCGCTATATAATGTATTTGCCTCTATCTGCAAATTCAGACCTATGATGAGGCTGAACTTGCACGGAAAAGAAATACACTTTCCAGAGGATGTTTGTATAATTAAGCAGAAACACCACTGCATTTCTGAGGAGTATCTTTGCGCAGAGGCCTACAGGAGATTTCAGACATGCAAGAAATGTAATGACCCCCAAGGCATATGGTCTTAGAGATGCTCTGTGGCTGTTAAAATAGAAATTTGGGGTGATTCTTTTTCAGAATGAAATTTAGTATTTTATATCCAAGTTCTCCTGCAGTTTTTTTGTCTACTGTAAGTAGCAGTTTGCAGAGGCGTTGTATAGAAGCAGCATATTCCCTGCAGTAGCTGCCATTCCAAAAGTAACACCAAAGCCTTGCAGAGTATAAGACCTCCCAAAACCAGAGCTGTAAAGGAGAGTGCTCCCAAAGGCAGGAGCTGCAGAGGAGCTTGCATGAGTCGTGCTGAGACCACACGACAAGACCTAACCTCTCAGAGAGCTACTGTGCAGCGGGGAGGAGCATAAAGCAAGGACGGGGATTTCAAAATGGATCCGAGAACTGGCTGACCCAGGAGATGCTGCATCAGTTTTGGGGAGAGAGGAGTAATTTCTGAGTAGTGAGAGCTAAGTAATGACAGAAAACAACACCCTGAGATTCACAAACCCATCTAAAATCACCATGGTGCTACCTATGCTGCAAGCCTGTAGCTTCCCAGCTGTGCCTAGGTGGGACAGAGGAAGAGAAGCATTAAGGAGCAAAGGGAATGTTGTCCTCAGAGCTCCTCCCTGTCCAAAACAGGGAGCCCTGGAAAGACAGCCTGTTCTTGCAAGTTTTAAATCAGTGTTCCCACACTGGTAAGGAAGAATTGGGACTTTGGAAAACTCTATTAACTCAAGCTTCCATATATATTGCAAAAATATTTTAACTATTGACTGTTTTAGGGCAAGGCAGAGCAAAGGATCCTGGTATCTGCTAGCGCAGTAATGCGCTGTCAAGTTTCCTTTGCCCTGTTCCTCACTGAGGGGCTTGATTTTACATCCATCTGCCCCATGTCAGCTCTCCTTACTCTATTAATTGCATGGGAGCAGGATTAAGTCTTCAAAGTGTACCTTTCTATGACATTCAGCCTCCTACGCAGACCAGCGATATTTGAGCACTCTTGTCCTGTAAGGAGGTTGTGTTAACACTTTTCTCCTTTCAGCCACCTTTTACATCATGGGAAACAAATTGAACCTTGCAGCTCGGCAGTGTCTAGCTATTGTACCTTAGGTAAAAAGAAAGACTTCCTTCCTCAGTTGCTTTAGGGTTGGCTGTGAAGGGGTACAGTGAAAACTGGGTAATGAAATCCCAAGTCTCCTGGAAGGCCATGAGTAAAGCAGCTCTGGATACCATTTTTCAAGGTGGAAGGGTTCTTGAGTCAAGACATCGCTTTCTTTCAAAATGAAAAGGGGAGAGAGACACTCTTTCCTCTTTACAAACATTAAGTGAAATATTTTGTCAACATTTTCTGCTGTATAAATATAAAGTCACTACAGGCAGCCTTAGCAACTTGTTTAGGTGCCAGAATGAAAGGTTTTCACGAACTAAAAAGATCTATAACCCTTCTAAGAAAGGTGCCAATAACATCTCATTAAAAAATTGAAATGATGTAAATTTCAAAACAAGTTTGTTTCAACTGTTTTCTTATTGAAACAATTTAGAAATTTCAAAATATTTTTTCCTTCTACCTTCCTAGTGGCTTGAATGGGACTGCTCATGAAGCCCAGGCAAAGTATCATTTCTCTGCCATCCCCAGCTTCCAGAATCTTATCACATCTTCCTGTGTTTTATGTTCTTAATGTCTCTCTACTCTAGGCAGGAAATTACAGGAGAATTGCAGTTGTCGTTTGGGTTTTGCTTTGGTTTGTCTTTTTAAGAACATTTCAAGAATGTTTTTTATCCCCATGTTTATTAAGAAAAGCTTGAAAATGTGACTCATAGAGGCTCAGAAGCTGGCAATTAAATAAAAGGAAATACAGATTTACAGCTCCATTATTCCAAAGCCAGTGCTACACATGGTGGGACAGGACAGGAGGAGGCTGACACATGGTTTTGGCATGCAGGGGCTCTAGCTGGGGCTTCGCTTCGCAGCCCAGGGCAGGGGCCAAGCATGTCCCGAGATCCTCGCCAAGGGCCAGCCCCAGGGCTTGCGCTCCCAAAGCTGGACCACAAACCCAGGGGCCACAGCTGAGCCAAGCACTTCCAAAACAAACCCTTGTATTCCTTTCTCCATGTTGCATTTTTCTCTACCATAAATACAAGCAGAATTTCTGTCCTGTGCTCAGAAAAGCAAAGATTTGTTCATGCAGTCTTTACACACTGAGCTTTAAAACTGACTTTCACCTACTACTCATCACCACCACGCTTAATGATCCTGTAACCTCACCATTGCAGAGTGCAGACACCTCAGAGAGGGAGCCTGAGAAGCAGACAGGGGCTCAGCTGCATGCCTGGCGAGGGGTGACTCAGGGCTGCTGGATATTGCTTGCTTCTACCCCTTGGCTGTAGAGGAACCTCTAGGAGAGACAGAGTCATAGCAAGCGCTTGCTTCTCTGCCTGAATCTCTGAGCTCCCAGTTGTGACACTGCTTGGGAGAAAGATTAAAGGGGTGGCTTATTGCAAGCCCAGGGAAGCCTTTTCAGGGGGCTTGGATAAGGGTCAGCACCAGGGCAGAAGTACCACCTCTCTAGGTGAGGAGGTGAGAAATCCTCTGATCATTGTGGTTTTCAGCAAAGACGAGTAAGTGAGAGAAACCTGGACTGTAACATATACTAGCATTCAGGAGCAAGGAGATAGAGAGAAGTGAAAGAAAACAGGAAGAACTATCTGTTTAGCAAAAATAGTGAGACAATAGCAAATGGTCAGGAAAGGATTCACAGGGGCTGGTGGAGAGGGAAGGGAAACCTCTTCAGCTGCACGGATTTAAATGATTGCTGCAATTGCTTTCTGGATCCACGACATGCTTTGACATTGCCATTGGAAATCTAACGCTAGGAAATCTTTTTTTTTCTTAGGGTAAAGATATTAAAAGATATTGCTTCCTGGAGGGAAGGACTCTTTCTGACAGTGCCTTTGGTAAGTCTGACCTTGTGCTTCTCCCATAGAAAGGTGACCCTGTCCCTGCCCAACCAGAGATGGGTTCAGGCAGTGGGGTAGACCCAGAACAACAACCCCCAGGCTGCAGCTCACTGCTTATTTCTCCATCTGATGTTGAACAGAATTTGAAATTTCACCAAGGCACATCTTGCTGATTCACCAGCTCCACTTAATAGCATCATGATGGGGGAGCTACTGGCCATGAAGAAGTGCCTTTGAGAACATCAGCTAACCCCCACAGCAAGGACTGTGGCTCCAGGCTCCAGCTGCCCTCCACCTCTCCCGCAGAGCCCCGGGCAGCTCACATGCCCCACGCTGCTGGGACCAAGGACAAATGTGTGCGTTAGAGCTGTCTGGCTACTGGCAAGTGAGAAAGCTCCCCTCTTACCTCCCCATCGCATCCAGTGCAGCTCATCTGAAGTCTCTCATCTCTCTCCCCTTTTCATTTTTCCTCTGTGCTGCTGAAGTTCCTAGGTTGATATCAGACAAAGCGACCTGCAGGCTCTACATGCTTTGGAGATAACCCAAATGCTCCACTTTTAAGGGCACTGCAAAATGGCAGGATGGATCCACGCAGATCCACAGAGGTTTGGGGCCAAACACCTAAAAACCTGGTATTGTCCTGTCCTCTAAGAACTTATCAGTAAGGCATTGGCAGTTAAACTCTCCTGCATCTCATTCATCAGAAGGAGAAGGTTTTCAGCTTGTTTCTTGAAGCTATAATCTATGTGTCATTAACAAGTACGAGAGATGGAATACATTCAGGTATGCATAGAGTTAAACAGGCATTGAGCTTTAATAGGTTTCAGCAAGGAGACATTATTGAAGAAGAGAGGATATTAATACGTACTGGTATATAAGCACTCATGAAGCTGATGGAAATAGGGAATTCTGTGAACAGAAATATGAAAACCATTGACCGGACCACTGACCACAATGGGGTTGTGACAGTATCCACTAAGTAAAAAAGACTCACAACTCTGTGTTAAAAAGACCACAATTTCCTTCTCCGATTTATTCTCAGACCTCCTATTCCTAATTGCAACAATAATTCCTGTCCACAAGAATAACACCAGCTAATAGGTTTTGTGGCCGGTCTGTTCTGAAAGATAATAGGAGTGACAATATCTTGAATTTGCCACATCCTATCAATATTCAGAAGGAGCAAGGATCCCTTAACTATTAAAGCTATGCCAAGTGCAAGTGAGGGGAATAAAAACACAGTGTAGATTTCTTCAGCAACAGGCAGAGAGCAAAGATTCAAAGCTTAAAACTCTTTGCACAATCTCTAAATGAGTCACAGAAACCCAAAATAACCAAGAAATCATATGAAAGCTTTTTTAAGTTTACAAAAAAAAAAAAAAAAAGGACTGAATTCATCTGTAGGAAACAAGCTCAGGGAAATTATTCCAGGAAAGAATTTGTTCACTATACATACAGCATTGTATGTCATATGGTCTAATTATAGGAATGAAAGCAACATAGGCATTAGATGGTCTTTTCAAGGCTGTAAGGAGTGTGAACAAAGAATATAATTACACATCGAGCCCGTTGATTAACCAATTACTAGTTAAAGCAGATTTAGACTTTAAATTAATTTGGTTCTGAATTCTGGGGATTTTTGGGCTAAGATAAACAGTGTTTGAAGATTAATTATCCTTGTCTAAGATGAAGGAACTCATTTCAATTTTGTTAGCGTGTCGAAAGTCTCTGGCTGTTGCATGGGAGAGGGTAGACTGCAAATCTCAGCAGTATTGAACTGACTGATTAAAGTGAATTCTGAGACTCCTAATCACTCTAATCCTCACAGAGAGTGGTGATATTACACACTACATTGTGCCAGCCCAAAGTAATATTTAAATGAAAAACAGATCAGCATTTACCTACAGGAGAAAGTGTGCTGTCTCCAAAGAACCAAAGGAAGCCCGGCCAAGGAGTTACAAACTCAGTAGTGAGGAAACGCTGGAGCACAGCTCTCCATGCACCTGTGCCCAAAGAATGATAACGGGGAAAGTAAAGGTGCTCTTGTGGCACCTGCCATTTTTCTGTACAGTAACAGTAGCACACCACAGCATCCTGATTGAACTATGTGGGAATGGTAATACGACATTTTACTTCTCTGTCAGTAGTCCAGCTATAGCCCCAGGCAAGCATTTGTTAAAGGAAAGACTTCACATTTCAATAGCTGTCCTGGAGTGTAGATAGATTTCCTCATCAGCACGCCTAGCAAGCTACTCAGCTGCCTAAAGTCCCCTGGCATACAGGGAAGCACGCACGCCATGGTGTTGGTAAGTGCCCTGGGCCAGCACAGCCTGCTGCCTGCACAAAGCTGCCCCGTCCCCCACTGGGCTTCTCCATTAAATGTCCCCAGTCAGGGGTCAACCTTTGGGTTCATGCCAGGAGTGTGCTGGAAGAGAAGGATTTCCACAGCAAGAAGTAGCCCAAGCTCTAATCTAAATGCTAGTTTTATGTATAGGTTGGTAAATACAATCAGCAAAGGATACCTTCTGGGAAGCCTCTGGAGACCACAGTTGTCACACTGCCTGCTGAGCACCCACTCCTCACCAACACAAAGCATAAGTTTCACTAAACTTTGGTACAATCCAGTAAAACCATTCCTTATGGCCACATTCCTTAGGCAGCATATTTCCACTGGAGTCAGTATAAGGCATTGCAGTTTACAAAAACAAGCAGAAGGAACAAACTATATTTTTGAAACGCAAGAGCCTACGAGAGGTCTGGACCTCCTTGTGCTAGGTGCTCTAACAGCGCAGAGGGAGACAGCCTATACCTCAGAGAACATGGCAAAACAGATGCAAGATGGCAGAAAATTATGAAATAGCTGAAAGACTGCAGATTGCCTGCGGAATGAGGCAGGTCTGATGTGGTTTCCAGAGTCCAGAGAAGTAAAGCAGATCTTGCAAAAGCTAGGATTGCAGGGGTGAGGGCCAAAAAAGCATCAGCCATTGCCACTGAACATTGTCCCCTCATGTCTCTGCTTCCATCTCCGCTTGAACCTGACTTGCATGTTGCCTTCCCCAGCCCAGCAAGTGGCTGTGGGGCACCCAGAGCTGCGCTGAGGAGGGAGCTGTGAGCCCTGGCCAGCAGCACTGAAGGTGAAATAGCTGCCCTCCAGGGGAGTGCGCTGCCCCTCTCGTCCCGTTTTCCGGATGAATTGCGTCGTGGGAGTACTGACAACTACTTCTGCTTGTAAAGCATTCACTGTGGAGGCTACAGACCTTTACTGTGAGTAAACAGTAAGATATATGTATGTCTAGTTTCTTCCCCTCAAAACCCTTTCCTTGAAACGTCTGGCGCTTCCATGGCCAGTGCAACCAAACCCCAGCAAGTATGGGATCCTGCAGCATGAATTCCCGTTGGGTGTAGGTAAACCTGGAGCCCTGGATTTATTCCCATTAAGGTTGACTTTGCTCTTCAGCTGCTAAAAGATTAATGATGTTTTAGGGTTGTGAGTGTGTGTGTATGTGAGAGAGAGAGAGAGAGAGATACTACAAAGGCACAAGAAATATCTGGTGTGCAAGCTTGTGGAATCTTATGTCATTTTCATATGAGGGGTGACTTAAATGTACCCTTGGCTAAAATTACTGATTTTTATAATATTACTATTTTTATTACTTCAATTTCAGCCTGACTAGGAGTCCAGTCTTGGAGTAAACCTCATTTTGGTAGGTGCTGGACACACACGTGGCTATGAGGTTCCTGGCTTATTGCACTGGTGGCCCTAGTTCCCAGCTGGGGGGCAATGCACTGGCCTACCTCCCGGTTCCAGACCCCAGAAGTAGCTGCCTTTTGGTCATGCAGATGTGCCATACATACGAGATATAGAATCATAGAATTGTTCTGGTTGGAAGAGACCTCCGAGATCATCGGGTCCAACCATTAACCTATCACTACCAAGTCCCCCACTAAATCATATCCCTTAGGGCCTCATCTAAACGCCTTTTGAATACCCCCAGAGATGGGGACTCCACCACCTCCCTGGGCAGCCTGTTCCAATGCCTGACAACCCTTTCGGTAAAGAAATTTTTATGAATGTCCAATCTAAACCTCCCCTGGCGCAACTTGAGGCCATTTCCTCTTGTTTTGTTGTCTGTTACTAGGGAGAAGAGACCGACCCCCATCTCTCTACAACCTCCTTTCAGGTAGTTGTAGAGAGCAATAAGGTCTCCCCTCAGCCTCCTTTTCTGCAAGCTAAACATCCCCAGTTCCCTCAGCCGCTCCTCATATGTTACAGGCTTCAGGTGAAACCTAAACTGAGCTGCAGAATGGCAGAGAAGAGATCTGTGTCTTTGTGTATGAGAACATCCTCACAGATAGGATTCTGGGCAACTGCTGTTGCATGCATCCTGCCAGTGTGATGTTTGACAGTTTCTTCGCACAGAGACTCTAGGGACAGCAGACGTACCTTACATACAAGCATTGCTTACGTCCAGGGAATTAATCCTTTTTAAAGAAAACCTGTCCCTGTGAACTCAAAACCTTAGATCCTTAATATTGAGCTAAGCAAGTATCCTTATGCAAATAATTTTCAGAAGTAGAGGAGCCAGCTTTTTTTCCTCCCTTCCTCTTGTCTCTGAGTCACACGCTGACATTCCCTCTACTGCTCACTCGCTCCCACACCACTCAGCCAAAGACAGTGAAAATTCATCTCCTGTGTTTCAAGAAATCCCTCTGCAAGCTCCAGGACCCACAAGCCCTGGTTTCCCATGGGTGGACATCCTGCAGTAACGCCTCAGCTGCCCCTTTTCCCTCTGACTTTAACTCCCTTTCAAAATCTCCTCTACTGCTTTCAGTCTCCAGCTCGGCTGGCAGAAACCCCCTCTGTGGCTGGGTCTGTTGTAGGGAGGTGTGGCCAGTAGCCGTGCACTGCTTACAGCGAGGACAAGGTAAAGGGATAACCAGGGCAGGAGGAGCATCATCTGGATCAGAGGTATGGCAGGAGGGAGAGGGCTGTGCCACGCTCCCCACCTTTCCTTCCGAGCCACGGGCTGGTGGACTCACTGCAGCTGGAGCCGCAGGGAGCCAGGTCCACACACAGCTCCAGCAGATCCTCGCTGAACCAGGGTGAACAGGGCTTGCAGCTTGGGCAGGTTTGCACAGAAAAGGCAAAATTCCCTGTGCTGATTGTCTGCACTCCCATTCCAGAGTGCACAACACGAAAGTATTACCAGATTTTTCATATACATATATTTATACCCAGTTGTATATGGATAAAAAAAAAGTATTTTCCACTGCCCTCACTTTCAGAAACAATGACATTGTTTTGGATGAAATTTAAATAAAACAGCAGCTTTAAGCAGATACACTTGGCAAAAAGAAAAGCAACTAGAAATAGACTCTTATAATGGAAAAAATTGTGCAGGTCTCTTAAAAGGAGGTGTCACCAGCTCTGCCTGAAGCCATAAATTACTGATTTCAGCCCTTGCATCTCACGGGAGCTTCACAGGATTGGTGGTACAACGCCTGATGGGGAATGGGCAGGTGGTGGGTGCCCTGATGGAGTGTCAGGGCGCTTGATCAACAGGTAGTGGTTTTGGATGGGGAGGTCTGGGCACCCCTGCCCTGGCAATGTCCAAGGGCTGGCTGCTGCAGCCACCCACCCCTTGCAGCCAGAAACCTCCCCGGCCCACAGCAGTACTGGGCAGCACAGCTTTCCCTTCAGCTGAAGCCATCCAGAGCATTTATTTGATCATTGATATGCTGCTGAGAGCCACCGTGCCCTCAGAGGCCCCAGTCTGTGCCACGGACTCAGAAACATACATTTCTTCCCGGTGTTGTACACAGGTTGACACATCTTCTGCTTCACTCACAGCTGCTTGCATTGCAGCATCCTGCGGCTTGGGTACGTTCAACTCCTCCGAGCACCCGCCAGAAACGTGAAAGGAAAATGTAGCTTGTTAGAGCATCGCTGCGGGACCGAGAACAGGTTCTGCTTTATGAAATTAAAGGCATGCCCAAAGGCATCTTGAGCTGCTTCTGTCACCAAATCCTGCCTGCCCAGGACACGGGGTCTCAGGAGGCTGTGCTCCACTCAGTGCTGGTGTTTCTGCCCTCAGCATCGCCGTCTGTAGCTGCAGCTGTGATTTATTTTTTCTACAGAGCTGGAGGCGGGTGAGTCACCCTGCAAAACAGCAGAGGGAGAGGCCAGGGCCGTGCTCGGCTATGCCCAGGTATACCCAGGACGTCTCCACTGCTTTGAGGGAGCTCCCCTGGCAGCCAGAAGCCACCATTTTGGCGGCCTGCAATAGGGAATAGGCAACCATCCCACAGGCAGCCCCTCTCTGGGGGCCACTGGGTGCACAGAATGTTCAGGCGTGAATCACTCTTGCCTCAGCAGTGGGAAACTGGAAGCCACTGGGACAGCGATAGCAACAGAGACATTGCAATATGCCAAATTTCCAGACGCTCTGCATACATTAGCACAGAGCTCCCAAACCTCTCTGTGGTGGCCTCTGAGGGGTTTTGCTCTCTGGAAGGGGAAGGCGGGTGGGTTACTGCACCACTGTGGCAGTGAGTTATGCTCAGGCACTGCACAGGAGAGAGATGGGATCTCCACAGCTCAGAAGCAGGAAGGCTGTCCTGACCAAGCACGACCCCAAAGTATCCATAACCCCCTCACTGCACTCCACATTGCAGCAGGTGTGTGGAGAGGCAGGGAACAGGCCACTCCTGCACGCCAGCAATCCTGCACCTTTCTAAGAGGGTATCTACTCCACAGCTGGCTTTCTCTTAAGACCATCCAGATAGCCAGGAGGTCTAGAGCAAGGAAACCCAGGCACAGAGTGGGGAGTGGCCCAAATTTGAACCTCAGTACTATAGGCAGCAGGGACACAGTCGGTTCCAGCCACATGCCACAGCAAAATCAATTGTGTGCTTGGGCACAGCTAACAAAAGAGAGTAGAAATTTCACCTGCAGGATCATTGCACTGGACGTACCTGGAAGCAGCTCTCAAGGTGCCTTCAAAGTTATAGTAAAGGACGTTCTGAGTTCCCAGGGAGCAAAGATGACAGGAATCACTTTCCTTCCTGTCTCAGTCATGTAGAGTACACGCATTACACCATTGCTTCTTTAGCCAAAAGGATCAGACCTACCAAGACTTTTAGGTGCTAACTTCCTACCAAGTTCAATGCCAAGTTTGATATGCAAACAAGAAAGAGCTTGACTTTCAGATTCCCTTTTGGATCTGACATTTAGCTTTGGACATTGTCATTCCAATGTTACTCCATTTGCTTCGGCCTCATGTCTCTGGAGATGTTATAAATGAAGACTCAGAGAAAGAAACAAACGTTAATACATTCAGCCAGTTGTGCAGTTCTCCCACACAGGCACACAAATACCCCAGAGGTAACCAGTTGCAACACTGTAGGGTGAAATCCAGGCCTGGATTATCTTGGCACTACATGTGGTAGTCAGTGACGATTAAATTAGCCAACGCTTTTTAAAAATCCATCCCTACATGCTTGACATTGAATTTCTGCATTAGTGAAGACCACAAGCTGTCTATTCAGTGTGCAAAGCAATAACCTTTGTAATTCCTTCTAAATTTATTGCCTTTAATGTCATAGAGACCCATTGTTCTCATACTGTGGGATAGGGTCAGAAGGGAGGAGCTGATGAGTTCTCACTTTGTCCTTCAGAATTGGGTATATCTCTCTCAAATTCTTTTTAACCCTGATCCTTGCTCAGCTAGGGAAAGGCTTCTCTGGCCCTGGCTTTTGCAATTTCTCATCCTATGGGACATTTCTAAGCAGACCAGTTCTTTTTCCTTAGCAGATCTCGCTATATATTTAAAGTAGGATTAAGTGGCTCCCAGGTCTTTTTGCCCCTCAAAGTGGAGATAAGAGACTCAACACAGAATCACAGCATGGTAGGGGTTGGAAGGGACCTCTGGAGATCATCTAGTCCAACCCCCCTGCCAGAACAGGGTCACCCAGAGCAGGCTGCACAGGACTGCGTCCGGGCAGGTTTTGAATATCTCCAGAGAAGGAGACTCCACAACCTCTCTGGGCAGCCTGTGCCAGGGCTCTGTCACCCTCACAGTGAAGAAGTTTTTCCTCATGTTCAGGCAGAACTTCCTGTGTTCCAGTTTGTGCCCGTTGGCCCTTGTCCTGTCATTGGGCACCACTGAAAAGAGTTTGGTCCCATCCTTTTGACACCCACCCTTCAGATATTTGTAAGCATTAATGAGATCCCCTCTCAGTCTTCTCTTCCTCAGACTGAACAGCCCCAGCTCCCTCAGCCTCTCCCCACAGGAGAGGTGCTCCAGTCCCTTAATCATCTTTGTAGCCCTCTGCTGGACTGTCTCCAGTAGTTCCTCATCTTTCTTGAACTGGGGAGCCCAGAACTGGTCACAGGACTCCAGATGGGGCCTCACTAGGGCAGAGTAGAGGGGGAGGAGAACCTCCCTCGACCTGCTGGTCACACTCTTCTTAATGCACCCCAGGCTGCCGTTGGCCTTCCTGGCCGCAAGGGCACATTGCCGACTCATGGTGAATTTGTCATCCACCAGGACTCCCAGGTCCTTCTCCGCAGAGCTGCTTTCCAGGAGGTCAACCCCCAACCTGTACCGGTGCATGGGGTTGTTCCTCCCCAGGTGCAGGACCCTGCATTTGCCTGCGTTGAACCTCATGAGGTGCCTCTCTGCCCAACGCTCCAGCCTGTCCAGGTCTTGCTGAATGGCAGCACAGCCTTCTGGTGTATCAGCCAGTCCTCCCAGTTTCATGTCATCAGCAAACTTGCTGAGGGTGCACTCTGTCCCTTCATCCAGGTCACTGATGAATAAATTGAACAAGATTGGGCCCAGTACTGACCCCTGCGGAACACCACTAGCCACAGGCCTCCAACTAGACTCTGTGCTGCTGATCACCACCCTCTGAGCTCTGCCATTCAGCCAGTTCTCAATCCACCTCACTGTCCACTTGTCTAACCCCCACTTCCTGAGCTGACCTATGAGGATGTTATGGGAGACAGTGTCAAAAGCCTTGCTGAAGTCCAGGTAGACAACATCCACCACTCTCCCCTCATCCACCCAGCCAATCATGCCATCACAGAAGGCTACCAGATTGTTCAAGCATGATTTCCCCTTGGTGAATCCATGTTGACTACTCCTGATCACCTTCTTTTCTTCTACATCCTTAGAGATGACCTCCAGAATGAGGTGCTCCATCACCTTTCCAGGCATGGAGGCACATGGGTAGCCTTTGAGATGCAGAAATGAGAAGTGCTAGAGGCACCGTAAATGTTCAGGTAGAAAAGCAGAATGGCAGGACTAAGCCCCTAGCCCTCCTCCAAGCAGTGCTCCCACAAAAGTAAGGCCACCCAGCACATCTCTGCAGCACTGGCACAGAGAGACCCCGGGCAGCTCGAAGCAAGCTTTGGCACCAGAGGTGCCAGGGATGCCACTGTGCTGCTCTTCCTGGGCTAACTTACCCAAGGCTATGCAGTTCACCTCACTAGCACTGTACTGCACTGGGGATATATTATTTTCCACCATCTGCTAGCCCATCAGAGATTACCCTCCACCAAATAACACATCGCAATAGAAGGCAAGCTTCCCCCACCGTACCATACCAATGCCATTGAAAGTCCCAGGGGACATTCATAAACCCAAGGCACTTCTGCACTGGGTGAGGCGCTTCACTCAGTACTGTGTAACGTAGCTGTTGACATTAATTAGGTGCACAAAGCAATGGACTCCCTGCCGACGGCAGGTTATCAGGGTACGAGCACTACACTGGCTGCACAGAAATACACCTCTGGGACAGAAGACAGCTGGCCAGGTCTATGAGGCGGTACTCTTTTGGCTGGAGTGGTAGCAGTAGCTGCAAATATATGGGATGTGAGTGAACAGGCCAGCAGTATCACTGGGTACTCAAGGCCCCTGGGCATCCTGGGCTGGTTCGTACTGTACAAACACAGCTGTGTTACTCCCTGACTCCTTCTGCTCTGATTAGGAGATGTACAACCCACTGCACTCAGTCTGTAGTTGTAGATATGTCATGAACCTGGCCCTGCGCTTCTCTTTCCTCAGCTCTTACCAAAATTAGTCCTATGTGGCTGACACTAGCAGCTATGTTGTTTTCTGCATGGTTGCAGGACAACTGACATGGGGCAATTTCACAATGTGGCTGGGTACCGGCTGCCATGGTCTTAAATCATGCAATGCTTCCTTTGCCGATGTAATCCTGGTTGCGGAGTTCAAGTCAGCTGGGACAAGGTGAGTAGGTATCTAAGTATGCATAAAGGTAAATGGGAAAAGCCAAAATAGGTTAAAAATGCTCCAGTCCTTATACAAAAATTAGACTTTGGGGTACTTTGAATACTTAGCTCTGGAAGTATGAGAGCTCCCATGTTATAATGGAGGTTAAATGACTTGCCCCAACGGTCACACAGGGCAGAGGCGAGGCCAGGATTAGAGCCGGGTCCCCATTGACCGGCTCTCCAGCAGGTCGGTAGGCCATATTGACACTATCATTATACATTCCCCTTTTGCCCCTAGAGCTTTTTGCTAGAGCAAGATAATTAAGCTCTCCTTCTGGCTATCCTCTTTTAATGAAATGGTGCACGTAACACAGCTTGGTATTTATTAACACCAATGAGTTTTTAAAACAATTTGAGGCAGCAACTCACCTTTCACTTCTGTGGTTGCGGTGCATGTCCAGCATCATTCCCAATTTAATGGTGCCATGCGTCTTAGGTCAGTCTCCTTTAGAAGGCAGTCTGTAACATAAAAACCAGCAGCCTCCATTTGCAGTCAGGTCATTCTGAATGAAAAGCAGGTCCAGGCTTGAACTAACAGGAGCAGATGCCAGCTTCCCCCTCTCTTTGAGGTGCTGATGGTAGTTTATTAATTTTTAGAACAAGGTCACAAGTTTATTTGCCTGCTGAATCTCAGTTAGCGACGTCGCATCTCGTAGGCAAGTAAACACAAGCCTTCAGTATCTGACACTCCCGATGTTTCTTAACACGAAGAAGCGAAAATGTAAACCTCAAATTTACAAGAGCCAGCTGAGGTTACATATTAATACCTCATTTCCTTAAGCTGAGATGGTTTGATTAGCGCAGATCAGATCTCTGTCACAGAGACCATGGCAGTCAAAATCATGCTGGCAGCTGCCTGCCATGGTGGAGGGCTTCAGTGCATGAACTACCTCACTGGTCATTTTTTAAAGATTCTGGTTTCCAGTGCAAACACTCTTGAAGTGACTCTGCTGCTCAGGCTATATCCTTGGGAATGTCTCCGTGGGCTGATGTAAGAGGCTGCAATACGGTTCTCCTTTTCTGGGAGAAAGGTTCTGGCCCAGAGATCCCTGCCCTTACCAGGATGGGACCTCTGAAAAGTCCCTGGTCTCTGGTGCCAGCCCAGGGACTGGATGCACAGCCCTGATCAGGGCTGCTTCTGGAGAACTGGAGGTATTTTGAAAGCATGTGAGGTCCGAATCCAATGATACGACATTTGTGAGATGAAGACACAGCGAAAGGGTATACATTGCCACATTATGGCTGTAGGGTGATGTGGCCACACGGGTAGCCAAGGCCAGATCCTGCCCTACATGGGCTGCTGCCATCCCCTCCAATGCCAGGAACCATCGTGGCTTTCCCCCAGCTGCAGACCCAAACCCCCGGCTTTGTCCTGCCTCCAAGGGGCAGAGCCAGCCGGCGGCAGCAGCTCCTGCCCTTGCCCCTCAAAGGGTGCGCGAAGGGTGTGGGGCCACAGCCCCAAAGGCAGCCGCTTGCCTGGGAATCACCGTGGTCTCCTTGCTGCAAACCGTGAGCAGGCCAAGGGGACAGTGAGACCCTCCAGGACATCCCGCTGCTTCGCCAGGGGCTGGGGCCAGGGCAGGCGCGAGACCCCGGCAGGCTTGCTCAGAGATGCCCCATGTGGAAATAAACCCTGCCGCAGCTCCCAGCACGCTGGTCCCACCGGCTCATGCACCACAGGAGCACTGAGCAGCAGGCGAGTCCTGCTGCTTTGACAGCATGGTTATTAATGAAAGACAGGAAAACTAACCGGGGTGGTTTATAAACTGCATGGGCCCAAATCTGGCGCACCTTACTCAGGGGAGCAACTCCACCAAGGACTAAGGAGTTGCACTGGCTGAAGCCCAAGCTGAGCTTAGCACAAATACTGCTTAACTTTTCTGTGAGACATTAGTGAGTCTAATAAATCCCTGCATAACACCTTCATTAAGTGGGATTTACTGTAATATGCTATATACACTTTATGCCTCACCTGCATAAACAGCCATGTTAACGCTATAAATTACAGCATTGGTATTAACATATTGCAGGCACCTCAACCAAGGTGAAATGCTTAATGGCTTTCAGTAAGCACCCAAATTGCAAGAAAGTGTGGAATGAGAGAGAAGCTTCTCTGGTAACTGAGACAGACTGCACGAGTGCTGTAAACCTTACAAAATTATTCTTAAAAAAAAAAAAATGAAAAGAAGAAAAGATCTAAATCCCCAAAGTTTTGCATGTTGCAGTATTAGTGCTAGACTTCAAGGCTTTCTAACGGAAATTAGCTCTGATTTTTGAGATATGCATTACATCATAGTCTTCTTTTAGGGCATTATGTCATTCCTGCTGAGACGCATTATCTCGGCTTGGCCCAGCATTAGCGATTTTTGCGGGCCTACTGCAGTGTTCCCAAAGCACTGCTGGGAACCACAGATTGAAATCTGAAACGTTTATCTTTTACAAAGCTGAAAAAAAGGAAAGATGTTAACATCAGGCATCACTGACTTCCTTAACCCTCTCCTGACTCTGCTTCTTACTGGGGCTTGGTTTTGATGTCTTTGAACATGCTGCACAAATGAGGTAACCTTTAAAAACTCACATTAGAGGGGGTATAAAACAGTGTTTCTTCCCACTCTCCGAGAATTGCCCTTGCAGCTGCCTGAATAACACCTCCCTGGTCTTTACAAGATGTCAACATGAATCAGATTGTACCTACGTACACTGACAGGCTATATTCCACAGACACAGCTAGAACATATATTAAGAATAAAAAGGGAAGGCAGTGAAAAGCTTTATGTGACTCAACTCTTATTGAAATTTTTATATAGTATCGAGCAACTCGGGTATTCTATTTTTCAGCACATACAGAGATCATGCACACCCGGACGGATCCTCACATCACGATCCTTTTGGGGACACAAAAGCAGAATTCCAGGAGGCTTATGCTAGAGAGCAATTTTTATGCAGGAAACTGAGCAGATATTCTCTCTTCTGAATTCAACCATGAAATTAGAAGCCCATTTCATTTCACTGCATCCAGGGCAGGATTAGAGGCTGTGTCATGGAGGGAACAGACAGGTGCTTTCAGGATAAAGCAAGGATGTTCCCGAAACCTCAGAGAATCCCAACACCTCTCTCTCCACAAAAGCACAATTATAAAAAGGGGCTGTGAACACTAAGAGGAAACGGGAAACATTCAACTATGACTAAATTACAGTTCCCTCTCTTGTTATAAACTAACGCTATTCATTGGAGGGCTTTAATTTCTCTGCTCCATTTTTTACTTACGTTGTGTGTTTCAGTGAGTTGACACATTTTTGTGCTTTAAGGCTCCCTGCTACAGCCATAGCGTATTTTCTAGAAAGATTGCAACGGCAACTGTTTCCATCACAAAGGAATGATTAGCGGCATAACCAGAACTTGGAAGGCAGGACAACATTTAATCCTGCCAGAGATCTCTTTCCCACTTGGACTGAAAGCTTTTCCTTTCCTTCACTTCCCTTCAGATTGCAGAGCTTGAATAACAAAGCATTAGGAAGCAGAATAAGTCCTTGTGTGTACTTGACACCTGCTGTCCCCATCTCCATGTTTGCAAGGTGACTTTTCTGGCCCTAGTGGTCTCCTTTCACAGGCAGAAGTTTTATGGTTTGGGGGCCAAGTGCTTTTAATACTTAATGTTCCCAAAGGGATGCTCATGGCAAGTCCCCATCCTGCTACACTTTGCCATTGTAACAAGGTTTTGCAGGTAATGCCTCGTTAGATGTAAAACTGCTACCCACAGGAGGGAAAATCCAGCTTGTTTTTTTAAAGAACTGGTCATGAGAGGTGGAAAAAATGGGTTTCCAGACTTTTTTACCAAAAATATACTCATGGGCTTTTTGGCAATGATTCCTTTCACCAAGAAAAGGTGATGATGTGCTGTAACACCTCACCCAAGGAAAACATGCATGTCACGACAAGACAGTGAGCTACCCACCACCTGAAGTAGCAACAAGAGAGCCCACAGAGAAGTGGGCTTACTGGCTGCTGAGCCCTTTGAAAGGTCAGGGACTAACGTTGTATATAACACGGTGGGAGCTGCTAGATTCACTGAGGTGAAATGCTATTACAGACTGGTACTTTATGGGTCCTGCATGGCTCAGGCCATTAGGCCACAATTCACCGGCAGAGGAGAATATATTGATCTGAGAGAGCCACACTTCTGAAAGATGCTTTAGTCAAGGTATCACAGCAAAATGCACTTAAAATTCAGAGCGAGTAAATACAAATACTTTTGCTCTGCACCCCAAGGACTAGTAAAACTGCAGTCACAGCATTATAAAATAACAGGATCAAACTCTGCTCCTAATCAGCATAGTGTAAATCTGCATTATACCTCAGACTCTAGTGGAGCTACTTCAGTTTTCTGCATGTTAAACGAGAGCATAATTTGGCCAATGGTGCCAAGCAATGGATTAATACCAGACTGAGCTTGTTAGAGGGGACTCATCACAGAATCACAGCATGGTAGGGGTTGGAAGGGACCTCTGGAGATCATCTAGTCCAACCCCCCTGCCAGAGCAGGGTCACCCAGAGCAGGCTGCACAGGACTGCGTCCAGGCGGGTTTTGAATATCTCCAGAGGAGACTCCACACCCTCTGTGGGCAACCTGTGACTCATGCAGGCTCACGCAGGCTTCATGCATCCTCCAGGCTGTGCAAAGAAGCCCCCCTCTAGCAGAAGGTGCTGGATGATGGCCGGTGCCGGATGGGATCGCCCTGGTAGGAAAATAGCACCTATGTGCTGGGGGGGACACAGGAAGAGATGCTCTAACCCGCAGCCTCCCTGCAGATGGAGGTCTCCCCAGTCCCTCACTTCTCTCCCCGGCAGTTTCCTCTGCCCCCACATGCCCTCCCAGCTGTGGGGTCCCTCCTTGCGGGGGGTGCAGGTCTGGTGCCACAGCCCATGGACCCCACAATGCCTCTCCCTCCCCGGCTGCCTGTGCCTACGCGGGCGGCAGTTGGCAGCACGTGCCTCCCCGCGTGCCTCTGCACGCCTGGAGCGCCTGAGAGGCCAGCCTCAGGCTTTTCCCTTTCCAGCACCCCGTCAAACACCATGGGCAGCACGGACAAGTCAGGAGTCCTCTCCAGCATCCAGCCTGAGGCAATGCACAAACTCAGCAGTGACTTCTTGCCGTCAGGGGCGGAGGGCTCCAGATCCTGCATGCATCTCAGGAACAGACCCTGCATAAATAACTCCCCTTAGCTGCAAGAAAGACAGTGAGGCTAAAGGTGAGCCATACAAGCTCCTACCAGAGCTAGTTAAGTTCCTTGCCTTAAATATTCATTTGCCTTCTGTCCTTTTCACTCCAACATCCTCAGACATAATTTACAGAGGGATTCCTTTGATTTTAATTAACTTTAAACTCCTTTTTTTTTCCCCAACGGTGTGAAAGTAGCAGCCTCTGCTTGATTCCCTGCTGCATGGCTCCAGTTTTACAGCTGCGTAGCTCAACTGATTTTATACTTCCCTGAGTTATGAGGCTCACTGGTGAATTTATGTCAGGAGAAGGCACCAGCCTGCTACAGCCCCAGTGAGAAAGCCTGAACTCGTGGGGCTGCAGGTCATAGCTTTAACTCTAGATTAGATGGGGAAGGAGTCTTTTTGCCAACAAGGGAATCTCTTAAATAGCTATTTTTGAAAGAATTGGGTCAAACTTGATAAGTTTCCAAGGAAAAAAATGGCAAAAGTATATCAAAGCTCAAGATTTTTGTGGGTTTTGACATTCAGGAATTTGTTTTAGAAATGCTGCACCATTTTCATTCGACATTGAAGAACAAAACTTTTCTACTGCTTATTTTGAAACACTGTTCTCCACTTCAAAACTGATCCAGGTCCCCTCCTAAACTGGGAAAAATGTTTTGGAGAGCATTAAGCAATGCCAAAATGAAACTGAAATATCTTTAACAGGTCAGACAGCATTTGGCCATTAATTCAATTAAATTCTTCAAGCTTTCTTATTTTTTATTTAGTGGTTTTCCCATAACTTTTTTTTTAATTATCCACACAACTATAAAGCCTTTTTTTCACTCAGCTGTACTGCACAAGTCACAGGCACATAGGCATTGGTTCAGCACACCCGCTCTGGGCTGAAAATGGTGGGACACAACAAAAGCCCAAGCCCTCACAGTCGGCACTCGAACTTGCCATTCACCTGAGAGTACTATAGATTATCAGACTGTGGGCACAGAAATCCCTTTTTGGAGTACCCACAGCTTTTGGCTTCCCGTGCAGCCTCATGAACACACTGTACCCCGGCCATGCCCTGCATCCTGAGGAACCCGCATGTTCATTCATCTCCCATCTAGTCTTGTAGGTAGTCGGGCAGAATTGACTCTGACAGCAGAGCTGTTCTCATCTAGTGAACATATTCTTTAAATTTTCGGTTATGCCCCCCCATTGCAGTCTAGTTCCTATGTCCACTGCCTTATGGGTTCTTCTCTTTATCCATTAATTTATTTTCAAAGAATGCTACTTATAAAAGAAATTCATCCTCTGTGTGGTTGGCCCTGATTGTGCAGGGGATCTGTGTAAAGTCACTGAATGTCATTTATGGAGAACACCTCCCTTGTGTCTTATTCACATGAGAATCCCTACACGTCTGACTCAAAGCCTGCTGCAGCCTTTTTGTCGGCCTTGGCCAGCTTTGCATTCAGCCTGTCTTGAAGAGCGGGCTCTCATCTGCTCTGCTGAAGCATTACTGGAGATGGGAGTTTTGGGAGAGGGCTCTTTTTTGGCGAGGTTTCTTGATTCTCAGTGAGGGTGATTTTAAACTGGCTGTATGTGAGCAAAATAGAAAAATTTTTAAGTGTACCTGTAATGGACTACATCTGTCACTCATTTTACAGCCTTGTAACTTAAAGACTTCTAACTTTCAGACTATTGAGGAAAATTCACTCCAACTGTGCGCTAATGCAGTCCAGTCATCCAGACTGAGCTTTCAAACCCCAGTACAAGGCTCTGACTGGCACTGCTCTCTGCTCAGTGCAACATGAGCATCTGGACAAGGATGTGCTGGTATTTGTGTGGCCATCCTGGAGACAGAAGTTGCTGCAATATTATATTTCACTGTAATAGTTACCATTAAGTAGACATGTGCTCCGTGTTGCATCAGCTTGCCGTTGGCACAGCGTGGGCAGACGGGGCTGCAGGAGGAGGTGAATTTGGGTGATACCTGGAAGGACAGCACCTGGGAACTAGTGATGGTCTATTCATTGGGAGCCTTGTTCTTCATTAGAAACTCATTAACACACAATCAGAAATAGTAGTCTGTGGTCAGCGGCAAAACACGGGAAATACTCTCCACTCTTCCCTATCTGGATTACACGGAATTGCAAAGGGATGTTGGGTCATACCACAGATAGGTGCAAACAGGGACAGGCTCACACCTGAAAGAGAGAGGGGTTAAGGGCATCCTCGTGATGTGCGGAAATAGCTACCAAAGCGCAGTGGTATTTAGACTCTGTCGCTGCCAGTAAAGCTGCGAGCTCGGCGGGCAGCCAGCGTTTCATATGCACAGTCTTCTCAGGGCTACAACAGGGGGGGAGAGGGAGCAAAAGGAGTATGTCCCATGTCCCCAGCCGCACTCAACCCCAAAAAGGGTGCCAGATTTGAAGCAGGTGCTGAGGTTTGAAGCGCTGCCTGGGACCACCTTGCCCTGGTGCCTGGGTCCCACACTGCTGTCCCAGCGGCTGCTGAAATGCCAGGAGGTCAGGCACTCGCTGCATTGCCTTGAGGCTCCAAGGAGTCAGGGATTGCTCCCTTGGCCTCCCCAGGGGCACGGAGAGATGAATTTCAAAGATGGTGGAGAGGCCAAAATATCATGTTATGGCTCTTGTCCTCGCTTGCTGGCTGAATTGTCTTCTCCCTCTAACCCATGTTGCAAAGGCTGAGACATGCCCCTCTGCTTTCTCTTCCTCTCTGGAGTCAACAACCTGCCCATCCTTGCTCTGGCACCTGTCAAAAAGGAGAGGCTTCAGGAGTACATCTGAGCCACAGAGCTGGAGGAGAGTCGTCTGGGTACAGTAGCACAGGGACATGGCTTGTGGGAAGGAACAACATCTCTCAGCCATGAAGCAAGTGACGATCAAGGCCTGGCTCTAAAAGTCAATGCAAGCAAGAGCCACATGTAGCAGTTGCTGGAGATTTGCAGCTCCTCCTTGAGCATAGGTGGCAGCTGTTGAAGGAGGATCAAGAAAAGGAGTTTTCCCTCATTTTCCCCTCTGTCTGCGTGCTCGGTGGCCATAGTGCATCTCCCCAGCAGAGCTGGAGGCTGGCTGTATGGGAGCAGAGTGAGCTCGGCTGACACAGTTTTAAAAATGAACTCAGTGAGGTGAAAAGATCATTTTTCTCTTCTGACATTTTCAACTACTTAGTTGCTCAATTATCTGTTACCAGAATATCTCCCTATAAGCACCAGCAATTTCACCCATTAGCAATTAGTGAGAACAGTTATTCTACTGAACTTTGCGCAGTTGAATAATAGAGTAATACCCATCCCTCTGAGTATGACTACATGGGGCAGATTCCCAGCTGCAGCAGGCTGACTTAGTGTTATTCACGTTAACTTTTTACTTTTATATTTAAAAAACAATTTGAAAAGGATATATCTTTTTATCAAGAAGAATGACTTTATCTCCTCCTGTTTGGGTGTTCCAGCAATGACATATGCTTTTGTCATGCAAATAATTTCAGTAATGATCCAGTGAACAGATAAATTTCTGCCTTGCCCATATTCTGGCTATTGATACATACATTTTTAGAAACAGCAGCCAGTAGAAATCCCCTGAAATATACAAGGTTAAAATGAGCTTTAATGAAACCACCTTCCCATTACATCTTCAAGCTCCAAAATACCATAACAATTTTAAAGAAGAGAACTTCTAATGGAGTTACATCACAAGCAATAACTACACTGGACTATTAAAACTTGCCAGTGGAAGACTCATACCACAAATGTGATATTGTAATTAGATCCATTTCGTCATCTACAGATAAAATATCCATCTCCCTCCAGAAACTAAGCAATCAGGTTCTGTCTTTCAAAGACTTTGCAATAGAGCAAATTCAGTGTTTATAAGCTAGGAATTTCTATGTAAAGAATAGTAAAAGACTAACAAGAAGGGTTGACATATACTTTAAAAGAAAGAAGGATTCTTTAGAAACGTCTACAGAAAAAAAAAAAAAATTAGAGAAGTCTCTTTCTCTGAGTTTTCCCTTGCAGTTTTGATGAGGCATTTATAATCACATCCCCAAGAACTGGTCTGTGCTATTTTAAAACTGTTTCAACTATTTCAACATGCATGGATTCTGTCACTAGTTCACAAGGTTTCCTTTCCTAAGAACTGCTCCCCTGTTACAGGAACATTGCCCTTTTTTTCCTTTTTTTTTGTTTTTTTTTAAAAAAAAAAAAAGATCCTTGGGGCTGCAGACTGCTGCATGTGATTTTGATTAAAGTCAGGAGCTAGAGAGGTCAGCCGCATCTGTGTTTATGTCTGTGATTACAGAGCAGCTCCTCTCTGCCGTCGCCCGTCGGGCAGCACGGGTGAGACAGAAACTGATGGGGGTGTGTGTAGTTCCAGCGGAGAAACATGAGATACCCGATCAGATATCTCGCAGCCTGAGGTGCAAGCCAGCCTGAGACACTGCTGCCATTAGCTGACCCCGCACGTCACGCCCAGGCGCCTGAGGGCGGCCGCTGGGTGCCCGACACCTGTAAGACATTCAATCCCCACGCGGCCCGGGGCGAGGGGGGCACATGCTGCCCCTGCCGCACACACGTGCCCGGCTGCCCCCAGCACGGACCCTGCGCGGCTCAGGGGGTCTGGGCACCCACCTCCACCCCCCGGCAAGGCTGTCTGGGCCATGCCACCTCTGCGGCCAGCTGAGACACCGAAGGCAAATGGAGGTTTTATGGTTAAGTTTAGGCGTCTACAGAAGCTGACCTGATATTCTCCACCACCCCCTCCACGAGGTGCTTAACAGCAGGTACAAGCTCCCTCCTACTGCCTTTGGTGCAACAGGTGGAGGAGCTCAGCCTCCACCCAGGGGTGGCTTCTTCTTCAGGTGCGGAGGAAACAAAGTCAGGGGAGGCCGCGGGCATGCGAAAAGGATAAATTCAAAGTCTGGTAAGAGAGGTGGTACATCTGGGCCCACAAGCTGCTCTCCTCAAGAAGCCACCAGAGAAAGGCTCGGTGGGATAGGCAGTGACCTGGCAGGAGCACGCCCGGCTGGCCCCCAGCCCCAGAGATCCTGGCACATACCAGGGGACCCACGATATGCCGGGTCTTCCTCTCTAAGTGTGGTTCAGTTGCCTCTAAACAGGACATTCACACTATTAATAGCTACTCACTGGAGGGTATTTATTTACAAGCAGCCCATATTATTTTAACCCTTAGCACTGGGAGTCGCTCTCTGTGTGCCCTGCCTCTCCTCAGTGTTAGCACCAAGGTGGGTGTAACGCAGGTGTAACATCGAAGGAAACAATGCTCTTCCATGGATGAAAACTTCTAACAGAAAGCCCCAGTATCTTCGCTCAGCAGCAAAGCATGGTGCACGCACATGGTGGCTGCCTTTATTTCTAAGAAAAGTCACCATTTCCAGAGGAATGTGCAAGGTCATGCACAGAAACGGCGAAAAGCAGCTCCTGGGAGCAGCAAGAGGCCTGCCGCAGCTGGGAAGGAAGCAGGGAGAAGAGTATCTGCTCTCCTTGAAGCCAGGGAGAGACTGGAGAGGCAGGATGTGGTTATTTGGGAATTTCGCCTTCTGGGGACCAGGCAGCTGGGGGATGGTAAACGATTCGCTTCTGACACTGACTCCTCTCTCACCTCAGGCGTGCCCATGGGGCACGCTCAAAAAGCAAAAGCAATCCTCCCCTTCCCAGGGGATGCAGGCGGGTGCACGTCCCGCTGAGAAGCAAGCCTCGCCTCCGCACAAATGGCATCCTACGGAAAAGGTCGCTGCAGTAGCAAAACGAGGGGACACCTGCCTGGCAGCTGGGGTCTTTTCACACCGTCTCTGTAGTGAGCCCCATCTTTTCTCCTCACCCCGTAACTCACCGTGGCAGTGCAGATTACACTAGATTTTGACCTAACAGCTTTAAGCTCCTTTTCTCTGTCAGCTTGTTCAAAACATGCTAACAAGGACTAGTTTCCTGAGCTAGTTTTTTAAATAGCTTTTCCCAGTTGTGCTTGTCCTCTCTACCATCACTAATGTTTTTGGCTGCTCTGAGAGAAGGTCTCTAACACAAGAGGTCTCTCATGGCTGTGCCGTGCTGCCTCTGCAGTGCTGGCCCTGGCTCCTCTGCTCCTTTGGCCACAGGGATGGCTGACAGGCTACGGCTTTCCTACAAGTATTTCTGCCGTGTGCCTTTTCGACGAAACATTCCCCTGGTCCTTTTCCCTGATCAACCTGAAATGCCTCCCCACAGCACTGATGAGACAACATTTCTGGAAGCATCATGTTTCAGCAGCTCTAAACTTAACGAGTGAGTAAGGCATGAGCCATATGTTCAGAACAGATTTAGGTAAATTTGGGGAAAACCTATCCCTGTGGGAATGTCCCTTGCCTTACTGTAACTGCTGCAGCATGCCCAAAGTTGGTTTGAGTCCCTCCAAGCCTTGGAGCTGAGTGTGTCCTCCTGGGCACCAGCAAAGGCCACCGTGGTGTCCTCAGGCGGGCAAGGGCCGTGCATAGCACACACCGCGAGGTGTGCATGGCTCTCATTCCTGGTGTGTCACCAGGACATGTTGACTCCCCTCAACCTGGGTCTGTCCCCAAGGCTAAGGAGGTCCCCAGGCAGAGGCAGAGGAGTGACCCACAGACCTGCTAGCGAGGCCAACCCATCTGCCACGTACGAAGTAACGGCATCTGGCTTTGCTGAGACTGAGGTGGCAGAGGTGAAGGAGAATAACTGAGATCAGGATCATCCACAGCTTCTCAGACACATCCCTGACAGCTACTGAGAACCGGCCAAAAACTCTGCAGCCATGATTTACTGATGACTGCCAGGAGCCAGCTGCTGAGCTCTTTGAAGGACGAGAGGACCTCCCTCCCTCTCGAGTTCAGTGTCCATCGATGCCCACTCCTCACCTGGGGTGGCTGCATTTGGGTTTGGTGCTTTCCAACACGAATTCCAGTGGAAGATCAGAGGAGCAAAGTGAAATGGCAAATCAAATCTTTAATATGAAAAGCTCAGGGTGGTGAAGTGGTGGAGGTAAAGTGAACACACAGGCAGACAAAACGCACGTGCTACTGAGCACGTCTGCGTCGGCCATTCTGCGCAGGAGACTGCAGGCACCCGTGGACATGTCTGTAGGATAATCCCGGGAGACACTGGACAATGTTTTTAGAGTTTCTTTTTGCAGATAAAAGAAGGGGATACCCTTATATTATTTGGTAGCAGCATTTTCAGCATTCCCCACATTTTATGTACAAGAAATGCTGCTCATGATTTATCACCCGGCCTCTTTATACACTACCTCTTAAAGGCCACCATGTCCTTAAAGGTACATGAGCTCTTTTTCCTTAGCTTGCATTACTTAGCTACTGGTTATTCCGGAGTTTGAATTTACCTTAAAATCTCTTCCAAAATTTAAATTTGTTCTGTTTTGTTGTTGTTCCATGAATATAAACATCTTAGCTCACAGTGCAATTCTGTCCACCTTTGGCATCCTCATCTCTAAAAAGATGCTGAAAACCTGAAGATATTGCAGGAAAAAAGCTGTATAAATTATTTCAGTGCTGGAAAAAGAGTGGTACAGGGAAAGGCTTTAGGAGTTTGATTTGCACACTTTAGCAAAGCAAAATGCTTTGCTGTGGCTCCTTTAGGCTGAGCCCTAGAGGCTCTTTTAAGCTCAAGGAGAAAGGCACAGGCAAAACTAGTGGGTGGAAATTTCAGAAGGAAATGCAGCTAAGGAACAGGACAACATTTTTAAACAGTGTGCGTGGCAACTTTTGGACAAGCTACCAAGGAAAGTGATAGCTTCTTCTAATCAAGAGCAGGTAGCTTTTCAGAAAGTTTAGCTTCATCTAGCAGAGTTAGAAGAACATGCAGATAGCATGCAATGTCCTTCAGTGTAGAGGAAATACAAGATTCTGGAGGAAATAGCCTTTTCTTGCTTTAGCCTTGGTGATTAAAAAGCACCTATTTTGCAGATGTGAAAAACAAGTTCAGACCTACCTCCTTGACATCTTCTCATGCTCACGGCAAAGCTCCAGGAAAATTTATCTGGTAACACCTCTGATACACTGAAAATCATCAGGTTTTGCACCAGAAAGGAAGGCAGATAATTTTGTAAAGGTCAAATACTCATATCTGAATGCCACAGGCAGCCTCATCTGCTCATCTTACTTATTATAAGAAATTAATAAAACCATTACCTCATCAAGCCTACTCCAGACAGATGGTTATCTTGCTAAATAGATGGCTTAACACAGCAGATCAGCTTCATGCTGAGGCAGGAGTCCAGAACACTTTTGATCTGCCATCTCGAAGCTGCTGCAACCACTTTCCCTCCCTTCTAGGAACAGCAGGGCTTTTCTGTTCAGGCAGGTAATGATGGAAAAGATTGTCCAACAGAAGCAGGCACTTGGTTCATGAATAACATGGACGTTAGCTAATTCAGCAGCAAAAATTAGAAGCTACCACACCAAATTTGTGATTTAGGACCACCAAGAGGAGATGTTCTTTGTTTCTTTGTTTTTATAGTACTTTAACAATCACAGGCAAATACAGTTGCAACTATTTTCAGATGTGGCTCCTTGGAACTACTATTTATAGCCTGTATAATTCCTCTCCAAATCCTGATTTTTTGGCAATGCACAGCAGTAGCTAGGCCAGGAGTTAAAGATTATGAGATAAGCATTTATCTCACTTGGTGCCATGTCGGCTTGTTCTACTTTCAAATATTATTTGCTCTTATGCATGCTGTTCTTCTGCCAAAGCTGAAGACAAATTATTATTCTTTTTCCAAGAAAGAAAGCACTGTGACTTGATTTCAATTAACAGTGTGGGTTTTAAGCATAATCTTTGTATTACTCCTTTTTTTTTACTCCCATTTATCACTATTGCGTACTTGTCATCTGTTACTCTGTACCCTTCCAAGTCTTTTCTCATGTCTGAAGATATACTTGCAGTAGAGACATCTTGAGCAAAAAGTAAATTTTCAGGCTCTTGTCTGAAAAGACAGGGGCTCCAGAGGTTATATTCATTTTTCTAGTGTGCTTATGCACATTCAAGAACTGTCCCACTTACTTACAAACATTTACTAAGCACCCTTCTCCTGCACTGTACCCTGCATTCCCTTTGAATTGGTCCTTACCTTTCATTTTTTGTTCTGCATGATGGAGCCTCAGGTTACTGCCAGGCAGCCAGAGCTGTTTATTGCTTCCCAAGTGTTGCTGTTTGCTGTGCAATTGAAGATGGCAACAGTGTGAAGAACCAAAAAAAAGCACAACAGCCTCTGTTCATTTTATTATTTATCTAGAGATTGTTTCTTTGTGCCTTCTCTTCTCAATGTAAGTGGATTGATCCAATGACCAAAATGGAAGGTATTTTTCTCTATGGAACATGTTCTGCTTTAAGAGAATATTTCTCTCTGAAGTTAGAAGTTGGCCACAGAGCCAATGTTGTATGTAAGTCATTATACAGAGAAGCAACATATATCCTATAACCCACCTGTGTCTATTACTTGATATTTGACCAAAAACTGGACTTTTGGTAAAACTCAAAAGTTGAGACATTTAAATTACTCAGTCCTTTAATATACTGAATATGTAGTGAGAAATGCAGAATACAGGGAGGTATGACCCCCTGTGAAGATATTAATTTGTAAATCCAGTAAAAAAAAAAAAAAGCTGTTCTGAGTATCCTCGTGCTCTGGCTTTCCTGATCGCTGCTTTCCAGAAGCAAGGTCTGCCGCTGCTTAGGTTTCACAAGGAGAGGGACCTCAGTCCATAGCTTATATTCTTCTCTTGTTTCATTGATCTATTGTTTCTATAAGATTAATTCTGGGTTCTGGCCTAATTTTTGTTTTGTCATACTTTTCTACTGGCCCAATAAAGAGGTTTTTAAAATTAAAAAAAATAAATTCTGTTGTAACTAAATTTTGATTTGTACTTCTCTATTTCAACATATTTTAGAGACATTAACTAACTAGTCTAACTGGTATTCCTGTGAGAGGAGTCTAATATTTTATTTTCCCTTGCTATTTAGCATTTTCTGCAGTCTAAACTGAACAGTAGCTTATGGTTTCAGGTTTTCAGTAGCTAATGATTTTTACCCAGACTTACTCACTCCACCAACCTCAAACAAATACTGGCTAAAACTTCTTTGTCAGGTTTTTGCTCTTTGGTCATCAGGTGATACGAAACAGAAGGAAAAGTCTGCTAGTGACTTCACTCATATATTCATCAAACTGCAGTACCTACAAATACACTAAAAACTGCAGACTTAAATTAACTGTTGTGATTCATAAAAGGGCATTCCTCAAAAAAATAAGATGTTTAACTTCATGCATGAATTTGTGAATCCACGAATCCACACTTATGTCTTTTCAAAACTGGACAATAAATAGGATGTGCTTTGACTTTTGTAGCAATAGGGATTCAGAATGAAAAATAAATGGTAATATTTCTAGCAATGAATGCCAAACATTCAGAAACCACAGCATATAAGACCATTTTACTAAGAGAGGCTATCTGCTAAATGACAGGCCCTAAAAATCTTTTTTTCCTTTTAATTTCCTCTGAAAAAAATAGCAATAGGACCAAGGAAATAATCTAAAGTTCATTGCACATTTGATAAAAACTCTGCTTTAGCCAGTTTTCTACCTCAAGGTGTATAACCAAGACTAAAAAACACATCATAAAATCTCAGCAAGAATATCAGAAATAAGCACATCTCACTGCTATTTATATCTGCTTCTTCAGCCCCCCTTGTTCATATTGGTGTGATGATGTCTAAAACAAGAACATCAGTTGGCTAGAAATGTTACAGCTTATTCCTTCTCTTTAAGAATAAATAAAACCTTCTGAGCAGCTAGCATCCTGCCAGCCATACCTGGAGCCACGCAAGCGTACACTGCCTTCCTTTAATTAAATAAACTTTGGGATCAGTCAGGACATTGAAGGCTTCCTTACATCCCAGCAAAGGCATAGCTTTGGGAGCGGTGATAGGAAAATTGCCTGTAATGACAAAGCACATTTCACCCAACTCTACAGTAATGCCTTCAGCAGTGAGTGGTTTTGTATCTGTGCGGTGAGGCACTCCTCCATCTGCAGCAGCGCACGAGCACCCTGCGGACACGTGCGTGCGGCCGTGTCTACTAACTGCTAGCCTGCAAAAAAATGTTTGAACTAAGAGAGCAGCATCCAAATCACCTAACCTGTCGGCCCATCACATGTAAGGTGCCTGACAAAGCAGAATCTGGGAGTTAACACCCATGGTCCTTGGAGTAAACAAAACAGGGCTTCTGAAAGCCTCCAGGAGAACCCTGCCTGCCAAGGTACGGACTCCTGCCTCTGCCCACGCTGCAGGCAGGGAGCACAGACACTTCAGCCACACTGCTTCACTGGTGGCCTAAAATGCAAGTGCAAGTTAGGTGCCCAAGTCAGACGCCCAAGTCAGGGCGGCCAGGTCTAAGCCCTAGAAGTTAGTGGTCTGTTACACCCATCCTTCCCAAGAGCGCAGGGCTCCCGGGCACGCAGGGCTCCCCCGCAGCCGCTGCGCAGGCAGCTGCCCGCAGCGCACCCCGCTCACAAACACTGAGCTCAGGACGGCTTTTTCAAACACTGCTGAGTGCAGAAGAGCGCGGCCCCCACACGAGGGTGTGTTTCTTTAAAGGCATGGGGGAGCTTCGGGGGGTTCAGAGCCCGTTCAAGACTGTCTCCCAAGGACTGAGGAGCACGGAGTCACCTCACACATGTGCATTCCAGCCCTCTAAGCCTTGAGTGAAGGTGTATTAGTGTATCGGTGATGGTATACCAAAGGCATGCACAGTGTCATATTCTGCTTCAAACTGGCTCTCATGCTTCTCTGAGGGAGAGAGAGAGAGATATATATGTGCTGAGGAGCTTTCTAGGTAGACGCTCTTGCCATTCTCTTTTTAGAAAAGCTCCTCGTAATGTCATATGATCCTTGCAGTTCCTCTAGGGGCAACTGACTTTGCTCCACGAGGGAGGCTCTGCTGCATCTGTCAGCGGCTCGAAAGCTGGCATGGACACAGCAGACAGTGACGTTGCCCGTCCGCTAGCGCAATGCCAGCTGGTGGAGTTCTGCATTTTCTCCCCAAAAGTTCGTCTCCCTCTGCACAGCGCTTCTCCTCTGCGGTAGCCACAGCCCGAGGCAATTGCGCTGACAGCACAGGACAAAGCAT